>JANJGK010000007.1:21181473-21193973 GCA_039081455.1 Macrobrachium rosenbergii
ACAGGAAGCCTTCGTGTATAGTGCGAACCTCAGAGAACCCTGTTTTCAAACAGCCGCTGTTTAGAGAAAGGGACATTCTTCTTTACGTTGTCCTATTGGCTGTTTAGAGACAGGGACATTCTTCTCTATATCATCCTCGACTAATTAGCTGTTTAGAAACGGGGACACTCTTCTCTACGTCGTCCTCGATAGTTAGCTGTTTCGAGACAGGGACATTCTTCTCTATCTCATCCTCGATTAGTTAGCTGTTTCGGGACAGGGACATTCTTCTCTATCTCATCCTCGATTAGTTAGCTGTTTCGGGACAGGGACATTCTTCTCTATTTCATCCTCGATTAGTTAGCTGTTTAGAGACAGAGACATTCTTCTCTATCTCATCCTCGATTAGTTAGCTGTTTAGAACTAGGACATTCTTCTCTAAGTCGTCCTCGACGAGCTGGCTCTTTAGAGAAGGGGATATTCTTCCGTATGTCATCCTCAATTAGTTAGCTGTTTAGAGACAGGGACATTCTTCTCTATGTCGACGAGTTGGCTGTTAATAGGCAGGGGCTTTCTTCTCTATGTAGTCCTCAACTCGAGGGAAAGGGAATTGTTCCTCTTCCTCTTCTTCTTCTTTTATTTTAGCCTTCTTAGTTGGGTGTGTTCAATATGTCATTCTATCCTGTATTCTACATCTCTTCAGGTTTTGTATTCGCACAAAAAAAGGTCTTGGGGCTCAGTTCGACCTGTGATGAATGGATGGTTTTTCACGACTTTGAAAAGCTAATTTGCAATAAAATTGAAGTCACATCATACTTTATTTTCAGTTAGAAGCACACATACTTATGGGATTCTTTCTTAGAACCTGTTTTTCTGGAAACTTAAATTATTCCGTCACTTTCCTGGGGATGAGTCTAACGGAAAACCTTAGGCATTCAGTTATTAATTCCATCAGCTCTCTCTCTCTCTCTCTCTCTCTCTCTCTCTCTCTCTCTCTCTCTCTCTCTGTATATATATTCTATATATATATATATATATATATATATATTATATATATATATATATATATATATATATATTTATATATATTTATATATATATATATATATTAAATATATATATATAAATATATAATATATATATATAATATATATGTATATATATATATATAAACACGCACCCACACTCATACACACACACATATATATAAGTATATATATATAAAACTTACGTAACGAAAACCTGATTTAGAACCTAACTGAGAAAAGTGACACAACAATATTGCAAGTATTTCCGCCTTGACTCTAAGTCATTCTCATGCATATGTTTATACTGCTTGCAACGAGAATGTCGTAGTGTAAAAGTGAAATATCGTGCACATCGTTTTTCACTTCTCCTCGAGGCTGTACATTTTGTTTACATATATATATATATATATATATATATATATATATATATAGATATAAATATTATATATATATATATATATATTTCTTTTTTTTCTGCATATAAATAACGCACGCTCCTGGATAAACACACCCGTTCTTTCATTCAGCACTATACACGCAAGCATTCTGTATATTCATTAATACAGGTACTTTTATCGTTAGTTTAATGAAGTATTTGTATAACCGCAAATAACCCTTTCCTCCTCCCTCGTCTTTTCCTTACGTACTTCGAGTTATCAAAGCCTTTTCAAATTTAGTTTGACTATGTAAACCCTTCGTATATACGTACGTGCATACATAACTTCATAGAACGAATCTATTCGTTTATTCAAGGAGCTTTCGGCAAACAAACAAACAAACAAACAAACAAGACAGATGCACTGCTGGCTGCGGGCTTAGCCAAAACAAAGCTAGACCGATGTTGCCTTATTCATCATGATGCGATTCGCCTAACTACATTTGTCTCACTCGTACCTGCTATTTTTCTTAATAAAAACGGCATTGCATTGTTGATTTAGCCCCCGCCGAGGAATGTTGCTCGTTTTGTACAAACATTTCTTCGGTCGGGGATACGCAAGGAGGGTACAATGTTTGAAGTCTCTCTTTTTCTCTCTCGTTCAGCCATTTGGGGGTTGGGAGTTTTGGGGGGGGGGGGGGGGGGGGGGCGGGGGGAGCGGGTGTCGGGGATACGCAAGTATGCTATGATGTTTGAAGTCTCATTTTTTTCTCTCCTTCAACCAAAGAGGGTGGAGTGCCCAAGATGGTAATGATGTTTGAAGTCTCTTTCTCCCTCCTTCAGCCATGGGTGGCGGGGGGTGGGGTTCGGGAATACGCAAGTATGCTATGATGTTTGAAATCTCCTTTTCTCTCTCTTTCAGCCAATGGGGTGGGTGGGGAAGGGGCGAGAGGAAGGAGATACGCAAGTATGCTATGATGTTTGAAGGCCTCATTTTCACTCTCTTTCAGCCATTGGTTGTTTGGGGGGGGAGGTGTGGGGGGGGGGAGGCGGTTGGAAACGCAACAGTAAACATTCGGTAGCCATTAACCTACGGACGGGAAAAACCAAAAGCATTTGGGTTATTCTCTCTCTCTCTCTCTGATGTATGCTGATTGTAGTCATGGAATCATCTTGTACTTTTGTGTGGCGTTCTGGCGGGCCTTCCGCGAAACTACCTTTGACAGTCTCTCGTCAATAGTTGTTCAGTTGGAGGCAATATCAGTTAATAGTTCATAATTGGATATTGATTTTGGGGGGCTTCGGTTTGTTTATTTTGTCCAGATCAGGATTCGGTTTCATTTTATCGGGTGCGTCTGTGCGCGCATATGCGCTCTAATAAATAGGGGGGATATAGAGAGAAACAGGTCATCATATATATATATATATATATATATATATATATATATATATATATATATATATATATATATATATATATATATATATATTTACGCACACACACGCACTAATGTACAAAGTAATGTACGTACGCATTTTTGTATTTGGCGCACGTTCCTCAGAAATTTGCTATATAAATATTTTTACGTACAATGTCATATTACTTTTTTCCAGCTTGCATATTTCTATATCTATTCATGTAAATTCAGATATGTATGTATATGTATTCAGCATACAGATTTTTGTTTACTTAGATGTGTATGAATCTAGCATACACATTTTTTTTACTTGTGTATGTATCTAGCATACGCATTCTTTTGACGTGAGAAATGTACCTATTTATATCCAGCATTTACGTTCGTTTGACGTGAGATATATTTGTATCCAGCATTCACGTTCTTTTGACGTGAGAGATGAATATGTATCTAGCATACTCATTCTTTTGACGTGAGGGATGTATATGTATCCAGCATACACATTCTTTTGATGTAAGAGATGTATGTGTATCCAGCATCCACATTCTCTTGACGTGAAAATGTACCTGTTTGTATCCAGCATCCACATTCTTTTGACTTGAGAGATGTACCTACAGGTATCCAGCATCCACATTCTTTTGACTTGACAGATGTACCTACAGGTATCCAGCATCCACATTCTTTTGACGTGAGAGATGTATGTGTATCCAGCATCCACATTCTCTTGACGTGAAAAACGTACCTATTTGTATCCAGCATTCACGTTCTTGTTGCGTGAGAGATGTCTATGTATCCAGCATCCACATTCTTTTGACGTGAGAGATGTATATGTATCCAGCATACACATTCTTTTGATGTAAGAGATGTATGTGTATCCAGCATCCACATTCTCTTGCCGTGAAAAATGTACCTGTTTGTATCCAGCATCCACATTCTTTTGACTTGAGAGATGTACCTACAGGTATCCAGCATCCACATTCTTTTGACTTGAGAGATGTACCTACAGGTATCCAGCATCCACATTCTTTTGACGTGAGAGATGTATGTGTATCCAGCATCCACATTCTCTTGACGTGAAAAATGTACCTATTTGTATCCAGCATTCACATTCTTGTGGCGTGAGAGATGTTTATGTATCCAGCATCCACATTCTTTTGATGTGAGAGATGTATGTGTATCCAGCATTCTCATTCTTTTGATGTGAGAGATGTATGTATATCCAGCATCCACATTCTTTTGACGTGAGAGATGTATATGTATCCAGCATCCTCATTCTTTTGACGTGAGAGATGTATGTGTATCCAGCATCTTCATTCTTTTGACGTGAGAGATGTATGTGTATCCAACATCCTCATTCTTTTGACGTGAGAGATGTATATGTATCCAGCATCCTCATTCTTTTGACGTGAGAGATGTATGTGTATCCAGCATCTTCATTCTTTTGACGTGAGAGATGTATGTGTATCCAGCATCCTCATTCTTTTGACGTGTATGTGTATCCAGCATCCTCATTCTTTTGACGTGTATGTGTATCCAGCATCCTCATTCCTTTGACGTGAGAGATGTATATGTATCCAGCATCCTCATTCTTTTGACGTGTATGTGTATCCAGCATCCTCATTCTTTTGACGTGTATGTGTATCCAGCATCCTCATTCTTTTGACGTGAGAGATGTATATGTATCCAGCATCCTCATTCTTTTGACGTGTATGTGTATCCAGCATCCTCATTCTTTTGACGTGAGAGATGTATATGTATCCAGCATCCTCATTCTTTTGACGTGAGAGATGTATATGTATCCAGCATCCTCATTCTTTTGACGTGTATGTGTATCCAGCATCCTCATTCTTTTGACGTGAGAGATGTATATGTATCCAGCATCCTCATTCTTTTGACGTGTATGTGTATCCAGCATCCTCATTCTTTTGACGTGCGAGATGTATGTGTATCCAGCATCCACATTCTTTTGACGTGAGAGATGTACCTACAGGTATCAAGCATCCACATTCTTTTGATGTGAGAGATGTATGTGTATCCAGCATCTACATTCTTTTGACGTAAGAGATGTATATGTATCCAGCATCAACATTCTCTTGATGTGAAAAATGTACCTATTTGTATCCAGCATTCACGTTCTTCTGACGTGAGAGATGTATATGTATCCAGCATCCGCATTCTTTTGACGTGAGTGATGTATATGTATCCAGCATTCACGTTCTTTTGACGTGAGAGATGTATGTGTATCCAGCATTCACGTTCTTTTGATGTGAGAGATGTATGTGTATCCAGCATCCACGTTCTTTTGACGGGAGTGATGTATATGTATCCAGCATTCACGTTCTTTTGACGTGAGAGTTGTATGTGTATCCAGCATTCACGTTTTTTTGACGTGAGAGATTTATGTGTATCCAGCATTCACGTTCTTTTGACGTGAGAGATGTATGTGTATCAAGCATCCACATTCTTTTGACGTGAGAGATGTATGCGTATCCAGCATTCACGTTCTTTTGACGTGAGAGGTGTATGTGCATCCAGCATCCACATTCTCTTGACGTGAGAGATGTATGTGTATCCAGCATTCACGTTCTTTTGACGTGAGAGATGTATGTGTACCCAGCATCCACGTTCTTTTGACGTGAGAGATGTATGTGTATCCAGCATTCTCGTTCTTGTGACGTGAGAGATGTATACGTATCCAGTATCCAAATTCTTTTGACGTGAGAGATGTACCTACAGATATCTAGCATCCACATTTTTTTGACGTGAGAGATGTAAGTGTATCCAGCATCCACGTTCTTTTGGTGTGAGAGATGTATATGTATCCAGCATCCACATTCTTTTAACGTGAGAGATGTATGTGTATCCAGCATTCACGTTCTTTTGACATGAGAGATGTATATGTATCCAGCATCCACATTCTTTTGACGTGAGAGATGTATGTGTATCCAGCATTCACGTTCTTTTGACATGAGAGATTTATATGTATCAGCATCCACGTTCTTTTGACGTGAGAGATGTATGTGTATCGAGCATCCACATTCTTTTGACTTGAGAGAGGTATATGTATCCAGCATTCACGTTCTTTTGACATGAGAGATGTATATGTATCCAGCATCCACATTCTTTTGACGTGAGTGACGTACCTACAGGTATCCAGCATCCACATTCTTTTGACATGAGAGATGCATATGTATCCAGCATCCACATTCTTTTGACGTGAAAGATGTACCTACAGGTATCCAGCATCCACATTCTTTTGACGTGAGAGATGTATGTGTATCCAGCATTCACGTTCTTTTGACACGAGAGATGCATGTGTATCCAGCCTTTACGTTCTTTTGACGTGAGAGATGAATGTGTATCCAGCATTCACGTTCTTTTGATGCGAGAGATGTATGTGTATCCAGCATTTACGTTCTTTTGACGTGAGAGATGTATGTGTATCCACCATTCACGTTCCTTTGTTCGTGAGAGATGTATGTGTATCCAGCATCCACTTTCTTTTGACGTGACAGATGTATGTGTATCCAGCATCCACGTTCTTTTAACGTGAGAGATGTATGTGTATCGAGCATCCACTTTCTTTTGACGTGAGAGATGTATGCGTATCGAGCATCCACGTTCTTTTGACGTGAGTGATGTATATGTATCCAGCATCCACGTTCTTTTGACGTGAGTGATGTATATGTATCCAGCATCCACGTTCTTTTGACGTGATTGATGTATATGTATCAAGCATCCACGTTCTTTTGACGTGAGAGATGTATGTGTATCCAGCATCCACGTTCTTTTGACGTGAGAGATGTATGTGTATCGAGCATCCACTTTCTTTTGACGTGAGTGATGTACATGTATCCAGCATCCACGTTCTTTTGACGTGAGTGATGTATATGTATCTAGCATCCACGTTCTTTTGACGTGAGTGATGTATATGTATCCAGCATCCACGTTCTTTTGACGTGAGTGATGTATATGTATCCAGCATCCACGTTCTTTTGACGTGAGAGATGTATGTGTATCCAGCATCCACGTTCTTTTGACGTGAGAGATGTATGCGTATCAAGCATCCACGTTCTTTTGACATGAGTGATGTATGCGTATCGAGCATCCACGTTCTTTTGACGTGAGTGATGTACATGTATCCAGCATCCACGTTCTTTTGACGTGAGTGATGTATATGTATCCAGCATCCACGTTCTTTTGACGTGAGTGATGTATATGTATCCAGCATCCACGTTCTTTTGACGTGAGAGATGTATGTGTATCCAGCATCCACGTTCTTTTGACGTGAGAGATGTATGTGTATCCAGCATCCTCGTTCTTTTGACGTGAGAGATGTATGTGTATCCAGCATTTACGTTCTTTTGACGTGAGAGATGTATGTGTATCCAGCATCCACGTTCTTTTGACGTGAGAGATGTATGTGTATCAAGCATCCACATTCTTTTGACGTGAGAGATGCATATGTATCCAGCATCCACGTTCTTTTGACGTGAGAGATGTATGTGTATCCAGCATCCACGTTCTTTTGACGTGAGAGATGTATGTGTTTCGAGCATCCACATTCTTTTGACGTGAGTGATGTATATGTATCCAGCATCCACGTTCTTTTGACGTGAGAGATGTATGTGTATCCAGCATCCACGTTCTTTTGACGTGAGTGATGTATGTGTATCGAGCATCCACATTCTTTTGACATGAGTGATGTATATGTATCCAGCATCCACGTTCTTTTGACGTGAGTGATGCATGTGTATCCAGCATCCACGTTCTTTTGACGTGAGAGATATATGTGTAACGAGCATCCACATTCTTTTGACGTGAGTGATGTATATGTATCCAGCATCCACGTTCTTTTGACGTGAGAGATGTATGTGTATCCAGCATCCACGTTCTTTTGACGTGAGAGATGTATGTGTATCGAGCATCCACATTCTTTTGACGTGAGTGATGTATATGTATCCAGCATCCACTTTTTTTGACGTGAGAGATGTATGTGTATCCAGCATCCACGTTCTTTTGACGTGAGAGATGTATGTGTATCGAGCATCCACATTCTTTTAACGTGAGTGATGTATATGTATCCAGCATCCACGTTCTTTTGACGTGAGAGGTGTATATGTATCCAGCATCCACATTCTTTTGATGTGAGAGATTAATATGTTTCCAGTTTATACGGTCTTTTGACGTGGGAGATGTATATGTATCCTGCATACACATTCTTTTGACGTGAGAAATGAATGTGTATCTAGATATACATTTTTTGACGTGAGAGCTGTACCTACATGTATCCAGCATCCACATTCTCTTGACGTGAAAGATGAATATTTATCTAGATATATATTCTTTTGGCGTGAGACATGTACTTGTATGTATGTATCCAACATTCTCATTCTTTTGACATGAGAGATGTGTACAGATGTATCCAGCATACACATTCTTTTAACGCGAAAGATGTACCTATGTTGTATGTATCCAGCATACACACTAATTTGATATAAGAGTTGTACCTATATGCATCCAGCATATACGTTCTTTTGACGTGAGAAATGTACCTAGATTTATCCAGGATATACATTCTTGTGACGCGAGAAATATACATTTATGTATCCTGCATACACATTCTTTTAACGTGAGAAATGTACATATATGTATCCAACATACACATTCTTTTGAATTTGAGAGATGTACTTAAATGTATCTATCGTATACATCCTTTGCCGTGAGAAATGTTCCTATATGTATCAGCATACACATATGTGAGAGATGTGCTTATATGAATCCAGCACAGACATTCTTTTGACTTAAGAGATGTACTCATATGTATCTAATACGCACATTCTGCCTTGAGAGATGCACTCATATCTATCCAGTATGCTCATTCTTTAGACGTGAGAGATGTATTATATGCATTTAGCATACCTGCTTTTGACGTGAAAGATGTATGTGCATCCAGCATACACATTTTTTTTTGACCCGAGAGATGTACCTGTATGTATCCAGCTTACTCATTATTTTGTCGTGAGAGATGTACATATGTATATTCACCATACACGTTCTTTTGTTGTGATGTATATCAGGCATTCAGCATTTTGAAATTGGTGTTTTTCGCCTGATCAGCTTTAAAATAATCCCCCTTTTTTTTTCAAAAAAAAGTTACTATAATTTTTATTATGTATGCTATTCTATTCCTGATCGCAAATACTTCATCTCATACAAAATTCAACTTTGTATCTTGAAAAATAAAGAAATTAGAGCAGGTAGAATTTCCAAAACTTTGATGGCTTATAACTCAAATTTTTTTTATCGTGGCTAGAGGCCCTTCTTATGCTGAACGCCTCATTCGATGTATATGTTTACATATTCTTTTGATATGAGGCATGTATCTATATGTATCCAGTATACGCATCCTTAACTCGAGGGAGATGTACCTACATGTATGTACCAAGCATACACAGTCTTTTCACGCGACGCTATTCTTGAATCAGAAAATAAGAGAAATAGATGAACGCGAAATTTTAACAATATTCCTGAGCCGCTGAATGCAGAACTTGGCGAAGCCTTGAGTGCACCTCTTTATTCCTTAACTGCAACAGTTACGGCAAAAGCTTCGGAATTTAAGAATCAGACGGACAATAATGATTCCCCCAAGAGCCTCGGTAATTAAAGCCGTTATGATAATATTCCCGAACTTGGGAATTAAAGTTCAACACTTGCCGCTTTTAACCGCTCAAGTCGTGATTGTAATTCGCCCGTTCACAAAGGAATTGCATTTGGGCTCGCCATGTTTTTAGCAGGCTTCCGCTTATATGACACTTCTCCTCCTCCTCCTCCTCTGCTTCCTCCTCCTCCTCCTCCTCCTCCTCCTCCTCCTCCTTGGGATAAATAAGTCGATTTCTTCGCCTCTTTGTGGCTAAAGGACACAACAGCTTGATGATTGTTGGGTCTGGGGAAACTCGCGCTTGCTTCCAATCTACATATTCCCCCCTTTGATAAGATACGAGAGAGAGAGAGAGAGAGAGAGAGAGAGAGAGAGAGAGAGAGAGAGAGAGAGACCTGAGAGACCTGAATTCCTGAGACCGAGAATTATCTCTGCATTTTTTCCTAAGTTAAAGAGTTAATAGCTCACTCGGTGTCGTCACTCTTATCAATTATTTCTTCAGGGCAATTAACGTATGGCAGCTTTGCACTACACCTGTAACTTAGATTCTCGGAGAGAGAAAATGTCCCTACGAGAAGTGTTCGTTATTTTCGCATTTTGTGCATCCCGCTCTCATCTCAGGCCCCTCCTCTCAATTCATCCCGAAAAGAGATTAATTCTCCCGTGGAAATTCTTGAGTAGGCTGGCGTGTAACTGTCCCTCTGTAAAGACAGAGAAGAAAACCTGAAAATGTGTGAGTAAACGGCAGATTTTTCTCTCTTGGTCTTTCCTTTTGCGCGTGCGGACAACATGTTATGTGACGTCACATGCAATCTCCCTCTCTGCTTGCTCGGTTGTCATGGCAACCTCTGATGGGTGGCTGAGACGCCACACACCGCACTACTTTAGTGTCCAATGAAAGGCTCTTGCGAGAGGATGTTATGATTCGCTCCTGATCTTTGTTTCTTTCTTGTACTCGCCAGTTTTTATTTACTTATTTCTTTCAGTTTTCGTATCAGCGCCTCGGGAACGACATAATCTCTCTCATGCGGAAAGACAAGAATCTCGAGCTCTCTTTGGAACTTTTCTCCACTGCGAATAGAAAAATATACTTTAAAAAATCACTTCCAGAAATTTGCGAATGATGATGACGACTTTCTCAAATGACTCACTCTTACCGACGACGACTGCCACAACAACGAGAAAAGAGAAAAACTGTTGTACGGACTGGATTTGAGAAGATGCTTCATTTTCAAACCGTAGAAAGGAATGACCTCTTTGAAACAATGGCGACGTAGATCATCAAGTTCAATCGCGGAAAGAGAGAGAGAGAAAAAAAAGAAAGATGAAAAATGACCGGCAATGCAACAAGTGAGGGGAAAAAATGGACTCGAATCAGTGACCTATATTGGACAGTGTGACTCCCGTTTTAAAATGCATTCGGTGACTTCGATGTATTTCTGGTGGTGGTGACTTCGCTTTCGGGGGATACCTTCGTGGTGTGACTTCCTTCCGGTTTCCAGTTTGCTTTTGGAAAGTATTGCGAGAGGGGGTTCCTCGTTCCAGGTTCCAGGTTCCAGGCTCTGTGTGACATCTCTCTGGAATGCTGCTTCTTGTGAATTGATGATGTTCTGTTTTTTTTTTATATATATGGAAGTTCTGTTCTCTTGACTGTGCGTGTGTGTGTGTGTGCCTCTCTCTCACTCTCTCTCTCTCTCTCTCACTCTTTCGCGGACGAAATGTGAGTTTTCGCGCGAGAGAAGAAAAAAAAAAATAGATCTGATCGAATCTGCGTCTAGGCCTGTAGTGCATTATGTGCACGTCTCTATGACCTGGCTCTCTTGATTAATTTCTCTCGTTAGAAATCAGTTCGTGTTTTGTTCCTAGTCGAGAGAAATCAGATGATGAAAGAAATGCTAAACAGTTAGAAATTAATGAAACAAGTTTCCCTCTAGAAAAAAAGAAATAGTAGATCAAGACAAACCTGAAATGTTTTGAGAACAAATCGAGACAGTAAAAAATAAAAAAAAATAAAATAAAAAATATTCGTCGAGATGTTTCAGTGTCACTACGTGTTTATATTTCCCCTTGGATGTTTTTGCGTGTGAGAAAGTAAAGAAAAAAAATATCCTTCAGAGTTATCCTACACCTTTTGAAAATGCTTGATCCAAGGATTATCAAGTGCGTCCTTCCTCTGACTTGCTTGATCCTTGTCCATCATCCAGTGCCCTCTACTGGTCATCTACGACTTGTCGAAAATGGCTACGAGGGACTAGTCATTGCGATCAGCAACGCCGTGCCGGGGGAGCAATGCAGTCAGGTCATACTTGGTTTAAAGGTACGGTGTTAATTGCGAAGCCCCTTTGTGTGTTAGTGCGTTTGTGTAGCTGAGTGTGTCGAACGTTTGTGTGGGTGGGTGTATGTGTAGGTGAGCGTGTGTCAAACCTGTGTGTGTCTGTATTACACCTTTGTGTGTGTGAATGTGTATCAAACCTGTGTGTGTCGAATATTTGTGTGAGTGTTTGTACCAAACGTTTATGTGTCAAACATATCTGTGTCTTTGTGTATGTGTGTGTCAATCTGTTTGTTGTATGGTACACAGCGTGTGTATGTCCCCTTGTATAGTGAATACTTTCATTTCCATTCCGAGTCCCAGGTGAGTGGGTGAAATGAGGTCACTGTGGAAATACACGTATACGTACACATTTGTATACACATATATAGTGTATACACATATATGGTGTACATACGCATAAAATACATCATTCCTTCGCGCGAAGTCTCTCTTTCAAGAATTAATTAGCACACAAATGCAAACGGGATCATAAATGCAAGTGCCAGCGAGTATTCATATATCTCTTTTTAACTGCGTTTTTCATTTCACTTTTTTTTTTAACGCATTCTGGAAATATGGATCACGGCAGATATTAGTATGCATGGAAATGAGTATGCTCCCTTGAGCATACACATGCACCGATGTATGAATAATTCCCATTTTTTGTCGCTGACTGATATATAGATTTTCCTTTTGATTTCTAGGGCAGACTAAATCATTTCTTGAC
>JANJGK010000007.1:21196473-21203973 GCA_039081455.1 Macrobrachium rosenbergii
TTAAGGATAGACTGTGCTGCCTTGGAAATTTCATTCCTCGTTAATTTTTAGTGACCTTGACCTTTGCTTTTGATCGTGAACTATATTTTGTAAATGTGACTTTAACAGCTTTTACTGATACGCTTTTTAAACTTAACATTCCCACTCAGTCTGAAGGACCCCTTTGAGAATGGCCTATAGTTCCTTGGAAATTCATTCCTCGTTTAATTTCGTGTGACCTTGACCTTTGATTTTGATCCTGATCTATATTTTGAGTATGACCGCATGTGCTTTTACTGATTCCTGATACGTTCTTAAACTTAATATTCCCACTCAAGCTGAAGGATCCCCTTTATGATGAACTATTCTTTGGAAATTTCATTCCTCATCAACTTTTAGTGACCTTGGTCCTTGCTTTTGATCCTGAACTCTATTTTGAATATGACTGCATGAGCTTTTACTGATTCCTGATACATTTTCAAACTTAATATTCTAAAGGACTCCTTGGGGTGAACTATTCTTCTTTAGAAATTGCAATCTCGTTAATTTTCAATAACCTTGACCCTTGCTTTTGACCCTGAACTATATTTTGAATATGACTGCATGGAGTTTTACTGATTCCTGGTACGTTTTTAAACTTAATATTCCCACTCAATCTAAAAGACTCCTTGAGGATCAACTATTCTTTTTTGGAAATTGCATTCTCGTTAATTTGCAATAACCTTTGCCCTTGCTTTTGACCCTGAACTATATTTTGAATATGACTGCATGAGCTTATACTGATTCGTGATAAGTTTTCAAACTTAATATTCCCACTCATATACCGTTTTCGAATTTTGCAACGAAAAGAGCCGAAACTGGGTGACGTGATTGAATTTGTAAAGCCGTTAGCCTGGTGCATTAATTTCAATTCTTTTATAGTTATATTTTGAATATTCCATTAACGAACGCACATTCATTTCCTTTATCGAGTTGTGAATCAGCGTATAAATTTGCGTCTTTGGGCGAACTGTCATTCGTGCGTACATACCTATCAACTGCGCATTCATTGCAGACTTTGTTATCGTATGTATATTTCAAGGCGGTGATGTAAACACAGCCTCAGTTGTTTCTCGATTGTCCGTTGCCCCAAAATGGAGTTAGCATCTCATTCTGTGCCAAATTACGGTGCATATTCAACCGTAAGTAATGTTTTGCGTAATCGGTGACTGGTGTGATGTCTTCATATTTACCGAGCCTCGAGGCGGTAATTTTGAGATTAGCGGGCTTACGTTAAGCTACTTGTGTTTGTTCGTTCAGAATTTCTTTTTCATGATTGTATATCTTTTGGAGTTTCAGCCGTTCATTTTTCATAACCCTTTCATTCGGTAACCTTTTTTTTAGGATTACTGATCTCTGTGACCTTTGCCTATTCACTTATCTGACCCCTTTCATTCGGTGACCTTTTTTTCAGGATTATTGATCTCTTTGACCTACATCTGTTCAGTTTTCTACCCCTTTCATTTGGTGACCTTTTTTTAGGACTGGTGATCTCTTTGACCTTCATCTCTTCGCTTATCATGCCCCTTTCATTTGGTGACCTTTTTTTAGGATTAGTGATCTCTTTGACCTTCATCTCTTCACTTATCATGCCCCTTTCATTTGGTGACCTTTTTTTTCAGGATTATTGTACTCTTTGACCTTCATCTGTTCACTAATTATACCATTTTCATTCGGTGACCTTCTTTTTAAAGGTTGTTGATTTCTCTGACCTTCATCTGTTCACTTATCAGATCTCTCATTTATTGACCTTTTTTGGGAATAGTGATCTCTTTGACCTTCATTTGGTCACTCATCTTACCCCTTCCATTCGTTGATCTTTTTTTAGGATTATTGATCTCTTTGACCTTTATCGATCTCATTGACCTTTATCTGTTCATTTATCATACTCCTTTCCTTCAGTGACTTTTTTAGGGGGATTATTGCTCTCTTTGACCTTCAGTTCTTCACTTACACCCCTTTCATTTGGTGACCTTTTTTTTAGGATTCTTGATCTCTTTGACCTTCATCTGTTCAGTTGTCAAACCCCTTTCATCGGTGACCTTTTTTTAAAGGATTGTTGATCTATTTGGCCTTCATCTTTTTACTTATTCATGTTCCTTTCATTTGGTGACCTTTTTTTTAGGATTATTGATCTCTTTGATTTTAATCTGTTCGCTTATCAGTCCCTTTCATTGGATGACCTTTTTTTAGGATAATGATCTGTTTGACCTTCATCTGGTCACTTTTCATACCCCCGTCATTCGGTGACCATTTTTTTTTTAGGATTGTTGATCTCTGTGACCTTCATCCTTTCGCTTATCATACCCCTTTCATTCGGTGACCTTCTTTTTAATGATTAGTGATCTCTTTGACCTTCATCTGGTCACTTATATACCCCGTTCATTTGGTGACGTCTGTGAATATCGGCCTCCAAATCTCTATTATTATTATTATTATTATTATTATTATTATTATTATTATTATTATTATTATTATTATTATTATTATTATTATTATTTTGGAAGGAGACCCTCCCTCAAGCAGACTTCACTAAACAGTATGGCATCCAGACGGCCATATTATTATTATTATTATTATTATTATTATTATTATTATTATTATTATTATTATTATTATTATTATTATACCTTGCAAAATGTAATATACTAACATTCTAAGCTCATCTCCAAATCCTGAGAGTACCCAAACAATGGCCTGTAGGAGCCTGGCCAAATCTGCCATGGGACGGCTCACAGAGGCCCAATTAGACTATAAGAATTTCAGATAATATTGAAAGGCTAAAAAATGATGTAGATCCAAATTTTGGTAGATTATTTAGGTAAACGAAACTACAGGATCGTTAGCAATGCATTTTAAACTGATGAAATCACAGCCAGCATCCGTTTTGCAAGTCACGATTACGATACTAGCCAGTGGGTGTTGCCACGATTACGATACTAGCCAGTGGGTGTTGCCACGATTACGATACTAGCCAGTGGGTGTTGCCACGATTACGATACTAGCCAGTGGGTGTTGCCTGATCATTTTCACTTTGTTGCTGTCCAAAAACTAGAGAAATAAGTCAAAAGGCATAGAAATCACAAACTTTCAAGAATTTTCTTAAAATTCTTATTTTTTCACTCTTTTGTTGTCCAAAAAAATAGAGAAATAAATAAGAAGGCACAGAAATAAATGATTTTTCAAGAACTTTCTTAAACAAAAAGTCTTATTATTTTTAATTTTTTGTTGTAAAAATAACAGATATATAAATAAAAAAAAACATAGAGAGTAGTGACTTTTCAAGAATTTTCTTACACAAAAGTCTTATTATTTTTAATTTTCTGTTGTCCAAAAATTAGAGAAATAAATAAAAAGGCATAGAAATCAGTGACTTTTCAAAAATGTTCTTAAATAGAATGAAATAAACAGTAAACATTGTTTACCTTCACCGTAGCAGAAATTAATTTTTCTCGAGTTCCGGCCATTATTAAAAAAAAATACGAATAGACTTAATTAAAGGTCCAATTATTAATTAATGTTTGTTTATTGTACGACTTCCTGATTCACCAAGGATGATTGATTCACCAAGGGCTTCCAGGTTCCTGACGGTTCTGGAAGTAACTTTTCCAGAACAGCGACATAATGTACACGCAACTGGAGAGAATTACGTTGTGCTTGAAGTAAGGAGATTATTTAGACGCTGAGGTGGCGATATTGGAGAGATTTCTCTCAGTTTTTTTCAGTTTTCTGTAAAAGAAAACTATCAAGATGGCTTTGTCTGTCCGTCCACACTTTTTCTGTCCGCCCTCAGATCTTAAAAACTACTAAGGCTAGAGGGCTGCAAAATGGTATGTTGATCATCCACCCTCCAATCATCATACATACCAAATTGCAGCCCTCTAGCCTCAGTAGTTTTTATTTTATTTAAGGTTAAATTTAGCCATGATCGTGCGTCTGGCAACGCTATCGGACAGGCCACCACCGGGCCGTGGTTAAAGTTTCATGGGCCCGCGGCTCACAACATCATACCGAGACCACCGGAAGATAGATCTATTTTTGGTGGCCTTGATTATACGCTGTAGCGGGTAACTTCGGTGCATTTTTTTACTTGTTTTATTTAAGGTTAAAGTTAGCCATGATCGTGCGTCTGGTAACGCTATAGGACAGGCCACCACCGGACCGTGGTTAAAGCTTCATGGCTGCGGCTCATACAGCATTATAGGCTTTACAGAAAACTCGATTGCGCCGAAGTTCCTTCGGCGCATTTTTTACTCGTTTTCTATTTAAAGGGAAATTTTACTTCTCTCCTCTCGCTGCTATATTTTTGCTGCTTGATTATTTTCTGTTTGCCCGGTGTGACCTTTAAGTGATGTTTTATTCTTCTCTTAACAGGTTTCTCTTTCTCGTTTTCTTTTCTTGCACCTTTCATGATTCTCACTTTCTCACGGTGCTTTCTTTTTCAGTCCAACGCTTACAAAAGAAAAGAAAGTATTAATCCTGTACCCCATTACATGCTTTCTCTCCAGACAACAGCCTGCTTTCTCTCTCACCGTTCTATCTACTTCAAGCACCTTTCGTCGTGTGGTTCCTATCTCCTCTCATTTCCCCGCTTTCTTTTCCTTTCTTTTTTCTTCCCATTATCTTCTCGGTTTTCTCCTTTCTCGTTTACGCCCTGTCGTAAGTAAAATATGTTTTATCCGTGTCGTGATTTAATTTTTTTATCAGCCTTCTTCTCTCTTTCCAACCCACATTCTCAAACTGAGCCCTCTTTGTTTTCGTCTTATTTATTTACCATTTTTCCTTCATTCCTTTTTCGTTTATTTTCATGTGTCTTTTTTAAAAAGTCTTGTTTTCATTACGTCCTCCTATTTATCTTTTTTATATTTTTATGAATTTTATACTTTTGGACGGTCTCTTTCGTGCATTACTTTCTTAAACCTCATCCACACTTTCCCATCCACTCCACCAGGTCCCTCATTCTCATTTTCCATTCTCATATACTTCTCTCATTTCATAATTCTAATGCATTCGCATTTATGTCACTCCGCTAATTCTCGCACATTCCACCCCTGTAGTTCTCAAGCAATTCATTCCCTTCTCATTCTTCCATTACTTTTGTCATTACTTTCTTAAATCTCATCCACACTTTCCCGTCCACTCCATCAGATCCCTCATTCTCATATTCCATTCTCATATACCTCTCTCATTTCATATTTTTAATACATTCGCATTTATGCCACCCTAATAATTCTCATACATTCCACCCCAGTCATTCTCAAGCAATTCTTTCCCTTCTCATTCCTCCATCACTTTCATCTTTCAGTCTCGTAAAAAAACCTCTCGTTCTCATACACCTAACGATTCTTGTTACTTTCATTTCAGCATATCTCATTCACCTCAGTTTTTCTTCTTTATCAGTCTCTCTGTCACTCTCAAGCAATTTATTCCTTTCTCATTCTTCCATTTCTTTCGTCTTTCAATCTCGTAAAAAAAACTCTCGTTCTCATACACCTAACGATTCTCGTTATTTTCATTTTAGCATATCTCATCCACCTCAGTTTTTCCTCTTTATCAGTCTTCCTGTCATTCTCCAGCGATTCATTCCCTTCTCATTCTTCCATTTCTTTCGTCTTTCGATCTCGTAAAAAAAACTCTCGTTCTCATACACCTAACGATTCTCGTTATTTTCATTTCAGCATATCTCATTCACGTCAGTTTTTCCTCTTTATCAGTCTTTCTGTCATTCTCCAGCGATTCATTCCCTTCTCATTCTTCCATTTCTTTCGTCTTTCGATCTCGTAAAAAAAACTCTCGTTCTCATACACCTAACGATTCTCGTTATTTTCATTTCAGCATATCTCATTCACGTCAGTTTTTCCTCTTTATCAGTCTTCCTGTCATTCTCCAGCGATTCATTCCCTTCTCATTCTTCCATTTCTTTCGTCTTTCGATCTCGTAAAAAAAACTCTCGTTCTCATACACCTAACGATTCTCGTTATTTTCATTTCAGCATATCTCATCCACCTCAGTTTTTCCTCTTTATCAGTCTTCCTGCTCAAGAGTTTTGCTGCCTCCCGTCGCCCTCATTCATTCAAGTCTTCTTAGGAAATTACCAGTGTTCTCTTCGACTGTAAACTTTCTTCGCCGCAGTAATTAGAGAGAGGATATCTGACGAGGCCAAGAATCTTTTTATTATTTTTTTGATATTTTTGCACGGTTAAATTTTTTTTTTTTTTTGTGTGATCTATTTGCGAGGTCAAGGATTTTTAACATTTTTTTGTGATCCATTTGCGAGGCTAAGAATTTTTTATTTATTTTTTGTATTATTTTTTTGTGATCTATGTGCTACAGATATTTGATTTTCAATGGCTGGAATATTGTTCTTCTGTCTCGATATGGCTAATATCATGGAGATTCGTCGTATAAGACAAATTGGCATAGATTAAAAGTGTCTCCTGCCTCATTTAATGAGAAAAATGTGCCAGAAATTCCAGGTTTTTGCGCTTACAAACAGTAATATTCATTATCGCCACTGCAATTGAATTGGGATCTTCCTTATTCACTTTCACTGTTATCCCAAAAGCGAACTTCCATCTCCACCTTGTGTGTTAGTGCGTGTTGCTCAATTTGCAGACTATTAACGCAGGTTTTCTGATAAATGCCCAGGAAAAATATTGATCTTTTTTCCTGGTAGTGTCATGGAAGACGATGCTCTAAGATATAGATGCTCTCAAGGTAAAGATGCTGCAATACTGTTTCAGGTTTTTTCGTTGCTTTTCCATGATATCTTTGTCGTGTAGCAAGGGTCAGTGACCTAGATTGATCCCACTGTGGTTGGAGAGGGGGGGCGGGCGGGGGAGGATGTGGAGAGGTTTGCAGGTGGTGGGAGGGACGGATGTCGTTATGCCCTTGTTGACGTATGCAGTGTACATACACACATATGTATATATATATATATATATATACATACATACATGCATACATACGCAACACACACACACACACACACACACACACACACATATATATATATATATATATATATATATATATATATATATATATATATATATATATATATATATATATACTGTATATATATATATATATATATATATCTTGTAATTTCCACAATGGTCCCGTGGATGAAGTATATAATAAGTCCTCACGTGAAAATGAAAGGAATTGGTACCAAGACTTTCAACTTTTATTCCAAAGTCATCTTCAGGGTACTGAACAGAGTTAAGAGAATAACATATACAAGAAAGCAATATGGGTCACAGATAACAATAAAATAAGTCAACAAGCTATTTAAGTATGTAAACAACATTCTTCAAAAAACAAAAACGTACTTAGTGGAAATATGTAATTCCTACAAAATGCCAGTACAAAACTATCTGTTTGTAAAAAATCTAACAGCTTGTTTTACTCTTGCATCCTTAAGAATAAAGCTTTTTAACAATTCGTCCATCTTAAAAAGACCTTCGCTCAAATTCATTT
>JANJGK010000007.1:21207342-21242342 GCA_039081455.1 Macrobrachium rosenbergii
ACACGTTTTCTCTGCCTCTCACATTCACGACTCTTTATTTCCGTTGTGACTTACGGTTGCAGTTCGAATAAAATTTTTTCCGATGTAACACACTTGTCGAGGAAAGAAAAATACTCCTGTACGCGAATGTTACATATATTTTTATTTTCCGTAGATTTTATTTTCTTTCGCTAAAGGTCTCAGAGGACATGAAAAACTATTACACATATTTTCAGATAAATTCACTTACTTTTGAATAACAAGATAATCTTCGAGAGCTTCGAATGGGTATTCACGAAAAGACAGTAAACCCAGGAAGACAATATGAAAATTTCAAGTTAATGCAGTCCACTTGTAAGTCAAAAAGGAAGGAAAAAGATAAATATAATATTAAGGATTCTTCCAATATTGCCCTCTTCAAAGGCGATTTATTGCCGCAGTAATCTTGAGAATTCCGGCCAAAAGAAAATGAATTCCAATAATGTTTAAAAAGAGAAAGAAGAATAGGTATGATATGTAAATAAACAGGCAAACCTCAATAAGAAAAATTTAAGAATAATTAACATCTTTCAATTTTATATCTGTGAGTCGTGCAGGTAATTTAATTAAGGGGTCTATAATTGCAAAAGAACGGAATAAACATATGATCATTTCATACTTTAACGTACAAACTTCTACAATCATGCTTACGAATGAAATATAAAACAAACTCAAATGCCATTACCTTATATAAATGCGTAAACAAATACACATACAAGCAAACTGAAATACGCGCATTATACAACCATACAATATCGCTTGAAAATATTATACTGATGCTTAAGATCTGAAGAAGCAGCGAGAGCAATTTGTATAATTCCTCCTCATTAAAATTATTTTAGTTTTCTGCAAAAGAAAACTATTGTGCCAGCTTTGTCTGTCCGTCCGCACTTTTTCTGTCAGCACTTTTTCCTGTCCGCCCTCAAATCTAAAAAATACTGAGGCTAGAAGGCTGCAAATTGGTATGTTGATCATTCACCCTCCAATCATCAAGCATACCAAATTGCAGCCTTCTAGCCTCTGTAGTTTTCATTTTATTTAAGGTTAAAGTTAGCTATAATCGTGCTTCAGGCAACGATATTTAATAGACCATCACAGGGGCGTGGTTACAGTTTCATTCGCCGCGGCTCATACAGCATTATACCGAGACCACCGAAAGATAGATATATTTTCGGTGGCCTTGATTATACGCTGTAGGGGTTGTACAGAAAACTCGATTTTTTTTACTTGTTTACTATGGAAAATATACGCCGTTCCATTTACATTTCCTCACTGTAATCTAATCTTTTTATATCTATATGTGGCATCATCATCACCACACCTGGTGGGAGAGTTACATAATGTAAATTAGGTTCGCTACCAGGATCAGCATTCTAATGACGTTGAGATAATCTTTTCTCGGGAGTTTTCCAACTTTGGCCCACAAAACACAAGCCACAAGTGCAAGGAATCTTGAATATTATGTCTTCTTCGTGATTAAGGGTGTTTCTTGTTAGGTTTTGGTCTATGGTATTGGGAGAAGAAAATCTTCACAACAAAGTTTTCTTAAAGGAAAGGAAATTTGTAAAACATGGATGAAGTGGTTAAATAAGCTTAGCTTCCCTTCTTTATACCAAGAGAAAATTATATTTTGTTTCTGGCAAGAGCAAGTTAATGGTCAATTGCGGCCCTCTAGCCTCAGTCGTTTTTATTTTATTTAAGGTTACAGTTAGCCAAAATCGTGCATCTGGCACCGTTATAGGTGCAAACAACACAGGCCACCACCGGGCCATAGTTGAAAGTTTCATGGCCACGGCCGAGTTTAATACAGCATTATACACTGTACAGAAAGTTCAATTGCGCCGAAGAAACTTCGGCGCATTTCTTACTTGTTTTTAATCGATATGGAAATGTACAATTAGATGAAATACTTAGGGACACCTATAGTCAAAGCTCAAAGAAGCAGTCTCCTTAATGCTGAGTGCTTTACTGATTTTGAATGATGGGAAAAGACACTGATTATATGGATATTATTTCCCGCTTTCCCAGAAACTCTAAACTTCAAAGAATTACTTGATAAAGAATTGTGACGTCTAAAATAGCAATACGTCTTTTGCACACACCCCTTTTTTTCTTTCCAAAGTGAACTTTGTTTATGAAACGAGATCATTAAATATATATATATATATATATATATATATATATATATATATATATATATATATATATATATATATATATATATATATATAATTCGAATTAAAACGAACAGTACCATGCCCATAGTTCACCCAAAGTAAATCAGAAGGTAATTAAACAGCCAGCAACTGTATGCATTAAGTCTGCTGGCATTTGTCAATATTCCTTTCAAAGTCTGCAACCTTTCCTGATATCACTTGTTTCCATTCTAATACTGAGTCAATTTATTAACGCATGGTTACTTATGTATTCGTTGAATGGAGAGAATTAAGGACAAAACCGGAGAACTCTCGAAAGGTGGTAGACCTAGAAAATATTCAGGAACTGTGTTAAGAAAGATTATGAAACAGGAACCACAAGAAGAAACAAGTAAAAAATGCGCGGAAGTTTCTTCGGTGCAATCGAGTTTTCTGTACAGCGTATAATGCTGTATGAGCCGCTGCCCATGAAAACTTTCAATCACAGCCGGGTGATAGCCTGTTCTATAGCGTTGCCAGAAGCACGAACATGGATAACTTTGAGCCTAAAAAAAATCAAAACTACTGAGGCTAGAGGGCTGCAATTTGGTATGTTTGATGATTGGCGGGTGGATGATCAACATGCCAATTTGCAGCCCTCTAGCCTCAGAAGTTTTTAAGATCTGAGGGCGGACAGAAAAAGGGCGGACAGAAAAGTGCGGACGGACAGACAAAGCCATCTCAATAGTTTTTTTTTTTACAGAAAACTAAAACTGTAATCCAAAGATGGGAAAATAAGGGCAATTTAAAGCGTCATCATTTAAAGCTGAAGAACAGAAACACACACGGGAAAGTAACCTGTGCCTTATATCCTCAGTTCATCAGTGTTCTTATTAATCTGACCTTTCCAGAGCCGCAGGTTCAGGGGGGTAATTTGATCCCTGAAGAATATCCATCGACAGAGGAGGGAAAGGTTGGATATCATCGCCTTTAAAACGGAATAATGGAAATGGAACGGGGAACGGGAAGGGAAAACCGGTGGAACTGTGAGTCGACGAAACCTTAAACTTGACTAGATTTCTGACCCTCCGGCCAGATGCTTTCAAGGCTGAAGTTGATATACAGGAAGATTGGCCGAAACAGAGAATGTGTGGCGGGAAAAGAGGAATTATTCTATTATTCTTGTGTTAGAGGTATTACGTGGTTAGTTGCCTTACGGTTTTTGAAAGTTTCCGCATACGCCTTTAAATTTGAGGAATACTCTCTTATCGAGACAGGAATAAATTCACTGGGAGCAACTTATGGTTGAGACCGTTTCTTGAGTCTAATTTTGTTATCCGTGGAAATTAGCATAATCCATATTTTAAATGGACTGAAACACAGAGTACAGGCTGAGATGTACCATAAAAATCTTAGAAATATTAATCTTTTAATTGATTTTATAATTCTTTTAGTCGGGTTTCAAAATCCATATTTTAAATGGACTGGAACACCGGGTATAGGCTGAGCCGTACATCAGAAATCTCAGAAAAATTAACTTTCTGAATATGACAAGTTATGATATATCCTACACACCATCGTAAGGAATATAGTCATGACAAATGCAAACTGGTGTCCTGTGGGCCCCAGAAGAGCTGGAAAACCTAGGCCTACTAAAATAGGACCCATGAGACGGGATACTAGAGATGAGTGGAAATATATAGAAGAGAAAGCGAATTAAGCCTAATTGGAGAAATTTCATAGTGGAGGTGTGTATAAGAGAAAGAACAGATTGGGCCTAATTGGAGAAATTTCATAGTGGACATGTGTAAAAGACAAAGGACAGATTAGGCCTAATTAGAGAAACTTCATAGTGGAATATGTATAAGAGAAAGTGCAGATTGGGCCTAATTAGAGAAATTACATAGTGGAGATGTGTATAAGAGAAAGCTCATATTGGGACAAATTGGAGAAATTTCAGAGTGGAGATGCATATAAGAGAAAGAACAGATTAGGCCTAGCTGGAGAAATTGCATAGTGGAGATGTGTATCAGAGAAAGAACAGATTGGGCCTAATTGGAGAAATTTCATAGTGGAGATGCATATAAGAGACAGAACAGATTAGGCCTAACTGGAGAAATTTCATAGTGATGTGTATAAGAGAAAGCGCAGATTGGGCCTAATTGGAGAAATTCAATAAAGGCCCTTCCAGTTGTACGGATTATGATAATGATGATGACAGTGATAATGATTATAAATATGACGAACTAATAAATATCTTTTACATACTGAAAGAGGATGAGAGCACCGTTTAATAAGGATATTTTAAAGTTCAACAGTAATTCGGTAAGAGCTTCTCGGAACTAACTGAACGCGTCAATTGAAGTTGGAAGTTTGTATTCTATGGTACGAGTTCAGAGACAAGAGCTCGAGTTTCTAAGAAATGGAACGTCAGTACGCAGAATAACAAGGGTAGTATATTGTTATCTGAGTCTTATAAAAAAAAACGCAGTTTTTCCTCTTAATTGTTAACACAGAGTCTTCGAAATTGGTAAATGAATCAAGATTCAAACATGATAAGTGGGAGAGTGAATAATGGTGTACCTGGGATACGATTATTTTCATTACGATATTTTTAGAACTTTCCGGCATGACTACTTTAGAAATTCTTGAAGAGTGATGGGTACATATATATAGTGTGTGTGTATATATATATATATATATATATATATATATATATATATATATATATATATATATATATATATATATATATATATATATACACACACATACAGTATATGCAAATTTTCTTTTCTTTGTTTAGATTTTAGGCAATGACTTCTTAAAACATCTATGAATAATAACGTGTGAATATACATGCTAATGTTTTTAACTTCTATTTTTTTAAATGAGCAGCCTTGATCTATTTTGGCTGCTTGTAGCTCTCTCTCTCTCTCTCTCTCTCTCTCTCTCTCTCTCTCTCTCTCTCTCTCTCTCCAAAGAAAGTTTATAGACTGTACAACAGAAGTAGCTGTTAAAAATGAAATAAAAATGAAGGGGGAACTGATTTTGGGACTAATCTTTGGGGATCCTTTCTAATGAGGTGAGGAAATTATTGATACTTCATTATATGCAACTAATTTGCATATCAGGAGGTGGAAACGAAGCTGAGCAATGAGAAAATTAATGTTATAAATTATTTTTATGATTTAAAATGAGTTTTTTTAATACCATTCTTATTTTGTCGTTATGCACAATTATGCTTCATAAAGTAATAGAGGAAATAAAGTTATAATAGGTTTCTCTTCTTGAAAATATAGTTAAGATACACATGAAAGATTTTTTCAGAAATCATGACAAATGCCTAGAATGATAATAATAATAATAATAATAATAATAATAATAATAATAATAATAATAATAATAATAATAATAGTTTATTATTATTATTATTATTATTATTATTATTATTATTATTATTATTATTATTATCATCAAGTTTGCCATCACGGTATGGCTAAGAATGTGCATGATATCAAAGATACGCAATGGACCAGACCCCAACAAATTAATGTACGGAGTTGTCTGATGTAAAGGGCAAGGCTGATGGTATTGCAGAAGAAGAAGAAGAAGAAGAAGAAGAAGAAGAAGAAGAAGAAGAAGAAGAAGAAGAAGAAGAAAAAAAATAAATTATTCGTTACATATTTCTTTTTATATTGAAAGAAATATACGTATGAAGGTGAAATAATCATTCCATTTTCGTTAGGAATACATCACCTATAACTCAAAACAAACGCTATAGTAACCTTGTGTAAAACTATGGGAGCCAACAATTTTCTAGAATTGCAAAGGCTGAGGCGAATATCAATGATTCTTCCCGCCAGCCGAACATGGGGTGAATAAACAAGAAATTTCATCTGTATTTCTGGCGTCCATTCTTCCCCGACATAGTTGAATTCAATTGAATCTAGAATTTAGGCCAAAGGCCAAGCACTGGGACCAGTGAGGTCAATCAGCGCTGAAACGGAAATTGACAGTAAAAGTCTGAAAGGTGTAACAGGAGGAAAACCTCGCAGTTGCACAATGAATCAATTGTTAGGAGAGGGTGGAAAGTAAGATGAAAGAAAGAGAATATGAAAGGAGGTACAGTAAAGGGAACGAAAGGGGGTTGCAGCTAAGGGCCGAAGGCACGCTGCAAAGAACCTTAAGTAATGCCTACAGTGCACCGCATGAGGTGCACTGATGGCACTAGCAATCGTTGCTATGACAAAATTTCACAATTTCCCGCACACCTTTCATATTGCTGTTACTTTACATCTGAAGCCTCTACTGTATGTTGAAGCCAATCATATTAGTTACTTTCTCATTCACACTGGTTAGCAACTCATTGAAAATGATAAACTGGTTAGCATCTCATTCAAAATTATTAACATTTCATTTATAATGGTTAGCATCCCATTCTCATTGTTTAGCATTTCATTCATATTGGTTAACACCTTATTCATACTGCTTAGCATTCCATTCATTTCCTTTAGAATTTCATTCATATTGGTTAACATCTCATTTATACTGGTTACCATCTCATTCTTACTGGTTAGCATTTCATTCATAATAGTCAGCATCTCATTCATAATGATTAGCGTTTCATTCATACTGGTTAGCTTTTCATTCATAATGGTTAAAATTTCATTCATAATAGTTAGCAGCATCTCATTCATATTGGCTAGCATCTCATTCATAATAGTTAGCAATTCATTCACATCAGTTAGCATCTCACTCATATTGATTACAATTTCATACTCATTCATATTGGTTAGCAATTCATTCCTACTGGTTAGCATTGGCTGGCCTTTAGTTCGCACTAAGCCTATGCAGTCTATTGCATTTAGGAGTGAATTCCCTTTTGATTACTATGGAAATGAATGATCTGAATTCACGTCATCGCCTTTCTGAATATACTAATGGCTCATTAATATTCTGAAATGAATTATGAAAGAAGTTCATGCAATATGAAAATCGTATTACCAACTGCCACCACCATGATAAGTTGCATTCTGTCCATTCTGGATTATATCTATTGGCAAAATGAAATGGACCTAATCCATGCATGTGCCTGCATCAGATCCCACATCTGATTCTGTCTTACTGACAAATTCTAGTCCAGCTAGTGCCTGGCATATGATACTTTGATCATTAATAGTTTGTCTGTACAGTTCTTATGATGTCTTTCTGCATATACTTACGGCTCATTAATATTCTGAAATGAATTATGTTAAAACAAATAGTCACTCTGTTACTGAAATGATTTTTTAAATAGAAAAGTTCTGTCATCTAGAAATGTTAGTGTCTGGTAAGAAAAAAAAATATATATATAAGACAGAGACTATGTAGATGTATATATATATATATATATATATATATATATATATATATATATATATATATATATATATATATATATATATATATATATATATATATAAATATATATAAATATGTGTGTGTATGTGTGTGCTTGTACTTATAAATCAAGTAGAGAGTGTATACATAAAAATCGAAATTCCATACTTAAAAGTCAAAGCAAATCGCAATGAAGTAATTAATCCACATTAACACTTGGCGTTTACGCAAATCTAAAACCTAGTCGCTTGAAACGAAAAATGAAAGCCAATACATATTGACTTACGTTGTTCTCCAGGCGGCTGGTGTTTAGTTAACCTGAAAAACAACTCCCGACATCCAATCACTCTCACTCACTCTTGCACTCTTACTCTTGCACTCTTCCTCACTCTTACGCTCCTCTGCCGTGGAAACAGGAGTGTGTTTGTTTATCCGAGTGCCCTTCACCTCAGAATTAGGTTAATTATTTCCGGTTGGCGGGTGGAGGGGGGGGGGCGCGGGAGATTCTTGGATACTGTTTCATTATTGGCAGAGAGAGAGAGAGAGAGAGAGAGAGAGAGAGAGAGAGAGAGAGAGAGAGAGAGAGAGAGAGAGAGAGGTCAGTCGACGTATCTTTAAGGAAAGGAGAGGTCACTCTTGGATACGGTTTCATTATTGGTATCCCTGAGAGAGAGAGAGAGAGAGGAGAGAGAGAGAGAGAGAGAGAGAGAGAGAGAGAGAGAGAGAAGCCAGGCGACATATCCTTGAATAGAACATAAACATACAAACAATATTGCAAATTCATTGATTAGTTTATATTTACAAGATGTAAATAGGAATGATATGCCACGATCAAACGTAAATCTAACCAAGGCTTGAAGAGTTCATAAATCGATCAGTGTAAGTTGAGTCCACGGACTTAAGCTTTCAAGTGCTCAAACTTGCAACTTGCATAAAAAACAAGTAAAAAATGCGCCGAAATTTCTTCGGCGCAATCGATTTTTCTGTACAGCCGCTAAAGCGTATAATCAAGGACACTGAAAGTAGATCTATCTTGCGGTGGTCTCGGTATAAAATAAAAACTACTGATGACTGGAGGGTGGATGATCAACATACCAATTTGCAGCCCCTCTATCTAGCCTCTGTAGTTTTTAAGATTTGAGGGCGGACAGAAAAAGTGCGGACGGACAGAAAGCCGGAACAATAGTTTTCTTTTCAGAAAGCTAAAAAAAGTTTCTGTCAGTTCTTATATTATCTGTCAGCATCAGTTAAGGATGGAGAGTGGTCTACAGTTCTGACTCTGAATCGTTTTTGAATGTATTTACCCTTAGAGACACCCGCGCATGTACAGATTCATTGCTGTCTCTCTGTGTTTTCCTGTAATCGTGGTCGCTTGGTCTACGCACACAAGGCTGATGAAAGGTTTTGCATATTAAATGCTGGCTGAAGTAATTTTTTCTCTCATGAATTCTACTACTTCTTTCTCGTTAGATTTCCAAAGTAAAGCTAAAAATCGACTACACGATATGAACTTCAAAATATCCTATGTCTGTTTTTCATAAGAAATTCTTCTTGTATGAAATACGTTGCATGAAAAGGGATGAAAAAGTGATTCAGTTTTTTCATGAATTTTATCACTTCTTTCTCGTTATATTTGCAAAGTAAAGTTAAAAATCGACTAAAAGATATGAACCTCTACATATTCTATGTCTGTTTATAGAAAAAATAATTCTTGTTTGATCAATTTTCCATGGAAACGGTTACAAAAGTCAGACAACTGGTAAAGTTTATTCCATGTTTATATAAAACTCGATTTAAAATCGACGGGAATCGAGGTGACCGAGTTGAATTCAGTGAAATATTCTATTATGCATATTGCAATATTTCATTATGCATAATGGAATACTGACAGTTGAGTTGGAAATTAATGAATCACGGGACATGCTTTTAATATATGGGAAAAATTTCTATAGCATTGCAGACAAATTTTGTAAGGTCAGAGAGGTAATCATTTACACACAATAAATATACACACATATACATATGTAAAAACATTATATGTATATATAATATATATATATATATATATATATATATATATATATATATATATATATATATATATATATATATATATATATATATATATATATATACACACACACATGCATGGTAATGTATGAGAGCGGAAAAATCAGGAATATCCTAGGAATTATCAAATTATCTTTTACATAAAAGCCAAACATCTGCTAAGTACATTGGGTCTCGTTACAGGTAACAAGAGGAATAAATTGATTATCATCAAGAACAATAGCATTCCATTTTCTTGTGTTTCATAAGAGACTAAAAGCATAGGTTTCATATGAACTAGGATATTCTTTCGAAGACTGATTTTTTTTTTTTTGTCGAATATCTGTAACGGTTAAACATCTCCCAAACAAGAAAAATTGTGAGAAATTATTGTTATTTCAGTCACCAAGCGCAATAGAGATTATACATAACATATTACGAGACTCACTTTATATTTAATGTCAATGAACACGCATGAACGGATGGTATATGACAATTTGTCCATCTTACTGTCATTCTCACTGCGTCATAAAAGCTAGTATACTATTTTGCAATCCTAGCAGCACACTCTTTTACATCATTCAGTATTCCTTTTGCAAAGAACTATTTTCAGTTTTCTGTAAAAGAAAACTATTGTCCGCACTTTTTCTGTCCGCCCTCGAATCTTAAAAACTACTGGGGCTAGAGGGCTGTAAATTGGTATGTTGATCATCCACCGTCCAGTCATCAAACATACCAAATTGCAGCCCTCTAGCCTCAACAGTTTTTATTTTATTTAAAGTTAAATTCAGCCATAATCATGCGTCTGCCAATGATGTAAAGTTTCGTGGGCCACGGCTCATACAGCGTTATACTGAAACCACCGAAAGATAGATATATTTTCGGTGGCCTTCATTATACGCTGTAGCGGTTGCACAGAAAACTCGATTGCGCCGAAGAAACATTTTTTACTTGTTACATTCAATGTCATCAATTTGGATTCAGCAAGGCAAGATTAAGATTTCAATTCCTATCATTCCTACGCCGCGTCGCCAGAGCATTTCCGAATTTTGCATTGTGTTCACATTACATAACAATGACCCGTATTCACAGAAAAAATCTTTTGCCGATTCACGGCCACTAAAGAATTGAAGCCCAGCCGTCCGTGCTTCCTAAAGCCTAACATACGATACATCAACCCTTTAACTGAAGAAAATGCTACGAACGACCAAATTCTCCTACGCGAAGAGAAGAACATCAGAGAAGAAGAAGAACACATACACACGATTTTTCGAAGTTCCACGTGAGGAGAAGGGTTATGGCAAGTGGATTACTTGCGCATGAATATATTCCATTGAATTACGTAAATGAAGGGTGTAGCATCATAGAGTTACCGACCGTCCCTGGAGTTATTCCGAATTAATGTATGCGTGTATGAGTGAATGTATGCAAATGGGAAAATATTCCGCCGAATTCAATTACATTTGGCGGGATAAAGGAGGGGGAAAAAAAAGAAAATAAAAGAGTTGCATTCATGGGGAATAATGGTTTTCGCCTCAAAAATACGTCACATTTTATTGGTCTCTCATAATAGAAAGTAACTTCCTTTATTTAATACGATACCGGCTTATGATCTTTCGTAATATAACTTGGCAGTTAATTCTGGCAACGTATTGACAACGAAATCTGCATTATCGGTCAAAGGATATGAACGACAATTCAATTGCCATTTATATCTATCTCCACCTTTCTCACCTAATCAGTTATCATTCAACACATGCAACAGTTTCACCTCCCTTCTCTCATTATTCTTCAACAGACACACTTCACTTCCATAGAGGGGAGTTAGTTAAGTATTTCATTCAGACACTCTAAACATCGTTTCACTGAATACTCAAGCTTCCCATATATATATATATATAAATATATATATATATATATATATATATATATATTATATATATATGTGTATATATATATATATATATATATATATATATATATAAATATATATATATATATATATATATATATATATATATATATATATATATATATATATATATATATATATATATATATATATATATATATATATATACAGCATACGCACATATACGTATATATATAAATATGTATATATACATATATATATATATATATATATATATATATATATATATATATATATATATATATATATATATGTATATATAAAACCTCTCAATTCTATACTACGAACAGAAGTGGCAGTTACGCTGAAGATTCGTTATATTGGTTGCTTGTCACAAAGAGAAAAATGATTAATGTAATTTTTTCACAAATAGCAAAATGAAGAATGTAATTTTTTCAGAAACAGCAAAATGAACATTGTAATTATGTGATTCTGTTCAGAAAGAGCAAAATAAATACCGTAATTTAGTTCAATGGAAGAAAAATGAATAACGAAATTTGATCACAAAGAGCAAAATGAATAACATAATTTGTAAAGAAGTAAAATGAAAGACAGAGCAAAGTGAATAATGGAATCCAGTCTATATTCCATAACTGATCTGGGTCAACAAAATTCACTAAAGCATAGAATTAAAATATATAGCTCCCTGTTATTTTTGCCTTTAAATTGAATGACACAGTTACATTGAATGTATTTGACAGTTTGCGTGGGCAAAAGTGACAGCTGTGAAAAATGTTAATGCATATGGGTAAGTGAATGAAAAATAAAACCAAAAGCCTAACCAGTGTAGTTTTAGATACAAATTAACATATCTTTTTTTTAGAGTTTTAATATTAATCAGTTCACGATACAAATTAAACTAGTTTTTAAATAGAAATTCTATATAAATCTGTATCAGGAAAGTTGGGTAACATCTTAGCAAACACAGGGAGAAACAAAGTGTGTTATTACTTTTGGCTTTTATCAGTTTCCCTATTTATTATTATTATTATTATTATTATTATTATTATTATTATTATTATTATTATTATTATTCAGTAGATGAAACCTAGTCATATGGAACAAGCCCACTAGAAGGGCCACCGACTTGAAATTCAAACTTCCAAAGAATATGGTGTTCATTAGGAAGAAGCAAAACGAAGTAAAGGAAAATACAGAAAGAAGAGATCCCACTTAATAAAATTAATAAATAGATAATTAATAAATAGATAAATAGATAAAAATGTATTAGAAGGTAAGAAGAACAGTATTAGGATTCAGATACAGATGATAAAAATCCCGTTCATGATTTATTTCACTTTTACAACTACACTTACGATGATTAAGTTCAAATAATCTTTCAGTCACCCCGATATAATTTTTTTTTCAGCAACTATGATGACTTATGGGTTTCAATGCTCAAATGTATATTCACTTATCATATCAAATTTTAAAGGATCATCGTTATTCTTCTAAGATTATGATTACTGACCACCAACAGATCATTGATATTTATACTAATACATTCCAGTGTCAAATACACAGAACTCTCTCTCTCTCTCTCTCCATATATATATATATATATATATATATATATATATATATATATATATATATATATATATATATATATATATATATATATATATTCCCAAGACTTGCCTAATTACTCTCTCTCTCTCTCTCTCTCAGGATTGAAGCGCTGCGCTCTCTCTCTCTCTCTCTCTCTCTCTCTCTCTCTCTCTCTCTCTCTCTCTCTCTCTGCATATGTATGGATGCATATTTTTATTTTTCCTGATAATGCCTATTTGTGCATTCATGTGTAGTAATTGACATATGCATAAGTATTCCTGTTTTCGAAGCAATGGACAACGTGTACTCATTAAGTGCTAATGCCTTAGTAATCAATAAACACGTATGCATACTTGCTTTCGCAGCAACAGACAACCTGTATCCAATTCGTGGTAATACGGCAGTAATTAACAGGTAGATGCAATTTCTGTTTTCGAATTAACGGACGACGTGCATTCATTAACGTATGCATTCCTGTTTTGGTTTTCTGTAAAAAAAAAAAACTGTTGTGCCGGTTTTGTCTGTCTGTCCGCACTTTTTCTGTCCGCCCTCAGATCTTATAAACTACTGAGGCTAAGGGCTGCAAATTGGTATGTTGATCATCCACCCTCCAATCATCAAACATGCCAAATTACAGGCCTCTAGCCTCAGTGGTTTTTATTTTATTTAAGGTTAAAGTTAGTCATAATCGTGATTCTGGTAACTATATAGGATAGGCCACCACCGGGCCCTGGTTAAAGTTTCATGGGCCGAGGCTCATACAGCATCATACCGATAAAACCGAAAGATAGGTCTATTTTCGGTAGCCTTGATTACACGCTGTAGCGACTACACAGTGGCCTTGATTAGACGCTGTAGCGGCTGTACAGAAAACTCGTTTCTTCGGCACGTTTTTACTTGTTTGTAGTAATGGACAAAGTGGAATGCAGTGCGTGCTTTTGCAAAAACAGATGCAATGAACAGAGATTACACGAAAGGAGTCCTCATAATAAATCTCATATCTTTTTCTTATCTTTTAAGGTGCTGCATCACCTCCTTTCCTTAATCCTGAAGCCGCAATAATTTCCAACTGCTAATTTGTTAATCGCTCAGGGAAGAAGAGGACACAGTTGCCCAGTTTCAGTTCTGTTTTTGGAAAATGTAACTCTTGCATTTGGATATCAGGTTTTGTAGTGACAACAGTATCCGGAAAGTGTTGAAGAATTCCTGTTGTCATTACTATTACATACCTATCTAGTAAAAAGTGAACCAAATCGATTCTGTCTATATAAATTGATATAAACTTCCGGAGGTTTGGCAATAGCTTTGATGTAAGTATTAAAGACAGAATTTAGGTTTCAATTTGATGAGAATTTTTTGTATTCTCTAACGTTTCTTATAGAGGGATATAGTAAAAACAGGAAGCTCTGGTCAGTCCCTTCTTTCGTGAAGACGACAATTATGCTTTCAAGGTAATATGAATTAAGATATGAAGAAAATATGGGTATGTTGCAATGCATTCTCTCGTGAACAGGCGTACACGCCCCCTGGGTACAATTTAATTGTAACATTACCCTTCCTAAGTCATGTATATATACTGTGTGAGTGTGTGTGTGTGAGTATATATACATATATATGTGATATATATATATATATATATATATATATATATATATATATATATATATATATATATATATATATATATATATATTATATCATATATTATATATATGACACCGGAAGGGTAATATCACAATTAAACTGTACCCAGTGCATGTACGCTTGTTCACGATGGAATGAATTACAACATACCCATATTTTCTTCACTTCGCAATTCATATTTCTTGAAAGAATAATATATATATATATATATATATATATATATATATATATATATATATATATATATATATATATACACACACACACATATATATATATATATATATATATATATATATATATATATATGTATGTATGTATGTACGTATACATACTTATACATGTATATATATGAGAATGAATCATATAGAGAATGCTTTTAAGAAGAGCTTCTCTTAAAAGGGGAACTGCAAAGCGAGGTCGTGACACTATGAAGCAACAGGAGTATGAAATATACAAATAAAATAAAACATATTTTGACTATGATTTAGATCGCGAAACCTAGAGTGTATCCCTTATAATGACAATCATTATTGATGAGTTATTATAGTACTGGGCTACATTCCTTGAAGAGGCCAAGCCTTAAAAATAAAAAAAAAAAAAATAAAAAAATATATTATTATCTAATAATCAAAAGAATGTCCGAGAATATCAATAGGTTAGAGAACAAAAAAGAAAATAAAGAGAAAAAAAGATTAAAGAAAAACAAATGATAAAAAAACCTTAGCAAAGCCTGACAAGAACATTACGAAAAAAGTTAAACGCATTTGGAAAAAACATAAGACACTTATAACTGGAAGTCAAAAATGTGACGGCGTCAGGAAAACTAAAAAAAAAAAAAAAAAAAAAAAACGAGAGATCTTTATCGCTTGTTTAGCCTTTTTCCCATGAATCTGAAAGGAGGAAGGAAAAAAAAAAAAAGGCTTTAAAAAGGAAACGCTGACTTTAAAAGGTGAAGTGTAAACAAAGGCACCTTTTTATTTGAAGTTTTAAACGAAGTTTTACGCTGCCTTTTTTCCTTTTTAACTCTTTTGTCACTCAGTTCAGGAGGGTGAGTTTTTTGCGTTTGAATCTGGGGAACTTGTAGCTGTTGTCTGAGAGAGAGAGAGAGAGAGAGAGAGAGAGAGAGAGCTGCGCAAGGAAGAATATATGCATATATAGATATCACGAAAAGAAGTGTGTAAATAACAGTCTACATATATAAATATACTGTATATATATATATATATATATATATATATATATATATATATATATATATATATATATATATATATATATATATATACACACACACATAAATACACTACACACATATAATATGTATATATACATTATATATACATACGCATGTATGTACATATATATATATAATATATATATATATATATATATATAATATATATATATATATATATATATATATATATATATCTCTCTTTGAAAAAACCCGTTTGTATAACTACATGCTACACAGTAAAAGGTTAGTTATGTCAATATCCGTGTGCAAGAATAAACAGATAAATAAGAGACAAAGATGTAACAACATGTTTCCCAAAAAATTATGTAAGATCTACATACATAAAATAAATTCTAAATTGAAAACATAATTAGACATTCTTTCTGACGTTCTTAGACTGTTACCACCTCATTTTTCGCTTGCTCTGCGGACATATCTGTAAGGGGAACTATGGTACATAGCTGATGCATATTTAACAGAGCATTTGAATTGCAAAATACCAATTAAGCTTGTGGAGACATTTGTGTGGGAACGCTTTCCACGTCGAGACCATTGTTCCTCCTAAATGTGTGTGTGTATCTCTGTAAGCGTACGTGCATATATATAATATATAATATATATATATATATATATATATATATATATATATATATATATATATATATATATATATATATATATATATATACATACACACACACACACATTAAAGTAGCGAGTAGGTGAGTGCAGGTTGCATTCCCTCAACTTGCAAACCAACACTGAAGGGGAAAGGATCCCTAGCGCCACCACACTGTCTCATCTCCCCTCGGCGCTTCCCCTTTCTCTGTTGATTCCCCTGAAACCGTCACTCCCCTCATTCCCCCTCCCCCCTCCCCAACAGCCGCCCCCCCCCCCCGCCCCCCCTACACGTCACTCTCCGGGAGTCATTCATTTAAGTGAATCCGCAGAGAATGAGGGAGGGGGATAAATCATCGTCCCGATCACTTCACAGGTTGTAAACGTGATGAATAGGGAGGCGGATAAAGGGAGGAGACGAATACACCGATAGTTCGATGGACCGGGACATGTTTGTGTGGGTGAATGAATGAATGTGCATACGAAAATGTGCATACGGAAACGAACAGAATTGCTGTATGAATAGCATTAACTTGTGTTGTACTTTTCTCATTGAATCCAGAAAATATACAGAGAAATGTCGTAAAAATAGGAACAAGCCTGTTGTATTTTTCCCATGAAATACATGAAAATAAAAGGAAATGTCGTAGAGTTATAAAAACTTCAATTGTATTTTTCTCATGGAATACAGAAAAATACAGAGAATTGTCGTAAAATTAGAAACAACGCCTGTTGTATTTTTCCCACGAAATACATGAAAATACAAAGAAACGTCGTAAAATTAGTAAAAGTCTTCGGTGGTTTTTTTTCTCGTGGAATACATAAACATACAGAGGAACATTGTGTACATAAAAACAACATCAGATGCTTTTCTCTTATGGATATCTTCTCTATTCATGATTAAGATACCGAACAATTTTTCCTCTCTGCACTCTTTTCGTGAACTTAGATAAACCCCATTTTGGTGTACATACATCATGGCTCTTTAGTTTCAGTTTCAAGATAACGAAATTCTGTCACTAAAAATCCCTTTAGATTCTTAATCCATACTTTCTGGTAACATTTGCTTGAGCAGTTAAAAAAGCTTTCACTCTACCGCCGGAACTTCCCTGTATCTCCTCTTCATCGCAAATGTCACTTTTCCCCGTTCGAGACAGCCAAATGCGGTTCCTATTATGCACAGGTACCTACCTACTCGTGCTCGTAATCTTCACAGCGTGTATCACCGCCACTCATTTTGACTAATGAAACTCCCGAATAAACAAAAACACAAACATAACCAACAGAAATATCGCCTGAGGTCATAATCAACAGGAATATCGCCTGAGGTAATGAGACTGAGTCCGACTAACGCGCAGGGAGAGGGGGGGGGGGGGTTAGGAATGGGTTACGAGACGATGTGTGTTGAGTTTGTCGAGCCGGAGAGTGTAAACAATAGTCGATGTGAGCAGCGGCTAATTGGTCCGCTAGGCTTATGGATTTTGCCGTACAGTAGATCGGGCAAAAAGGATTTGAGAGCACGCGAAAGAAGACCGGGTTTTACGGAAATTCAGGGCCTTGGTAAACCAACAGGAAAGTTCATTTTGCTTTGAATGTTTATATTTCACGGGAGTTCAAATGGATTAAGTTTTTCGTTTCTGAGTGTATTTTCAAAATTTTGCTTGTTTTGTACAGGGTTCACACGCATTGACACAAACATACAAACATAAGTATATATATATATATATATATATATATATATATATATATACATATATATATATATATATATATATATATATATATATATATATATATATATATATATATATATATATATAGTGTGTGTGTGCGTGTATCTACTTCAGGAATGTAGCGTACAAGCGAGTGTGAACGCCACGAGAAATAAGAAAGAGTTATATCAGTCGTCCAGGAACTCCCATTAATTTTCCACCATGATATATATAAAAGCAACGAACAAATGGAACGCAAGTTCTCTATTTATTGCCCGTTTCATACCGCAAGGCACTTTCCACAATTTCAAAACGCTATTGTACGGGGAAAGAAATGAAATGTCGAAGAAATATATGAATCTGGTTGGTTGAGATTACGGCTAAAGAGTTTAAAAAGAATTCCTGCCGGGGTGGGGGGGAGGGGGGGGGGAGGGAAGGATACTCGGAAAGAAGCGTGGGAATATTTTGGGATCCCACTGGGCGTGTTCCTTAAGGATACTGTAAAATTAAGGATACTATGAGATGTGTGTCTCTTGTGATTGATACACTTTCCAATTTTAACCGAGGTACTTCAGATGGTCATTCACTTTCACAATACGTTAATGAACCCAAAAATAAAATAACTGCAATTGTTGTTATTTATCGCTTGCTGTTATTATAGGACAGGAACAATACAGGTCAACGCTTATTTTTCAGTATACCACCATACAGCGTATTATACCACTGTACATCATATTTCATAAACTGCCCATCATCAGTTTATTTAAAAACACGTTCAGTAAGCAAGTTTTCTCACGAATACACACGCACACACCTAAACTCACACATACACACACACACACACAACACGTCGGGAAAATTATGAACAAGAGATCTGAATCTTAACTGATATACTATATATATATATATATATATATATATATATATATATATATATATATATATATATATATATATATATATATATATATATATATATATATATATATATATATATATATATATATATATATATACATATACACACACACACACACATGGAAATAAACGCATGAGAATGTGTTTCACAGAAATAAATTTCTGACTCACTTTGGGACCGAACCCCAAGGTGAGAGTCCAGGGCATTAGCAATTCATCCTCAAAGGTCATTCATATGCGTGTGTGTATATATATGTATGTATGTATATATATATATATATATATATATATAATATATATATATATATATATATATATATATATATATATATGTACCCACCTACATAAAACCACAAAGGAACCTCCCTTGCTTCTTGATCCCTCGAGCACCACCTGAGAGGTCGCTCGTGGGCAGAAATGACCTCATTAGGTCTAATTAAACGTAATGCAAGCGAAGACTGAAGCCTCTTATGTGGTCGCAGCGTAATCATTCACGGTTGTGGCTTTGCTTTGCGCCGGCTGAGAACCAGCTAATTTCAGTCGTTAGAGGCTCTTATGAACATATTAATTTTAGAGTCAACGAGGAGGCTGAATGCTAATTGTGGTTCACTGAATAGGTACAGACAGATCTGAGGGACTGCTTTTTTTCATCGCCTTGTGCAAACAGGACTGTAACGGAAGGTTTACGCAATGCTGTGAACCCTTGTTCCAATATATGTCAGCTATCATCACCTTTGCACTGAACCTTATTAAAAATCAATGTTGTGGGAGGTTATGCAATGCTGCAAACCCTTATTTCAATGGATGTCAGATAATATCACCTTTGCACTGAACCTTTTAAAATTCAGTGTTGTAATGTTTATGCAAAGCTGTAAACCCATTTCAGCAAATGTCAGATATTATCACCTTTACATTAAACCTCATAACGTTGCAAGGTTTATGGACTGCTGTTATGTTAATCCTTATTTCAATAAATGCCAGATAGTATTACCATTCCTCACTATAAGTCAGTCTTTTGAGGTTTATGGACTGCTGTTAAACGTTATTTCAATAAATATCTGATATTATTACCATTCCTTTAAACCTCACTATAAACCAGTCTTACGAGGTTTATGGACTGCTGTTAAACCTTATTACAATAAAACTCAGATATTATTAACTTTCCTTTAAAACCTCATTATAATAAACAAATGTTGTGAGGTTTATGGACTGCTGTAAAACCTTATTTCAGTAAATATCAGATATTTTCACCATTCCTTTAAGCCTCACTGTAAATGAATATTGTGAGGCTTATGGACTGCTGTAAACCTTATTTCAGTAAGTGTCAAATATTTTCACCATTCTTTTAAACCCTCACTGCAAATCAGTGTTGTGAGGTTTGTGGAATACTGTCAAATCTTATTTCAATAAAAATCAGATATTTTCACCATTTCTTTGAACCTCACCATAAACCAATATTGTCAGGTTTGTGGACTGCTGTAAAACCTCATTTTAGTAAATATCAAATATCATCACCATTCCTTTAAAGTTAAAACCTCACTATAAATCAGTGTTGTGAGATTTGTGGACTGCTGTAAACATTATTTTAGTAAACATCAGATATTATCACCATTCCTTTAAACCTCACTATAAATCAGTGTTGTGAGGTTTGTGGGCTGCTGTTAAACCTTATTATAATAAAAATCTGATATCATCGCCTTTGAACCTCATTACATAGCAGTGTTCTGACGAATGAATTTAACATGTTAGCAAGATTTTTATGGGATAACCTAAGATCCTTAGATAATAAAAAAAATGAGATTAAAGAAGATAAAGAGTAAAATCATTTGGACACAATACTGAAGAAAAACTAAAACTGATACCATTCTTTGTGAAGGAAAAAAATTACTCGCGCTTGAAAGGTAAGTGACCGTATTTGCCACAGGAGGGGTTATGTAAAGTAGGTAATTGACTGACAGGTTAAGGAAAATTTTTTGTATTATATGTGAAAGAGGACATACAGACAAACACACACACACATACACACACACACACACATATATATATATATATATATATATATATATATATATATATATATATATATATATATATATATATATATATATATATATATATATATATATATATATGTGTGTGTGTGTGTGTGTGTGTATTTGTTTTATATATATATATATATATATATATATATATATATATATATATATATATATATACATATATATATATATATATATATATATATATATATATATATATATATATATATATATATATATACATACATACACACAATTACATACCGCAAGCAAATAAAAACCTACATAACATTACATTACAAGACAAAATACGTACACACGTACTCTTTACAACCACTTAAAACCCAGATAAAATCACATCAAAAAACAAAAAACCTGTGCAACCGCGGAAAGAATGCCAGAGACCCAATAAATCTTATTAGTGAACTGACTTCCTCTCTTAGCCCATCTCCTCCTCCTCCTCGACCAGCTTTTTTCCAGTCGGGTGAACCGAGTTGTTAGCCCTATTGACTTACAAGGGGCGAAGGCCCGTCTGAGGATGGCGTCAGGGCCAACGAAATGAAAGGAGTCAATGATGCTGTCCTCGATAGGACGGGGGAGGCGGCGCCCCACCCTCTTCCTCCTCCTCCTCCTCCTCCTTCGGAAGTGATGAGTTGCCCTATTGTGTCAGGAAGGGTCTCTGTTATAAGTTTCCCCTCCCCCTGCACTGCTCTCGTGGCTCTAGTCAGGCGTGAGATGGTACTTACTGATTGATTAAGGTCTTCGTGTCTTTCGCCAAGAAGAAGAGGAGGAGGTTGTATTTACGTTTTTTGCCGTGCTCAGTCTCGCAGCTTGGACGATTCCGGGATGACCGTTGAATTATCTTTCCTTTCCATGATGTTGCTGATTGTTTTGTCTATATTTAACTCAGACTTCTTCTAACTCAGACTTCGTCTAAGTTTTTGATAGATTTTAGAGTTTCACCAAGAAGAAGAAGAGGTTTTGTTTACGTTTTTTGCCGTGCTCAGTCTCGCAGCTTGGACGATTCCGGGATGGCCGTTGAATTATATTCCCTCTGCCTGATGTTGCCGATTGCTTTATCTAGAGTTAATCAAAAGAATCTTCTGTTTTGGAAGTTTTTTGAACCTCCGTTAGATTGATTTTCCTAAGAAATACTTCTTGAAGCTCCAGCAGTTTTCTTTAAAATACGTCTGCCCCTTTTTCTTCAAACTACGAAACTACTAATCAATCCCCAGGGTTTAAGAAGTTTCGGATATCTGTAATTTCCTTTTCAGAAATGCTGAAAGTGTCAATTAAACTTATACTCGACTTTAATGTTTTCTACCCTCAATGTTAAAATATCTGATTATCTAATGCTACCTTAAAACTTTGTATAGCTCGAAATGGTTCATATCTCTAGAGAGGAAGGCGTCTGCGCCACACGCTTTGGGTTTTTGTTGTAATTTTAAATCATTCCCCTTCTGGAGTATTAACAGCATACCCCGATCTTCACTGCAGAAAAATAACAAAAAAAGAGGAAACTCCGTGTATGACTTAGGAATAATATTAACAATGTTGTAATACGGCACGAAAATAGTCTTCTCGTACAATGAGAGAAGGTTAATCGTGCACACTGATTTAAGTTGGCCTATTCATTGTTGAAGGAAGAAAGATACAATTTAATCTTATAAAAAGCCTCGAGTGCATTGACGTCTTAATTAGTAATGTATATGAACGGTTTTTCAACGCTGTGGATACTTTTACATCGAGAATTCACAAGTCGTTTTTGACACACTTTATTTCATTAGCTGACACTGTAGGGAAAAGATATCTGGAGTAAATTTGAGGAATGATATTTTCAAAATGATGACAGACGCCTGAGCTTCCGAAAAGCCAAATTACGGAATCGTACAGTGGATGTGCATAAGGCCGCAGTTAACACGTTTATGGCTGAATATATATATGATAAAGTTATTCCTCACAACTCGCCGCTAACATATTGTAGTAAAAAAAAAAAATACGAATTTCTCTTATCTCTCATCTCGAATTTGTAAACGTGAAAAGCGCTTCACTGCGCTGAAAATGAATTTCACTGGTATTAGATAGAATTCAGAGAATTTACTGGAAAACTGACTCGCCGAAGACCACATTTAATTAGAAATCCAACAAACAAATGTTTCGCGGGAAGGAATACAAAAACGTTCGCTCGCACTTCCAGGCTTAAATTTGCAATTCTGACATCAAAGTGTTTGATAGACTTTGCTGAATTTCCTTTGGGGTCTTGTTTTCTTGTTTTATTTTTTTTTTATCTAATTCAGTGACTCATTATTAATTCATTTATGTTTTCGTCTTTCGTCTTCTAATTTTATTACAAGAAGAAAAAATTATTTCTTTATGCGGACTTGACTGAGATTAATTTTGAAAGTAAATGTAAAAAAAAAAAAAAATCATAGGTTATTCTTTCCATACAGTTACGCTGCTGAATAGGATGTCCCATTCATCATTAATTTGTCTACTTATTCATTATCGTACCTTCAAAACTAATTGTGACATAAAAATATTTTTCATGCGAACTTGCCTAGAATGATTTTAGAAAGTAAAAAAAAATAAAATCATAAGTAATCCTCTCGATTTATAACTGGCTTTCAATACAGTTCGCAATGTTGAATCACATTTTTAACTCATTATTAACTTAAGTATTATGTTTTTTCTTTAAAACTTCTTGTGACATAAAAATATTGTTTACGCGAACTTGACTGAAATGAATTTAGAAAGTAGAAAAAAAAATCATTAGTAATCCTCTCGATTTATAACTGGCTTTCGGTTACGTTCCAAGCCATTGAATCATTCGTTACAGAAATCATTTCTACGCCGGCGTTAAACAGACAGAAACAACGAATGTTGTTGATCTCCTCCTTTTCCAAGCCGCAGAACAACCTCTATATGAAATAAAGGCGGAGCAGCAGCGACAGGGAGCCGAGAAACATCACGTGTCAACGAAGTAAACAACAAGAAAGGAGCAGATGATGGCACTCTTAGCCCAGGTTCCTGGCGGTGCAACTGCTCATCTCCGAAATGAAGAAAGTATTGAGATGCGGAACATAATCTCGCTTTGCCGTGGGGATGGGAGGAAAGGGAAGGAGGGGGGGGGGGCCGGAGGCAAGTGAAGGGTGGGATAGGAGGAAGGGGTGGGGGGTTATAGAAAACGGGAGAGTGTTTAAAGTGGTTTGCCATCATGTGAATATGTACCCTCAGTTTATAGACTTAGGGAAGGGACACGCATTCGTTTTTAATGATGCTGCATACTGCATTCTGATACGCGGTTTTCAGTTTTAACGAAGCCGCACGCTTCATTACTTTGTTCTGAATCCTTTATTCATTCAATTTCATTTTATCTTTCTAAGGTCACGTCTCAGAACATGCTCGTGATTTCCACGGAAGTATATTTACAAGATGAATAAATTCTAAAAAGCGATCGAGAATTTGCTTTTATCTATATTTTTCTAACTCCTGCTATTAGAAGATTCTCACTGACATGTCTGCACGACCTCTGAATCTGTTTTATTCTTCTTAAATATCTTTAGCGAACCCAGCAATTTACCACACTAGAAAATTGATTTAGTACACGCTCTCAGTTACTTAGCATGACTTTGGTTGCTATTATATCCTATCAAATATACCTATACCAGGCAAGTATTACGAATTAATTGATCTGTTTATAGAAAATATGATATTAATCTTTCAGAATGACGGTCATCTATCTACATCGGAAACTGTTATAAATTTCTTGAAGTCGTTATAGAAAATATGATATTAATCGCATGGGTTGATGGTCATTTGATTCCAAATCATCTGCATTCTTGTCAGCCTTTTGTTTCGTTTCCTGCCATCTCAAGAAAATAAAGAGTCGTATAAAATGCAAAAATCGGTTTTGTGACGTTTTGCAAAAAAATTAAGATTAGGACGAATATATTTTGGTTTTCTGAAAAAAAAAAAAAACTATTGTGCCGGCTTTGTTTGTCCGTCCGCACTTTTTCTGTCTGCCCTCCACACTCTAATCATCCAACTTACCAAATTACAGCCCTCTGGCCTCAGCAGTTTTTTTATTTTATTTACGATTAAAGTTAGCCATAATCGTGCTTCTGGCAACGATATAGGATAGGCCACCACCGGGCTGTGGTTAAAGTTTCATATGCCGCGGCTCATACACCATTATACCGAGACCACCGAAAGATAGATCTATTTTCGGTGGCTTTCATTATACCCTGTAGCGGCTGCACAGAAAACACGATTGAGCCGAAGAAACTTCGGGACATTTTTACTTGTTCAATACATTTATTTCCGCTCCAACCCTCATGAACAAAGGGGACTTATACATGGCCTCATTCAAGGGAACGAATAAAGTCCACGTCACTTTCTCAAACCAAGATAATGATCTCGAACTTTCTCCCTAATGAAAGCAAGCAAAGTAAAAAGTTCACAATAAAAAAAAAAAGATCAAAAGAACGTACAGAAAGTAAAGGGACTTTCCCCGGGTTCCTTCGGAATTTACAATGCCAGCTTTAAAACCATTGAGAAACTTTGACAACTTTGAGTGGAGTTCGATTAAAAAATAACCCCGCCCCCTCTTCTCCCTCTCCCCCCCCAATCGATTTTTTATTTTCTTTTGTTTTTGTCTTTTGAAGTTCAGGGACGGTCAGTATTTTATTTTTTATTTCTTTTTTTAATTCTAAAACTGAAGTGTTTCCTTGATAATATGTTTTTATTGGATTGAAAAAATAATAGATTTGCTTTTTTTTTAGGGCCATTTTTGATGGTATTAACATTATATTGGTTTAGCTCTGTTACCCAATAATCAGGAAATAAAGTCTTGATGAAACGTGAAGTCGTTTACAGCTAATAAATCTGTGTACTATATGTATATATATATATGTATATATATACATATATACACATCTGCATATACATATGTATATGTGTATATATATACACATACATATGTATATATACATACAAATATATATATATGTATATACACACACAAACATTATATATATATATATATATATATATATATATATATAATATATATACATATATATATATATATATATATATATATATATATATATATATATATATATATATATATATATATATATATATATATATCGGCTGTTTCGAAATTAGAGGCTCCCCCTCCACAGAACAAATGGAAAGTTATGAAGTTTTCTGCTATAGCCTATCTCCAAGTACATTATTTTAAATTTCTATTAAGTTATTTTTCATTTTACATTTCTTGTATTTTCAGACTGAGTGACGGAGTTAGATACAGCCATGGCTAACGACTCGGACGAAATTAGATGGATTGACCGAATCCAGGCTATAACCTTCAGAGAGGCCAGGGATGCTGGCGCATCCTTCATTTCCCGTTCCTGGATAGCTAAATGCATTAAAAGAAATGGATCCTTTGTTAAAAGAAACTGGAACAAAAATCCATATGACTGTCATTGCGAAAAGAGTGAGAATCTTGGAAGGCCTGAAGTCTTTTCTCAGGAGTCAAAAGACATCATAGCTGAGGCAGTGGGTAGACCAAGAAAGTCTTTACGTAAATTGACGCTTGAACTAGAAGCAAAAAGGGGAAAGAAGAAAAATTATAGTGCTGTATATCATCAGTTGAAAAAATCTGGTATCAAGCCATTTCATGTTATCAGCAAGCCCAACATCACTCAGCAACAGAGAGAAGACCGTGCTTGGTTTTGTGGTTCATTCCTTGCAGATTGGGATGAAGCTGACTTTCTCCATGTTGCCGCATCAGATGAATTCTTCATTTACATAGTCAGGAAGCCAAATCATTAAAAAATGATATCATTTGGGCTGCAAAGTTGGATGATATCAACGATGATGTACGCTATCGCCAAGTTGTGAAATTTCCTGAATGTTTGTGAATTTTTCTCTGTTTCACAGCCAAACGGTTAATGTGGATCATCAAAGAAAAAGGACAGTCATGGAATGGCGAATACTTCAGAGAAACTGTGCTTACTGGTGGAGTATTTCCTTTCCCTAAAGATCCTGAAAATGTGTTATCTGTTGAAGAAGTCACATTTTTGCATGAAGTTAAGTATATCTTAGTTTAACCAGACCATTGAGCTGATTTACAGCTCTCCTAGGGCTGGCCCGAAGGATTAGACTTATTTTAGTGGCTAAGAACCAACTGGTTACCTAGCAACGGTACCTACAGCTTATTGTGGAATCCGAACCACATTATGACGAGAAATGAATTTCTATCACCAGAAATAAATTCCTCTAATTCTTCATTGGCCGGTCGGAGAGTCGAACGCTGGACCAACAGCGTGCTAGCCGAGAGCTCTACCCACCCCTGCGATGAAGAACACATTTTTTGCATGGTAAGGCACCATGTTTCAAGGCTCTTCAGACACAGGAGCTGCTTTGAAACAGTGGTATCAATTTCTTCTCGTCAAGTGAATTTCCAGGTAGCTCCCCTGACCTTAATGTATGTGAAAACATTGGTAGTATCTTAAAGGATCGTGTTGAAGTACGCACAGTGAACTATGATGATATACCAAGCCTCGACGACCTGCGAAGAGAGGTGACCTAAGTGCTCAGGGAAATGGAGTTTGAGTCTCAGCTTTTTTGCAATTTGCTGAAATCATACCCCTCAAGAATGCAGGCTGTGGTACAGGCAGATGGAGGCCATACAAAATATTAAATGCTCAGAGAGAAACTTAAATAAATACCTGCTCTGAATTACTGTTGTTTTTGTCCGTATCAATTTTAGTTTATACTGGGGGAGGCTCTAATTTCGAAACACCCTGTGTTTGTGAATTATATATATATATATATATATATATATATATATATATATATATATTTATATATATATACATATATATATATATATATATATATATATATATATATAATATATATATATATATATATATATATATATATATATATATAATCTATTGTCGTAACCACAACGCCCTCTTAACTTCTCGAATTCTTCACCATTTTCGGATACGCTTGTCACCACAAAGCCTTAGATCCTATATACTGAAGTTTGTCAGCGAAATTACTTTACTGAATTAAGATCCAGAAGAAAGAGAAATAATTTAAGGGATAAGGAATGAATCCCAAAGTAAACGATGGATAATAATTTCATCTTTAGTTTTCTGTAAAAGAAAACTGTTGTTCCGGCTTTGTCTGTCCGTCCGCACTCTTTTCTGTCCGCGCTCAGATCTTAAAAACTACTAAGGCTAGTGGGCTGCAAATTGGTACGCTGATCATCCACCCTCCAGTCATCAAACATCCCAGATTTTAACCCTTTAGCCTCAGTAGTTTTTATTTGATTTACGGTTAAAGTTAGCCATAATCGTGCTACTGGCAACGATATAGGATAGGCCACCACCGGGCGGTGGTTAGAGTTTCAAGGGCCTTGGCTCATACAGCATTATACCGAGACCACCGAAAGACAGATCTATTTTCGTTGGCCTTGATTATACGCTGTAGCGGCTGCACAGAAAACTGAATTGCGCCGAAGAAACTTTGGGGCATTTCTTACTTGTTTGTTTTAGCAAACTCATTCAGGTTCCTATGATGAAAACGCCGTTATTGTTATTGTTATCATGTTCCACAGAAGGCAGGGTTAACACAAGTAAAAGGTATCAGATATTTTCTACGGGAGGTGAAACATCAAATCGGCATTTTATCAATATCTCGATGACCTTTCAAGTGCTCCCTTTCTTTCTCTGACCCTTCCAGCCTCTCTCTCTCTCTCTCTCTCTCTCTCTCTCTCTCTCTCTCTCTCTCTCTCTCTCTCTCTCTCTCTTTATGCTCACAGCGAGAAGCTTTCCGTTATCAAAACACTTATACTTGCAAGTGTTTATTTATCATACATGCAATTATATATATATATATATATATATATACATACATACATACATACATACATACATACATATATATATATATATATATATATATATATATATATATATATATATATATATATATATATAATTGCCATAACAATATGAACGAATAAGTAAACTAAAAGGACTAGGTTAGGGGAGAGAGAGAGAGAGAGAGAGAGAGAGAGAGAGAGAGAGAGAGAGAGAGAGAGAGAGAGAGAGAGAGAGAGAGAGAGAGAGTCTACCTCTTGAAGCAAGCGGTAGACCCGTCTTCAAAGAAGGAAGGCTGCAGGAAACTAAAAGGAATTCGGCACCTTGAAGGTAAAAGGGAAGACAGAAGCTAATGAACCATTCACTGTCTTCAGGGACTGAGGTCTCTATTAGCGAGAATATATGTATGTATATATATATGTATGTATATATATATATATATATATATATATATATATATATATATATATATATATATATATATATATATATATATATATATATATATGATGCTGAACTAGGCAGATATGGGGCCCAAAAAATGAATATAGACAGACCGAAATAACTTATTCAGACCTCGTGGTTGGACTCCAATAGTCCGGTATGTAACTGGTGGTTGGTGTGTGTGTGTGTGTATGCGTGTGTGTGTTTGTGTGCGCTTCATGTATCGCCACTAAGGATAAGAGACTTGTAGAGTGATGTTACGCCTAAAAGGATTTCATATACCCGAGTTGGACACAGCCAAACTACAAGTCACCTTGAATGATTCATTTCAACTCTTTATTCCTACACTGGTGAAAGTCTTCAGTTTCGTATGTGGCAAGAATCGCCTTAAGGTGTTGTTCATTTATAATTCTATAAGCCGAGTTACTGACAGTGAAGTATTTCATTATTATTGTATATAATAATTATAATCATATATAGTTCCCATTGTATATACTCATTATATTCATATATACTTCCAATTTCCAGTTATTGCTCATTTCTGGGGAGTAAAATTTTTCAATCAACCCCGTATGTTTAAAGTCCAGGTTTCATATTTCTACTACACACTACCAATCTGTCGGTCTATCAGTCACCTAATGAATCACTCAACCAAAGGATATAATTTCAACAAACTTTAATAAAATCAACAAATTATAGGGAACAAATGATTAAATTGCGCATTTTTCAATGTAGACCTTATATTTCAATTTACTTGAAATTTACCGAAACGTTACTGATAATAAAACATGTATAACTTTTATCTGAAAGTACTTGAAATAACTGGAATGGTCACTTACCAAGATTTCGTGAATTTAGTTTGGGGGCTGCTAGCTTAGAGTCCTGGTATATTCGTATCGTTGCGAGACATCAGGATGTTCTTGAATGTAGCCAGGAGGATCCTGCATTCCAGGATGAATGTAATGATTTTAATTTCATTATTCTGAAAATGGTCCATAAAATTATCAAGTTTATTAAAAGTTCTTCCAAATCAACAGATTTACAACTGAAATTTATGAATGATGTATTAATTGTAACAAGACTATAAAAGGAAGAAAATGAAGGAAATTGACCTTATTTGCTGTTACATTATCAATATCTTTTGAGCAGTAACAAGTTGTAATTTTTATTTTAAAGATTAAACAAATACCTGATATGATACATCACTATCCTACTAGCAAGTATGGGTAAGGTAAGTATACCTTAGTTTAACCAGACCACTGAGCTGATTAACAGCTCTCTTAGGGCTGGCCCGAAGGATTAGATTTATTTTACGTGGCCAAGAACCAATTGGTTAATTAGCAACGGGACCTACAGCTTATTGTGGAATCCGAACCACATTATAACGTGAAATGAATTTCTATCACCAGAAATAAATTCCTCTAATTCTTCATTGGCCGGTCGGAGAATCGACCGCTGGCCCAGCAAAGTGCTAGCCGAGAACGATACCAGCCCTTCCAATGAGGAACTAGCAAGTATGGGTAACCGACAGTAATATTTGCCGCGGATAACTCCCTTGATTAATTAGAGAAGTCACTACAGTTTTCCAAATTACACAAACCTTCTGTTAATTCCACATATTGATTGCGCTTGAATCCAAAGCGAATTTAAATTACAGCTTGAGGCACAGGTTCATACGCGGAAGCAGAAGTTTGTTGGGCAAGTTGATGAATCAATTATGATTAGCGTTTGTGTTCCAGAGGCTTCTTTGTGCCGGTAATTTAATTTCACTAGCATGTCTTCGTTTTAGAATTTGACAAACTTTTGTTATCGTTTTCATATAACAGTAACCTCATAGCATATATTTCTGTTCCGATGGTAAGGAGGATTCTAAGTGTCTTCCGTTTCTCACAAGTTCGTCAAAAGTAAAAAAATTTTTTCCCTATCTATTTGAAAATAAGGCGCTCAGAAGAATATTAGGAATGAATTAATTGGAGGGATAGGATATCAAATATGAGAATTAGAGAAGTAATGGGGGTGTAGCCGGTCGATGAGTATGTTAGGTTCTCACACTGGAAGTGCCTTGGCCATATGAATAGAGGACAGGGAATAGTACGAGATACACCGGGGTGGGTTGCCCTTGGCAGAAGAGGTAGAGGGAGGCCAAGGGAGACGTGGTTGAGGACAGTGAGGCAGGAAGCAGGGGATGGGTGCTGGGGAGATCTTGAGGAGTTAGCCCAGGACATAATGTGGTGGCGTGAGTTCATCGAGGCCCTATGCATCCCCATGGATGTCACAGGAATGACTGATTGATTGACTGATTGATTTATGTAGATGCGTTTATCTAAAATGCTCCGTTATATATCATCAAAGTGTCTATCTTTTCCCAACAAGGCTTTTGGTCAATAATCTTTGAATAGCTTGTTTATCATAGCATTCAGATCAAACAGTAATGTATCTATGCTTCTAAAGAATATATACGGTATTTTTTATTCATGATTGTCACGCTGAACATGATCTATGAGTAGCACACTCATTCTCTGTCCAAAAGGTTACACTTTCCCCCACATGGAAACGGTTTTTTTTTTCTTTAACAAGTTGTATGTGTGCTTACTCTGCTTTCATCATAGTGTATATAATGTATATAATGTACATTTCTATTACATACAAATCCTTTGGGATATGCCCAAGTAGATAGAACCTTCAATCACCGTACCGTCCGTTTAATTTTATATATATATATATATACTGTGTATATATATAATATATATATATGTATATATATACAGTATATATATATATATATATATATATATATATATATATATATATGTATGTATATACATATATATATATATATATATATATATATATATATATATATATATATATATATATATATATATATGTATATATATATATATATATATATATATATATATATATATATATATATATATATATATATATATATATATATATATATATATATATATATATATATATATATATATATATATATATATATATATATATATATATACACACACACACACAAACACAAACACTTCAAAAGCACCCCTACAGCCCCAAGCAAATCCATCAAGTGCCCATCGATCAAACTATCAATATATCCCCTCCGCCTGCGCGACAAAGTGATAAGCAACATATACTCTAACGTTGTTAACACTTTTGCATTCGCCAGACAAGTCACTTGATTAGTTAAATGGCACCGCAAGGGGAGAAGAGGCAAAGCTTCCGAGGGGAAACGTGGGAAACAGGGAAAAGGTAAGGAGAGAGAGAGAGAGAGAGAGAGAGAGAGAGAGAGAGAGAGAGAGAGAGAGAGAGATGACGAAAATGCCAACGGAGGAAAGGGGATTGTTTTTTTTTTCCTAGTCTTGGGTTGTGTACCAAGAGGGAGAGCCACTTGGTCGAGAGTAGCCCCCTGTATTTCCTTCCATCACTTGGTGACCAATTTCTGCCTCTGCTTTCTTATTTTATTTCTTAAGAAATGTTTTGGTAGTTGTATTTTCATTCAGGATCACATATTTTTATTTTTGTCCCTTCATAACTTAACAAAAACAAAGTTCTGTTTAAGAGGGTCTTTAAGAGACTCGATCAAAAGTAGCCTCTATCTACTTTTTTCTGCGTTTGCCTTCATATTTTATATCTACGAGTAAACTCTTTCTTGGCGATTGTATTTTCCTTCTTTATCACCTACTTTTGTCAATTCATGATTTGACCAAATAAATTTCTTCTATTTATAAGGTTATGCTGGAGACTTGGTCGAGAGTGGCCCCTATATTTCCTTCTAGCATTTGGTGACTCAATTCGGCCTTTCCTTTCCTATTTCATTTCTTTAAAAATGTTTTGCAATTGTATTTTCCGATTATATCATCTTATTTTTTGTCAATTCATGATTATACCAAACGATATTCTTGCTTAATCATGGTATATTTCGTCCTTGAAAAAATTTCTCTTAAACTTTAAATAATTTTCAGTCGCTTATGTAATAAAATTATTAATTTCTGCCTTTGGTTTTCTTTGCAAAAAATTTTTTAAGTTTACTTTCTTTCTATATCACTCTTTTTTTTGTCAAATTCCTTTCCTACCTAAACAATGTTCTTATGTTTATAAAGGTATATTTCGTCTTTGCAAAATTTCCTTAAATATATCAAAATACTTTTCTATTTGCTTATATAACGTAATTCATATTCTAATTTTGTCCTTCAAAGGTAACATTTTCTCTTTTTCTTCAATATCGTTTTATTTTTCATAGAGAATACCATGACTTTATTCCTTAATTTTTCCGTAGAGTTAACGGAACTTTTTTTCATTTGAGATTCAAACTTCATTTTACTTTAGATGAAAATGTTTCATTGCACAATTTTTAGTTTTCTGAAAAGAAAACTATTGTGCTGGCTTTGTCTGTCCGTCCGCACTTTTTCTGTCCGCCCTCAGATCTTAAAAACTACCTAGACTAAAGGGCTGCAAATTGGTATGTTGATCATCCACCCTCCAATCATCAAACATACCTAATTGCAACCCTCTAGCCTCAGTAGTTTCTATTTCATTTAAGGTTAAAATTCGCCATAATCGTGCTTCTGGTACCGATACAGGAAAGGCCACCACCGGGCCGTGGTTAAAGGTTCACGGGTCGCGGCTCATACAGTATTATACCAAGATCACCGAGAGATAGATCTATTTTCGGTGGCCTTGATTATGTGCTGTACAAAAAATTTGATTGCGCCGTAGAAACCTCGGCGCATTTTTTACTTTATCCAGATCTCAGAAACTATGATACTTAGGGTGACTAGCCTTAGGTACTTTTTTTTTTTTTGTACGTATAACAAACAAATTCCTTCGGTAATACGGCAGCTTTTGGACAGTAGTGGTATTTCATGCTCTCTACTTCGTTAAAAGTCATTCTGCTTGTTAATTAAGTCTTCTGTTAAATCGTATTTTTCATTAAATGAAAAATTATTCATTATGATAAATAAGTTCATCGCCTCTTAACTATTCATATGCTTTAAGAATTACACTAAAGGGCAACAACAGTATACAATGCTGGCTCATATAGTGGTATTTTTTCCATTGCATTTCCTCGCCCGATGAACGATTTCCATCTTCTGAATATCATACAACTACAAGTCAACTCAAGGGTGAAAACTTCATCCTCCCTGATTTTGACGAACCACTAGTTAGACAAGTGATTACATCTGCCGTTTGTTATTGTCATCAGAATCATTTGTTTCGGCACTGATATCATTTTTAAAGTCAAGTACTAATTCAAAATTCATCTTATGTTTCGTTGATACCGATGAAATCTATAGGGTAGGGACCCTTATGGTAACGTATTATCTTTTCCAAATTATTCTTAGTGTGTCATTATTTTGTTTTTTGGATTTAAATTTATCCGCTTTTGATGAAAGCT
>JANJGK010000007.1:21247342-21282342 GCA_039081455.1 Macrobrachium rosenbergii
CTTGCATAAGAGACACCATCTCGACGAGCCAATTATCTCAATCCTAGACTCCCGTAGGCGATAGTAAGCAGTGAAGTTTAGCAAAGAGGGAGTTGTTATTATCAGCCTAAGAATCTCCCTAATGATAAAAACCACTTCACGGAACTTATGTGAAAGAAATAAATACAGAATCGATGCCAATAACAGTTAATAATTCCAGTGAAACGCATTATCCCAAATACTCGGAAAAATAGGCAACGCGGAATCTCAGCTGGAAGGGGGGTTGAAAATTTTTAATTATCGCTTCAAAAGGCTTCAGCGGAGGAACCAGATTTTCAATGGGAACTGGATGTAATCCAGAATAAACTATTTCGTTTTCCCGAGAACGAAAGAGGATTCCAAACCGTCCATCTAAGAGATTGATTCGTACTTTCAATGCAGAGCGTGTGGTTAGTTTCGAAAAAGCGTTTGGAAATAAATTCAAGGAAAAAATGCGCCGGAGTTTCTTCGGTGCAAAAGGGTTTTCTGTACAGCGTATAATGCTATATGAAACTCTCAGCCACGGCTCGGTGGTGGCCTGTCCTACAGCGTTGCCAGACGCACAATCATGTAACTTTAACCTTAAATAAAATCAAAACTACTGAGGCTAGAGGGCTGCGATTTGGTGTTTGATGATTGGAGGGTGGATGATCAACATAGGAATTTGCAGCCCCCTAGCCTCGGTAGTTTTTAAGATCTGAGGGCGGACAGAAAAAGTGCGGACGGAGAGACAAAGACGTCACAATAGTTTTATTATACAGAAAAATAATACACACATATAGATGTATATGTATGTATGTATATATATATATATATATATATATATATATATATATATATATATATATATATAATCTAGATATTATTCACGAAATCTTTTATTTGCAGGTTCACAGGGATTAGCATTTGTCATGTTCTTATGCAGTGAATCCTGAATGAGGAAGCAGAGGGTATAGGAAACTGCATAAAATCAGTAGTAGTAGTAATAGTAGTAGTAGTAGTAGTAGTAGTAAAGACATTTGCATTTAAAAAATATTGCAAAAGGTCTTAAAGTTTTGGTATTATTTAAATATACTAAACAAAATTAAGATTCCTTAAGAGAACTAAAATACGCCCATATATACACACACACATATATGTATATATACAGTATATATATTTTTATAAATATTACTGCTGTTCGCCCTCGATGTATTTATGTGTAGGAATATTAGTCAGATTGACCTCAACAGAGAACATCTCTGTCCCGCAGGTAGGCCAGGCAATTCAAAATAACGATCACAGCAGAGACAGGCGAACGTCCTCGCATAGGCAGGAATAGGCTGGGTAGTTCAAAAAACAAAATATGCCTATGGCATTAGGGACCTAAACCTCAGAGAGGGTTTTCACTCAATAATCTCTAGTAATGGTGGCCTTAAGCTATCTTTCCCTCTACCCTACGCATTCGGCGATGTCTTTGTCAAGGTCGGAGTGCCTGGGGCGTCGTGTAAAGATGAAGCCTCACCTTGCGGGAACGCGAGCGAGGTCAGAGAGAGAGACAGGCCAAGAACGAGGGAGTACGCCACGTAGTGTGCCGGAACAGTCTCCTTTGTCCCTTGACTCCACTTTTGCTCCTACGTCTATATTAATTAGTGAATTGGGAAGGCTGCTAGTATCAAGACTTCCGAGTGTCCGTTGTATGCGCAAATGACTCGACGTTCAAGGTAAGTCCGATTCTTGTTCAAGCTTTGTCGATTGACTAATAACTTTTCTGTATTTCCGTTTCTTTGTTTCATTCTCCAGCCACCATTTAGGGTAACCGCTGGTATGAAGTCTAGATTAAGTCAAATTATTATATTGTTAGCATTAGCCGAATTATCCCAATAAGTCTCGGGGATTTAGGCAAGCAAGTAATTTTTAATACTCTGGTATTCGTTATGCCTAGCGCTCATTGTTTGGGGAGAACCGTTGCGTTGTTGTATTTAATACCATCTTAACAAGTAGAGATTTTTCTGCGTCCGCAGTTGGTGACGTTTATCATAATGTCTTTATTCCTTGAATATTCTTTGTTAAGGTTAATTACCCTTAACTGGCGACCTTTGATTAATTAACGTCTGTCTTTGAGGTTAACTCGTGACTTCAAGAGACAGGTTACGTGTATTCTTGGCATGCAGGGCCTGAAACTTTACGTAAATTAACCAATAACTGATCAGCCAAGACACCCACGTAACAATATATATATATATATATATATATATATATATATATATATATATATATATATATATATATATATATATATACATATACATATACATATATATTATATAGATATATATGCACACATATATACACATACATAAACATATATATACAGTATATATATATATATATATATATATATATATATATATATATACATATATATTATATAGATATATATGCACACATATATACACACATACATAAACATATATATATACAGTATATATATATATATATATATATATATATATATATATATATATATATATATATATATATGTGTGTGTATATATACATACACACACACACACACACATATATATATATATATATATATATATATATATATATATATATATATATATATATGCATACATACATACACACGCACACACATATATATACATATATATTAAACACCAAGACTTTAATTTACACAAACGGGAACGTTTCTTCCATTTTAATATAGCCTGACGATGGAGACTGAAATGCTGAGATTTCCAAAAAATGTATTGTTTCATAAAAACAAAAAAAGAATACATTTTCCGATAACGGCTTTACGTATTCAGTCCACACAGAAAACATCTGGAAATTCGCCCTTTAAGCAATGTTTACTGAAGTTGTTTCCTATTTTGGTTCCGGAAGTTCTTCGGGAAGTGCTTTCCCGGTATGAAATATTAATTTGCAATAGTTGCGGAAATTCATTAGATAATGTGTTCGAAGAATATTACCTCAGGTCTTAAAGGATATTTCATTTATAGATGTTTTCTTTACATTACCGTTTTCCTTTTGTGAAAAATATAAACTGAAACTAAATCCAAAAAATTCGGTGGTATTTTTAAACTGTTTCTATACAAACATACATATATACACTATATATAATATATACATATATATATAATATATATCATATACAGTATGTATGTATATGAATGTATGTGTATATATATACATACACACATATATATATATATATATATGAATGTATGTATGCGTGTATATAAATACATGTACACATATATAAATTATATATATATATATATATATATATATATATATATATATATATATATATATATATATATATATATATATATATATATATGCATGCGCAAAAGTAGAGAAGTATATTACTTGGCTTCAGAGTATGTACGTTGTATGTACTGTATATGGTGTAGGTTTACCATTATAATCGAATAAACTGAAACGTCAGTAATTGTGAAAATCATGGGGCAGTTTATACAAAAATTTGAATTAGGTATTCTTGTCAATGAACGATTTACATTACTGAAAAGGATGGATTACTAAAATTTAAAAAAAACAGAATGGAGTGCTAAAACAGAAATTTTAAATAACGTAAATAATATCTTTTCAGTATACAGAATAAAATTTGATAATGCTATATTATTGAATAAAAAAAACATTGATTTCTTCAGTACTTGAGATACTACTTGGTATCTGTGTTTTTATTTTTTAAAAAACATTCTATATCTAGGGACGTTTTCCCTGTCGAAACTAAAAAAGATTGTAAAAAAGATAAAAGGGAAAGAGTAACAAGATTAAAAAGGTAAAAGGGAAGAAAATGAAAAAGTGTAAAAAGGTAAACGAGAGGATCCTGAGTTATAAGGAAGTGGTATATTTAACTCTTAAAAGACGCGGCTGTACAAATGAATTCATTCAGGGTAATATATATATATATATATATATATATATATATATATATATATATATATAATATATATATATATATATATATATATATATATATATATATATATATATATATATATATTCTATTACTTATTCCACTGAAAAGTCAAATCAGTAAAAAAAAAAATGTATTCTACTCTTTACCTACAATTTCATTTAAATTAACAAGACATTCTTACTAAAAGTTGGCAAGAAATAAGACTATTTATTAGTTTTTTCATGCTATTTAAAAAAAGGAATATGGGTTGGGCTTCTTCTTTAACTGAGGCTCCTTTTTATTGATAGAGTAGTATAGATCAATATTCTGAATCTCTCCAGTTTCATAGGATTCGTATGAATTCATTCATCCAAGCAAGTCCATTTCTCTGTGGTAGTTCGAATGACTATTGTTTTTGTAAATATATTATTTCTACTGACATAGGATTTTAAAGTTTTCATCTACGAGTATCGTATTTTAATTCATAATCGAGTACCGGGTAAGCCCATTTTTCGGTGGACGTTTTTGCAAGTATATTAGTTTCAGTGACACAGGATTCTAAAGCTTATATACATCTACAAATATCGCATTTTAATTCATAATCAAGAACCCAGTACGTCCATTTCTCGACGGTAGTTTTTGTGAATATATCTTCAGTGGCACAGGATTTTAAAGCCTTAATCTACAAATATCATATTTTAATTCATATCCAACCACAAAAAGTTTACATTTCATAGCCACAATAAACTCTGAAATATTAATGCAGTTCACCAACCAATATCACAAAGATTCTCCCAAAAAATATACTGCGGGGCTGAAGGCAGGCATTTGAATAGCTACCATGAAACAGAGTAATTTAATTGAAATTAATGATTCATCATGTGTAATTAATAATTTTCATACATAAATTACGAGCCTCAGGTATTCATCGAGTAATTACATGTCCATAAACATGATTATTCATTTGTCCTCTTGTGATTTCGTCGTCCTCATAGGTTTTTCTGGAGTGGGGTATTTCATTAATATATATATATATATATATATAATATATATATATATAATATATATATATATATATATATATATATATATATATATATATATAATATATATATATCATATATATATATATATATATATATATATATATATATATATATACATATATATAATATACATATATATCTACAATATATACTTATCTATATATATATATATATATATATATATATATATATATATATATATATATATATATATATATGTATATATATATATATATATTTATAAATATTACTGCTGTTTGCCATCGATGTATTTATGTGTAGTAATATTAATCAGATTGACCTCGACAGAGAACGTCTTTGTCCCGCAGGTAGGCCAGGCAATTCAAAATTAACGATCATTGCAGAGACAGACGGCGTCCTCACATAGGCAGGGATAGGCTGTGTGGCATTAGGGACCTAAACCCTAGAGAGGGTTTTCACTCAATAATCTCTAGTAACAGTGGTCTAAAGCTGTCTTTCCCTTTACCCTATGCATTTGGCGATGTCTTTGTCAAAGTCGGATTGTCTGGGGCGTCGTGTACAGATGCGGGCCAGCCACCTTGTGGGTACCAGAGCGAGGTCAGAGAGATACGTGCCTTGAGTGAGAGCGCATGCCGTGTTCGGGACGGAACGGTGTCCTTTGTCCCCCTACCCCTTTGTGTTCCTTCGTTTATATAATTAGTGAATTGGGAAGACTGCTAGTATCAAGACTTCCGAGCGTCCGCTGTATGCGCAAACAACTCAGCGTCCAAGGTAAGTCCGATTCTTGTTCAAGCTTCGTCGATTGACTAATAACTTCCTGCATTTTCAATTTTCCTTGTTTCATTCTCCAGCCACCACTTACGGTAGAGGCTTTACGAAGTCTAGATTAAGCCAAAATATTATATTGTTTAGCTTCATCCAAACTATTCCAGTAAGAGTAACTAGGACTTAGGGTAAGCATGTCATTTGAATTCTTTATGCATTCTTTGTGTCTCGAATCCATTGTTTGGAAGAGCCATTGTGTTTCACCACCATCTTAACGAGTAGAGATTGCCTGCGTCCGAAGGTGGCAACGTTTATCGTAAAGTCTTTATTCATTGAATATTCTTTGTTGAGGTTAATTTCCCTTAACTGGCGACCCTGGTTAATATAACAGCTGTCTTTGAGGTTAATTCGTAACTTCATCGACAGGTTACGTGTGTTCTTGGCGTGCAGGGCCTTGTAAAAATTACGTAAATCAAGTAATAAACTGATCAGCCAAGATGCACCCGTAACATTGACGACCTTGCGTAGGATCTAAGAAAATTTTAGAGAAAGAATCTTGAGAAAAGAAAAGTAATTACAATTAATTCCAAAGAGAAAAGTCAGATATTGAATTTCATGTTACTCCTCCAAACAAGGAGACAGCAAGGCACAATAGCAATAAGAAGAACAGTTAGAATACCAGGTATAATTGAGAATTAGCATAGGTAGGAAAAGTGTGCAATGAAAGCAGAGCAAGCCATAATTTATAACGTCTTAAGAAAGGGCATTTTACTGCGTTCGGATATCGTGGGTGCATTCCAGTGAAGGTCGTAGCTTGAACAGAGTCAAGTCGTCCAAACCACTCGTCCAAAAGACCGAATTTGCGAAGTTCATTTCATTTTCGCAAAGTAGTAATTGCGAATTCGGCAATTCTGATCGGTATTGTTTTCATATAGTGAGAATCATTCGAAACACTGTGTCATTGAAATAGCAAATGAACGGAAATAGTAATTTTACCATAAAATACATTTTTCAGTAAAGTAAATTTGGTCCCATCCAAACCACAACAAATCCATTTCATTGTCTTGTGACGCTTAATGCGAGCGAGAAAGACGATAACACAAAAAAAAAAAAAAACAAGCGTTGTATGTTAATTTCGTTTTCCATCCGTAACGTAAAATCCTTTTCAGTGTTGGTATATTTAGAGTAAATCTGGATGCATGCATTTGCTTAGTTCGTCGTGAGAGGAATTCGAGCGCTTGTGTAACTGATTTGAGAAAAGAGCGGTTGAAATCAAGGCAGGTTGTTTTGAATTTCGGGCTAACGGGATTTGTCCGACATCTTGGGACCGAGTGGACCGTCGTCGTTAATGTTTGGATGACCGCTCCCCTTGTCCGCCATCTTGAGACCTTTACTGTCATTGTTGTAGTGACCAGGCTGTGTTTTCTGCCACTTTTGGGACTACTTTCTTCAGCGTAGTAGTTATACCTCTCAATATCTGAGCTAGACAGACTTCGGTAGACAAAAAACCAAGATATAATTTAGTCAGGGAACGATAGACCTTAGTTAGGATTAATACACATCACAGGTTCCTATACAAATACCCGACGTAAAGCAAATCACATAAAGAAAAACTTATAATTTTACTATAAATTCCTGTGGCGTCGTCGAATCGGCTCCCGGGAAAAGTTACGATGGTACAATAATCCCTTAAGGAAGCCCAAGACGACGTATCTGCATTTCATTAACCCTGCCAATTTGTGCACTGAAAAAAAAATCTTTACTTAAACTGTTCTCAAGCAGCAAGGAAATTAGCTGATTGAAAATCTCTCTCTCTCTCTCTCTCTCTTTATTCAAGTAAGCCGTCATAACCTAATCGAGTGGGCGTGACCCTCTTCAAAGAAAGAAGGGCTGACACTGAGACAATAACTTTAATTAAACTAAATAAAAGCAAAACCTCTGTCCCACAAGTAGATGAGGGCAAGTTAAGTTTTTACAGTGATAAACTGTCGGTCACGAGTGAGGCCTGCTACCCATACCGAAGCAAACCAGAAGTTTTCACCCTCTGAAAGAAGAAGGGGTTAGCACTGGGTACTGGGACCAGCCACTCACGAGGATCTTTAAAAGAAAACAACCAAATTCACTTTATTCCACTGTGCCAATAATTTGCAGCACTGTCATCAATTGAATAGCTTACTTCTCTCTCTCTCTCTTTTTTACCTTCCCCTTTCTCTCTCATTCATTTGTTACACTCTGCTGGGGTAGAGTGCCTTTCCTCCCATATAGCCTAGTTGGACTCAAGTGAAGGGTTCCTAGGAACACATTGGTACCATAGTGCCACCAAGCAAGCAAATAGAAAAATAAATAAAACCAACCAAAAGGGAAAACAGAAGAGAAAGCCCTTCTGGAACCTAACCTGCACCAGTGCCTAGGGATACTGAGTGCCACCCAGTGTGACCTGTACATGGCACACTCAACCACAGTGCCACCTTTTGAAAGGGTGCCACATCACTGAAGGGACACTTCCTCGCTGCCCAAGTACGCCCAGTCGACCCAGTTAGACGCCCTTCCCCAACAGAACCATGGCAGCCAAGAATTATAAAGCCTTCCTGGATCTGGGGACGGCAGCAGGTCTCACCGGCTCGGAACTTACCACCTGGGTCAAGGAGCAAGTGGACGACTTGGCCAAGCGGGAAGGAAGTATGAAGAAGAACGAGGGCGTATGAAGCCGAGCAGAGGAAGTATGAAGAAGCACGGAGGGAGTATGAAGCCGAGCAGAGGAAGTATGAAGAAGAACGGAGGGCGTATGAAGCCGAGCAGAGGCAGCTAGAAGAAGACAGAGAAGAAAGGAGACGACAGCATGAGTTAGCCTGCAAGGAAAATGAACTAGCCCTCAAGGAGAAGGAGCTCGAGCTGGAAAGAGTGAGAGTGGAGAATGCCGAAGCTATGGCTAGACAGCAAGCCTCCAGCCCCACAACTGCTGCACCAAATGCTCCAATTTCGAGCATTAATTCCCTAGTCCCCAAGTGGACTGAGGACGAACCAGAAGCATGGCTGGAGGAGATCGAGGCTCTTTTCGATAACTACAGCACCACGGAGACGGAGAGAGCCTTAATACTAGCCAAGCATATGGAGGGAAAAGCCAAGGCAGCGCTTCACTCACTGGAGAAGAGCCAGAGAGGCAACATGGCGGAAGTTCGTAGAGTTATTACAAAGGCCTATGAAATAACCCCAGAAAAATGGAGACAACGGTTCCGAGGTCTTGCCAAGGAAGTCGGCTGGTCGTGGACAGAATGGACCTGTCACAAGACCCAGTCTGGTACCCGCTGGTTCGACTCCTTGGCCTGCACAACGTTTGAGGATCTTTTCAATCGGACCATGCTAGAGGACCTTTACCAATGTGTGCCTGGGCCCCTTGCTGTATATCTTAATGATAAACAGCCCCCCACACTTATGGAAGCCTGCCGTATGGCCGATTTGTGGGAAAATTTTAATCAGTTGCATAGCACCTCTCAGAAGCGCATCATTCCACCAGCCTACCTCTCGAACTCCACTCACCCGAAGAATGGACTGTCGAGCAAGCCTACGAGCACCCACTGTAAGAAGGTGGGGCACGCTGAAGATGAGTGCCGATTTAAACTCGGCATTACTAAGCAGCCTACCACTACCAGCCAGAACTCCTCTCCCGATTCTTCCGCTCAGCCCTCTCCTCCAACAGTTACTGCAGGCCACCGAGCCCATCCAAGAGGCCCGTGCAAATCCTGTGGTGCTGCCAGCCACTACAATGCTGGATCTCCGGCCTGTCCACTTCATGTCCCCACCACAAAATTTGTCAACCTAATTAGCACCTCATTCTCTGCGGCCGGTCCGCACCAGAGCCTTTACCCCGAGAGACTGGAAACCCAGTTCATCTCGGTGGCCCCTCTTCAGAGCACTAGCCTGCCCGTGACCCTTCCGGTCACAGTAGACACTGCGGCAGACATTAGCCTGATCGCCAGGGCCCAAGTGCCAGCCGGTGGCATGGTTGACGAAAAAACCCGGTGGGAAATGAAGTGGATAGAGGGCCACACCATTACCGTTCCCACGGTCCAGCTCCAGGTTACGACACCTTGGGGCACGCTACCCCACCGCCTTGGCGTGGTGGGTGGAATTCGGCCTGGAGTGGACTTCTTGTTGGGTCGGGATCTTCTCTGGGGAAACCCGTTACCAACGCCACTTCGCAGCCACGTTACCTCCTCCACGGAGGCCCCGTCTGTAGAACCCGATAAAGACAAAACTCCACCTTCCGCCCACCGAAGTGGTCAGCGGAAGGGGCACCAACCAAACCATTCTAGGCCTAGCCCTCTCCAGTCGCGAAGGGCTGGCCCACCAAGAGGTCCTCCCTCTCCCCAAAGAGATATTCAGGAGGAGCAGTACCACTGCAGGGACGTGCAAGCGGACAGGCCACTCCACAAATTGGGAGGGCTGCCCAAGTAAGCAACGCCCAGCGGACGCGCCCGAACAAGACTCTCGGAGAGGCTACGATCTCCTGCTGGGGCAGGAATCTCTGTCGCAGCCAAATTCAAGTCATCTGCGAGGTATTGTACCTCCGGACCCCTTGTCAGGCATGCCTGACCCTCCACTGTTGCCAGTGCCACCTACGAGCACTGAGCAGTGCCACGCTCCATCCATCACGGATGTTGAGCTATCAACTAAGAAGGTCCCTATGCTGGGTCTAAATCATGAGGCAAATCCTCCTCCGGGAGATTCAGGATTCCCCATGCCTTTGATCATCGCAACCGGAGAGCCTCCAGCACCTGAGACTTCTTCTTTACCAAATCTGACCCCAGAGGATGAACCCCTGGAGGATCGAAATGTTACACCGTCTCTGGAAGACCAGGAACTGGCCTCCTCGGACGCAGAAGTCGAGATCGCTCTTGCTCCTGTCGTCGCAGCAGCCGAAATAGGGAGCCCTCCTGTAGCTTATGAAGTTGCCCTGGACTTCACGCCCGCTAGCCCTTCTGGCCTATCACCAGAGTCGGTGCCCTCATCACCTCCTAGGCCTGATACTGATAGGCCTTGGAGGAACCCGAAGAAGAAGAAGAAAGGGTGGAAGGGAGACCAGTAGTTGCCGAGCCATAAGCTCATCCTGGCACTAGTGCCCCCCTCGGCGCAGTGCCCTACCATCTTAGAGTGATCCTGGCCCCTTGCCCAGAGGGAGGTAGCCAGTGTGATCTCTTTTCTTGTACATAACCTAGACCGCCTTAAGTACGGTACATCAAATTAGTAGCCTTGTACCTTCCACTTACCACCGAGCTGCAGTAATCACGTAAGTAGCATAACTAACTTCAGTAACTCTAACTGGTGTGAAAAGAGCCCCTATGCTCATGACAAGCATGGCCTAAGACCTCAGTGGGGCAAACCTTTATCATATGAGGCAACCCTCATGAATTAACTGGTAATTACTAATTGTATTAAACACAAAAAACTTTGCAATTTAGTCAGAACATTCACTCTTATGTTGGTGCTAAGGTCGGGTTAGGATAGGTTAGGCTAGGGAATACCATAGAATGTACCACTAGGCTAGGTCTAAAACATCATGATTATTGGAGGTAGCATATAATAACCGTAAGCACCTTCTATTACTGTTAGAATTAGGTAAAGAAATGATTGTAGCTCATATTCTATCTAGGGATAGGTAGTTCATTAGCTAGGTAGGCTACACAGGACTAATCTACTCAGGGGAAGAAGAGTAACCTAACAGAGGCGAACAGCTTGCTTAGTACAGACCTTCACGCCCGAAAAGGGAGTGAAGGCCCTCTTAAGGGGGGGAGCTTTTATAAATATTACTGCTGTTCGCCCTCGATGTACTTATGTGTAGTAATATTAATCAGATTGACCTTGACAGAGAACGTCTTTGTCCCGCAGGTAGGCCAGGCAATTCAAAAATAACGATCATAGCAGAGACAGACGGCGGTCCTCACATAGGCAGGGATAGGCTGTGTGGCATTAGGGACCTAAACCCCAGAGAGGGTTTTCACTCAATAATCTCTAGTAACGGTGGTCTAAAGCTGTCTTTCCCTTTACCCTATGCATTCGGCGATGTCTTTGTCAAGGTCAGATTGTCTGGGGCGTCGTGTACAGATGCGGCCAGCCACCTTGCAGGAACCAGAGTGAGGTCAGAGAGATACTCGCCTTGAGTGAGAGCGCACGCCGTGTTCGGGACGGAACGGTGTCCTTTGTCCCCCCTACCCCTTTGTGTTCCTTCGTCTACATCAATTAGTGAATTGGGAAGACTGCTAGTATCAAGACTTCTGAGTGTCCGTCGTATGCGCAAACAACTCGGCGTCCAAGGTAAGTCAAATTCTTGTTCAAGCTTCGTCGATTGACTAATAACTTCCTGCAATTTCAATTTTCCTTGTTTCATTCTCCAGCCACCACTTATGGTACAGGCTTTTACGAAGTCTAGATTAGGCCAAAATATTATATTGTTTAGCTTCATCCAAACTATTCCAGTAAGAGTAACTAGGACTTAGGGTAAGCAAGTCATTTGAATTCTTTATGCATTCTTTGTGTCTCGAATCCATTGTTTGGAAGAGCCATTGTGTTTCACCACCATCTTAACGAGTAGAGATTGCCTGCGTCCGAAGGTGGCAACGTTTATCGTAAAGTCTTTAGTCATTGAATATTCTTTGTTGAGGTTAATTTCCCTTAACTGGCGACCTTGGTTAATATAAACAGCTGTCTTTGAGGATAATTCGTAGCTTCATTGACAGGTTACGTGTGGTCTTGGCGTGCAGGGCCTTGTAAAAATTACGTAAATCAAGTAATAAACTGATCAGCCAAGATGCACCCGTAACAATATATATATATATATATATATATATATATATATATATATATATATATATATATATATATAAATATCTATATATATATATATATATATATATATATATATATATATATATATATATATATATATATATATATATATATATATATATATATATATATATATATATATATATATATATACATATACACATACTTATGTGTGTGTGCGTATCTGTGTGTGTGTCTGTATGTGTTGGTGCGGCCGAGTTTATTTCTTGGCCTAGTGTATTCATTCAGTGTAACAACAAAGGCTTAGAAAGCTGAAGAATAGAGCAATATTCACATTCTGAATTTTATAACATATTGCCTTAATTTTATTCTTGTGTAACATTACTAGAACTCCATATTCTAGAAAAATTTTTAATCCCCAAAACGAGTAATGGAAATATTATGGAATGGAAAAGCACTAGAATTATTGTTGCCAAACTTCATGTTATAATATATGTATATATGTAACGTGGGGCAGAATTACAATTTTCCATTTCTACATTAAAAAAATGGAAATCAGTACATTTATTAATGGATCTGGCTTACTTCCCTGCCTCAAATACTGATATAAGAATTGTTTTAAAATTCACGTATCAAATATTTACAAGCTTTTACTCTCTCATCTAATACTAAATTCCAGTTCCACATTTTCTGAAATAACAGAATTTCCCTCATTTTCTATTTCGATATTCCATATTATTCTAATTTTCTTATGGTCATTTCCGTTTTTTATTTTTTTACTTTTTTTTTTTACTAAGATACAACTTAATTTCATTTCAGTACCTTCTTTTTTAGTTTCATTGTGCCGGCTTTGCCTGTCCGTCCGCCCTCAGATCTTAAAAACTATTGAGGCTAGAGGGCTCCAAATTGGTAGGTTGATGATCCACCCTCCACTCATCAAACATACCAAATTGCAGCCCTCTAGCCTCAGTAGTTTTTATTTTATATAAGGTTAAAGTTAGCCATGATCGTGCGTCTTGCAGTGCTTTGCGACGCACCCTTACTCTATCGCATCTGGGTGAGCAACTGAAGGCTAAGCGCTATTGAAGTACCTGCCGGTCATAGTTGATAGTTTTATACAACATTATACGTTGCGCAGAAAACTTGATTGCGCAGAAGAAACTACGGCGCATTTTTTACTTGTTTTTATTGCAGTGGCAGAATTCCTTTTCAATAATCACCTTTTATTCCAGGAAGATATAAAGTTGAGATTTGATGTAACTTCTTGTAACTTAATTCCTTTATTTGATTTTGCGTTGTATTAGTTACGAATGAATAATTCACTGTTATTCAGGGTACCATTCCCCATCAGGTGTAATCAGTGAATTATGTATCAGGTTGTTGGTCGACTAGTGCAGGATGTAGCTCTGGTCGAGAGAGAGAGAGAGAAGAGAAGGGGGGGGGGGAGAGAAAAGGAATGAGAGCATGAGAGATGATTAAAATTTGAATGATTAGTGCTTTATCAATATATGTAAATATACATACATACACACACACACACACACATATATATATATATATAATATAATATATATATATATATATATATATATATATATATATATATATATACATAATTATCATTGGATACCTTCGACAAGTTGATCATCAACCTACTGTTATGAATACATTCATAAGTATGAATGCATTCATAGGATGTAAGATTACCGCCGATAACTTTACATCATCCAGACCAAATAAAAGCATTACACACAAAATAATGCTTAAAATTAACAATGAGGACTCATGCCTTTACAATTGTTTATTAGTAAAAAAATAAACAAATATGAAGCGTTTTAACGCCTTGGTACAACTCTCTCTCTCTCTCTCTGCATGTGTGTAAAAGTAAACTCAATGAGGACTCAAATCTTTATAAATGCTTATTAGTAAATAAAAAATATAATAAACATAAATGAAGCCTTTTAATGTCTTGGTACAACACCCCCCCCCCCCTCCATCTCTCTCTCTCTCTCTCTCTCACTGTGCCTAAATTTAACCTTACCAATTATCTCCATGCACTACATAAAGGCAGAGTGATATCACACCAGCGAACAACAGTAACACCTCCCTCAGACCTTTCCCCTTTATGTCTAAAGAAAGCTGTTCGCTGGCTCTGTCTCCAAGGGTAGCACTGATTGACTTGACGTAAACATCGAGACTTTCTTTGGAGAGAATCGGTAAACAAGGACAACCTTCACGTCATCGAAAGGATTTCTTTGTTTTGGTGATTTTTGTTTTTCATCACCTCTCTCTCTCTCTCTCTCTCTCTCTCTCTCTCTCTCTCTCTCTCTCTCTCTCTCTCTCTCTCTCTCTTTTCTCCAATGTAATGACTGTAATGAAGCAGGCCCCTTTTATGACAAAACACATAGCTTAATGCAGTACTACCCTACCTTCCGCTAGATATGTTCATAAGAGTTTATATGAATATATATATATCATGATCCTCTCTATCTGTTTGTCTAGGTATGTATGTATGTATGTATGTATGTATGTATGTATGTATGTATGTATGTGTATATATATATATATATATATATATATATATATATATATATATATATATATATATATACTGTATTAAACATACGTACATTATATATATATATATATATATATATATATATATATATATATATATATATATATATACTTTAGCTTAATGATGAATAATATTGCCAAGACCAGGAAGAACATTCTTTATTACGAGCTTTTGAGGTATAAAACATCATCAGGCTGAAAAACCGACAAGGATGATAATCGACGAAATTACAATAAAATGAATTGTCATAATAAGTCTTCAACAAAATTACTAACCATATATATAAAACGAACAGTAAATACAAACTAAAAGGGTGAGACGCAAAACAACGAAAAATTAAAAACGAACAAAAATATACAAATATAAAAATAAGGTGAAATGTAAACAAACTACCACTCACAATGTAAAATATTTAACGACCCAATTGTGTACCTACTATGAAATTACATGATAGCTAGTTGAATACCAGACGAGTTATTCAATTCCGGTTTCAACTTTTTAATAGCCAGCGACTCAGAAATCAAAAGGTCTAGTCTGTTTGAACAAAAAGACAGTACCTGAAAATCCAGGTCAGTGAAAGGATGGTCCTTTGCTAAACTGTGTTCCCTAATGGCAGAAAAGGGTGGTTTGGAAAGAGGAAACCTGGTTCTAATAGAAAGACCTCTGTGTTCCAAAACTCTGTGTCTGAGCCAGCGGGAACTGGATCCCACGTATCGCAGATCACACTGCGAACGAGTGAACAAGTCAACGACACAGGAATTAAGGTCCACAGGCAGAGTAGGCTTCTCACTCAAAAGTGATCTTAGAGTAAAAGGATTATTGAAAACAAACCGGAAACTAATTTGAGGGAAACAATGCTTAAGTATTTCTTGTAACTGTTTTCGGACCATATAGCAAGTATGATCAAGGAAAGGCAATTTAATGTACTTTACATCTTTACTAGTAGTACCGTACACCGGTCTGGGACAAAACTTTTCATTTAAAAAAAATTCCAGAACTTTGTAGAATACAAAAATGGGATATGAGTTTTCAGAAAAATATTTCAGAGAAAGACCATATCTTGATGAAAAAAATTAAAATCACAACAAACATTGTAGGCTCTATTTATCAAAGTGCGTATTGAATTCATCTTAAACAACTTTGGTGAAAAACTGAGGTAATTCAATCCCAAGCCAGTAAACTTACTTCTCCTATAAACAGAGGTCTCAAATTTCCCACTATTTCTGTATACCTGTACATCTAAAAATGACAACTTATTATCCTGTTCTGTCTCACAAGTAAAAGAAATGTTAGGGTGACGAGAATTAAAATATTAAAAAAACAAATCAACATGTGATAATTCCTTAAACACAAGGATAGTATGATCTACATACCTACGATAATACAAGGGTTTGAAAGCACTAGGACATTCAGACATCCAAATCCTTTCACAATAGCCCATAAAGCGATCCGCACATACAGGTCCAAGGGAATTCTCCATAGCTACTCCATCTATTTGATTATATAATTTACCATCAAAAGTAAAAATGCCATCAGCAGTTGCTAAATGTAATAATTTTTGCAAGTCTATTTTATTAAGGCCAAACATTGATGAGTGCTTTTCACATATATTATTAAGAATAATGTCGGTTGTTTCTTTTAGTGGGATATTGGTGAAAAGAGAGGTTACATCGAAACTAGCCATTACAACATCTTGGTTAAAATTGAAAGAGCATAATTCTTTAACAAATTTGGAAGAATGTGAGTTGTTAAATTCACTTAAAGTTAGAGAGTTTAAAACTGGAACTAAAAACTTAGACAGGTTATAACTAAAAGTACCAATTGAGGAAATAATAGGCCTTAAAGGGTTTCCTATTTCATGGACCTTAGGGAAACCCTACAAATAACCAGGCTTAGACTCTGAAGCAAATAAAGAACTATATGTAATTTCCCCAATCTTATCTCTCTGAGAGATAAGATTGGGGAAGTTACATATAATCCTTTATTTGCTTGAGGGTCTAAACCTGGTTATTTGTAGGATTTCCCTAAGGTCCATAAAATAGGAAACCCTTTAAGACCTGTTATTTCCTCAATTAGTACTTTTAGTTATAACCTGTCTAAGTTTTTAGTTCCAGTTTTAAACTCTCTAACTTTAAGTGAATTTAACATCTCACATTCTTCCAAATTTGTTAAAGAATTATGCTCTTTCAATTTTAACCAAGATGTTGTAATGGCTAGTTTCGATGTAAGCTCTCTTTTCACCAATATCCCACTAAAAGAAACAGCCGACATTATTCTCAATATGTGTGAAAACCACACATCAATATTTGGACTTAATAAAATATACTTGCAAAAATTATTACATTTAGCAACTGCTGATGGCATTTTTACTTTTGATGGTAAATTATATAATCAAATAGATGGAGTAGCTATGGGGAATTCCCTTGGACCTGTATGTGCGGATCGCTTTATGGGCTATTGTGAAAGGATTTGGATGTCTGAATGCCCTAGTGCTTTCAAACCCTTGTATTATCGTAGGTATGTAGATCATACTATCCTTGTGTTTAAGGAATTATCACATGTTGATTTGTTTTTTGAATATTTTAATTCTCGTCACCCTAACATTTCTTTTACTTGTGAGACAGAACAGGATAATAAGTTGTCATTTTTAGATGTACAGGTATACAGAAATAGTGGGAAGTTTGAGACCTCTGTTTATAGGGAGAAGTACGTTTACTGGCTTGGGATTGAATTACCTCAGTTTTCACCAAAATTGTTTAAGATGAATTCAATACGCACTTTGATAAATAGAGCCTATAATGTTTGCTGTGATTTTAATTTTTTTCATCAAGATATGGTCTTCCTCCTGAATTATTTTTTTGAAAACTCGTATCCCATTTTTGTAATCTACAAAGTTCTGGAAAATGTTTTAAATGAAAAGTTTTGTCCCAGACCGGTGTACAGTACTGCTAGTAAAGATGTAAAGTACATTAAATTGCCTTTCCTTGGTCATACTAGCTATATGGTCCGAAAAAAGTTACAAGAAATACTTAAGCATTGTTTCCCTCAAATTAGTTTCCGGTTTGTTTTCAATAATCCTTTTGAGGGAGAAGCCTACTCTGCCTGTGGCCCTTGCTTAATTCCTGTGTCGTTGACTTGTTCACTCGTTCACAGTGTGATCTGCGATACGTGGGATCTAGTTCCCGCTGGCTCAGACGCACAGTTTTGGAATGCAGAGGTCTTTCTATTAGAACTAGGTTTCCTCTTTCCAAACCACCCTTTTTTGCCATTAGGGAACATAGCTTAGCACAGGACCATCCTTTCACTGACCTGGATTTTCAGGTACTGTCTTTTTGTTCAAATAGACTGGGCCTTTTGATTTCTGAGTCGCTGGTTATTAAAAAGATGAAACCGGAATTGAACAACAACTCGTCTGGTATTCAACTAGCTATCATGTAATTTCATAGTAGGTACACAATTGGGTCGTTAAAATATTTTACTTTGTGAGTGGTAGTTTGTTTACATTTCACCTTATTTTTATATTTTTATATTTGTGTTCGTTTTTAATTTTTCGTTATTTTGCGTCTCACCCTTTTAGTTTGTATTTACTGTTCGTTTTATATATATGGTTAGTATTATTGCTGAAGACTTATTATGACAATTCATTTTACTGTAATTTCATCGATTATCACCCTTGTTGGTTTTTCAGCCTGATGATGGGGTTTTATACCTCGAAAGCTCGTAATAAAGAATATTCTTCCTGGTCTTGGCAATATTATCCATCATTAAGCTAAGATCTCCAAGTAGCCGCCCAATCACCGAGACTATATATATATATATATATATATATATATATATATATATATATATATATATATATATATATATATATATATATATATATATATTTGTGTGTATGTGTATGTGTATATATATAAACATTTTTTTTTCTGAAATCTAAACACTGCTCCACGATGCTTGAACACAAATATTCAGTCTAAACAACTCCTGCTGTTTCTCATAGCAGGTTACTACCTTGTTATATTAATATCTTTCTCTGGCCCATTTATGATTAGGACACTGAATATTCAATAGCCACTCCATTCGGCAAGGAAGTCTTCCAGTTATCAAGCTTTGTTTCCTCATTTCATAATCAGCTAAAAATAAAGTCTTACAAAAATATAATCAAATTCCTTTTCAAGGACAATAACCCCTTCGTATGGAATTACAAGGAATCTCATTGAGTCTCGACCTCGGTAGAGACACTGACGACAAAACCTCATATAAGATTGAAGTATAATCGGTCTATTCAGCGTGTGGTTATAAAATGGCAATTCTGTGAAAATGCTCCGAGAGAGAGAGAGAGAGAGAGAGAGAGAGAGAGAGAGAGAGAGAGAGAGAGAGAGAGAGAGAGAGAGAGAGAGAGAAATGCTCTTTTTAAAATGGCCTTTTCAATTTCCAAGCGAACGAAGATCAATGAGGCTCTTTTTGAGGAGATTAATTCTTTTGGCGACAACGCAACAACAATAACGGGATTAAGGAGAGAGAGAGAGAGAGAGAGAGAGAGAGAGAGGAGAGAGAGAGGAGAGAGAGAGAGAGAGAGAGAGAGAGAACGAGTGGGAGGACTGTATAATGGTGATGGGGTGAAGCATAGGGACTAGGGGAGGGAGGGAGAGAGAGTGACTGGGAAGATGGAGTAATGATGGTGGTGATAGGTTAAGTACAGGTACGAGAGAGAGAGAGAGAGAGAGAGAGAGAGAGAGAGAGAGAGAGAGAGAGAGAGAGAGAGAGGGGATTGAATAATGATGAGGGGGTTAAGTACAGGGACGAGGAGAGAGAGAGAGAGAGAGAGAGAGAGAGAGAGAGAGAGAGAGAGAGAGAGAGAGAGAGAGAGAGTAGAAGAATGGAATAATAGTGATGGGGATAAGTACAGGTACGGGGAGAGTGGGGGCGGGGAGGGAGAGGGAGATGGAGAGGAGAGACTATTCATAAACCTCAACCAAACCATGGAAATGTTGAACAACGCCAATCGCGTTTGAAGGAGAACCTGATATTGAGAGAGAGAGAGAGAGAGAGAGAGAGAGAGAGAGAGAGAGAGAGAGAGAGAGAGAGAGAGAGAGACTTCTCGAACTGACCTCCACTGACTAAAAGGATTTTGGGTTAGCTTTCATCACACGTTGCCAAAAAATCGAAAATACAGTGTAAAAATATAAATGAGGAGAGAATGTTGCCTTGATATTAATACAGTAAGTATGAAAGAAGAAAGTAAAATACCCGAAGTTCCAAGCAGCATTTATTTGACGGTTTATAATAAAAGCATCTGCCGGATCAATTTTGAAATGAACAAGTAAAAATTGTGCCGAAGTTTCTTCGTCCCAATCGAGTTTTCTGTACAGCCGCTACAGCGTAAAATCAAGGCCACCGAAAATAGATGTCTTTCGATGGTCTCGGTATAATGATGTATGACCCGCGGCCCATGAAACTTTAACCACGGTTCGGTGGTGGCATGCCCTGTATCGTTGCCAGAAGCACGATTGTGACTAACTTTAACCTTATATAAAATAAAACCTACTGAGGCTAGGGGGCTCTAATTTGGTATGGTTGATGATTGGAGGGGTGGATGATCAACATACCAATTTGCATCCCTCTAGCCTCAATAGTTGTTAAGGTCTGAGGGCGGACAGAAAAAGCCGGCACAATAGTTTTCCTTTACAGAAAACTAAAAATCCTCCAGAAGAAAGAAACAGGAAGACTGAAAAGATTTAGAAAATTCTAAGAATGAAACGGAATCAGTTATTTTTGCTTCCGTTAAGAATATTGAAATTTTAATTACGGTAGGAAAACAGTTCCCTCTTTCTAATTTTCGACACCAGGGTTTGACTAAATTTTCATAAAGCAGATCCAATGTTCACCCTCATCCAGGTGAAACAGAAAGTGAAGAAAAACAATCTCCTGCTTTGATTTTTTTTTTTTTTTCAAAAAATTTTCCTGTTTACCGCAGCAGCAGTTGAATTATTTAATTGTTTATGTAATTGTCCATCTGTCTTTGTGACGTCACAATTCGTGAAATGTTATGTGCGGATCTTTTTTTCTTTTTTCAAGAAACTTCTACCGAAAGGTGAGTTCCGTGACTGGCAACAAGTCATTAGTATTTAAGGCACATGTGATTGTTATTTTTGGGGAGAAGGGATCTTTTGGCTGAATTGAACTGAATTGGAATGAATATAAAATTTCGGCCGAAGGCTAAGCACTGGGACCTATGAGGTCATTAAGCGCTGAAACGGAAACTCGCAGTTGTACTATGAATCAATTGTTAGGAGAGGGTGGAAAGTAAGATGGAAGAAAGAGAATGTGAAAGGGAGGTATAGTAAAAGGGCTTTTGGTTGTGGGGTGGCAGATAGGTGGAAGGGAGGAGAGAGGCTGGGTGTCTTGGGAGCGGTATTGAAAACGGCCTAAGCCTCTGATGACACTGAATATGTCTTTCCATATTGGGTGCGGCGCAGTAGGTTAGGTCAAGTTAAGGTAGGTAAGGTAGATTAAGAAATATCCATTCAATTACAATTCTTTAACTCTGAAGGAAATATACAATCTCTAGGACCTTAATTCTTGATTATACTGCGAAAATACGACAAAGTTTAGTAAAAAAAAAAAAATTACCGTTTGTTACGCTGTAGAGGCATATATGTACAGTGTTTGACATGGATAAGCATTTGTAATATAAACATACTTTCAACAAAGTTTTCACACATATGAAGAACTAATGTATTTGTCAACAAAGTATTCAGTACAGAAATTCTATTGACTTGATAAAGAACGAATAGAAATATGCCCTTTGCATGTATTACGCTGCAATAATAATAGTAATAATATAATAATAATAATAATAATAATAATAATAATAATAATAATAATAATAATAATAATAATAATAATAATAATAATAATAATAAAACACAGCTCTGCACGATTAAAAATAAAATCCAAAAAACCAAAAATTACTGAAGATGAATTTTCTTCCAGTTTAGCCAGTCTAAAAAAAAAATCCATTGCAGCTTGAGAAAGAATAAAGTGATATCTGGGCCACATGATAAAAATAACAAAATAAAAAAAGGACCTCGCGAAAAATGATTCCTCATCGCTGGCCATCAAAGTCACCATCGAAAATTTATAATGTAATAGAAGATTGGAAGAAGAAAAAAAATAAGGAAAGTGGATTCATTCATCCAGGTGAGAACTATGTCCAACATCTGCGACAACGACATGGCAGTTATGCAGAATTTAGTCGGTTTGAAGAAATTATCAGGTTTTAGTTCGTGTTACTTATTAGCACATAATTGTTGCTATCTTTTATGACAGCTTGAATTGAATACCAAACTCTTTGGTTATTTTTGTAATTATTACTTTGTTTTCCGTGGTTTCACATATTTTCAAGACAGTGGTTTGTGTTATTGACAAAAAGTATTTTGATTTTTGTACAGTTTCTCTGTACTAAAAAGATTAAAATCTGACTAACTTTAGTCCATACGTGACACACAACGAAATCATTTTCTGCTCACAAACAAGACATTCCACAGAGCGAGGATTTCCAAAGGACCATGACGGCAGCCCACACAAAAAAACTAAGTTTCAAAAGTTCTCTGAGTTTCAGTTTGAATTAGGGGAGATGTCCTCTGATACAGAAGCATTCGATGAATGTTGACTTTTCCGGATGATTTGATGACTCAGTGATTTTCATTACTGCTCACTTTTCTCATCCTGTTGCACTTATCATGACAGCATTAACTTTATGGAATTTATTTTTATTTAATAATACTTTACGATTTGGTTTATTTCAATTTTTTATTTTACAAGTATTCCAAGATATTAGCTTTCCGGAAAATTTTTCCTTTAATAATACTTTACGATTTTGTTCATTTTATTTTTTTTTTATTTTACAAGTATTCCAAGATATTAGCTTTCCGGAAATGTTTTTCTTTGATAATACTTTACGATTTAGTTCTTTTTATTTTTTTTATTTTACAAGTATTCCAAGATATTAGCTTACCGGAAATTTTTCTTATTTAATAATACTTTATGATTTTGTTCATTTTATTTCTTTTATTTTACAAGTATTCCAAGATATTAGCTTTCCGGAATTTTTTCTTTATTTAATAATGCTTTACGATTTTGTTCATTTTTTTTTTAATTTTACAAGTATTCCGAGATGTTAGCTTTTCGGAATTTTTTTTTTATTTAATAATACTTTTCGATTTTGTCAAATTTATTTTTTTTATTTTACAAGTATTCCAAGATATTAGATTTCCGGAAAGGTTTTTTTTTAAACAATGCTTTACGATTTTTTATTTTTTTTATTTTACAAGTATTCCAAGATATTATCTTTCCGGAAAAATTGTTCCCTTAATAATACTTTACGATTTTTTCATTTTATTTCTCTTCATTTTACAAGTATTCCAAGATATTAGCTTTCCGGAAATTGTTTTCTTTAATAATACTCTACGATTTCGTTAATTTTATTTCTTTTTATTTTACAAGTATTTTTTTTTCAAGTATTCCAAGATATTAGCTTTCCGTAATTTTTTTCTTTAATAATACTTTATGATTTTGTTCATTCTATTTTTTTTTATTTTACAAGTATTCCAAGATATTAGCTTTCCGGAATTTTTTTTTCATTCATAATACTGTACACTACCATATGATTTTTTTTTTATTCTTAATTTTACTAGTATTCTATGATATTTTCACCTGCCTATTCCTTTTTACCACTATTCCTCTGCCATTTCTTTCTCATAGTTCTCTTACGGTCTTTTGAATTTCCCTTCTCTGACCTATTCCCCGGTACGAATTCTTACTGCAAAACGACCTCACTATTTCACTGTTGAAGTCAATTTCAAATTATTTTCCTTTCCGTTTTCGGAAAGTGTTTGCTTTACACTTTTCTCGTTACTGAACAAAGAGTGCCTTAAAACAGCTCTTGAAAAACAAAAAAAAAAAAGACTGGCGTATTTCGATGAGAAAAAAGAAAGTAATTGCTTTCTTTTCCATTCGAACTGAATTTCCTCGGAAGGGCTAAATGGATAACAGAATTTTGGGGAACAGAAGCTTTCATACACACCGTAGTTCCGGAGTATCTCTGGAGTGGCTTAGGTTTGACTGAATATTAGGTGATACGTATGAGGACATTGTCATCTTTACACCTCAAAAAACAACCTTGTTTTTGCTATACCTTCCTTACGTTATGAGAAATTTGAAAGGTAAATCAGTGACAAAGCCTGCTCAATACATACTTTAGGTTGAGTAAACAGCATTCCATAATAATAATAATAATAATAATAATAATAATAATAGAACACATTTATCTTTACCTCCTTCAAGAAGCAAAGGTATCTTTGCCCTACCCCCCTCAGTTATGAGGAATTTAAAAGGTGACTCAGTGACAAAGCCTGCGTAATATAAATTTTAGGTTTAACGAAACACATAAATATGTGTCGAAGTTTCTTCGGCGCAATCGAGTTTTCTGTACAGCCGCTACAGCGTATAATCAAGGCCACCGAGTATAGATCTATCCTTCGATGGTCTCGGTATAAGCCGCGGACCATGAAACTTTTACCACGGCCCGGTGGTGCCCTATCCTATATCGCTGCCAGAAGCACCCTCATGGCTAACTTTAACTTTAAATAAAATAAAAAACTACTGAGGCTACAGGGCCGCAATTTGGTATGTTTGATGCTTGGAGGGTGGATGATCAACATACTAATTTGCAGTCCTCTAGCCTCAGTACTTTTTAAGATCTGAGGGCTGACATAATAAAGTGCGGACAGGAAAAATATGCGGACGGACAGACAAAGCCGGCACAATGGTTTTCTTTTACAGAAAATAAAACCTTCCACAATAATAATAATAATAATAATAATAATAATAATAATCAATAATAATAATAATAATAATAATAATAATAATAATAATAATAATAATAATACGGCACTCTAAACGTCTCAGGATAAAATCCACTAAATAAAGAAATGACTGTATTTTCCTTCTACTTTCCTCACATTAATAGAAGGTGTAAGGTAAATGTATGATGACACCCACGTATTACATAATTTGGGATAACGAGGAAATATATTTTTTTGTCTTATTTATTTGCCTAATGATGAGAACTTGACTGGTCTGATCCACGATAGCAATAACTTATACTTAAGTTATTATTTAAATATAACTTATAATTAAGCAATAACTTCTATCTTACATTCAAGTTATTATTTAAATATAACTTATAATTAAGCAATAACTTAAGTTATATTTGAATATAACTTATATTTTTAAACAATAATTTACGTTATATCTAAATATACCTTATAGATTTAAATGTTATATTTAAATATAACTTATATTTAAGCAGGACGTCATGCATTCTTAATTATATAAATAGTTACTGAAAGCTACTATCATTCCATATACAACTAGATGATAATTAATGATGTTTAACAAAAGTTAAAAAATTATTTTTTCCTTGATTGAGGGACTTTTTCTTTCCTTATTCTATGGTCATCATTTCATTTGCTATTATTATTATTATTATTATTATTATTATTATTATTATTATTATTATTATTATTATTATTATTATTATTATTATTTGATAGTTTTTTCTATTCATCACTAAGAGTCAAGACAGTAAAAATAATTTTCTATCATATCACAAAATTTAGGCCTACGTATGCAGTCAGTCCTTTTCATGTAAAGAAAAAAAAATAAGAATAAAAAATTATAGATGAAATTCTATATCGAGAAAACATATTCATTGTAATATGATGAACCTCTTTGTAAGTATGATATCCGGTGAAGACAGAAAGGTCTCCTGTCATCAAGTTAATGGCCTGGCATAGCCACGTGGTACTGCGAGTGTCTGGTCTCCATCTATTGATTCCCCTCAATCAGAGGCTGGACAGAATAAGCCTTCTTCAAAGACCGATTATCACACTCTCACCATTTACTCCCCCCTCACCCCTCTCTCTCTCTCTCTGTGTGTAATTCGTATCCCGACTTTGTGAAATAATTCGTAAGAGTTCTCTCTCTCTCTCTCTCTCTCTCTCTCTCTCTCTCTCTCTCTCTCGCGGCAGTTCTTATCATGACGTTGTGAAATAATTCATAAGATTCTTCTCTCTCTCTCTCTCTCTCTCTCTCTCTCTCTCTCTCTCTCTCTCTCTCTCTCTCTCTCTCTCTCTCTCTCTGTCAGGTCTTCATTAACATTATTCGTTAATCTCCATTGTCTAAGTAAACGGGGAATGAAACCTATAAAGGCAGAGAGATCAATGGTAACCCTTCTGCCGCCGACCTTTCCCCCTTCACGTCTAAAGAAAGGTGTTCGCTGGCTCAATCTCCGATGAGACCAGCGACTGACTGACGCAAATGAGAGTTTTTCTTGAAGAGAGTCGGTAAACAAGGGCAACTTGACGTCAGCCGAGGAATATTTATGTTTAAGCGGGTCTGCCATCATGTTTCTCTTTCTGTCTGTCTGTCCGTCTGTCTGTTTCTTCTCTGAAGGCTCAGGAGGAGCAAGAATAGTCGTTAGCAAAAAGGTAAGGGAGCATCATTTTACACGCTCATATACACCAGTATGCACAAACACACACACAGACATTATATATATATATATATATATATATATATATATATATATATATATATATATATATATATATATATACACACACACACAAACAAAAAAATACCCGGCTTGCTTGCACAAACCCTAATGGGAGCCACTTGCCTGTGGCTGCCTTCAGGGGGTTTCCAGAGCAATTTTGCCCCAGGCACGATAAGTGACGACCGCCGACATGCCAAACTTTCTTGTTTTGGACTGCGAATCCTCCCGAGAAGAGTAAAGAAAAAAAAGGGGGGGGGGCGCTGAAGACGTGGGAGGTAGATGGCATCCATACGAAAGTCCTCAAGGAATTTGAGGTTCAACTGGAACCCTCCTTTGCTCTCTGGTCGTTTTAATCAGAGATTTTAAAATTCTGCGTTTTATTATAAAGATATTCTCCATGCAAACTGCATACCAACGGTTTCTTGGTAAAGTAATGGCATTATAGTCTAAATCAGGGTTCCCATTTGTCCTCTTCAGAGGGTACATTGGATCTGAGAGAATAGCCAGTGCTGCGCAATACATGCTGTATAATCTGCACTGAGATTGCACAAAGTCGTGTTTTTTTTCCCTCTCATTTTAGTAAGCAAAGATTTTTCTTAAGTTATATGAAGAGAAGGGTGAATACCATTTGTTTTTCACTATTATGGAACCTCCCGCTGTAATCTGAACCCGAACCAGGCCTGAAAAGAAGCAGTCTGCACACACAGCTTTCATAATAAAATTATATCACAGTATCAATTTCACTGTTTTTTCCTTTTCATCCTCAACTTTTAGGGGTACACAGGAATCTATAAAATTGCCCGAGGGGTACAGAAGAACAAAAAGGTTGGGAACCCCTGGTCTATATTTCTCAAAACCTACAGCACCTGCAAGCACTGTTTAAAGCTTCTTTTCTATGCCCGGAAATAAATTATTTTAATAATGACATCCTCTTTACCAACGAATTCCTGGTAAATTAATGATTTTCTAGTCTATATATATTCATTAAAACTGAAAATATCTTCATACCTTAATAAAACTGGCAGCAACGCCAATTCGATGTCACATGTGCTCGACGTAACTGCCTCCTGGGTGAATGTAATCAGTTCCCTACTTCTTATTTTCCTTCTTTCCACTCTCCTGAAATACAGCAACTTTTCAGTTCTACTGCGGTTGACGACGATTTTTGATGTTTAGTGACGAGCAAATATTTCTAGTGTGTTTTATTGTTTTATTTATTTATTTATTTATTTTTTTTGTTTCACCGATCGATCATTTTCAAGGCTGCTCACATATGAAGTTTTTTTTTATTTATACTAGAGCGGAAACTTTTTTTCACGCTAGGTTGTTATCATTGAGTCCGGATCCAGGCTCCTACCTGCCTCGTGAGGATCTAACATTCAACCTTCAACAGTTATTATTATTATTATTATTATTATTATTATTATTATTATTATTATTATTATTATTATTATTATTATTATTATTAATGTAAACATTGGTGTACTTTTGTTTAGTTTTACAATGACAAAAAAAAAAAGAATTATATGTAGAACTGAGAAGAAAATTTGAAATCTGGCTCGTGAGGATCTGACAACTCCTCCCCAAATATTATTATTATTATTATTATTATTATTATTATTATTATTATTATTATTATTATTATTATTATTATTAATGTGAACATTGGGCTGCCTTTTTTAAGTAAAAAAAAAATGCGCCGAACTTTCTTCGGCGCAATCGAGTTTTCTGTACTGAGTATAATCAAGGCCACCGAAAATAGATCTACCTTTCGGTGGTCTCGGTATAATGCTGTTATGAGCCGCGACCCATGAAATTTTAACCACGGACCGGTGGCGGCCTATCGTTGACAGAAGCACGATTATGGCTAACTTTAACCTTAAATAAAATAAAAACTACTAAGGGTAAAGGGCTGCAATTTGGTATGTTTGATTACTGCAGGGTGGATGATCAACATATCAATTTGCAGCCCTCTAGCCTCAGTGGTTAAGATCTGAGAGCGGATAGAAAAAGTGCGGCACAAAAGTTTTCTTTACACTCGCATTTGCTGTGCTATTTCATATTACATATTTCCTTTTAAGCCTCCCATTCAAGCTGCTTGGAAGTTCTGAGACAGTAATTTGTATGTCTATATTATTTATTAGATATCGCATCTACATAATCATTACAATCGTTTATTTTTGTAAATGCTCATTAGATATCACATAATCATTGTATAATCATTGTAATCGTTTATTTTTATGCTTCTCATTAGACATCACATACTCATTGTATAATCATTATATCCTTTTATTTTTATAATGCTCATTAGATAACACATACTAATTGTATAATCATTGTACTAGTTTATTTTTATGATTCTCATTAGACATCACATACTCATTGTATAATTATTATATTCTTTTATTTTTATAATGCTCATTAGAATCACATAATCGTTCTATAATCATTGTATTCGTTTACTTTTATGATTCTCATTAGACATCACAAGCTCATTGTATAATCATTATATTTTTATTTTTATGAACCTCATTAGACATCACATAATCGCGGTATAATCACTGTATTCGTTTATTTTTATAATGCCCATTAGACATCACATAATCGTTGTATAATCATTGTAATAGTTTATTTTTATAATGTCCATTAGACATCACATAATCGTTGTATAATCATTGTATTCATTTTTATAATGCTCATTAGACATCACATAATCGTTGCATAATCATTGCATTCGTTTATTTTTATAATGCTCATTGGACATCACATAATCATAGTATAATTATTGGATTCATTTATTTTTATGAAGGCAAAATTCTCACTTATTTAAAAAGTTAAGAGACTATTTTGCTGGTATATTACGTTGTTATTTAATCGACACTCAATAAACTCCTTTTTCTTACGTGAATGTAGGCATATCTCTCTCTCTCTCTCTCTCTCTCTCTCTCTCTCTCTCTCTCTCTCTCTCTCTCTCTCTCTCTCTCTCTCTCTCTCAGTCGTAAATTCATATTCAATCAGCACTCAATAAAAACTTTTTCTTTTCTTTTTAGATGAATGCGGAAATTCTCTCTCTCTCTCTCTCTCTCTCTCTCTCTCTCTCTCTCTCTCTCTCTCTCTCTCTCTCTCTCTCTCTCTCTCTCTCTCTCTCTCTCTATCACAAATTCACTTCAAAATGGGAATAGTTTTATTCAGGTTTTCACTGATTTTCGTTAAAATTTATATTCTCTCTCTCTCTCTCAATAACAAATTCTCTTTAAAACGCGAATAATGTTATTCGGGATTTCTCTGATTTCGTTAGTTAATATTTTTTTTCTCTCTCTCTCTCTTCTTTCCTCTCACACTTTTCCATTCATTCCCCCTCCCCCTCTCTCTCTCTCTCTCTCTTCTTTCCTCTCACACTTTTCCATTCATCCGCCCCCCCCCCCGTCTCTGTGTGTCAATAATAAATTCTCTTTAAAACGCGAACAATGGTAGTCGGGATTTCTCTGATTTCGTTAGTTAATATTCTCTCTCTCACTCTCTCTTCTCTCTCTCTCTCTCCTCTCTCTCCTCTCTCTCTCTCTCTCTCTCTCTCACTTTTCCATTCATTCCCTCCCTCTTTCTGTGTCAATAATAAATTCTCTTTAAAAGAAGAGCCTAATTCAGGATTTCCCTGATTTTGTTGAAATTTATACTCTCTCTCTCTCTCTCTCTCTCTCTCTCTCTCTCTCTCTCTCTCTCTCTCTCTCTCTCTCTGTCGTTAATCTTAATATTGTTGTTGCAATGTCCCCCAAAAGAATTAATCTCCTCAAAAAGAGCGCCCCATTGATCTTCCTCCTCCTGTAGGTTGAAAAAGGCCCTTTTACGAAGTGCATTTCTCTCTCCCGCAACATTTTCACCGAATTGATGCTTTATAACCGCAGGCAAAAGGGGATGATCATATTTATAACCTCTCTGATGTTTTGTCGTGAGGATATACGACAGGGGCACTAGAATCAGGGATTTATTTCTCATAATGCCACCACAGAAGGACTTTGTGTGTGTGTGTGTGTGTCCATGATATTTTGCTGAAAATAAAGATTAAAAAAAAAAAAAAACGAAGATAAGGGTTTTTACTTCATTTTTCTTTTGATATAGCTCCAGCGAAGCATCCCTGGATTTGTCATAACCCTCTTACCTTATATTTTCCTTGTGCTGAATTCGAAACAGCTCTATGTCTTCCTCTGGATTTGTCAGAATGGCCTAATTTTAATCACATTAGTGTATTTGCATATCATTTTCTAAAATGCGCCGAAGAACAATCGAGTTTTCTGTACAGCATGTAATCAAGACCACCAAAAATAGATATATCTTTCGGTGGTCTCAGTATAATGCTGTACGAGGCGCGGTCCATGAAACTTTAACCACGACCCTGTGCTGGCCTTTCCTATATCGTTGCCAAAAGCATGATTATGGCTAACTTTAACCTTAAATCAAATAAAAACTACTGAGGCTAGGGAGCTGCAATTTGGTATGCTTGCCGATTGGAGGGTGGAGGATCAACTTAACAATTTGCAGGCCTCTAGCCTCAGTAGTTTTTAAGATCTGTGGGCGGACAGAAAATGTGCGGAAGGACAGACAAAGCCGGCACAATAGTTTTCTTTTACAGAAGGCTAAAAGCGTGTTTATGCTGCAAAGGAATTCTTTAGTCCGAAATGATAAAACATAATTGGTGACGAGATCAAGATATCTCCTTTAGTAGGGTAGTGAGTAATCCTATGCTGGAATGGTGGCCATGTGTGGTGTCCTAGTCTATGCACCATAAGGAGGGTAGCCTTTGAAAACTCAATGCACCACTATTGGCTAATATTTTCAAGTTATTTTGCACCGTTAGGTATAAGTGTTACAATGGCCAACACCGATGATTGTTCCACTACCATCATTTGAAACCTGTCGTCTAGTTTGACAACGTGAATCCTTTTCTTCACATTTCCCGAGAAAGACTAAGCAATCATGGATTGCACATTTATCCTTCGCAGACAACAGGTTTAATCAAAAGACATTTCTCTCCATTCTGCAAGCACTTAATCAAAAAGATACTGTCACTGAAACAGATAATTAACCTGTCTGTAATCGCGCTGCATGATTGACATCATAAGCAAATGGAATCGTATGCTTTTCCATTATTCGTTGTACATCTTCACACACAAAAATTGTAAAATTGTGCACATAAATACTCTGAGAACTACTAACCAGTTGACTCTTTTATAAAAGAATTACCAAGTGGACAAGAAACCACAACAAAATTAATTAGTTATCAATTAAAAAAAAAAAAAAAAAGTAAAAATTGCGCCGAAGTGTCTTCGGGGAAATCGAGTTTTCTGTACAGCGTATAATCAATGCCACCAAAAATAGATCTACCTTTCGATGGTCTCGGTATAATGCTGTATGAGCCGTGGACCATGAATCTTTAACCACTGCCCTGTGGTGGCCTATCCTATATCGTTGGCAGAAGCACGATTATGGCTAACTTTAACCTTAAACAAAATAAAACCTACTAAGGCTAGAAGGCTGCAATTTGGTATGTCTGATGATGGGAGGGTGGATGATCAACATACAAATTTGCAGCCCTCTAAGCTTCAATAGTTTTTAAGATCTGTGGGCGGACATAATAAAGTGAGGACGGACAGACAGATCCTGCACAATAGTTTTCTTCTACAAAAAAACTAAAAATTGAAGGCTTAAAATAAGGCACAAGATAAAAATTTAAAAAATGTACACTTTAAGAGAGAATGGAACAGTAAACATTCATGATAATGAGCCTGGGAAAAGTTATGGATAAAAACCTTCAGAATAAAATTGTCATAATAAAAACAGTGCTTTCTAAATCATTATTTTGACGTGATATAATTGAGTAATGGCTTCTGGTTTTCATCGGTTGCTGATTAGCATATTCCGGAAGACTGTTTCTAATCAATAATATTTTGTCAATGGAGTGAAAAACTTTTTACACATATTTTGTCGGTAATCTAATTGTGGCATAATAATAGAGGAAAATTTAAATAGTTTCTTGATTACATCCCATTTAATTATGTTAAATTCATTATTTACTTTCATTGTATCCTGTCAAAAAAATTACTATACTAACAAATAAGTGTTATATTGTCGTCGTTTTTATAAATGCATATAAATAAATAAATAACTAAATAAATAAATAAATAAATAAATAAAATAAATATATATATAAAATGATAAAAAAATAAACATATATATATATATATATATATATATATATATAGTATATATATATATATATACATATAAATTTAATAATAATTTCCAACGTTGTCAGAACACTCCCTTTTCACATGTTTTTTTCTCATTAGCTCAGAATATTCCACATGCAGGCGTTTTCTTCCATTTCCATAATTAGTTACGTGAATTCCATTTATAATTAGCGGACGTTACTATTAACGCTAGAAAATAACATTAGATAATTAATTTTAGTTGAAATATATTAATGTTGATAATTGGTGGAAAAGAATGATTCACGCGAAACTTCAATAATTAGAAAAATAAACAAAAGTGACTACTGAAAATACAGGTAGGATCAGCAAGGGCCATAAAGAAATGAGTTAATTTGGGTTTTTTATAGAATACTTGAATATAATCTTAATATTAAATATAAAATTTTTATTGCCAATTTTTCTGTAGAGTATTCCTAATCTATACATACATACATACATACATACATACATATATATATGTATATGTATATATATATATATATATATATATAGTTGTATACATATATAAAAGTGAGTGTGTGTGTGTGTGTGTGCCAGAATAACTCTGAAACGCTTCAAGCAATTTCAACTTACAAACTTGGTACTGTATACATATGACTTACTATCTAGAAATCAGCACTGTGGAGGAAATATACATAACAACAATAATTTTGAGGCGTGACGGAAACGGCGCAAGAAATAAAACCTGGGAAAGCTTGCAAGAAAATATAAATACTTAAAATACTGTTTAAACATTTTCTCGATAACTGTATGTTCCGCCACAGTCTTGCACACACGCACTCATACACCCACGCACCCCCCCCCCACACATGCATACATACATACATATACAGTAGATATGTATATATATATATATATATATATATATATATATATAAATATATATATATATATATATATATATATATATATATATATATATATATATATAATATAAACATATATATATATATACACACACACATATATATATATATATATATATATATATATATATATATACATATATATATATATATATATATATATATACATATATATATATATATATATATATATATATATATATATATATATATATATATAAGAAAAGAGAGCGAAATACGATACATTTTCTTTAATAATAATACATATCTTTTTCTTTACCTATTTATTAATTTATTTTTTCTGTTTTAATAAGTGGGACCTCTTCTTTCTGTATCACCCTTTACTCCCTCTTACTTCTTCCTAATGAGCGCCATATTGTTTGAGTATTGACTTTCAAGTCAATGGCCCTTGTGGGCTGTTCCATATGAATAGGTTTCATCTACTGAATAATAATAATAATAATAATAATAATAATAATAATAATAATAATAATAATAATAATAATAATAATAATAATAATAATAATAATAATAATAATAATAATTACGAAAACTCCTGCTTTGCATTGGCATAACCTATCTTAATCTAATGACGGAAATTTTTCAAATATTAAATCTAATTCTTTACACTTGTTGCGAACTTTTCATCGGAAAGGGTTAAATTTCTTGAAAAAAAAAAAAAAAACTAAAATATGCGCCGAAGCTTCTTTGGCGCAGTCGAGTTTCCTGTGCAGCCGCTACAGCATATAATCAAGGCCACCGAAAGCAGGTCTATCTTTTGGTGGTCTGGGTAAAATACTGTATGAGCCGCGGCCCATGAAACTTTAACCACGGCCCGGTGGTGGTCCATCCTATATCGTTGCAAGAGGCACGATTCTGGCTAACTTTAACCTTAAATAAAATAAAGACTACTGAGGCAAGAGGGCTGCAATTTTGTATGTTTGAAGATTGGAGGGTGGATGATCAACATACCAATTTGTAGCCCTCTAGCCCCGTAGTTTTTAGGATCTGAGGGAGGACAGAAAAAAGTGCGGCCGGATAGACAAAGCCGGCACAATAGTTTTCTTTTACAGAAACTTAAAAATCATTAAATACGGGCAAAGACAGCCCCGACTTGG
>JANJGK010000007.1:21287920-21308077 GCA_039081455.1 Macrobrachium rosenbergii
AATTACAAAATTCTATTAATTGCGTATATTATACGGTAAAACGTTTTCTTCAGATCTGTCGTTTACAGTGGAATTAGCCAAGGTAGCTTCGGCTTTACGTTTAAGTTTTCTGTAAAAGAAAACTATTGTGCCGGCTTTGTCTGTCCCTCCGTACTCTGTTTCTGTCCGTACTTTTTCTGTCCGCACTTTTTCTGTCCGCCCTCAGATCTTAAAATCTAATGAGGCTAGAGGGCTGCAAATTGGTGTGTTTGATCATTCACCCTCCAATCATCAAACATAACAAATTGCAGTCCTCTAGCCTCAGTAGTTTTTTTATTATTTTATTTAAGGTTAAAGTTAGCAATAATCATGCTTCTGGCAACGATATAGGATAGGCCACCACAGGGCCACGGTAAAGTTTAATGGGCGCTGCTCGTACAACATTATACCTGAGACCACCGGGAACATAGATCTATTTTCGGTGGCCTTGATTATACGCTGTACTCAGAAACTCGATTGCGCCGAAGAAACTTCAGCGCATTTTTTGCTTGTTTTCTGAATAAGTAATAAATTCACTTTCTTATTTCCGTATGATATTTAATGCTTATTCAAATTACTTTGACAGCGAACCTCGCTAATGTAACTTAAATTTTACATTTTTTTTCGCGTATGTAATTTGGAAAACAGAAAACGCCTCCTTAGAAATACGAGAGTTGAGGAGTTCCCATAACCACCCTCGCCCATAGAATTGTAATGTTTTCTCCCACTACACTTCTAAAATACTTATTGTTCCCATTTCCTTGAGAAAATTACAGTATGTACCTTGGTCGAGAAGCAGAGGGGAGAGGAGGGGGAAGTTGGAGTGAGGGAAGTGTCATTTAGGAGAATTCACAGAACGGTGCGAAGACAAAGAATCCGTCAGGAGTAGAGGAATCCTTAACAGAATTACCAGAAGGAAGACATCTGCCAAAATAGATCTAGAAATCCGACTGTTTGCCTCATGACAAAATCTTCTAGAAGAGGAGTCTTCATCAACGGCATAGAATACTTGCAGAAATTGAGTTTCTTCGTTCTGCAGAGCCGGTATTCTAGATTATTCCACCAGAATTACCAGAGGGAAGAAACTCTGCAAGAACAGATCTAGATATCCGACTATTTGCCCGCGTGACAAAGATCTTCTATTAAAAGAGTCTTCATTAAGGGACATAGCATACTAGAAGGAACTGAGTTTCTTCGTTCTGCAGAGCCGGTCCTCTAGATTATTCCAACAGAATTACCAGAGGGAAGACATGTGCAAGAATAGATCTAGATATCGGACTATTTGCTCGCATGACAAAGATTTTCTATTAGAAGAGTCTTCACTAAGGGACACAGCATACCAGAAGAAACTGAGTTCCTTCTTTGTGCAGAGCCGTCTTGTAGATTACTTTGTGACATCTGTTACATATTTTTCACTAAGCTCCTGAAGGGCATCTCCTCTCAGTAACTTGTTAGAATAGCCTTTTAAATCAGTTTTCCAAAGCACCTCGTGTTTTTGGTCACCTTCAATAAAATTGAGAGTTAATTCTTTGCTGTCAAGTGATCCACAATTATTCCCTCCGTCTTTCTGGCATGAGTTCACAAGCCTTTACAGAAACCTGGAAAAGTTTCTTTATATATGTATAAGATTGTGTTTCAAACATTGATAAACAGAATTCAGGATGTTTAGTTCCAGTAAAGTAAAACAGTACTGTCTCTAGAGCCCTTTCATGCTGGAGGGCAAACCACTCAGTAGCTGTGATATGTAATTACCTTGGGAGACACACACCTATATATGTACTTTATGTATTTGTATGTGTTTCAGCTTCGTAAAACACCGATATAACAGGAAGGCCCCAAAGATGATTACATAACACTTTGTGCATATCAGAAAAAAATATATATACACATACATATATATATATATATATATATATACATATATATATATATATATATATATATATAATATATATATTTATATATATATATATATATATATATATATATATATGTATAATAAGTACGTACATTAATATGTATGCGCAACACGCACAACACACACATATATACATATATATATATATATATATATATATATATTATATATATATATATAATATATAATATATATATATAATATATATATAGAACCTCGATGGCCAGGGACGGTAGAGCAGCAGCCTCGGACTTCATAGAGGTCTGTGGCGCGGGTTCAAATCCGCAGCCGACCGGTCAGAGAGGCGGACACTTTGCTATCCGTGTAGACACCCCGGGATTATGTATGTAATTAACGGATAGGTTTGCTGAAAGCAAATGGGTGTTACAGACTAATACACACACAAACAAAGCCACTACAACATCTTCTAAAAACATAACAGACACCTCACACGTCTCGAACTGTCGACCTAACCGCTCAACCTCTCTTTGCTGCTGGGAGAAAGGGAGGGGGCTGGGATTTGGTACGATACATGTACACATACGCTACGCGGGGTCTAAGCGATGTCAGGCAGGGCAGCCGATCGAGGCTACGGTCTACTCCAACGCCAAATCAAAGTCCTTCAAAAGAAGGCATCGTGCTTACCCCATATAAAAAATGGGGAAAAAGCACGTTTTAAACGAAGTAGAAGATATATATATATATATATAATTTATTTATTATTGCCAAGTACACGTATGCATTCCTCGAGTACCACTTCACCTCTTTCCTGGCCGTATGGCCGTACAGCGTTTCATGGAATGAGGCTTTTTTTTTTATATCCAATAAATTCATTCACTCGTTTACCTAACTTCCCCGCTTTAGCAAATGCCTTTAACACCTGAGGCCTTTTAATAGGCTCTGCTTAAACCACGCCCCTCTGTGCGCCTTCGGCCAATCAGCTGCAGGATCTCGTGAAAGGGTTTCATTGCCGAAGGTGTAAAATTGCTCTCGTAACGAAAGGTCATTATCTTTGTGCTATAGTTTCCACTGATTAGAATGTGGTTCCGGCTGGGGGTTAGGATAGGTAAAGTTGTGTGTGTATATATTATATATATATATATATATATATATATATATATATATATATATATGTATATATATATATATGTATATATATATGTACAGTATATATATATATATATAAATAGATACATAAATACAAATTTTTCAATATATAAATATATATGTATATAAATATACATATTAGAGAGAGAGAGAGAGAGAGAGAGAGAGAGAGAGAGAGAGAGAGAGAGAGAGAGAGATAGCTACATAGATTGATAGACAGACTAATAGACGGGTAAAAAGCTTTCAAATTTCCCCTTTTTCGTGTACTGAATAAATAAAATTCCCCGCAATAACACAGGCAAATGGGATAGAAGGCAATAAAGCAAATTTACACTTTTTTTCGGCTGTTATTGATTCATATAATTTTTCCCCCCTTTCTTTCGCATTAACACCGGTCACAGCAATATCATAAAGTCCAGTGCTTTTCAACAGATGCGGAATGGACGCTCCATTAGCGCTCTTTAGGTCAGCATTCGGTTTCACAGATTACCCGGCCCATTGTGCCAATCAATTAAGTTCAATGTTCGGAAAGTTAATTGTTGAATTAACATAACCGGTCGTTCGAATTGTTTTTTTTTCTTTTTTTCTCTCGTATCGCATACCTGCCGGTTCATGGAGAAAATAATGAACGGCAGTCTCCTATAAAAGGTGAATTGGTTCTCTGGCTTTTTTTTTTTTAATAATTATTCTATAAAAATTCTGTTTTTCAAGTTTTTTTCCCCTGTATAAAAATTTTCAGTTTACTAACTTGACTGGTTCATATTCACTTTTTTTTTTATCTTATATAATTCTTAATCGTTATTAGTAATGCTGTCATATTTCGTTATTTTCTAGAAATAATTTCACATATATTCTAATGTTTCATTTGATACCTATGATACCCATAGGTGGCATTATTAGGCGCAATATTGGACATTTTCTGACGTTTATAAAAATGTCTGTTAAAAGTAATATATCTCATTGATACATATCCAAGTGCACAGAAAATGTATACATAATCACAAAAATACATGCACGTGCTTTCTATAAATGCATAGTAAGTTCATACACATGTACAGTATATGTATAAAATAATATCGAAATAATTACGCGCATACTTGTATGTGCGCGAGGATAAAACGATCGTGAAAAAATTAACTTGAGGATATCCACATCAAGAGTGAAGGCTATGAAGGGCGACCATCTTCTCTAAGAATGAGGATAAAATAACAATGCTTTCTTTTGTGCAGTTCTGGTATACTTTTAAAAGCACAGGTAAAATATTAAGAATAAGAATAAACAGGAACCTTTTCTTTTGTGCAATTCTTGGTATATTGTTAAAAATACAGGTAAAATCTTATGAAGGATTTACACTTATACCGTTGTAGAATTTTTCACCATTATTATTATTATTATTATTATTATTATTATTATTATTATTATTATTATTATTCAGAAACTAAATTCCTATTCTTATGAGTAAGTCTGTAATTGGAGCGGATTCCAGTATGGCTCCGAAGACCGGTAGAAGTTTCCGGAATGCGAAGAAATTTTAAACTAAAAGAATTTTTTTCTTGTTTGTTTGTTTGCCTTTTGCCAGGCGGGTGCCGGCTTATCAGGTTTCGGTCTTTGTCGAGGGCAAATTGACTTCCAGATATCTATCAGAACCCCCGTCGGCCTCTGCATGCCCCTCATTCCGGTCGACACTTGGAGGTCGATTACTTACTTCGACTGCTGCTTCCAGGTGTGTGTGAGAAGCATCTACTCTTCGGAATGTTTGTAGTGATGAAGTTGGTGAAGGAATGTTTGTAGTGATGAAGTTGGTGAAGGAATGTTTGTAGTGATGAAGTTGCAAAGGAATGTTTGTAGTAATGAAGTTGCAAAGGAATGTTTGTAGTAATGAAGTTGGTGAAGGAATGTTTGTTGTGATGAAGTTGTGAAGGAATTTTTGTAGTGATGAAGTTGTGAAGAAATGTTTGTAGTGATGAAGTTATGAAGAAATGTTTGTAGTAATGAAGTTGCGCAGGAATGTTTGCAGTAATGAAGTTTTGAAGAAATTTTTGTAATGAAGTTGTGAAGGAATGTTTATAATGATGAAGTTGTGAAGGAATGTTTGTTAGTGACGAAGTTGTGAAGGAATGTAGTATAACGAAGTTGTGAAGGAATGTTTGTAGTAATGAAGTCGTGAAGGAATGTTTATAGTAATGAAGTTTGAAGGAATGTTTATGGTGATGAAGTTGTGAAGGAATGTTTATAGTACTGAAATTGTGAAAGGGAGGGGAATTTTCTTTCAGTCATTCTTTCGCTTATAATTCTGAATAAGATCTCGATTGCAAAATGAATTTCTATACTAAAACGTATGATATCACTAAGCAAATTTTATTGAGATCCTTGTAGAGTTTTCCCTGCATTGCAAATCATGTTGTTTCAGTACTGTATTGTAACTCGAGAAGCAGTCGTCAAAAATCTAGTTATTATAATACAATCGTCAAATATAAGGAATTTCCTATTCAAACTGTGAGTAATGTAAGATAATACCATGAGAGTTATCATACATTTGGCAGCAGTGTTTGTATAAATCTTAAAATTTAAGTCTGGCAATTTTCATTATTATCATGGATTTTCTTATAATGCTACCGCCATTCATTGCAATTCATGATATTCTTAATTTCAAAGGCTTAAAAAATGAATTACTTTCGGAGAGATAAGGTGAAATCGAAAGAGCAGAACGTCTGATTATGAATTTATAATCAGGACAGTTTTGCCAGTATTCCGTTGCTGTTGATTTTAGCTATTCTCTTCTGTTATTTTTTTCTTAGATTATAGCTGAGTGTTATGTATGAGCCTCAGAATTTGTCTAAAGGCCGCCATTATATCAGCGCAGTTATGCCTTCACAGTTGGCCTGTGCAGGCAAAACTGAACCCACTAACGTTCAGTTTTGCCTGCACAGGCATGTATAACAACGTTAGTGGCGACCGTAAGGTACGGTAAATGTAACATTGATGAATTTCCCTGAACAATTTCTGTTTACGCTGAATCATCCAGATTTTGGACGACTAAACCTCAAATTAAGAAACAGTTATTTTGACAGATCAGTTCTTTTTTTGTAAAAGTAGTTTTAAAGTATGTTTCGACAGTACAGGATATGCTTTTTTATTTTAGTGACTTCGTGAAATATTGTGAATATGAAACTCCACTGGGGCCATTCATAGCATTTTTGGCCAGAGAGAGAGAGAGAGAGAGAGAGAGAGAGAGAGAGAGAGAGAGAGAGAGAGAGAGAGATTTGTTACTACAGTCATGCCAATCAACCGTTTGCTTTTCCGTTTTGGTCTACTGCTCAATTTTATTATCAACCCCAGTTGCATTTGCAGCAACGAATTGTGTTTCAATGCTTTTCGATATATATATATATATATATATATATATATATATATATATATATATATATATATATATATATATATATATATATATATATATATATATATATATATATATATATATATATATATATATATATATATATATAAGTCAAAAAGTTCCAGGAAAAATTGTTGAATGATGTATTTACACAGGAATGAAAAACCCAAATACTTGGTAAACAATTATCTGTGATGTAGTGATCCATATAGACTTGTTACCTCAGTCATCCTCTTGCTACCGTGGTGTTAACATCTGCTTCAGAAAAGTAACTTCTTGAACCCATGGAAAATAAAAATTTTGAGATGAGAGCTAACATCAAGTTCCTGACCAAGCTTGATTGGAAACCAGGAAAAATTATTGAAGCTTTGCAACAAGTTTATGGAGATTCTTCTCCATCTTAATCAGTTGTTTATGATTGGATAAAGCGATTTAAGGATGGTCGGGAGGACCTCAAAGACAACCCAAGAGAGGGAAGACCATCGACTGCAAAAAATGAAAGAATTGTGGCTTTGGTGCAGAATCTAGTGGATGAAGATCGTCGGATTACTATCGATATGATAGCTAATGAAACTGGGATCTCCCATGGTTCCGCATTTTCAATTTTAAATGAAAATCTTGGTTTGAGTAAACTTTCAGCACGTTGGGTCCCAAAAGCGTTGCGCGAAGACCAACTGCATCAAAGAGCTGAACTTTCTCTTGCAGTTTTAACGAAGATTGAATCAAATGAATCAGAGTTTTTTGACCGGATTGTTACTGGAGATGAAACTTGGATCCATCAATATGACCCAGAAAGTAAAATTCAATCAAAGCAATGGTTACCAAGAGGCTCAGCTGCACCAGTGAAGTTCAAAGTGGCGAGATCTGCCCAGAAGGTTATGGCAACAGTGTTTTGGGACTCCAAAGGAGTGATTTTGATTGATTTCCTTGAAGGACAAAAAACAATCACCGGGAACTACTACAAAGGTGTTTTGCAAAAACTGAAGACTGCATTGGCTAAAAAACGTCGAGGAAAGTTGCACCGCAGAATTTTGTTCCATCATGATAACGCTCCAGCACATTCATCAAGGGTTGCAAGAGAAGTCCTACGGAAATTTAGGTGGGAAACTCTTCCACATCCTCCTTATAGTCCTGATCTTGCTCCTTCAGATTTTTTCCTGTTCCCAAAACTCAAGGAACACTTAAGAGGAGTCCGGTTTGAAGCTTTGGATGCTGCTAAACATGCAGTTTCAACATGGTTTAATAGAAAGGCCCCAAATTTCTACAAAGAAGGGTTGCAGAGGTGGAAACAGCGCCTTGAAAAGTGTATAGAGTTAGATGGTAGATATGTGGAAAAATGATGTTTGAATTTCCTTAAATAAAGAGTATATTGAATTTTTCCTGGAACTTTTTGACTTACCCTCGTATATATATATATATATATATATATATATATATATATATATATATATATATATATATATATATATATATATATATATAAATATATATATATATATATATATATATATATATATATATATATATATAGTATATATATATACATACACACAGTATATATCAAAGGACGCTTAATGCATTGAGCAATGTATCATTTAAAGAGGCAAACATCTACTATACTGCATTGTATGAGACTTTTAATGTCAGTGTTCAAAAGAATCCGTAACAATGTTCTGCAGTGATCCTTTGTTCAAAAATTATATTTTTTCGAACTTTTAAATGTTTTCCAAAGCGAAGGGCTGGATGTACTGTACTCTCTTTTTATATTTATTTCTATTTCTATTTGAAAGCAAACATAATCTGGGGATTTTCGGAATCACATATGTATTTGTAAATATACAACGTGTGAGAGTAGCATATATTTTTGCATGCTTGTCTTGTGTGTTTTATTTGACCGTCATTTTGAGATAGTATAACAGGTCTTTTGCCTAATAAAATTTTTTTTTTTCTGGAAATGTTTCGACAAAATTATAATTGTTCTTCTTTATTGTCGAATATTAAAACAGATTCAGTGCATCAATAATCTTATAAAAAAATTGAAACATTTTACCTGTGTATATATATGTGTATATGATATATATATATATATATATATATATATATATATATATATATATATATATATATATATATATATATATATGTATATATATATTTATATATATATATATATATATATATTATATATATATATATGAAACATTTTCCTGTATGCCGATATTTGTGTTGATTTTTATATGCAATTGGGAGAGAATATAATGGATGATGCAAGATAATGCAAAAGGAAAGTCACAGGTGGGAATGAGTGAAGAGACTGTTGAGCCAACTTTCCAGTATGGAAGTAAAGAATGATTATTAAATGCAAACCAAAGCAAAAACTGACATCTTTGAAGTGGACTGCTTGCATAGCATAACAGGCACAAGAAGAAATAAAAGGAAAAGAAATATGGAGATATGACGAAATGGTATAAAAGGATGGCTAGGAGTAGTTTGGATAATTCAGTCATGTGGAAAAAATTAGGGCGAATGGGTGGTAAAAAGGTTGTATACTTGGAATAGCTTTGGAAGAAAGCGAAGAGATGGCTTTCCCAAGTCTTTTAAGATGATGAGCACCAAACGAATTTCTGGGTAATTATGACATCACTACAAAAATTGCGGAAAGTGGCACTAGTAACATTTTACAATTTCCGCAATTTTTGTAGTGATGTCATAATTACCCAGAAATTCGTTTGGTGTTCATCGTCTTAGAAGGCTTGGGAAAGCCATCTCTTCACTTTCTTCCAAAGCTATTCCAAATATACAACCTTTTTACCACCCATACGTCCTAATTCTTTCCACATGACTGAATTTTCCAAACTACCCTTTGCCTTTTATACCAATTCGTCATATCTCCAAATTTCTTTCCCTTTTATTTCTTCTTGTGCCTGTTATGCTATGCAAGCAGTCCACTTCAAAGATGTCAGTCTTTACTTTGGTTTGTTTAATAATCATTCTTTACTTCCATACTGGAAAGTTGGCTCAACAGTCTCTTCACTCATTCCTACCTCAGCATCCATAGATGCTCTAAGTTTCGTCTGACTTTCCTTGTGTGTCATCCTGCATCATCCATTATATTCTCTCCCAAGTGCGTATACAAATCAACACAAATCCTTTTATTAGTTTCTGCAGTTTGTATTGACTGTCCCCAGTCAGTACTGTGTCATTAAACACGTCATTCATTTCCCATTTTCTTATCCTAGAAATTTGTATATACATCTATCCCATTTTCTTTAAATGCTCTCTACCCAATCTGTGAAGACATTAAACAGCCATGAAGACACATGTGCGTGTGTGTGTGTGTTTGTGTAAAACCAAAAACGTTTTTCACTGAAGAAATACCTCAGAAAGGTTTTCGCTCCATTTGGATTCAGCGACATAATTGTGGGGGGAACATCACAAAAATTCTGCTTTATTGTTTTGAGTAGCCGAATGCATTGTTAATTTAGCAGGATTTTTCTTTTCAGTGTCTGGTAAAAAAAAAAAAAAATCACAAACGCCGAGTTGCTATTTCAAACATTGGGCCCTAATATTTTCAATCATTTTCGAAATCTCACACCCGTCAAGTTGAGGTCGTAACGTTGGGCGTACAGTTTTTTTTTTTTTTTTCTCTCTCTCTCTCACTTGTCTTTTTTTTCTTAATTTTTGAAGGATTTTTTTTTTTTTTTTTTTTTTTTTAAGGCAAAATTGCGTAGCGTTCCGAAATTCAAGGGAGTTGTCTGTCATGTGTTGGCCGCAGTTTGTTAGTCCTCCAGAGGCATTTTATTTGATATTTTTTTTATTACTCGACAACGAACGTAGAAAATGAATGAAATGCCACGCAAAATATAAAGCGTTCATATGCAGTAAGCAACTGTCTGCATATTTTGTTATAAGGAAAATCATTTTTAAGCAAAAATTTGTTTAACTGCAGCGAGAGAGAGAGAGAGAGAGAGAGAGAGAGAGAGAGAGAGAGAGAGAGAGAGAGAGAGAGAGAGAGAGAGAGAGAGAGAATACTATAGACTCATATTCGTAAGGGTGAATTGATATGAAAATCGAAAGTAACAGAAGTAACTTATCAAATTTCTAGAAGTGGCGACAACTAAAACCGTAGGGTAATTATTTAAAACTGTAAACAGTAATCAAATAAACAGAGAGAGAGAGAGAAAGAGAGAAGAGAGACATAAAACGCAGAAAAGGAGTGAAAAAATAATCAGACTGCCTTTAGGGATATCAATTGGTGAGGAAAATGATCATACCATAAAGATGGATTTCAAAACTCAAGGTTTGCCAATGGTGTGAGATTGCGACCATTAACAAGTTTGCACTGAACCATCAGATCCTTCCCTTTCCTACGATCACTAGATATCCTGAGAGGATGTTTATTTACTTTTGTCCCGTTGTTTTAAATAGAAAGAAATTTGAATTAATAGCAAAATTTAACGATGTTTTGCTTAATGTCAAGCGTAAGCTTATGAACCAAAGATGAGAGAGATCCATAATATTATGTGATATCGTTTCACTAAAAAAGTGGAAAAATATTCATGTGGCGATTATCTTTAACCATGAATATCCAAAACAGAAATTTTCCATTGCGATTATTTGTTGGTGGGAATGATTTAAGGACATCTTAGAAGAATGGGGTACTTTTATTAGGATTTGATGGTTAAATTATGTAACTAAAAGCATGATTTTAAATCAGCTAGTATTATTAAATCAACAAGTATTATTAAAAGCCATTCTTGAGTTCTGTTTTGGCTAACAAACAAACCTAGAGAAAAATAAAATGTGGATTATGTGCGAGAGGAAATGAGAGTTGTAGTTATGGTTTTGTGTGTGTCAGCATTCTTCACATTCTCTCTTAGCGTAACGACATGCTGCTCTTAGGGGAGGCATCACTGGCACCTTTAAAGAAGCCCAACACTAGTTATTTGACGGAGGTTATAATTACCTGTTTGCACGTATACACGCACACACGTACGCACACACACACTTGTGTGTGTGTATATATATATATATATATATATATATATATATATATATATATATATATATATATATGCATAAATGCACACACACACACATATATGAGCTTTTCAGTCGAGAAACATGCCAAGTGCCATTTTGAAAATATAATAAATTAAATTAAAAAATATCTTGACCCAGGATGGCGCTTGGCATGTTTCTCGACTGATAGCCTCATTATATACATATATTTATAAATATATGCACAGACACTCAATATATTTATACAAATATACATACATACATACATACATACATACATACATACATATCAACACATAGCTCTCTAACGTAAACAGCAGCAAGTAAAAATTTAAAATGAATAACTATCAAAGTTACATCTACCCGTTCTTAGTCTTGTGCTGGAGAGAAAATGTACGGAGTGTAGACCAAAGACTGTTGAAGGTATTATAGCTGTGAAACAGTAAGGCGGCGTGAAGATACAAATTCCATCACGTAACCCTACGCCTTTGTGCACAAAAACCTACGACAAAGAAAAAAAAAAAACAATGGCCGCTTACCTTGAAAAGGGAAGACATAGATTGACGAGTATAACATAAAAAAAGAAAAAACACGGCTCTGCAAATCAGCACAAGTATTAGATTTTCAAGTACAGAAAACGTGTGCATCTAACAAACACGCATTCGTGCAAAAAAAAACCTATGAAAAAAAACTGAGTATATTGGCCGCTTGTCTTGAAAAGGGAAGACATAGATTGACGAGTAAAATGAGAAAACAAAAAGAAAAAACCGTCTATGTATATCAACACACGTTAATAGAACTTCAAGTAAAAAAAAAAAAAAACATATACATGTAACAAACACGCATACCTGACGTGACCAGCACCTAAACAAACTTGCAAAACCTACACACACACACACACACACACACACACACACACACATATCTACCGTTTATTTCCCCCCGTCCAGTTTACCTGCCTTCTGCGTTCGGCCTTAATAAACAATTAGTACGTATGGTTGTTGTAGGGAAAGTTCAATTAGTATCAAACTGAGAGGAGCGTTTAAATTCAATTGTCTCAGGGAAATTCCCCAGCGGGTTTAAGCTATTCTGGTAACAACAGACCCCTCTTCCTCCCTCTGTCTCTCTCTCTCTGTATATCTCCCTGACGCCCCGCCCCCTCCCTCCCCTCCCCCAAAAGCTCTTTCCTTTCAGGTAGGCGCAGCCGAGTGTGGTTCTTGTTTAGAGAGGTTGTCAGAATTGCCCTGTGGGAAATTGGGATCAGCTCAAAAATAATGCCAGGGATGCTGCCATTGTTGTTACGTTCTTGTGTTGTTTGTTGGGAAGCTCGCGATGTTAATAGATGATTATTTTTTCCCCCTCGGGGTGCCACCAAGTTGTAAATAATTGTGTGCGTAGTGGAGAGAGAGAGAGAGAGAGAGAATGTTTGCAGTTAAAAGTGCAATGCATACTAGCATTGCTAAACTTTTTATTTTGGAGAGTGAGAGAGAGAATGCTTGCAGTTAAAAGCGCAATGGATACTAGCATTGTTAAACTTTATGTTTTGGAGAGAGAGATAGAGAGAGACAGAGAGAGAGAGAGAGAGAGAATGTTTGCATTTAAAAGCGCAATGGATACTAGCATTGTTAAATTTTATATTTTGGAGAGAGAGAGAGAGAATGGTTGAAGCTGAAAGAGTAGTGCATACTAGCATTGTTAACCTTTCTACTTTGGGTCCCCTGTTGACTCTAAAGGTTAACGAATGAACAATTAGAGAGAGAGAGAGAGAGAGAGAGAGAGAGAGAGAGAGAGAGAGAGAGAGAGAGAGAGAGAAATGTTTGAACCTGAAAGCATAAAGCATATAGCATTGATTACCTTTATACTCTGGATCCCTTATTAACCATAAACATAACGAATGAACCGTGAGAGAGAGAGAGAGAGAGAGAGAGAGAGAGAGAGAGAGAGAGAGTGTGTTGGTAGTTGAAAGTGTAATGCATATGGTTAACCTTTATCCCTATGATAATTTAATGAACCACAAACATTTAAGAATGAACCGTAATAGAGAGAGGAGAGAGAGAGAGAGAGAGAGAGAGAGAGAGAGAGGAGAGAGAGAGAGAGAGAATGTTTGGAACTAAAAGCACAGTGCATATAGCATTGGTAATCTTTACACTTTGTATTCTTTATATTACCAAAAACATTAATGAATGAACTGCGTCATTTAAATGAAGTTATAATGATTACGTTTCTTTGTTGCTCTCGTAGAAATAAATTTTTTTTTATATCATTCCTTTCTGGCAAAAAATCAGATAATATCTACTTTGCCTGTGGTATGTACATGGCCCTTAGCTGAAATAAAAGATATTATTATTATTATTATTATTATTATTATTATTATTATTATTATTATTATTATTATTTGCAAGCTTATAAACAATTCAGTCATTATCAACGCATAGAGTGACATTTGCATAAGTTTGTGACAAAGACAGACAAGTTTGTTACCTTCATTCACTCTGTCCTCATTTTATTTAAATATATTATATATATATATATATATATATACTATATATATATATATATATATATATATATATATATATATATATATATAGGTATATTATGTATTTATATATATACATATATTTATATATATACACATACATACATACGTTATACATAGTTGCTTATATTTTGCCCTTCTTAAAATAAAATGTGATTTGGTAACTTAATGTTTTATTGATTTATCTAACGGTTTTAATACACTCTGGGTTTAACAGTACAGCGAGAAGCTAAAGATGTTTCTGCCATTAGAATGAAGCAATAACCTCTTACAGAATTAAATTAATTGTATTGTACGTAACAGTTAATAACAAAAACCAAGGCGCCAACGAAAAACAATTAATCACTTAATGTAAGCAGAATCACTCAGGGGATTTAGAAGCGCACATCGCTTTTACAATAATACCGTTTTCCGCCGGAATCATGTATTAAACAGCTTACTGTAGTATAGCTTTCAAAGACTGAAAACTTATTTTTCCTTTGCGCGTTTTCGTTGATCCGGAGTTGCCCTTTACGATCATGTTTCCATTAACTGATTATAACAAAGAGATTCAAGGAAAAGCAAATCAGCGTATAAGCTCATTTAATTCTCTGTATACCGGCACTTTACAGGTATAATCTTTTTAAGCGTGGTTTTCGAACCGTGGTGCGGTCTCGATGAAAGGTGTAAGGTGGGTGTGAAGTCGGAGGAAATGGCTCCAGAATGGAGAGATTTTGAATAATTCTTGTACGTCGGCATTGTAATTATTACTTCAATCGTATTTGTCTTTGTTTTATTATTATTATTATTAATAATAATAATAATAATAATAATAATAATAATAATAATAATAATATTAATAATAATAATAATAATAATAATAATAATAATAATAATAATAATAAAATACTCATAGTAGCACGAGTCTTAAAATGGAGAAACAAATCCACAATTATGTATACGTACATATATTTAAGGATAAATCAGTGCAGATAGCTTTCGGGAATCTGTTCGATTCCCCTTTTCGAACAGATTCCCGGAAGCTATCATCCTTAAATATATGTACATATACATAATTGTGGATTTGTTTCTCCATTATTACTAATATATTGGAGGAGCAGATCCACGGTTATGTATGGATCGAAGTATTTGTACCCATGTATAATTGTGGATTTGTTTCTCCATTATAAGACTCGTGCTTCTATGAGTATTTTTTAGTTATTATTATTATTATTATTATTATTATTATTATTATTATTATTATTATTATTATTACAAAATTAACATTATTCTGGCTGAATACTCAGTGACCATTCTTCCTTACTCAATATTACAATTATTATTACAGTAGTAATGGTTTGTTGTTATGATTATCGTTACTATTATTATTTTTTTATTATTATTGTTATTATTATTAAAAAACCAACGGCATTCGGGATTAAAGCTCAGAGATTACTGTTATGTGCTGTGCTTCATTAAATCCCCCGAAATCCACTTACCCTTCCGAGATGTTCATTAATCCACTAGCTCGCTTTTAAAATCCCAGTCCATTATAGCACATTCGAAATTCACCCTACAGTCATTGTCTGCCTTTTAACTACCGAAAACTACTCCCTAATAAAGGCTGCACAGAAATAGGTGGTCCTTCTTCCTTCTTTCAGCGTTAAATGGGATTAATTGAGTTCCCATTCATTAAGGGAATCCATAGAGATGAATTCGGAGTGTTTTGTCGAGAGCAGTCTAACCTAGGACCTTTTAAACCGATCCATATTTCTCCCGTCTTTATTATTCTCTTGTATGGACCAGGGGATCACATTGAGCATAAATAATAAATATATGTATGGATGAGGTTAGTGGGATGTCTTTTTGATGGGATGATAGACCCCACATGTTATAAAGTTTACTTGTTTACTTATATTTCTATATAATGGGGTACGAGATTTTTATGATTGCAGTCTTTACTTGTCATTGTTTTTTCTTGTTTTTATGGCCATAAATTTTATGTGTGTAGGAGAATGTAGTCTTTTTCATCATGCACAGATATTTTGTAGATTTTTTTTTTGCAACCTTTATGTTTTATTAACTTCAATTACTCTGTTTTGTTCTTATTACTTATTTTATTTCTTTCAAATAAGCACCCTATTCCTTGGAAGCTTAAATTTCAAGTCAGCGGCCCAGTGAAAACGGTTCATCTTTTGAATATAATAATAATAATAATAATAATAATAATAATAATAATAATAATAATAATAATAATAATAATAATAATAATACGTTTCGTCTTCGTCGAAACTCATTATTCCACGTGACAATTTATTACATATATTGAATACCAGCAAAACACTAAGATTTCTATAAATTCCTTCGTTTCTGGAAAATATTTAAAGCTTTTACAACTATAATTTGCTTATCCTCTTCAAATCCCGTATTAAAAAATATTATAAAGTATATTGAAAGTTTAGAGAAGTCGTTTGTTGTTTATTTTTTCATTTAGTGAGGATTAAAACCTTCGACGTTCAGTCTTCCAAAAGCACCTTGACACTCTCTCTCTCTCTCTCTCTCTCTCTCTCTCTCTCTCTCTCTCTCTCTCTCTCTCTCTCTCTCTCTCTATCTCAGGAATTACTGTAGGATCTGTTCTTGGTTAACAATATGCCAAGTGAGGTACCCTGTTCTATTCCGATCGAAGTATATGTATATATATATATATATATATATATATATATATATATATATATATATATATTATATATATATATATATTATATATATATATATATATATATATATATATAATAAAGGTACAGTCAAATGGATATTAAAGGATATTCGTGGCTATATATACGAGTGTATATATATATATATATATATATATATATATATATATATATATATATATATATATATATATATATACTGTATATATATTATATATACTGTATATATATATATATATCTATATATACACACAAAACACATATCCACACACACACACACACACACACACAGCAAACCATGAACAGAAAACATCCACAAACGATCCATTTGTACTTCACGTTTTCAGGAATGACGCGGCATTTCTTCGCCTCTTTTCTCTCCCCTTTGAAGAGGAAAGGGAAAGAAAAAAAAAAGAGGCCGGACCCTCTTTCCCATTATTGGATCCACAGAAATGAATTGGGACTGACGGGTAATCGCCTGAAGAATTATTCTCCAAGCTGATTTTATTTCCCACCTTTTATTGCCTTTCTGTATGGGACAATTCAGGACACCCTCCCGATTTTCTTCTTCTGGCGCTTGATGTGTATTATTTGCGGTCATCCCCGCTTGACAATATTCTTCGGTTTTGGATATTTCTTCTTTTTTGTTTTTGTTTTTTTCTGTCCCGGTTACTGTCTTAGCATTTAGAAAAAAAATGTTTGTGCTGGTGTGTTGCTGGCTGTGATACTTTTGCTTTTGTTTTTTTTTTTTTTACCTGTCCCGGTTGTTGTTTTGGCTTAAAAAACTATTTAGGATGGTATGGCTTGTGTGTTGTTGGTTATAATATTTGCGTTTTTCTGTCCCGGTTATTGTTTTGGCTTTTAACAAAACTGTTTGCACTGGTGTTGCTGGTATGTTGTTGCTAATTTTAGTTTTCTGGAAAGAAAACTATTTTGCCGGCTTTGTCTGACCGTCCGCACTTTTTCTGCCCGGCCTCAGATCTTAAAAACTACTGAGGCTAGAGGGCTGCAAATTGATATGTTGATCACCCACCCTCAATCATCAAACATACCAAATTGCAGCCCTCTAGCCGTAGTAGTTTTTATTTTATTTAAGGTTAAAATTAGCCATAATCGTGCTTCTGGCAACGATGTAGGCCAGGACACCACCGGGCCGTGGTTAAAGTTTCATTGGCCGCGGCTCATGCAGCATTATACCGAGACCACCTAAAGATAGATCTATTTTCTGTGGACTTTATTATACGCTGTACAGAAAACTCGATTGCGCCGAAGAGACTTCGGGGCAGCTTTTACTTGTTTATTGTTACTGATACTGTTGTTATTGCAAAACTGGATTGTTGTTTTTGCATTACTTGATTTACTCCATTGTTCCTTTTCCTCGCTGAGGACTGGGTTTTGGAATTGTTCCAAAGATCTTATACTTGAGCAGAATCATATTTACATGTATATTTATATCATGACAAGATAAAGTAAGCCCTTCAAGAATGCATCTTCATATCAGCTTCGTGACAGAGGTTAACTTATAAAATATTAATGATGAACTTGTAGAAAATGAACCAAGGAATGTTCTGGATCTAGCAGAAAATGAACCAAAGAAAGTTATTTATTTGGTAGAAAGTTGACCAGGGAATATTTATATCTAGTAGAATATGGGCCAACTAATATTCTATATCTGGTAGAAAATGGATCAAGGAATATTCTGTATCTAGTAGAAAATGGATCATGGAATATTCTGTGTCTAGTAGAAAATGGACCAAGGAAAATTCAATATTTAGTAGAAAATTGACCATGGAATATACTATATCCAGTAGAAAATGGACCAAGGAATATTCCCTATCTGGTAGAAAATGGACCAAGGAGTATTCTGTATCTAGTAGAAAATGAACCAAGGAATATTCTGTATCTAGAAGAAATAGACCAAGGAATGTTCTATATCTAGTAGAAACTGAACCCTGGAATATTCTATATCTGGTAGAGAATGGACCAAGGAAAAATCTATATTAAGTAGAAAATTGACCAGGGAATACTCTATATCTAGTAGAAAATGCACCAAAGAATATTCTGTATCTAGTAGGAAATGGACCAAGGAAAATTCTACATTTAGTAGAAAATGGACTAAGGAATATTCTATATCTAGTAGAAAATATACCAAGGACTATTCTGTTAAGTAGAAAATCGACCAAGGAATATTTTATATCTGGTAGAAAAAGGACCAAGGAATATTCTGTATCTAGTAGAAAATCGACCAAGAAATATTCTATATATAATGGAAAATGGACCAAGGAATATTCTGCATCTAATAGAAAATGGACCAAGGAATATTCTATATCTAGTAGAAAATGGACCGAGGAGTATTCTGTATCTAGTAGAAAATGGACCAAGGAATATTCTATATTTAATAGAAAATGGACCAAGGAATATTCTGCATCTAGTAGAAAATGGACCAAGGAATATTCTATATCTAATAGAAAATGGACCAAGTAATATTAAGTATCTAGTAGAAAATGGACCAAGGAATATTCTATATTTAATAGAAAATGGACCAAGGAATATACTGCATCCAGTAGAAAATGGACCAAGGAATATTTTATATCTGATAGAAAAAGGACCAAGGAATATTCTGTATCTAGTAGAAAATGGACCAAGGAATATTCTATTTGATAGAAAATTGACCAAGGAATATTTTATATGTTGTAGAAAATGGATCAAGGAATATTCTATATCTAGTAGAAAATGGACCAAGGAATATTCTGTATCTAGTAGAAAATGGACCAAGGAATATTCTATATTTAATAGAAAATGGACCAAGGAATATACTGCATCCAGTAGAAAATGGACCAAGGAATATTTTATATCTGATAGAAAAAGGACCAAGGAATATTCTGTATCTAGTAGAGAAATGGACCAAGGAATATTCTATTTGATAGAAAATTGACCAAGGAATATTTTATATGTTGTAGAAAATGGATCAAGGAATATTCTATATCTAGTAGAAAATGGACCAAGGAATATTCTGTATCTAGTAGAAAATGGACCAAGGAATATTCTATATTTAATAGAAAACGGACCAAGGAATATTCTGCATCTAGTAGAAAATGGACCAAGGAATATTCTATATCTAGTAGAAAATGGACCAAGGAATATTCTGCATCTAGTAGAAAATTTACCAAGGAATATTCTGCATCAAGTGGAAAATGGACCAAGGAAAATACTATGTTTAGTAGACAATTGACCAAGGAATATTCTATATCAGATAGAAAATAGACTAAGGAATATTCTATATCAGGTAGAAAATGGACCAAGGAATATTCTACGTCTGTAGAAAATGAACTTCCGTATTTTATTTAAAATTCGAGTTTCCTTCTCATGCGGTGTGGGACCACCCTCAAAATCAAATTCATTTTATTTCTAGCCCTAATATTCTTTCTCTTCGTTTAAATATTTGTATAGACAAAGGACA
>JANJGK010000007.1:21308177-21333177 GCA_039081455.1 Macrobrachium rosenbergii
TCTCTCTCTCTCTCTCTCTCTCTGTGAGTTTACAAATACAGCTTGTGTTAGTAGTAAATAGTCTCTCTCTCTCTCTCTCTCTCTCTCTCTCTCTCTCTCTCTCTCTCTCTCTCTCCGTGAGTTTACAAATACAGTTTGTGTTAGTAGTAAGTAGTCCTCTCTCTCTCTCCTCTCTTTCCTACGTAACAGCAGCAGCTTTTGACTGCGAAGCTTTTGAGAAGAGAATCTTTTCCTCCCGCCGTAAGGACTGAAGCCATAAATATTTTGATTTGTTCACCGTATCAGAGGCCGTTTCCAATACCTATTGCATTTTTCTCTTGCCTAACCCTCTCTTCCCGCTCCCCCTCCCCCCTCTTCCCCTCCCCTTCCTTTGCTCTCCCTCCTCCTCCTCCCTCTCCTCCTTTCCCCACCCCTCCTCCTTCCCCTCCTTCCTCCCCTTCCCCTCCTCCTCCTCCTCCTCCTCCTTTCCCGTCCCGTCCCCTCCCGTCCGTCCCCTCCCCTCCCCGTCCCCTTCCCCTCCCCTCCTCGCCCCTCCCATCCCCTCCCCCTTTCCCTCCTCTCCTCCCTTTCCCTCCTCCCTTTCCTCCCCCTCCCTCCCTTCTCCTCCCCCTTCTCCACCTCCCCTACCCCTCCCTTCCTTCACCTCCCCTCCCTTCTTCCTTTCCCTCCCCTCCTCCCTTCTCCTTCCTTCCCACTCCCCCCTCCCTCCCTTCCCATCCCCCTTCTCCCTTCCCAACACAAACTAGAATGACATAAAAATGGATAAGTGGGGAGAAAGATGTGTTTTTATTCTTGTTTTTTTTTTTGTTTTGTCCCAAAAATGAGTGAACTCTCCCGAGCTGTTACCTAAGCGATATTACCTCCGGTTGTTTTAATGAAGTTCCATCGGTGGAGGAAATGGGCGGAAAATATTCATACGCACGTTCTGCTTAATCCCTGGTCCGCTTGTTTTACCCATTTTTGACCGATGGTTTAAACTTGATGGGTAGCTGGAAACGAGATGGATACTGGCATTCATAATCATTATATTTTTGTATTGGTACATATATGTGCTCAGTATACATGCAGCATAAATACATATACACTTTTATACGCACATGTGTACATATATAATATATATATATATTTATATATATATATATATATATATTATATATTATATATATATATATATATTGCATATATATATATATAGATATATATACATATATACATTTATAAATAAAAATATGTATAATACATATACGTATATATTTATAAACATGTATGCACACTCATATATATATATACGTGCCTCGATAAAAAGATTGGGAATCATATTTTTTGCTTATTAGTACCCAGTATCATCATGTTAAGAATCCATTTCTTGTCATTAGGGCTGCCATAAGAACACGGAAATATAGACAGATTAAGTATTTTGTACAGCTATAAAAGCTTATTTTAGAACTGGTGTATTATTAAATGATTTGACTGGTTAGATCATGATAGCTTAATAAAATGAAATTTAGCGAACAAGTTGTTCATATATATACATATACTGTAATATATACATATATATATATATATATATATAATATATATATATATATATATATATATATATATATATATATATATATATGTTTATGTCCTGTAAATAAGATAATACTGTTGCCTTTCTCCTGATGTTGACGGTGTCAACAATCTTTCCTGCTGCTGCTCTCTCTCTCTCTCTCTCCTCTCCTCTCTCCTCTCTCTCTCTCTCTCTCTCTCTCTCTCTCTCTCTCTCTCTCTCTCTCTCTCTTCTATTCTATAACTATAGCTTTATTCAATGAAAGACTAATATCCATATCGTCGGAAGTAGAATGAAATACACATCTGGTGAGCATCCGGTGTGAAGGGGTTTGAAATATGTCGAGCAAATGATGTAGGTCAGGAAGCTAAGAAATGACCTTTCCTGGCCCGGTCTTAGGGTTAACTGACCGGGGGAAAGAGAGGCAGTTTGTTTACCACAGATGAGGAGAGGTGGCACACGGTAAACACACTGTGAAGAAAAATATTTTCTCGATATGTCTAATTGAGATAATGTTTTTATGATATGTGCAGTTGAAACTATATTCTAATTGAATATTTTTCATGATGTCTCATTGAGATAATGTTTTTATGTGTAACTGAAATTATATCTAACTGAATATTTTTTATGATATGTCTTATTGAATAATTTTAAGATATATCGTAACTGAATATTTTTATGACATTTTGTTGAATATTTTTTTATGTTATATCATTGAAATAATATTTTTATGATATGTTTAATTAAATTTTTTTTGTTAGGTTGAGGTTTTTTAGGTTTTATTTCTGGTGATAATTTTTTATTTTGTCACTTTTAACTTTTTCTTTTGATTTATTTTCTCCTTGATATATATAATTGAATATTTTTATAATATATCTAATTAGAATATATATTTTTATTAATGTTTCTTTCTGATAATGGGCTCAGTGAATATGTAATTCAATAATATTTTGTGCTATATCTAATTAGAATATTTTTTTTTTCCTGATAATGGTCTCCATGAAATATCGAATTCAATAATATATTTTGCTATATCTAATTAGAATCTTTATTTTGTATTTTTTTTCTGATAATGGACTCAATGGAATATCTAATTCAATAATATTTTTTGCTATATTTAATTTGAATAGTTATTTTTGTCCGTTTTTTCCTGATAATGGTCCCCATGACGTATCTAATTCCATAATATTTTTTTTATATCTAAATATAATTCTTTTCTTACCTATTTATTATTTCTGATTATTCGATTTTTGTTTTCATGTTGAACTTTTTTTTTTTATTTAAGGTCTCCATGATATATCTAGTAGAATAATTATTTATTTTTATGGGCTACCTCTAATGATTCATTAATTTGTTTCTTTTCGCGTTAAACTTTTTTTTTTATTTTCGTCCTTCAACACAAGGACCTTCCGTCTGCTTCCAGAATCCTCTTGAGCTCCTCCGCGGGTTCCTTCGCAGGATGTGCAGACTATAGAGTTTCCTATTTCCTCCGAACATCCTTTCTCCTAAGAGGGTAGGAGATGAAGGAGAAGGGTTAAGAGAATACGCCTTTTATTCCCAGTCCTTCTGATACGGGTTTTCAAAATCGCTTATGGAAGGAATTCGCCGAGCCTTGTTTTAATTCTGTAGTGATCGTGTGCGCTGGTAGTTTGACTAAAAAGGAAATAATAAAAGTTGAGTCTATTTCAAAAATAATGCTGTTTAAAATTTTTTTACAATTACAAAGATTTTTTTTTTTTTTACAAAATTTGAAAGGATTTTTCATTAATAATAATTATTCTACATTTTTTACGATTACAACAATTTTGTTTACGAAAGTTGAAAGGATTTTTCTTTAATAATACTTATTCTACAATTTTTACGATTAATAAAATACAAAAGTTGAGAGGATTTTTCATTAGTGATATGTGATCTACAATTTTTTTCAAGAATAAATAGTTACAGAATTTGAGTGAGATATTTCACTAATAACCACTTAATTTACATTTGTTACTATTACAAAAAAAATTACAAAATTTTAGAGTATTTTTTTATTAATAAAAATTAATTTACATTTTTCACGGTTAAAAAATTTACAGTTTGAAAGCTTTTTTTCGTTAATAAACACTTTCTTCTATTTTTTTCTATTTGCCTTTTAAGAAACTACATTTCTTGTCCTTTATTGTTAACTTAATGAGATTCTTCTCCTCTTTTTCCTCATTTAACGTAACTTTATTAAACACTTTTTATGCTTCCGCTTCTAATATTCTTCTCTTTGTGTTCTAGTGATCTTTTGATGGAATATTTACTTAAATAAATCAATAAGTATTTATTTAACAGTGGACGTATCAGTTAATAAAGGATCTTGGCTAATTTCGTAATTGTAAATATTGATTGTTATACAGTTACTTGTGTAAGTTGTACACGTTACCGGTTATTATACGAATGTTAACGTGTATACAATATATATATATATATATATATATATATATATATATATATATATATATATAGATATATATATATATATATATATATATATATATATATATATATATATATATAATATATATATATATATATATATATATATATATATATATGTATATATATATATATATATATATATATATATATATATATATATATATATATATATATATATATATTTATATATATATATGTGTGTGTGTGTGTGTGTGTGTGTGTGTGTGTGTGTGTAAACTTGTTGCTGATGTTTCCATTAAACAAAGCACTGCAATTTCGTAGGTAGCTCAGGGGAAATGCCAAGGGAATGATAATAATAATAATAATAATAATAATAATAATAATAATAATAATAATAATAATAATTATGAGAAAACATTGAGTTTCAGCTGTATAAGGGCTGTTTGAATGTGACTATAAATTACAACATGACCTAAAGAGAAGAAGAAAGAATAATTTGTCCAGAAAGACAACTCCCTCGTTCAAAGAGAAGAAGAAGAAGAAGAAGAAGAAGAAGAAGAAGAAGAAGAAGAAAGAGAGCGAAATGCCTCAGAGCATTATTATCCCCTCAAAGGAGGTCCACGGCGGAAACGTCTACTTCTCTTTCATTTGTCTACCTTAACGTTGGAAGAAAATTAAATTTGCTTGCCCCAACCTTCCTTACCCACCTACCTACCTACATGCCTCTTCCCTCCTTCCCTTCCCTTCGTCGTTGCCCAAGGGCCCCCCCCCCCTCCCCTTTCTTTACCTACATACCTACAATGACCCTCCTACCCTCAGACTACATTCAAGAGAGAGAGAGACACACACACACACACAAAGAATTCCTGGGTCTTGTTTGTATGCGCTAAGAACAAAGGAAAGAAACGTATCCCGGACGGAAGACTTTCTTCCGAGGAACTGCCATAAGAACAACAAAAGACGAGAAGAAGAAGAAGAAGAAGAATAAGAAGAAGAGGAGGAGGATGAGAGAGAGGGAGAGAGAGAGATGAAGATGGCGAAAGAGGAACAACAGTATGCGCAACAGGGTGAAACAGAAAGAAATTGTAAAGAAATGGTGTCTCGGATATTAAGCGAGAAGGTGAGCTGTGAAGGGATGAGAGAAATCAAAAGGTGCAGAAGACAGAAATGGCCGAGAGGTTGTAGAATTCTTTTTGAGTTAGTTAATGTAAAAACGAGGTGAATGTGTAAAAGTAAAGACTACACTTTGAGAATGCAAGCAAACATTTCTGTTGCAGGAATGCTTTCTTTAAGTTCAGTAGATCAATCTACGAAATGGGACTTTGAAATTAGTATGAGAGAGGTGAAATAGTTAAGACTATGCATCCAGAATGCATTTAATGTCTGGTACAGAGTAAGAACTAAGGGAGGTAATGGTACGAGTGAAACACTAATAAAAAAAGAACCAAGGAAGAAAGTAATACAGGAAGAGAAATGTACATTAAACGAAATAATAACCGGTTGAAAAATGAGTGCAGTTTAGTATTAGGTATAAGGAAGAGATTGGTCATATTTAGAAACTATTATATTTGAAGCAACACGACAGAAAACGTATACAAACACTGGTTTATTAATATATTTTAAGCAATCGATAATTAATATAAGTGTATCTCTAAGAATGTTATCCTAGTGTATATGAGAAGTTACTTCCTACACAATAGGTTTAAGGAAACCTCGTTCAATTTTGTTAGAAAACAAATCCTTTTTCTCTCGTTCAAAAAAGAAACCTTGCTTCAAAACTACTTGTGGTGTGACTCCATTTGGCCTTGGGCCCAAAAACAATAGAGGTTAAGGGAGTCCACACTGCAGTAAAACGTGTTATAAACACGCGTTGGCAACTATCACTTATTGTTAATTGTAACTCGTGCTTCATAAGAATATCCAGCATTTGCCAAGGGAACGTTTTCCACTTGTTATCAACCTGTATGCGATAAGTTGCCGACTTGTGTTCATGACATATTTCGCTGTAGTGTGGACGCACCCTAAGCGTCACTGCAAAAGGCTGCAACTGGCAAACGTCCCTAGTTCGTATGGCGAGAAGGGTTATTGACGCAGGCCGAGCGATGCCACTAGATATTTCTTATATTTTCAGCAGCTGGTGAACACGTTTTGCCAGATGTTAGTTTCAGCTCATTGATGATCAAATAAGACCTCCTTTTTTTTTTAGTGTATTATTGAGGATCAAATAAGACCCCCTTTTTTTAATGTATTATTGATGAGCAAATAAGACCCCCCTTTTTTTTAGTGTATTATTGAGGATCAAATAAGACCCCTTTTCTTGAGTATATTGTTGAGGATCAAATAAGACCCTTTTCTTGAGTATATTATTGAGGGTCAAATAGGACTCTTTTCTTTAGTGTAATTCTTGATATTACTAAAGATACACTGAAAATTCTTCAGCTTTTCGAGGAATGCTACACCCATCGTCAGAGGGAATGCAATAAAAAAATTTCTAAAATTCCTTGTAACGATGAGGACAGTATTCCTCATAAAGCTGAAGGATTTTCATTTTATCTTGAGCAATATATCGAGGATTACACTCAAGAAAGGAATCTTATTTTATCCTTATCATTTAGGAAAGGGGCTGTTTTTTATAGTATTCATTCAGCACGATATCACGTAAACACAAATGAAGGGAACCCCAGTAGCGGGGCAGTGCCATCAGTGCTCCTTATGCGGTGCACTGTCGGCATTACTTAATGTTCTTTGCAGCGTCCCTTCGGCCCCTAGCTGCAACCCCCCTTTCGTTCCTTTTACTACCCCTCCTTTCATATTCTGTTTCTTCCATTTTACTTTCCACAACTCCTAACAATTGATTCATAGTGCAATTGCGAGGTTTTCCTCCTGTTACACCTTTCAAACCTTCTTACTGTCAATTTCCGTTTCAGTGCTGAATGACCTAATAGGTCCCAGCTTGGCCTTTGGCCCAAATTCTATATTCAGTTTAAATGAAGGGAACCGAAGGGTAGAAGTGTCTGAGATTAAGGTGTTCAGTGATAAAATTAGGAAAGTACAAATTTAGAGAACTTATGGTATCCCTTCTCCCCGCGAGTGATTATGTAGTTACATGTATGCTAAACTTTAAAGTAAGTACATTTCTGTATGAATATTTATGCAAGTTGAGTAGATGTTAAAAGATGTATTTTTATGTAACAGGAATTGATTTTCTCTATGAATATTCATGAAAGAGTAGTAGATATTTATGCAAGTTTAGTAGATATTGAAAGATACATTTGTATATTGAATACACCTACAGAAATGGATAAACAGTTGAACAGAAAGACAGAGAAGCAGAGAATCCAAGCGCAGAAGTGATTTGAAAGCCCATAAAAAATGGAAATAGATATTAATGCAAGTGTAGCTGTTATTAAAGGATACATTTATATGTATATATACCTACAGGAATAGATGGACAGTTTAGTAGAGAGACAGAGAAACGGAGAACTAAAGCGCAGAAGCGCTCAGTAAATGATGAAAAATAAATAAAAAAGGAAATAGAAACGTGGACAGTCGCATTTGGCAGCAGTCACAGCCGGCGTTGCTTTGACCCAAAGGGGAACGAGTGCCTTTGTAAAGCACTCGTCGAAGGAACTTGAAAATGAGTTTTACTGCTTCTGAATTCGGATCCCATTTATTATGCATGAAACTGAAACTTCGTGCATTGACCTTTTTTTTTCTTTGACGTCTGTTTCGTTGAGAGGCTTTTTTTATAAGTTTTTCCCGCATTTTTTTTAATGTTTTTTGTATTTTTATGAAATTTTTTTTCTTGGTGGTGGTGGTGTTTTTTTTATTTTATTTTTGGAATTTAACGTTGTTGTTTTTTATTAAATATTATTTTGTGTCTTGGTGGTGTTTTTTTTGACATTTTTAAAATTTTTTCGAGGGGGGGGAGTTTAATGTGTTTTTTTTTCTAATTTTTGTTTATGTTCTGTTATTTAATATTTTTTTATCGTTGGTGATGTTTTTCATGATAGTTTTTCTTGCTATTTATTGTTGCTTTTTTGTTGTTGAATATAATTCTGTCATTATATTGTTCAGATGACGATGATGTTTTTCAAATGCACAATTCGAAATTAAATGAATATGTTAATTGTTTTGTAATGGAAACAACAATTAAAACCCAAAAGTCTCGGTCAGATTAATTGTATTTTTGATAGAAAGTATTCAGGGAATATTAGAGCCGGAAAATTATATTATTTGATTATCATTTGCACATAGCTTGTAAATGATTTTATTAATCTACATCATTCTCTTAGAATGGTGTTACCTTGTTAATTTCAGCGTCATAATCGATTTTATACAAATACGTTACATCATGGGATATGTAATCTACAAAATAATAATACAGTATACAAAATATAGAATATATATTTGTGACTACGCACATAAATAACTCTATAGTCACCAGTTATAAATAACAACAAGTAAACAAAACGAACACCTTTGCTTAATATTTATGATATATTGATTTCATCTTGTTTTCTCCCGATCCCAGAATCTTCCCCGTCTGTTAAATTACAAAGAGTGTAATTGCCACGTAATTGGTACGGTATACCAAGGCAATTCTTGTGCCACTGAAACGGCCGTTTTTCGTAAAGAGAGGGCCAAGGTCTAGACTTTGTAGTTGGGCGTTCCAAAATAACCACGAAATTGTCCCACTTTTTCCCCACGAAGAAAAATGTAAGAATGGAAAGGAATTGGGGAAAACGTCTCGGTGCAATAACGCTTCTGCCTCCCATAGCGTTATCTTATAACAGTAACGGCAACAACAAAAACTTTATAATAATAATAATAATAATAATAATAATAATAATAATAATAATAATAATAATAATAATAATAATATTGTTAAAGGTAATGGCTGCATCAGCTGCATTCAGTTTATATGTAGAGTTTTCTGTATATTAGAAAAACAGAGAAAACTCTATATAAAATGAATGCAGCTGATGCAGCCATTACATTCAACAATACGTGTTTGAAAGAGGGTCTGCTACCCGCATAAAATAATAATAATAATAATAATAATAATAATAATAATAATAATAATAATAATGAGGACAGGTTTATTCGAACAATTAACTTTCTTCAACTGCACGTGGTCTGATGTAGATTTTAATGTGTCTAAGTTATGTCTTTACATTATATTGATTGTTCAGTGGATTGCGGGACACACGCAAACACACACACACACAAATTTATATATATACATATATATATATATATATATATATATATATATATATATATATATATATATATATATATATATATATATATATATATATATATAATGAGTGGGTGTGTGTACTGTATACGTAATTGAGCTTGTGTCAGTGTGTACTGTACAGTGTCAGCATTGTCTGTGTGTTTACATAAGAACCTTGACCAAAGGAGGTTCCACCGCTTTATGCAATAATTTAGTAATGATTATAACAGTTATATTATGTGTTATAAACCCCTCTGAAGAACTTAGGGTTCCAACAATCAACTTGTACTCTCTCTCTCTCTCTCTCTCTCTCTCTCTCTCTCTCTCTCTCTCTCTCTCTCTCTCTCTCTGGTCTGTTGCACGGATGCCGAGCCCAAAATAAGAAAAATCGGAAACATGTTTGGCATGAAGAGAAGAATGGAGTCTCTCCCCCTCCCCCTCCCCCTCCCCCTCCCCCCCCAGAGCTCATTCTTTTATCAGCCATTTTCTCCTCATCATCGTTACCATCAGCCTCCCCCCTTCCCCTCTATATTCTACCTTGGCTATGGCCGTCATCATCATCACCATCATCATCATTATCTTCATCATCTTTTGTTCTCCTGTTCACGCTCATCATCTCCCTATGCCCCTTCCGCGGGACCTTTTCTTTGTGTTCTCCCTTTCAAGATCTCGATCAATTTTCTTTTCTTTTTTACTAATATTTTTTTTGAAGTACATTAAGGGGAAGCGTTAGTGATGGGCTGAAGTCTGCTGCGTAATATGCGTAGTGCTTTTGGACGCACGTACTGTACATACATACATACATACATACATACCTATATACAAAAAAATAATATATATTATATATATATATACATACAATTATTATCGTTTGAAAACTAATTCAACAAAAACTTATTTTCTCTCTCTCTCTCTCTCTCTCTCTCTCTCTGAAAGATTAATTTCTCCTTCATTACCTATACATTTCCTAAATGACATCGACATTGAAGGTTCTTCTCTCTCTCTCTCTCTCTCTCTCTCTCTTAGAAATAAATAATTTCACTTACATTACCTACACATTTCCTTAATGACATCGACATAAAAGCTCTCTCTCTCTCTCTCTCTCTCTCTCTCTCTCTCTCTCTCTCTCTCTCTCTCTCTCTCTCTCTCTCAGGAAGATTCCGATCGTACGTAAATAAAGCAAAGCGGGACCCAATCCTAATTCCTGGAAGAGGAGAAATCTCTATATTCATACCAAAGTGGACGGGGGGAATCAGGATGAAGGGTAAAGGGTCACTCCCCATAGGTAAATAATTCTGAGTTATGAGAGAGTATTTCTCTTAGGTGAATAATTCTGAATTATGAGAGAGTATTTCCCTTAGGTGAATAATTCTGAGTTATGGGAGAGTATTTCGCTTGGTAAATAATTTTGAGTTATGAGTGTTTCCCTTAGGTAACTAATTCTGAGTTATGAGAGAGTATTTCCCTTAGGTAAATAATTCTGAGTTATGAGAGTATTTCCCTTAGGTGAATAATTCTGAGTTATGAGAGAGTATTTCCCTTAGATGAATAATTCTGAGTTATGAGAGAGTATTTCCCTTAGGTAAATAATTTTGAGTTATGAGAGTGTTCCCTTAAGTAAATAATTCTGAGTTATGAAAGTCTCTCCCTTAGGTAAATAATTCTGAGTTATGAGAGAGTCTTTCCCTTAGGTAAATAATTCTGAGTTATGAGAGAGTCTTTCCCTTAGGTAAATAATTCTGATTTATAAGAGAATATTCCCCTCTGGTAAATAATTCTAAGTTATATTTCCCTTAGGTAAATAATATCTGAGTTATGAGAGAGTATTTCCCTTGGGTAACTAATTCTAATTTATAAGAGAATATTCCCCTTAGGTAAATAATTATGAGTTATGAGAGAGTATTTCCCTTAGGTAAATAATTGTAAGTTATGGGGGGATCAGGATGAAGAATAAAAGATAACTTGCAAAAAAATATATATTTATAGGCGGTAATTGATTATGATTTATGAGACTGTGTTCCCCTTAGTGTAAATAATGATGAGATATGAGACAGTATTCCCCTTGGGTAAATAATTGTGAGGTATGGGGGAGTCAGGATTAAGGATAAAGGATAACCGTTGCAGGATGGATGAGGATGAATTACAAAGAATTTATTTATAGGAGGTAAATAATCTTGAGATATGGAAGTGTATTCCCCTTAGGTAAATAATTATGAGTTATGAGAGGTTTCCTTTAGGTAAATAATTGTGAGTTATGGGAGAGTCAGGATTAAGCGGACTATAGAGAATGACTCATGTAGGGTGGATGATGAGGATGTATTGCAAAAATTTAATTAATAGTAGGTGAATGATTATGAGTTATGAGAGAGTATTCCCATTAGTGTAAATAATTATGAGTTACAAGAGAGTATTTCCCTAGGTAAATAATTATGAGTCTGAGACACTGTTCCCCTTAATGTAAATAATTATAACAGAGCATTCCCCTTAGGTAAATAATTATGAATCATGAGAGACTAATCCCCCTTAGGTAAATGATTATTAGTTATGAGAGAGCATTCCCCTTAGGTAGATAGTTTTGAGTTGTGAAAGAGTATTCCCCTTAGGTAAATGATACTGAGTTATGAGAGAGTAATCACCTTAGGTAAATAATTATGAGTTATAAGAGAGTATCCCCCTTAGGTAAATGATTATGAGTTATGGGGGAGTATTCCCCTTAGGTAAATGATACTGAGTTATAAGAGAATATTTCCCGTTGGTAAATAATTATTTGTTATGAGGGAGTAATCCCCCTAGGTAAATAATAAAGAATTATGAGAGAGTATTCCCATTAAGTAAATGTACAGTCACTCAAAAATGTTTTGCAACATGTTCCAGAAGTTTTCGTTCACCTAACAGTAATTTGTTCTTTTGATATTTACAAGGAAATGTAATTTTCTTATTCGATTTTGGTTATTAATCATACGGTTAACAATTTAAAAAAGAATGGCGAGTGAAAAATTCATATTACGAAAAATGACGAAACATTTTGAAAATTTTCACTTCAGATGATTGGGCAAAAGAGTCAAAGAAGAAACTATATTTCGAATCCAGATAAAAGCTTATTGACTAATAAATAATATTGAATAACCATCAATGAAATTATATATATATAAAAAAAGAAAGAATTCAACCATTATCGATGTCGAAAACAAAAAAGAAAAAATCTCATAACGTTGTGTGTTATCGCGTGACTCCACATTCGGACAGGAAAAGTTTAAACTGTCTCGTCACTAAGCCGGACCACAATCATTAGCTTGCATAAGACTAATGTTTCTATCGTAGATATTGCTCGGCAGCTTAGCGTAAATAAAACAACCATGTATAGAGGGATACAACAACAGAGAGAACGAGGAAACATGATAAATTCATTGTAAAAACTGGAGGACAACCTCATTGTTGCACTACTGTTAAGTATCATCATCGGATGATCACTGAAGGAGCTCCGCCTAACTCCCCCCTGACTACCGATGTTGCTATAAAGAGAGAACATTACGCTCTCCCTTCAAGTTGCTGCTCAAACCATCCGTAACAGGCTGCATGAGACCAAGATAGTATTTCATCATACTCCTGCCAAGAAACACTTCATATCAGCGAAACACAAAGAATAGAGCTAGAGGCTAGGGTTTGCGTTATAATATAATCCAGTGGCCGATGATTTCTGTACGAGTCATCTTTTGCGATGAGGAGGAGACATTCTCCACTGATGAGCATGGTAGTCTTCTTCACTGCTGGCATTTAGCATTTGCTAAATTAATGTTGAACTTCTAGCTAATTTTAATTCTTTAGAAACTTAGATAATAAGAAATACAAAAATAGGCGTTATATGTTCAGTTAACTTCATAAGAGGCATCAAAATGATAGGCCTAAGTAGCAATGAAAGAAATGAGAAATTACACATGATAACGGCATTATATATATATATATATATATATATATATATATATATATATATATATATATATATATATATATATGTGTGTGTGTGTGTGTGTGTGTGTGTGTGTATGTATGTATGTATGTATGTATGTATGTATGTATGTGTGTGTATGTGCGATTATATTCTATGTATTACAAAAATAGACGTGAAATCTGTTAGTCTAGTTCAGTATATTTTATATTAAGTTTCACTAGTTCACAATAGGTATAGGATTAGTCATTCAAAAATTTAATTAATAATAATGTGAAGCAAAGCTTTACAAAAGTCGTATTTGTTGATGTTAATAAGACTAACAGTTCAACTTGTAACAGTCGTAGGCCTATGTATACAAAGTTCACACATATGAAGGAGATAAAACAACGATAGTGATGGCAGTTGGAGATGAAAATATTAAAACATAAGAACTGCGATGACCTCTGAAGTATTATAGTAACATCCTTTAATTAAGTAAAATATGACAACAGTAAGCAGTATCAGAAAAAGCCCTACTTAAGGGAAACTGCAGGTAATTTCTCAGACCCACCACTAGTGTTCAGTTGTTTCACGCGCTTACAACTGAGTTGCCAGATAGCGCCAGATGTCGCTATTATAAGCTGTTGTCCGAAAAGTTTTGAAGTATGTTGCAAAACTTTTTTGAGTGATTGTACATAACGAGTTATTAGCGAGTATTCTCATTAGGTAAATAATTATGAGTTATGAGAGAGTATTCTCCTTGCAGGCAATAGAAAATAATCTTTCAGTGGTCTCGGTATAATGCTGTATGAGCCCGCGGCCCATGAAACTTTAACCACGGGCCGGAGGTGGCCTGTCCTATATCGTTGCCAGATGCACGACTATGGCTAACTTTAACCTTAAATAAAATCAAAGCTACTGAGGCTAGAGGGCTGCTATTTGATATGTTTGATGATTGGAGGGTGGATGATCAACATACCAATTTGCAGCCCTCTAGCCTCAGTAGTTTTTAAGATCTGAGGGCGGACAGAAAAAGTGCGGACGGACTGACAAAGCTGGCACGATAGTTTTCTTTTACAGAAAACTAAAAAAACTCGTATAGTAAACAGACACAATATCATTAATTGCCTCCATATGACCGTAGTCATATGATGACATGTACAATAGTTTTTAAAAGTTATGCTGATGGAATTTGAAAAAAAAAAAACACTTAATTGCGTATATTAAGCTTGCCCTTTTTTTTGCGACTGTATATTATCAAGTTTATGTGTGCGTGCGTGTGTTTGTGCCTTTTATTATAGAGACAGAAAGAAAACAGTCGAATGCGAGAGTAGGTTGCAATAGATGTAAGGTCTGGTATACCTTCCATCTTTTTTTTATGAAAGGAGAGGAAATTAAATAGCAGATGCTGTTGCCCCCAGATGATAGCAGACTGAAAAAGATGGTGGCGGAGATGAGATGCCCGAGTCTCTTTACCTCAAGGGTTCTATTAAGGCATCTCAAGAGAGAGAGAGAGAGAGAAGCGTCTATGTAGACGTCATTAATTTAGAGAGAGAGAGAGAGGAGCGTCTATGTAGAGGTCATTGAGGAAATGTGTAGGTAATGTAAGAGAAAGTCTGTTTTTCTTTTAGAGAGAGTGAGGGAGAGGACCGTCTATGTAGAGTTCATTAAAGAAATGTGTAGGTAATGTAAGATAAAGTGTTTTTTTTTTTAGAGAGAGAGAGAGAGGAGCTTCTATGTCGATTTCATTTGGAAAATGTGTAGTTAACTGTAAGGAGGAATGATCTGTTTCTGAGAGAGAGAGAGAGAGAGAGAGAGAGAGAGAGAGAGATTTGAGGGGCGTGGCTTCTTTGTCGATATCCTTCAGGAAATGTGTGTTTAATGTAAGAGAAATAATTTATTTCTTGGAAAGAGAAAGAAACCTCTGTATTGAGATCATGGAGGAAAGGTGAAGTTAATGTAAAAGAAATAATCTAGAGAGAGAGAGAGAGAGCTTGTCAATGTAGTAACAGATGGGATGGGGATTTTATATACTAGAACAAACATTAAGTACTAGTGTGAAATTATCAATGCTTGCTTTAACCTTGAAAAAATCGATAAACCCACCTCCTGAAAGATGGAAGAGTATGGGAATCAAGGGGGAACCCGTAAGGCGGTGTGTCATTCCAAAGCATGGTTGTAGAGGACAGGAACAATTTCTGAAAACAGAGATCCGAATATTTCCACAGACTATAAATACAAACATGTTATGGTGGTGTTCATAGAGGGTGATAAGACTCCCTTCTTCAGCTGTTACGGAGTAGTGACCGATATAGTTACTGTAGAAAAGAGGCAGTGAGGCCACTTGCGGCGGGGGATAAAGATTCCTCAAGGAGTGAGGTAAATGATTCCCAAATATGATAGTATGAGGAGTAAGCTTGACCTCCTAAGACTAAAATGAAGTAATTTGTAAATATAATTTTAACATTTATATGTGTGACTTAGCCTTCTAATGTGTGTGATCTCTCCAAAACTAACATGTCGGTCGTTTATAAAAATGTTTTTAATATATTTCTGTGTTAAATTTACAAGAGGAGTTACTATAGAAAGAAAAGTCAATATATTTACCAGGCGAGAGAGAACAGCTGACAATGTATACTAATATATATAATGTACACGAATATGTATACTAATAAATACTGATGACAGGGTGAAAATTTGCACTGTAAATACTTCATAGGTATTTGAGATTTAATTTCCAATATACGTTTTTTATTTTCTTCATCTCATTTTATCGCCAAGCCAGATTCCCAGAAATTATTCAAGGTTATAAGAAAATCTTTTTTTACTGCCTTAATACGTAAATAGGACTTTTGAGTTAACACATTCTTTCTTTTCTTTCTTTTTTGTTATTTTTCCAGAAGGGAAAGAATATTCTATTAGGAACCGGAAGATTTCTTCGCGAAAAGCCGAACGAAATTTATGAAAAACGTCATATTCCGCTGAACGATCCTAGCGTTCAAAATGGATTTTAGATATTTCTGATGGAAAAAATCTTGATTTTTTTCGCAGATAAAAAAAGGTATGGGTGGGTGGGTTGGGGATGCTAGTAGCATTAGTGGAGGGGGTGGAGCACGAAGGAGGGAGGAGGTAAGGGGGTAGGGAGGGAGGTGCATAAGAGAGTCGGAGTAAAGGGGGGAGGGGTTAGGATAAAAAAAAATGTTTGGCTGTTTCCACGATTTTATCGAGTTCCCGGCGCGCGTAAAGGTCTTCGATATAAGATATTGTGACCTGGAGAAGTTGCTGGTGATTTCAAATAACATTTCCATATATAGAAATGGAAAAAAAAATCTTAAAAAAGGAATTCTTCCTATAGTACAACAGAAGGTCTGATGAAAAGTAGCTACGCTCTTGATTTTCGAACCAAAAAAAAAAAAAAAAGGGTATCCAAATTAACTTCATTGTAACCACTGAAAGAAAACGAGTGGCTTGTGAAATAGAATTTGGACGTAGCAACGAGGGATTATGAATAAATTATGTAGATTTTTTCCCCTTCAGATATCTTGTTAGAATTAATTTCCCCGGCCATTGTGCTTGTAACTTCGTTGTGAACTACAGATATGAGAAAAGAAATGCTTATTTTTGAATAATAATTTCTCTGCTTTTTTTTTCTCTTTGAAATTACAGTACAGATAATAAAAGGTGATCTCATTCGCGTGTGTATATATAGCCTACTGATGTATATACTATTTTTAAATACTGTGACAGATTGGCCACTGTAATATATTTTGTGTGCTAGTGACGTAATGGACAAATTTAGCAATGAATAAATGATTTTGTAATTGGCCTTTGATTTCTTGAAATGCCAGTTTAATCTTTCTTTCGCTTTAATCACTCAGTTTTGATGAATTGCTTAATCTTGAGTGTTACAGTGTGCTATGCAACAACATATGAACTCACTGAAGGAATAAAAAATCAAGTGCAGAACGTTATGGATGAAATGTCAGATGAAATATATGAAATTCAAAAACACACTTTACTTATGCGAAAAGTAGAGATTTGAATTGTGTGGGGGTAATGTGTTCATTTTCCATGTTTCTTCAAATGTATATGATAATACTTAACGTTTAAAACAAGTAAAAAATGCGCCGAAGTTTCTTCAATCGAGTTTTCTGTACAGCCGCTACAGCGTATAATCAAAGCCACCGAAAATAGATCTATCTTTTGGTGTTCTCGGTATAATGCTGTATGAGCTGCGGCCCATGAAACTTTAACCGGCCCGGTGGTGACCTACCCTACATCGTTGCCAGAAGCACGATTATGGCTAATTTTAACCTTAAATCAAATAAAAACTACTGAGGTTAGAGGGCTGCAATTTGGTATGTTTGATGACTGCAGGGTGGGAGATCAACATACCAATTTGCAGCCCTCTAACCTCAGTAGTTTTTAAGATCTGAGGGCGGACAGAAAAAGTGCGGACGGACAGACAAAGCCGGCACAATAGTTTTCTTTTACAGAAAATTAAAAATGGTCATTAATTTTTTTACTTACTGCTCAAAATTTAAGTTCAAACAATTCGCTAGCATTTAGTGAGTTCAAAAAAATAAATACAGCTGAATTAGATTTATAATGTACTAAGTATTATTCTTGCTGTTACTACCGTGAATGGGTTCGGATCCACTACGGAAAGAAAAGGTGTCTCAATTTACTTCTCATATGGATTCAAGGCTTGTAGTGATAGGCGTATCGAGAATGAGTAAAGGAATCTAGAAACTAAGAAGCTTATATATAATGATATATATATATATATATATATATATATATATATATATATATATATATATATATATATATATATATATATATATATATATATATGTGTGTGTGTGTGTGTGTGTGTGTGTGTGTGTGTGTGTATGTATATATATGAATGTCTTTTCCTGTAATACCACAGTGTAATATGAATATAAAAAGGCCCATAAAACACTATTTAAACGTTGCAACTATGTATTTCGGGCACTTGTTTCTGTGCCCCTGTTCACTGGTAGAATATGGACAGATGAAATGTTACAAGGCATATATAGGTGTGGCATTAAGTCTTCGATGGTATGCAGGTGACCGTTTCCTAAGAAGGAGGAGAATAACCACTAGGGAACAGGGGCACAGAAGCAAGTGCCCGAAATATATGGTTGCAATGTTTAAATAGTGTTTTATGGGCCTTTTTATATTCATATATATATATATATATATATATATATATATATATATATATATATATATATATATTACATAGTGCTGGTTTACTTGTATCCCTACCAAGTCAGAGAAAATATAAGCATCCATGTATAAGTGGTGAAACTTTCTAGTAACTTTTTTGTTTTTTAAAACTCTTTTTAAAAGTATTTGTCTCTCTTTGATAATAGATTTTAAATGTGATAGCACTTTTTTCTATCATAATTATCATATTTCATTATTACCAGTACCTTTTTTGTAGCTCATTTGGATATTGTGTTCATTTATAATTCCCTTGCTAATTGTTTTAAATTGATAATTAGTCATGTGGAATCGTAAATAATATAAACCATTTAAAGTAATTTAAATTAAAGGCATTCCACCTACCAGTTTCACTCCTCAAGAAAAAAAAAAGACAAAATCTCAAGCCGGCAAGATGAAAGAGAAATAGAAAGGTAGGTGCGAGGAAAGGACCCGGTTGGTAGTTTGTAGTCAGGTGTGAAAAGCCGTAGGGTTTTTAGTTTTCTAAAAGGAAAACTATTGTGCCGGCTTTGTCTGTCCGTATGCACTTTTTTCTGTCCGCCTTCGGATCTTAAAAACTACTGAGGTTAGAGGGCTGCAAATTGGTATGTTGATCATCCTTCCTCCAATCATCAAACATTCCAAATTACAGCCCTCTAGCCTCAGTAGTTTTTTATGTTATTTATGGTTAAAGTTAGCCATAATCGTGCATCTGCCAACGATATAGGATACGTCACCACCGGGCCGTGGTTAAAATTTCATAGGCCGTGGCTCATACAGCATTATACCGAGACCACCGAAAAATAGACCTATTTCGGGTGGCCTTGATTATACGCTGTAGCGGCTGTACAAAAAACTCGATTGCGCCGAAGAAACTTCGACGCCTTTTTTACTTGTTTTTACCAAGTCCTGTAATGCCCAGACTGGAATATGATTTTGCAAATTTTTTAAATTTGGATTGAATTTTTTATTTTCTGATAGATACGTCAAACCTTTTTCCTGTGTGTTCTCGTGGAGTTTTTGGTTGATAAAGCTTGGCGTTCAGTTGTAAATAGCGAAATGTTTAGATTGGAGGCGAGGGAGTGTTAAAGTAATTTTATCTTGTTTCCTTTACTAATGGATTTGTATAGTTATTTCATCTTATGTCCTGAACAAATGAAGTGTTGAAGGAAGTTGATCTTTTTTCCTTTATTAATGGAGTGTTAAAGTAATTTCACCTTGTTTCCTTTGCTAATGAAGTGCTCAAGTAATTTTATCTTTCCTTTACTAATGGAGTGTTAAAGTAAATATTTCCTTTACTAATGGAGTGTTAAAGTAAATCTTTCCTTTACTAATGGAGTGTTAAAGTAATTTCATCATATTTTCTTTACTAATGGAGCATCAACGTAATTTTATCTTATTTCCTTAACCAATGGAGTATTAAAGTAATTTCATCTTATTTCCTCCACTAATGGAATGTTAACGTAATTTTATCTTATTTCCTTTGCTTATGGACTGTTAGAGTGATTTATCTTATTTCCTTTACTTATGGACTGTTAGAGCAATTTAATCTAATTTCCTTTACTTATAGTAAAATTGTTTCTCAATAACGTAAGCCAGTATTAGGTTGAGTTACTTCCAACCTTCCTTCGATATCATTAATAAAAAATATATATATATAAAAGTATAATGTCGTAACAGCCAGGGTCATGGGCTCATTAAGTGGCGAATTAACGAACTGGCTTACAAACATCGAAATTCATCAAAGCGAATGAACGGACTAGCATAAGGACTTATGTTCAATGACACCGCGTTAATTAACGAATATCATTCCATTTCGGGCCAAGATATCATTAGCGTGTGTTTAATGAACTGGAGTTACAATAGTGAAGGTCATTAATTCCGATTTACTAAAAAAAAAAACTTTCAAGGTATAAGAATCATTGACCCAAGGTTACTTGAAGATTTGGGTTGATATCAGAAACCAAAGGCTTTTGGTACAATAACGAAAGAAAAAGTTGTGAGAGAGAGAGAGAGAGAGAGAGAGAGAGAGAGAGAGAGAGAGAGAGAGAGACTAGGAAAAAACAAATTGAGTCGTGATTCACTTCCCATTAAATCTTTAGGAAGAAATTTAAAATGCGGGGGACTATCAGGTTATTTATAGAATTTCTGTAAAAACTTGGAAGGAAGTATTTTCTGTATAGGGAGGTCCTATTTCCAGGTTTTTCTTGTTTTACTTGAAATAGTTTCAGTGGTTCGTTTCTATTCAGGAGCAGCTTTTTTTTTCTATCTACCTTTATGTAAAAATATACAAACAAACAAACAAACACATATATGTACATATATATATATATATATATATATATATATATATATATATATATATATATATATATATATGTGTGTGTGTGTGTGTGTGTGTGTGTGTGTATACTGTGTATATATATATATATATATATATATATATATATATATATATATATATATATATATATATATATATGTATGTATGTATGTATGTATGTATGTATGTATATATATAAACACACACACAAACCCGTGCGTGTGTATTATATGAGTGTATGGAAACGGTTTTAAAAGTAAAGACGCCACTAGCTAGTGCCACTTTAAAGTCCTACAAGTGTTGGAACAAGTTGAGGCCCCCTGCGGAGAGAAATTCCAAGTCATCCTTCACTTAATGCGCCCACGCTGAAGGCACGTTGTTGCTGTTCCCCCTTTGCATATACTGTATATATTTCTATTGTGACTCTGACGTGTGGGCAGTCTTGTTGTTTCTGAATGTTGTCGAATTTCAGTTCTAACACTTTTTCTTCTTCATCAGTCCAGTAATTTCTTGCTTATTTTGCCTTCTTCAAAAAATTCTCAGTTGTGCACTTTTTTTAAATTCTCCTCTGGCACTTTTTCTTCCAAGAGTTCCCAGTTATGCACTTTTTTTGAAATTCACTTCTTGCACTTTTTCTTCCAAGAATTCCCAGTTATTCAGTTTTTTGAAATTCACTTCTTGCACTGTTTCTTCCAAGAATTCCCAGTTATGCACTTTTTGAAATTCATTTCCGTCACTTTCTCTTCCAGTTATGCACTTTTCTTTAAAGTCACTTCTAGCACCTTTTCTTCCAAGAATTCTCAATTGTGCACTTTTTAAAAATATACTAGCACTTTTTCTTCCAAGAATTCCCAGTTGTGCACGTTTTTTTTTTTTTTAAATTCACTTCTAGCACTTTTTCTTCCAAGAATTCCCAGTTGTGTGCTTTTTGAAATTCTCTTTTAGCACTTTTTCTTCAACAATTCTCAGCTGTGCACTTTTTTGAAATTCACTTCTAGCACTTTTTCTTCCACGAATTCCCAGTTATGCACTTTCTGAAATTCACTTCTAGCACTTTTTCTTCCAAGAATTCCCAGTTGTGCACTTTTTTGAAATTTCTTCCAGCACTTTTTCTTCTTCATCGGCCAAATAGTTTCTAGTTTGTTTTTCACACTTCTTCCAAGAATTCCCAGCGATGTATTCTTTCAATTAACCTATCTTTTTCGATCCTTTCCATTCATCAAAAAGCCTCAACGCGCCACTGATCTATGGTGAAATTCAAAAGCCTAAGTATATCAGCTACGTACATGACACGATGCATATACCCTAAAGACAGCACAAAAGCGTTGCTCAAACATGTATGACAAACGTTGGCAAACGGCTCCGGCTTCCCAAAACATGTATGATAAAAAATGTATTAAATTACGTCAATCAGTCACGTAAGCCGAGAGCTATTTTCACTACATCTCTGGTCCTTTAGTTCCAGAATTTTCATTTTCCTATTCATTCTCTGAATGCAAACTGAACAGCAATGATGTCTACGTATTGGTCATTATGCTTTGCAGTGACATCACCTTGCATGATCATTCTTTTTTATTCTGTCAAAGAAAACTGTTGTGCCGGCTTTGTCTGTCCGTCTGCACTTTTTCTGTCCGCCCTCAGAGCTTAAAAACTACCTGAGGCTAGAGAGCTGCAAACTGATATGTCGACCATCCACCCTCCAATCATCAAACATACCAAATTGCAGCTCTCTAGCCTCAGTTATTTTGATTTTATTTAAGGTTAAAATTAGCCATAATGGTGCGTCTGACAACAATATAGGATAGGCCACCACCGGGCCGTGGTTACAGTTTCATGGGCAGCGACAAATACAGCATTATACCGAGCCGCCCACCGAAAGATAGATCTGTTTTCGGCGGCCTAGGTTATACGCTGTAGCGGCTGTACAGAAAACTCGATTTTCTGTTAAAATTATTCTTTTGCTGATATCTTTCATACGTGGTTTATATACACTCAGTATGTCCCACTTGCAATGTGCTACCCAGACATTCAACAAGAAGTCCTTCGAGTATAACTTTATGGTGTAAGAGCTCCTCTCCCCCGCCCCCCAACATATCCTAAATCACTACATTACGAAACTCAGTTTATTTTATTTATGTAGTAAAATGCATCGGTCCTTTCCATTGCTTCGGTTTTCAGATACCATCCACGATCATACATTGTTTTGTTATCTTTCCCATATTCAGATGAACCTATAAATACTGCCCTGCAGATCATTCAGTTATTATAAACAGGTAGCACTGCTGTTGTGTGAAGTTACAGCCTTATATAATTATTAGGTTAATTGAAAGAATACATTACTGGGAATTCTTGGAAGAAGTTCGAAAAAAACTAGAAATTATTTAGCTGATGAAGAAGGAGTGCTGGAAGTGATTTTCAGAAAGGTGCATAACTGGGAATTCGTAGAAGAAAAAGTGCTAGAAGTGAATTTCAAAAAAGTGTATAACTGGGAAATCTTGGAGAAAAAGTGCTGGAAGTGAATTTCAAAAAAGTGCATAACTGGGAAATCTTGGAGAAAAAGTGCTGGAAGTGAATTTTAAAAAAGTGCATAACTGGGAATTCGTAGAAGAAAAAGTGCTAGAAGTAAGTTTCAAAAAAGTGCATAACTTGGAATTCTTGGAAGAAAAAGTGCTAGAAGCGAATTTCAAAAAAGTGCATAAACGGGAATTCGTAGAAGAAAAAGTGCTAGAAGTGAATTTCAAAAAAGCGTATAACTGGGAATTCTTGGAAGAAAATATGCTGGAAGTGAATTTCATAAAAGTACATTACTGGGAATTCTTGGAAGAAAAAGTGCTAGAAGCGAATTTCAAAAGAGTGCATAACTTGGAATTCTTGCTCTTATCTTGCATTTATATGACAAACATCTGCTTTATAACGTACTGATGTTGGGTATGTAAAACTATTCTAATTCACTGTGAGGATGAAGAATCCGTACGGTTGGGAGAGACGACAATTATCTTTTTCCAGGAAACTGGAGCTTTAGCGGGGGGTTTCATCACTCCTACATTCTGCCCTAAAATGGAAAACTGCAGTATCTGCAAGATTTTCGAAAATGAGATATGCCACTTATTGGGCTCGTGAAACACTAATACACAAGTTACTGCAGTTTCAGAATGATTCTTCAATGCTTTCCACGAGTATTTAGGGGATCCCATTTGCAGTATCTGCAAAATCAGTAGTAAGGCAAGGGAGTATCTACCATTTTTGTCAGTTTTGTAGTTTTGCAGATACTGCAGTCTTCCATTTTAGGGCAGCATTGATGTCGAATCCATAATTTAGAACCTCCTAAATTTCTCCTTCTTTCCATTTTTCCTTCGATCTCCGTCAAATCCTCTTAGCGAGAGCACCATTGGCACCTATGTAGACAGAAACCGCTGTCCGGGGAACGTGTAAATTTGTACAGATATTTTTTTGATAGGGAAACAGTTTATTTATTATTATTTTTTGTTACATTTTTAAAATTTTTAGTGAAAGATCGAAATGATTAGATATTTGGATTACAATTATATATATATATATATATATATATATATATATATATATATATATATATATATATATATATATATATATATATATATATATATATATATACTGTATATATACACTACACACACGCACAAACACACACACATATGTATACACATATATATATTAGAACGTAACAGAATTAGTTTCCTATATCATCATGTGAATTAAAATTTATTTTGAATGCAACATGAACAATGAATCCTTGTTTATTGAATTACCCCCATGAAACCCAGTCCATGGATTTAGCAGGCTTCTTTATCAGCCATTTTTAGTTTTCTGTAAAAGAAAACTATTGTGCCGGCGTTGTATGTCTGTCCGCACTTTTTCTGTCCCCCCTCAGATCTTTAAAAGCTACTGAGGCTAGAGGGCTGCAAATTGCTCAGTTGGTCATCCACCCTCCAATCATCAAACGTACCAAATTGTTGCCCTCCAGTCTCAGTAGTTTTTATTTTATTTAAGGTTAAAGTTAGCTATAATGGTGCGTCTGGCAACGATATAGGATAGACCACCACCGGCCCGTGGTTAAAGTTTCATGGGCCGCGGCTCATACAGCATTATACCGAGACCAGCGAAAGATAGATCTGTTGTATGCTGTAGCGGCTGTCCAGAAAATTCGAATGCGCCAAAGAAACTTCGGGGCATTTTTTACTTGTTTTTATAGTGTCGTAGTAAATATAATGAAACAATCCTCTTGAGACTAGTTATCATTTATAATGAAGTACC
>JANJGK010000007.1:21338177-21343177 GCA_039081455.1 Macrobrachium rosenbergii
GTGATGGTTGTCCAGGTGGTGTGTAGGGGGGTAGCTCTTCATGACTGTATCCTGGGTGGTACGGATAGGAGTAAGAAGGGTGGGGCTCGGGTAGATAAGTTGGATGGTAAGCAGGAGGGTCAGAATGGGTCGTTGATGGGGTTTGTGATGTTGGATAAGGATGAGTGGAAATCAGAGTTACGTCAGGGAAGGGATCTTGGAAATTTTGACAGTGAGATAAGGATCCTGATACTTCCATGTTAGGACCACTTGTCACGGAGATTCGGCGTTCATGTTCCTGCAATAATTTTGAAGCACCCCATGACTGCATGGGAGAGATTGGACGACCATCTTTTGAAAGTCCAGCTTCATCTTTCACTGTACTGTCTACAGAATCTTGTCCCTCATCTCCTACCATAAGTGTGGAGTTAGTCTTAATCATAACATTGCGGTTACCTTCCATTCTTTCTTGATCCTTTTTGTGCTGTTGGCGCCGATGACGAGCCACGTGGCAGTAACAGAATGTAGTTAGTGCAGCCATTATAATTAAAAATCCAACTACAGACCCACTTATAACAGCTACATCTTCAAGGCTAAGACCTGCTACTCTAACTGGTTGAAAAACTTCATGACCAAGAGGCTGGGCCAAGTTTATTGTAGGTTCAAGTGTCTTGGGACTTGTTACAACAGTGGGTGTTGTCGGTGGAGTTGGAAGCCAAAATGAGGCAATGTTACTAACTCCTCCCCGATTTCCTGCTTCATCCACTCCACGAATGGCTACATAAATTGTTTGTTCGTATCTGTCAATTTGAAGTATAAGTGACTGTTCAGTACCCACAAGTACTGGTCCTGGCATTCCACTTATACGTTCTCCACTAAATGCCTTAGCTTCTGCCCAAGAGTTGGCCATGACACCTTCATAGTGATAAGCACGATCCCAGTCATAGTCATCCCCAGGTGCAGTCCATCGAAGTGAGACCTCCCTTGATGTTTGGTTGACGTGAGAGCGTAGGTCCAAAATTCTGTTTGGAGGAACAATATCAATGCCATTATTTGGTGAGACTATATCTAAAACACCATAGACTGTTGATCTTTGGAAGGCATTGACAGGTTTTATGTATTCATATTTTATTCTGCTACCACAGCATGTAATTTTGTCTCTCTCTGAGTAAGTACGGCCTGGGAATGCATCCGTAACTGGAGAGTGGGCCAGACCATTATTGTTGTCAGCTGTTACGCTGAGCTCATAGTGGCCTGATGCTCCCTTAAGTGCAGGAAGGTAACGGGAGTACACACCGTCTCCTCCAGTGATATCTGGATCTGTTGAAGGAAAATAAAAAATTTTTTGTAATCCTGAACTAGGAAAGATAAACATTTTAGATTAAACCATTATATTCAAGTAGTATGTTTTTCCTTGAAATTTCAGTTTTATCAAATAAGGTCAGACCTTTGCCTAAGTGAGGTGCTCAAACTGTATATGAATTATTACATAATTTTTATTATGACTGTTTTCATATAAACTATTGTTAATAACTAGAAATTCTGAAATTCTTCATTAATTTTATGTAGTGCACTTAATACGGCCCTCAAGTATTATGCTTAAGAGATCACTGACAGTAACTGCTGTTTAAGATTTTAACATACATATAGAAAACTATGACTTGAGTAATTAAACTTTTATCATTGTTGATACTGAGATAAAATCCTTTAAAACACTGGTCAAGAAACAAAATGTTAGTTACCTCCAAATCCATTATCAAAAAGTTCAACGATGATGGAATTGTAGTTGCTTCCTGTTGTGTTAGTACCAAGCCTCTGTAGCCTTGCTGTAACTCTGGCATTTAGAACTGGCACCAACCCATCCTTTACCTCTGCATAAACCCTCACTGGTGTCATTGAATCAGTCATGTTGATTATGGACTGATCGCTACTTGTCCAGAGCCTAATGCTAATCTGACGAGCATCACTTTCTGTAGCTACGACCTGAATGTGAAGGCCTTGATGGGAATCAGCTCTGTTCTCCACTTGATATGTCCATATGCCACGCTCTGCTTTAGGGATATTAACAAAAATCACATTAGCATCACCATCTTCTTGCATATTCACTGAGGCAATAGTTTGACCTGAAGGTGAAGTAAGCTGCACTGTATTACCAACATGGTTAAGGTCATAATAAAACACTGAAAAACGGGCACTTGGACCAAGGGAGTCATCCAGGGTGAAAGAACCAGTTGCCATAGATGCAATTCCACCAGGGTATGCATAGCTGTGGATTAGGACTGGAACCTTGGATGTGCCTGGCAAAGAGCTATGGCGTACTGCTGAAAATAATGCATTCATGAGGGCAACCATCATGTTAACTTTTGAGTCATTACCCACTCCTTCATCCATAACTGTGAAAGATGATCCTCCAGTGGCCTTGATAAGAGACTCCAGGCCATGTGTAATAGTGGCTGTACCTCGATTTTCAGTAACTGGGTAAATGACAGCCTCAACTCTTACTCTGTGTTGCATCGCTAGTCTTTCCATTTCATCTAATTCGTCTTGGGAAGCTGTGCCTTTGCCAGTAGTCACTAGTATGACTGTAGACCCAGCAGTACCAGGAGAATCGATGTTAAGAGCTCTCAAACCCTGTTGGAAACCACAAAGAATACATTTGTTGCTCTCTGGTACAGGCGATGGATTTCTAGGAAGAGAAGAGCCCACACGTTGTCGAACATCGGACATAGATTCCATTTTCATTAAAGGTGCAGTAGTTTTAGCCTGTGAGTTGAAAATGACCAGGGCAACATGAGCGCCATCAGGCACATCATAAACCATGACTCTTCGCACAGCCTTCCGAACAAACTCCCATCTTTGTTGGAGATTCATGACAGCAGTGTCCTCCACTACGAAAACAAAACGTGGGGGTGCTTCTTGCACAAATGTGAAAGATGGCATCTGAGGTGCTGTACCATTTGTTATCTTATTGCTGAAAGAGAGAATGAGATCAGAGATTAGATTTGTAGTAGGAAAGCAGTAACATTCTAACAATTTTATATTGTTTAACAATTACCATGAAAAATGAGTAACTAGCATTTAACTATCTTTGGTAACGAAACTTACCTCCCATTATTGAAGTCCTCAGAGTGTTCAATAATGTCCCAGGCAGACCTCCCTATGCACTGAGCATTGTGTTTTGTAGGAGCCTCAGGATTGTGTGAGGCAGTAGGACAGAAAGGTACTATTGGATTTTGCCTTGTGGTACATCTGTTAGGCACAGGATTGTTAGTTGTTGGATCCCTATATGTCATTGGGTATAGTGGATCATCAGGGTATCCCCGTTCTTCAAACACGCCCCATCGGAATTTCGACCACTCAGCCATGAGGAGTTGAGCCACGTGATCATAGGTGTTGTTTGTTGTTGCTCTTAGAAGGTCACCACCGAGTTGTATGTAATCTCCATGATGTCCACATCCCTGACTCTGCTGAGTCCATGGTCTCACACCAAAAACAGGGTGGGCGGAAGTGACGTGGACATGGCTGTCTATTGGTACCGACAGTGGAGTTACAGGTGTGAGGAGGGAACATGTAAGGGAGTCGGTTCTCCAGGTGGGGGGAAGTGCAACTGTGACCTGGCGAAGGAAGGCTCGACCTTCGGTAGATGTCCATAAGATGTTTGAGAATTCTCTGAGCACACTCTGTAAAGATAGAAATAAAAAAGTTCATTTAAAGTCATATTAGATGAATGAGAACCAAATTCCCTAGCAGTTATTAACAAAAGCAATGTCAATTTTTTCCCTCAGGAATTAAAACAGTAAAGGTAATCCATGAAAGAAATATGAATATAATCACTACATGTATACATTTAGGAAAGTTGCTCATAGTTAATTTCTAGGCTTCTCTGCATAAATAATTTTAAGAAAATGGAGATACGTCCTAAACTGTGTGTGTGTGTGTGTGCAAGATGTATAAATATAAAAAGCTAAATAGTGTAAGTTACGTTTGAAACAGAGTTAAATCTTTGAGAAACTATATTTTTTATCTATATTTTTATCATCTTGTAACTTTTGACCTGACATATAAATATGCCAAAAAGAAATTCAGTGAGTTTATTTTAGAACCACCCTAGTATTTACGATGTGCCTTTCTGTATTTTGGGTACACACATTTTTCAGGGAAAATGAATTTTTATCTTTCTTAGAAAAACAAAATTATGTAAGAACATTAATTGACTGTAGGGAAGTTTGGCTTAAAATGCAGATGAACATACATGTACCACTGGTGTGTAAATCTCCTTGAAAAAAACATTATTATTATTATTATTATTATTATTATTATTATTATTATTATTATTATTATTATTATTATTCAGAAGGTAAACCCTTTTCATATGGAACAGGCCTACAAAGATCATTGATTTGAAATTCAAGCTTATAAATAGCATGGCGTTCATTTGAAAGAAATTACAGAAGGTAATAGGAAATACGGAAAAAAAAGAGACCAGTTATTAGAAAAAGAGAAAAATTAACAAATTAATATATATCTCTGTTACGTCAGCTCTTGATATAATGGTTAAAGTTCTGCTTCGTCAGTAACGACCATTGGAATAAAATAAAACAAGAAACCTTGCCTTAAGAAGCTCAATAATAAAATTAGCATTTGTGCTGTCTGTAGAGGAATTCGATGATGCTCATCTAATAACCGCTCGTATAATAAAATACTTTGGAGTCTATTAACATAAATTTCCATTTTGAGAAGTAACGCTTTGAAAAGACGACCACACTTTTAGACTTTTTTTTGTGGATACCAATTTTCATCACAGGTTGAATAACCTACATGAGATTGAATTTTATTTCCCATGTCTATATGATAAAGGTCTTGTATTTGACAGTTACCAAAATAACCAACATTTACATTTGTTGTTCAAGTAATCATTTTCACGCTAGGCAGTTAAGATTACTATTTTATTAATGCTATATTATGATAAATGTTTACGTGTGCATACTGAATGCATACTCAGCAATATATATATATATATA
>JANJGK010000007.1:21348177-21350677 GCA_039081455.1 Macrobrachium rosenbergii
AAAGCAACCTAGTTTTTCCGCCCCTAGAAGAAACATGTTTATTTCTCTTTTTACATTGACCCTCGTTATGTCTGTCTGCGCGCCTTATGCTACAACAGCAGCAAGAGAGAGAGAGAGAGAGAGATACTCAGCCACGCCCAGTGTAATTAGAATAATGCAGATTTGATTATCTCCGAGGCGATAATCATCATCTTGATGACATTGATTATCATCAGCATCCCGTTGCAAAAATGCAGTTGGGAAAGAGAAAGGGATTACAGAGGTTTGTGAGAAAGGCAGGGAAGGAGTTGTTGTGGAAAGGAGTGTGCGAGGTTGTGGGAAAGACAAAGGGGGGATGGGTGGTTATGGGAATTACGAAGTGTTGTGGGGTAGGCAAGGAAGCTGTTATTGAAAGGCATAAGAAAGGTTGTGGAAAAGGCAGGGAAGGAATGTTTATGGAAAATAGTATGAAGGGTTGTGAGAGAGGCAGGAAAAAAGTGGTTATGGAAAGGAATATGGATGGTTTTGGAAAAGGGAGGAAAGGAGGGGTAATGGAAAGGAATATGGATGGTTGTGAGAAAAGCAGGAAAGTTGTTGTTATGGAAGGGAGTATGGGTGATTGTGAGAAAGGCAGGAAAGGAGTTGTTATGGAAGGGAGTGTGGGTGGTTGTGAGAAGGCAGGAAAGGAGTATGGGGGTTGTGAGAAGGTAAGAAAGGAGTATGGAGGGTTGTGAGAAGGCAGGAAAGGAGTGGTTGTGAGAAAGATAACGTGAAATGGTGGTTATGGAAAGTTATATGGAGGGTCGTGGGAATGGAATATGCAGATTATTCAACACTTTCTGGATACAAAGGAGATGCAAATTTTAATTCAGAAGCGCTTATTTGAATCCGAGTGTTATTAAGAAGAGTAGAAATAGGTGTCTGTCACGTGATCAAAGGAAAAAGGAAGCGGGAGAGATACAGAAAATTCCCACCCTTAAGCTATTTCTCCTAATAGGAGGTGGCTTAGAGAATGCCAAGACAGCAGTTACTGTCCCTTTCGTACTCCAACGATGGCTCGTGGATGAAGCGTCTATGCAGTAGACTTCCATAACAATTGCCGCTTCCTACACTGACAATAAAGGCTCATCAGCAACCGTTTACCCTTATTTTTGACATATTATTGCGCTTCCTATCAAGATCTTTCCTTTCCCGTACCTCTTTTATTCCGTCTGACCATGCCTTTCCAGGTCTTACTGAATCATATATATGTACATATAATATATATTCATATATATATTTGTATATATGTATGTATATACATACACACACACACACATATATATATATATATATATATATATATATATATATATATATATATATATATATATATATATATATATATATAGGTGTGTGTGCGTGTGTATGTGTGTTCGCACGGGCGAGAATCTGTAAGAAGTCTCTCTGTATATGGCGAGTGCAGTGCAGCGTGACAGTGGAAAAGAGAAAAGGTTTTATACTTTCAACGAGAGAGAGCGAGAGAGAGAGAGAGAGAGAGAGGAATATAAAGCTATGCTGGGTATGCAATAACACAGATCTTCGCTGTGAATACAATTTTGTTTTAGTGTTCCGAGTCTGAGGTTATCTCCTCGTCTCGCGTTTCAAACAGAGGAAGAACGAAATGGATAACGGACTGAATTGTAGAAAAGGATGTAAAAGAAAGTATTGTTAAAAGAATGAATAAATAAAATAAATAAAACGTGGAAAGAAGGAAGCAGTTGTAAAAATATAAGGAACGTTTTGTTTGTCCTTTTTTTTCTCTCTCAGCTAATTATACTAACTAGATGAACATGTCGAGAAACACAGGGCCGGGAACCGCCTAGTGTTAATGAAAAGTATTAAACCAAAATATGGAAATGGATTCTGGAAGAAAAAAGTAAAAAAAAAAAAAAAAACTCTCTTTGTGAAGGCACGGCCAAACTATTCCATGGCTGTTGTATGAAATTGTTATACATTATTCATGATGTTTGGCAGTACTGTAAAGAAATGGATAAAAAAGGCTTCATGAGTAAGAGACGGTTTCAAAAGAAAGTGAAAGAAATTAAGAGTTGGTGTTTCTTTAGTTTTTTCTATAAAGATAATTTTTTTTTTATCAAAGCGGGATCTCAGTCTATTTCCCAAGAAGATGAAATGAATTATAATACATTTTTTATGATATTACCATTGAATTCAAGTTGTTACTCACATTTTATTGCTGGTGATCACGTTACAGTTATCGAGATAATTGTCTAATCCGACGCAGATGAATTAATATCACGGAAGATTATTTTTTTGTTGTAAAAGTTATCAAGACTTTCATAATGTGTGCGTTTTGTATTGAAGTCTTTTCCTTTTTTTTTTATTCTTTATCCGTGCATGACACTATGAGGCTGTTTTCATATGCATTTAGACAACATGAATTCAACTTTACCTTGAAAGCTCGTTAATAACTGTACAACAAGAAAATAACATTTTTTTAGCTGAAAATTTTATCAGAGGA
>JANJGK010000007.1:21355677-21370677 GCA_039081455.1 Macrobrachium rosenbergii
GAGAGAGAGAGAGAGAGAGAGAGAGAGAGAGAGAGAGAGAGAGAGAGAGAGAGAGAGAGAGAGCATGAATAAGAATTATCATATAAATTTGGCATAACCCAATATCTTACATTAAAATTGAACAGGTGTTATGCCCTATGAAAATATTAAGGAACAGTCGTTTCATTGTTAATATCTAGCAGCTAAGTTTATTGTCCTAATCTAAGCGTATTAAGAATTAAGTACAAATGAGACGATCCTAAAACAAACAAACAAAATCGTATTTAATCATAGTTCTACATAGTAACAGTATAAGCCATAAGTAAATCTAATAGCTGTAAATGTTACTGGGCTAACTTTATTGTCCTAATGAAGGCGTATTAAGAATCCAAGTGCAAATGAGACGATATAAAAAAAAAAAGATAGTTCTAAATCTTCATGCTATATCAAAGTAATAGTATAAGCCATCAGTGAATCTAATAGCCGGAAATGTTACCGGGCCAAATGACTCGTCTAAATCATCATGCAGGAAGAATGGTGTCGGTGGAGAATATCGTGCAACTCAAGACAAAACTATCGTACCTTCAGCCCGTGAATGACTTGGTTGCAATGCTCTTGGGGTATGTCATTCGTAATAGTCACAGCTAGTCCCTCGTAACCATTGTTGACTATCTTCAGTCCTCCTTGGCTATTCACTAGCTGTGCTGCGAGCACTATTAACAGCAGCTTGTCAATAGTCCACATTTTTCCTCGACTGAAGTTAATGGAATTTAAAACTCTTTATACTGGTGGATGTGGTCAGTGACTTCAGGAGTATGTTTTTCCTCGAGAAAATGAAGTAAAAAGTTTCATGATTATTGATTGATATAGTTTTTATTGTTATACGTTGCCGGAGTTTTATAGTTTCCTCACTATTTTTTATTGTTTTCAAAAAAATTTTTTTTTTCAAATTAAAGGTTTTTTCACTTCTGTTATCCACTGTTGATTTTTTGGTATTCACTATTTTTTTTTTCAAAATTTCACTGTCCAAGTTTTTTAAAATTTCTCTTCCATTATTTCACTGTTCGTCTCGCTCTCGTAACTAAGCAATCCTTATAATCGATACTGTTTACAGTCGACCCACAGAAAAAAAAAAAAATCTGCTGAAAACAAGTTCAAATTTCCAAAAATTCGCCTGAAAAACTCCCAGAACTCGAAACAAGTCCAAAATTCGGGACGACCACTGAGTCGCTCAAGCTTAGGCCCTCGCAGGAAGGCGTGTCGACAACTAGATGTGATTCTGTCAGTCAACCGAGCCTCGTGCGATGCAGAAAGACAGGATTTACGAAGAGCGTCCCGGAGAGACGTCCTCCAGCCTCGGCGTCTCGTGCGGTACTGACTCTGTCTGACCAGGAAGGCCGCTGGCGGGAGCCATCAACAACACGGAGACAGAGAGAGAGAGAGAGAGAGAGCGGGTAGGAGTGAGGAGCGAATCCTCCTGGGCGGTAGGGCGCGCTATACCGGCGTTTTGCTCCGCCCACTCTGCCATAGGTCGCAGGCGTTTCTTTGGCTATTTCGGTAAACTGACTGACGAGAGTTGTACCACTACCAGAACCCACTACGTAAGGTCAACTCGTGCAAAAGTTTTGAACTACATTTTTTATTTATTTATTTATTTGAGGTGGATAACCGTGCTCAGTAATATCTCAAAGTACTTTGGAGATTATTGAAACTTTATTACTTTATCTTTGGTTTATTTTTATTTATGCGGCTAATGTTAAAATTTTTCTTTTATTTTTCAGCCATGGTTAAAAATTTTAATATAATATATTTTAACTAATAGTGAAGAGATAGTCTGAAAACCGAATCTGAAAATGGGGTTCAAAATTTAAGGTATGTATGTATGTATGTATGTATGTATGTATATAACTGTAATAACCACAGTACCCTCTTAATTCTAGATTTCTTCACAATTCTTGGACGCGCTTGTCACTACAAAGCCTAAGACCCAAATGAAAAACCAACTGAAGAAATTCTGAGGCCCATACCACGATTCGAACCCGCATTCGTTATGTCAGAACGGTGTCGCGTTAACCCACCTCATCTTCTCTTTATTATATGTATATTAGAGAGAGAGAGAGAGAGAGAGAGAGAGAATTTTGACCTCACACTACGTACAGCCTCATACTTCAAGTTATTATTAATTAACACACTAGATGTTGAAAGTAAGTGGGACAATATTTACTTAGTGGGCATAAGGGCTTGACTAATTAATGTCAAAATGCAGCTTAGCCCGTAATAAATAAATGTTTATTATGGAAAAATAAAACTACGTTGTTTTTGTAAAGTGAATAATTCTCTCTCTCTCTCTCTCTCTCTCTCTCTCTCTCTCTCTCTCTCTCTCTCTCTCTCTCTCTCTCTCTCTCTCTCTCTCTCTCTGTATATATATATATATATATATATATATATATATATATATATATATATATATATGTGTGTGTGTGTGTATATATGTATATATAATATATATATATATATATATATATATATATATATATATATATATATATATATATATATATGTGTGTGTGTGTGTGTGTGTGTGTGTGTGTGTGTGTGTGTGTGTGTGTGTGCTTTTATATAAGTAAAAAATAATAAGGAATTCTCTTAAGATTCTGTGTACACGCAGAATACGAGCAAGTTTGAATACATGAACACTTAAACATATACGCTAATACAAATCAAGAAAATATCCACGGACGGAGAAAGGGTGTGCAACATACATAAAGACAACCACAGCAGACATTTTCTTCAGTGACCTAAGATAGATAGTATTATTATTATTCAAAAATAGCTGGCCCACTGAATTTCAAGAGTATAGCTATATTTAGCACCATAGCTGTCCACTATAACCATACGTTACTTTACGCTGAATAGCAGTTTTAGCTCCCTTTTCGAGAAGTGACTTTACTGTGATTTTTTTTTTATTTTTCTATTTACTTCTATGTTAGTTAAATCACAATTCTTACTTCTTTTCATATCAAGGTGAATATTACCATGTCTAAATGAACAAGGTGAGAAATGGCAAATTTGTTATCTGTGTCTGCCCTTCTGTCCGTCACTTGTGCTAGAAATCGGGAAATGAATGTGGAGAAAATTATATAAGATTCTCTCTTCCTCTGGTGATATATATATATATATATATATATATATATATATATATATATATATATATATATATATATATATATATGTGTGTGTGTGTGTGTGTGTGTGTGTGTGTGTAGCGGTTTTTATATGGCAGTTTTCATTTTCATATACATACATGTTTGCACATCTTTTCTTCAGTTTATACAAAAATATGGCAGTTTTCATTTTTATACAAATACATTATATGTGATTGTGTGTGCATTTATATATATATATATATATATATATATATATATATATATATATATCTATATATATATATATATATATATATATATATATATATATATATATATATAAACACACAGTCACATATAGATGTATATATATATAAAAATTTAAAATATCATACTTTTGGTATAAACTTATGAAAAGATTTACAAAGAGCTGTATTCTTCATTTGAAGAAATTACAACAAACAAATGTGTCTACACGGTCATAGATATAAAATGTGAAGCCTAACTTAAAGTCTACGGTTTTGTGACGTAGAATTTCAGAATATAATTTTGTTTTTTTTATTTTTTGAATGCTATAGTACTGTAATCTTGACTGAAAATACCGACGAAAAAAATTATAATTTATCGTGATGATAAACAAGAAATATGAATAATAATAAAATGAATTTTCCGAAAAGATTCTAAGAGTTCATTACAATTTGTGAATTTCTGCTTCTAAAGCGTTGCCATTAGGTCTATTGGTGGTATCGTTGTGACTGGAATAACATTCAGCTATTAATTCATTGTAGAAAATTTATAGCTTCATTTTATTGTGAATTCGAACCCGATTTCCACCCTTTATAAATTAATATCTTATGTCCAATCCGTGGGGAAATTACGAATATATAAACATTATATATACATATATATAATATGCACACTATATATATATATATATATATATATATATATATATATATATGAATTTTACTTTTTATAGAACTATTGGAAGGCTTTTATAAACTATTACCTGTGAATAGATGATAAAACTATTAGGCGCATCCAGTAACGCAAGGAATAATACTGATTTAGTGTGACACAAAATAATAATAATAATAATATCATAATAATAATAATACCTATGTAGATTTTTATGTATGTGAAAGCAATGAAAAATTCTTTAGCTGGAGGGCTGCTGGCTCCAAGTCAGATTTTAATAGTATGCTTTAAAACTTTACACGAGAAGGGTATTTTTGTTTCTTGTATGCATAGGAAAGTTAAATACACATCCGTATACACCATTGCGCACAGAGAGAGAGAGAGAGAGAGAGAGAGAGAGAGAGAGAGAGAGAGAGAGAGAGAGAGAGAGAGAGAGAGCTATGTTGATACTTTTTCAGGTTCTCTCCTGTTTCTGAAACCAACCTTTTAATTATTACATGGGAGAATTTAATACATATTCATATACACCATTACGCACGGCGAGAGAGAGAGAGAGAGAGGGAGAGAGTTGATGATTTTTCAGGTGCGATGTTATTTCCGAAACCAAGTTTTTAATCACCATGTATTTCTAAATCCTGGTTAATAATAAACAACCATTAATTAGTCGAACCAAAATGTATATAGTTTAAATTGCCGAGGTAAAAGCAGCGTTTACCTTTGAATCTGAATGACTCCGTTTGTATGATGCTGTAAATTCATCTCCGTTACACAGAAAACGGCCGGTTTATAGAAAACGTAAGCATACGAGGGAAGCGAAGCATATCAATGATTAATTCTTGCAAATCGAGGTTGCAGGGTCGTCTCTGTTGGTTGTTCAGTGTCCAAAGGTCTACACCGAGGACTGTACTGCGTGTCATACCTTTCCATATTGAGGGCTAGCGACTTAACAGCCCCCCAGAGGATGTAGTGCAATTGGAGCTTCAGAATGAACGCGGAGAAGCAATGCATTGCTACCCTAACACTATTCTCCTTGCATTTTAATACATTATTATATATTTGTTAATTCATTGTTAATTTGCTTTTTCTTTTTTATAATAAGGGAGATTTCTTCTTTCTGTATTTCCCTTTACCTCGTCTTATTTCTTTCCAATGAACACCCTATTCTTTAGAAGAATGAATTTCAAGTTAGTAGCCTTTGTGGGTTTGTTCCATATGAATAGGTTTCATCTTCTTAATAATAATAATAATAATAATAATAATAATAATAATAATAATAATAATAATAAGCGAACTTGATCTTAAACAACAGCCATCCAGTTTACAGGGTACAACAGGTAGGTTTCATATTAAAATTTGCTCATTTAAGAATAGAATTACATTGTAACGTAACTAGAATTTGCTCATTTAAGAAGAGAATTACATTTTGGCGTAACTAGAATTTACTCATTTAAGAAGAGAATTACAATTTAGCGTAACTAGAATTCATTTAAGAACAGAATTACATTTTAGCGTAACTAGAATTTGCTCATTTAAGAATAGAATTACATTTTAGCGTAACTAGAATTTGCTCATTTAAGAACAGAATTACATTTTAGCGTACCTAGAATTTGCTCATTTAAGAGGAGAATTACTCTTTAGCGTAACTAGAACTTGCTCACTTATGAAGAGAATTACATCTTAGTGTAACTAGAATTTGCTCATTTACGAATAGAATTATATTTTACCGTAACTAGAATTTGCTCATTTAAGAAGAGAATTACATTTTAGCGTAACTAGAATTTGCTCATTTAAGAATAGAATTACATTTCAGCATAACTAGAATTAGCTCATTTAAGAATAGAATTACATTTTACCGTAACTAGAATTTGCTTATTTGAGAAAAGAATCACAATTTAGCGTAACTAGAACAGGGCATTTTGCTATATAAAAATAGAGCAAAGAATAAAGGATTAGGATTTATCAGTAATCATATTTACTATATAATTTTCTGTAGTTCTTGAAGTAATTTTGGAAGTGGAAGATGGTATTTATTAATTTCTTGAATTTTTTTCCTCTTAAAATAGGGCAAAGAATATAGGAAGAGTATTTATTATTAATCATATTTACTATATAATTTTCTAGAATTTGTGGACACATTTCGGAATTCAAAAATGAAATTTATTCATTTCTTCAAGTTGTTTCCATTTTTACTTGTTTAAGTTTCCATGAAAAATATGTCGAAAAATTTAATTATTTTTTTTTATATCGCTGCGAGTGACTGCAATAAGTATGTTTTTTTTTTTTTTGGGGGGGGGGGGAAGTGTTGTAAAAGTGGAATGGTAGTTTATCATAAGATATATGTAGACCAAATGACAATGAAGATTTACCATGGCTATGAATATTTCACATTTGTCACCTTAAATGCGCATGCATTGTGCTTACCGTTTCCGTATGTGTGTGTGTCTGTGTGTGTGTGAGTGCGCTCAGTGAAACTAGTATGACTTTTCTTTACAAAAAAGCAATCCTTTTCCTTAACCTATTCACGAAAGATAATGTCAGAGTTATAAAATTTTTTTTCACAGAATTTCAAAGTATTGTTTCTGTCCAGTTATCATTCTGAACGATGTAGAACAGCGAACTTGTATGTCCAATTAATATTTCAAGCCCGTCTCCCCGATTATGTTTTGATAATCAAAAGGCAGTTGACGACTTTTTTTTACAAAATAAGTCTGATTACACGAAGTTCGGCTGAACTTTATAAAAGGGGATAATGGAAATTAATTTTCCATTGTTTATCGTTAAATGAATTATTATTTTTAGGTTGTTCATGATCTGCGATAACTTTGTTTTCTCGTAAACAGATTTGAAAAACAGTAGAGATTTGTTATGTCACCATTATCTGTTTAGACCAGATGCCTGAGTAGACTCTCTCCATTCAATTATATTTTAATTGTATCCATTATAAGGCAACGTTCATCATGGTAATTGCTATTTTATTGTTTAGCAATTGTGTAGGATTGTATGTTAGTGTGAATGAAAATGAAAAATAATTAAATGATCAGATAATCGGGCAGCTATGAGGAGAATAAGGCACAAAGGTTTAGTCTTTCAAAGCAGAACTGTAAAATAAGGTTAACGGTACAATAATACAATCAGGAAATCTATTCCATCCACTACATCGGTGGCACTGCTAGAAAAATCGTACCTCTTAAATAAATCTTGGTAATGAGATGCCACTGTACTGTAGTGTACTACGTTAGTGCAATATCTTATCGACCGCAAAAAATAAAAATAAAAATAGGAGTAAATAAGTAAGATAAAAACATTCAGAGTTGATACAAATTAACCTTTAAAAACCGATTTTTGCCAAAGTAAGTTAGGAAAAATTTTTATGCATATTGGAAGGTGCACCTTAGTTTTAACAACTAAAATGAAAACCTCTACTTTATTTTCTCCATTCCAGTAGCTTAGGAGGTTGTTTAGATTTTATTAACCATTCCAAGAATGGAATATTGATTTGGCGAGAAGTGGTTGAGGGTGAGTTATCAGGAAAGGGAGCAAACAGAAGACTGTTATGCCGCAAGTCATAAGTGTGGGTAGTTTGATACACCAATTTAAATCACGTCCTTTGATAGAGGCAGGAGAGTTTGTTTAAGTCTACGGCATTGTGACATACAATTAAAAAAAATCTTAAGTGACAATGTGACCAAAAAAAATGTATAAATTAGTTTAACCAGACCACTGAGCTGATTAACAGCTCTCCTGGGGCTGGCCCGAAGGATTAGACTTATTTTACGTGGCGAAGAACCAATTGGTTACCTAGCAGCGGGACCTACAGCTTATTCTGGAATCCGAACCACATTATAGCGAGAAATGAATTTCTATCACCAGAAATAAATTCCTCTAATTCTTCATTGGCCGGCCGGAGATTCGAACTCGGGCCCTGCAGGGTGCTAGTCGAGAACGGTACCGACCAATCCAACGAGGAAGATCCATTAATATTATTATTAATAATAATAATAATAATAATAATAATAATAATAATAATAATAATAATAATAATAATAATAATAATAATAATAATAAAGGCTTTATTTCGCATAAAAAATTCTGGAGCGAATTCTGTACATAAAGTTAAACTGCAAAATACTAAAAGTAGATCCAAAATAATGATAATAATAATAGTGACAATTATTATTATTATTATTATTATTATTATTATTATTATTATTATTATTATTATTATTATTATTATTATTTATTTATTTTTTGTAATGACGGGAGAGCAGATGCATTGCCAAAGGATGAATGATTTCATCTTGATTCCGCGAATCGGAGATTTAAAAGCAAATTAAGAAAATTTATGTTATTTCAGTTAGGAGTTATTCACTGACATGTTCACTAATTGTGATTTAAATTTTACCGAATTAATTTTTCAGTGGTGATAGTGACGTTAGACTCATATGTTGTTGAAATATGTGCTGCAGCTAACTAATACTTTTCAGAAATGATTAATTGATTGATTGATTTAATAAATTTAGGCCTTAAAGCCTGAAGAGCTTCATGAATCAGTGGAGACCAAATAATAATGGCAGATTTTGAGCAGACATACATAATAATCACGTGAGCTCAAGCAAATGCTGCTTTTGACTCAAGTAACAAATACTATTTATTGAAGTTCCAACGTTCAAAGCGCATATATTGTTTTCAATGAATTGTACTTTATTATGCTTAGTTCCTCATTGAATGACAGACTCCAACACCTGGCGTAATTTTTCTTACTCTAACGGCTGTGAAATAGATCAGAGTTATCCGTAGTGGAAAATCTTTATTGACTGACAGATTAAATCAGGGTTATCTGGCGCAGCCTTAACGATGACGATCAGTGGATAATCCCCCACTCAGCCTTAACATGGCGCTATACGATTTCCAGTTTTTATTGGTCCCCGGGCGTAACCGCAACGCACTTCTAACCAGTAACCCACACTCTCTCTGACTCTTCAGTCGTTTCACTGGATTTATGCCTTATAACCCTCCAGTACTTGCAAGTTATGCAGTCATGAGTCTGTTAGACAGTCTGAAATCATGATTAAATTATTGATTATGATTCCACCACCATGTAATGGACCAAGGAAGTACGGCAAGAGAGGCGCTTTCTTTCACTTTCGTTAAGGAATGGATGGTTGTGATGATGTAGCGGATGATTTTCATGAACCTTTCAGTCACTGGAGAGAGAGAGAGAGAGAGAGAGAGAGAGAGAGAGAGAGAGAGAGAGAGAGAGAGATTACCAGGAGGAAAGGAGGAACATGGAGAGTTATGTAAGGAGAAAGAGAAATAAAGAAAGGGAGAGAGATCCCAAAAATTATTAGAAGGAGGGAAGAAGGAACAGGGAGTGTTAAGAAAGAAGAGAGAGAGAGAGAGAGAGAGAGAGAGAGAGAGAGAGAGAGAGAGAGAGAGAGAGAGAGAGAGAATAATTTGAAGAAGGAAGGAGGACCAGAGAGAGAGAGAGAGAGAGAGAGAGAGAGAGAGAGAGAGAGAGAGAGAGAGAGAGAGATCCCAAAAATTATTAGAAGGAGGGAAGAAGGAACAGGGAGTGTTAAGAAAGGAGAGAGAGAGAGAGAGAGAGAGATTCCAGAAATTATTAGGAGGAGGGAAGAAGGAACAAGGAGAATTAAGGAAGAGAGAGAGAGAGAGAGAGAGAGAGAGAGAGAGAGAGAGACTCGATAAATGTAGTATTTTTTCCTGAAAGTTTGCATATATGTCGTAACCTTTATCGAATCACATTCATTACATCATCTGTGTAGTTTCTTCAAAAGTTCATGTCGTTCAGAATTCCTGGCAATAATCCAAGAAAAATATGAAGGTGTTTGTGATGCGTCCGAAATATCGATTTTATCAACGCCATTCGTCGATTTCAGAAGGCCCAGGGAATAAGTTTGCCACGAAAGGCGGTATCTTTTCAAATGTTCGAGGTAACCATAGAACAGAGATGAAGTTTCGACAGAAAAATTTAACGCACACTCGAATGTCTAACGACGTTCGCAGAAGATCTCGAAATTGTAAGGTGATTATGAGGTAAAACAAGTAAAAAATGCGCCGAAGTTTCTTCGGGGCAATCGAGTTTTCTGTATAGCGTATAATCAAGGCCACCGAAAATAGATCTATCTTTTGGTGGTCTCTGTATAACAATGTATGAGCCGCGGCCCATGAAACTTTAACCGCGACCCGGTGGTGGCCTAACCTATATCGTATCCAGAAGCACGATTGTGGTTAACTTTAACCTTAAATAAGAAAAAAAACTACCGAGGTCAGAGGGCTGCAATTTGGCATGTTTGATGATTGGAGGGTGGATGATCAACATACCAATTTGCAGCCCTTTAGCCTCTGTAGTTTTTAAGATCCGAGGGCGGACAGAAAAAGTGCTGACAGAATAGAGTGCGGACGGACAGACAAAGCCGGCACAATAGTTTCCTTAAAAAAAAAAAAAATAATGGTCCCCGGGCATAGATATATAGGGATTTATGAAATAGAGCACGTCTAGTTTAATCGAATTGTGTCTTTATATCATATTCAAGATGAGACTGAATTTAAAAGCACGGGTAGATAAGGCTGGTGTAATACTTTAGTAATTGTATATATGAAAAAGTACACATAACGTTATAACAAGATGCCTACTTTTACTGCAGGTATCCACTTCCCAAAATGAGGCCAAAATCATAACAAACACATCAGAATAAAATAGAATTTTCAGATCATAAAAATATAAAGCATGAATAGTTAACATGACGAAAAAAATGACGTCGGAGAAGAAAACTTTCCATGTCGAACCTTTAAACAAAAAAGGGGAAAAAAAAAAATTTATCGGCGGACTAAAAAAAAAATGGTACGTAAATCAAAAAAGAAAGAGAGAAAGAACGCCGTGCACTTGACATTTATAAGTAAACAGAAGTCTGCAAACAGCCCCGATTTACAAGGGAAACATTTAAAGCTCAGTTACAAATTTCGCATCATCCCGAAATCTCATCACTAAGAAGTGTGTTTGCACATTCCTCACATAGATAGTGTGCCTGTGAAAAACGGGGGAGATTCTTTTTAAATCATTTTACATCAGATTTAAAATGACTCTCTTTTTTTTTTCGAATGGCTGGAGGGTTCAAAGTGCTTGCGTTTAATTCAAGAATGGGACCTTTTTTCTTTTTTTGCTTTCGATTCTATCCGAATCCAGTACAAAGGTCATACGTGAAATATGGACGAAATAATTTCATTTTAAATTGATTCTTAATTATTTTATTCGTGTTACAAGCATTATCTCTCTCTCTCTCTCTCTCTCTCTCTCTCTCTCTCTCTCTCTCTCTCTCTCTCTCTCTCTCTCTCTCTCTCTCTCTCTAACCCGAACGGTCTTGTCTTCCTCGGGTAAAATAAATTGCTTTGTAACATCCACTTTTATTTCATGAACATTTTCTCCAAATGTCAGTCATGTTCTTACAACGGAAACCTTTCAGTCATTCAGTCATAACAATTTCTTCTCATGTTATATTGCATGTACGTGAATATCTGTTACTGCAGTGTCTATTTTTTTATTTCTGTAAAGCATCTTCCATTAAATGTACTTGCGTGTTCTGACCAGTGTTTCTTTTTGTAAATTTTGAAGTAGATGCTTTGGGCTTGTCCTCAATTATAGTCGAGGTTTTGTTAAAAAAAAAAAAAAAAAAAAACTCAATTTCAGTATCACAATTTTCACTTAAATTTTCAACAGTTTAGTCATCCCCTAAGGGGGGAGGCGTTATCGCGGTCAGTGCACCTCACTGGGTGCACTGTAGGCATTACTTAAGGTTCTTTGCAGCGTGCTTTCGGCCCCTAGCTGTAACCCCTTTCGTTCCTTTTACTGTACCTCTGTTCATACATATTCTCTTTCTTCATCTTACTTTCCACCCTCTCCTAACAATTGATTCATAGTGCAACTGCGAGGTTTTCCTCCTGTTACACCTTTCAAACCTTTTACTATCAATTTCCATTTCAGCGCTGAATGACTTCATAGGTCCAAGTGCTTGGCCTTTGTCCTAAATTCTATATTCAACCCAACTCTTTAGTAATGTATACAAAATATTATCAGGTTTTTCATGACTCGCAAAAATGCAAAATGTGTTTGTCGTTATACATGGATCATCATCAGGTTATTAACGGATAAATTGAAGAGGCCGTGGTTCAGAGATAACATAGGCCTTAGCTGCCTTAGGAAAAACGACACCGATCTAAAAGTTTTGACTCTGCTGAATCTTTTCCAATAGGCGCCATAATGAGCCCAAGGTAAGCTGATCTCACCTGTTACTGGTGAATTTAGAAAAGGGGTGAAGGAAGAGTGAGTTAAGGAATTGTTGAAAGAGGGGTGAAGAAGGAAGGGTGAGTAGAAGAATTGATGAAAAATGGGTGAAGAAGGAAGGGCGAGTAGAAGAATTGTTGAAAGAGGGATGAAGGAAGGGTGAGTAGAAGAATTGTTGAAAGGGGTGGAAAAGGGTGAATTTAGAAGGAAAGAGGGGTGAAGGTGGAAGTGTAAATTGAAGTACTGATGAAAGAGGGGTGAAAAAGGAAGGGTGAGTTGAAGAATTGATGAAAGAGGGGATCAAGTAGGAAGGGTGAATTGGAGAATTGATGAAAGAGGGGGTGAAGAAGGAAGGGTGAACTGAATTGTTGACAAAGGGGTGAAGAAGAAAGGATGAATTGAAGCATTAATGAAAGAGGGGCGGAGAGGGAAGGGTGGATTGAAGAATTGATGAAATAGGGGTGAAGTAGGAGGGGTGAGTAGAAGAATTGTTGAAAGAGGGGTAAAGAAGGAAGGGTGAATTTAGAAGGAAAGAGGGGTAAAGAAGGAAGGGTGAATGAAGAATAATGAAAGAGGGACGAAGAAGGATAAGATGAATTAAATGATTGATGAAAGGAGTGAAGAAGGAAGGTTGAATTGAAGCATTGATGAAAGAGGGGTGAAGTAGGAAAGGTGAATTAAAGTATTGATGGAAGAGGGGTGAAGAAGGAAAGGTGAACTGATGAAAGAGGAGTAAAGAAAGAGATGGAAATGTTTTCTGGAATGAAGAGAAAAACAGGAATATAGAGGAAAGAAGCGATTTAAGAAAATGAGAGAAAGAAGGATGAAGGAAACAGATGATTCATAAAAAAATAAATCAGGTTGATTTACGACGTGCATTAAGAGTGAGGTACAGAAGGTGAAAAATTATTTATGATAAGAAAGCGGCAAAACTGACGTAGAAGGAAGGGAAAAAAGGATAAAAAAAATGGATGTAGTGATAACCTTTGACAAGAGATTCAAATGAGATGTTAAGAAGAATGGAGAGATGACTTTAGACAGGAGAGAAGGATAAGAAAGGGAGAGACAGTTTATGTAGAAGAGAGAGAAGAGCTGGATAAAGCGGAAAGCAGGATGATTAATGACGTGAAAGAAGAATGATGGATAAGGGAGGATGAAAAATGTATCATAAAAAAAAAAGAGATGAAGGAATTGAATTCGCAAAGGTAGGTAGATCATGCATAACGGGAGAGGAGATTGAAAAATAGATGATTAATGGCAGAATAAAATGATTAAGAGGAATAAAGATTAGAGGAGAAATGATCGATGGGTGAAGAAAAGAAAATCGTAAAAAAGAGAACCCAAGATGAAGCAAAACAAGAGGAAAGAGAAAGGGAAAAGCAAAAAAGAAAAATTATTCAAAACAGAAGATAACTTAAAGGGACCAATAATGATGGAGAGATAAGGAGATGAAATAAGGCAAGAAAGGAATTGAAGAAAGAAAGGTAGATGATTTAAGGCAGGAGAGATTTACAATAGGCGATTGATGTAATGAAAGACGAATAAATAATTAAAAGAATATTTATGATAGAATAAAAGGGGAGAGCCTTTATCACAGACGAGGATGATGAGTGAAGGAGAGTGTTAATGACAGAAGAGAAGAAAGAGGAATACGGACATGAGTGCAGGAAAGCGAAGAAAGGAGAGAGTATTTATGACAGGAGATAAAAAAAATTAATGAAGATAAAGAAGAAAGAATGTATTTTTGTTAGAAGACAGTAAAGACATTTGATGTTAATGAGAGAAGAGAGGAATTGTGAGAAAAGAAAGACAGAGTATTCATCAGTGAAGAGAAAAAGATATTTGTAACAGAAGAAAGATAAGACAAAAGAGAACGAAGAGTGTTAATGAAATGGAGAGTGTTTATGACAAAAGTGAAGAAAATGTGATACAGAAAAGAAGTCAAAGATGAATTATGAGTGCTGTATAGAACACCTGAGAGAAAAAGGTGAAAAAGATGATAAATTTAACAGACAAGAGATGGAGTAGGAATTAAGTATGAATTAGTAACTGGAGATGAGAACAAGCAACTGAAGATAAGAAGAGTTGCCACGGGTAGAAGAAAGAAGGTTAAAGAAAAATCAGAGAAAAGGTGATAAAGACTTGAGAGTGATTAGGAATTATATATGGATTAGTAACTAAAGAAGAGAAGAGAGAACAATATTCAGTAAGAGGAGTTGTTACGGGTAGAAGAAGGAGCGGTACAGGAAGATCGGAGAACAGGGTGTTAAGGGAAAATTGAGATAAAAGTCAACACTGATGAGGAAATGAGGAATAAAGAAGGAAGAAATGAGTTGAGGAGAGAAGCAAAAGCATGCACACAGATATATAAAATAAAATAAAGATAAGTAGCCGGGAATGATGAGCAAAATCAGGAATAAAGAGGGGAAGAAGAAATGAGTTAAGGAGAGACGCGAAAGCATGAAAACAGATAAATGGATTGAATAAAGGTAAAATAGCTGAAAAGAGAGTGATAGAGAATGGAGCAGAAATGAAAATAATTGTGTTAAAAACAAAAGAATGGAATGACGTATAAGTCTGAAGAAGAAAGATACATAAAAGAGTAATAATGAAGTAAGATGCTTGCAAAGAAGTTCCAAACTAAGTAGAAAAAAACTA
>JANJGK010000007.1:21378177-21383275 GCA_039081455.1 Macrobrachium rosenbergii
TGTAATATATTGCGGTTTGCTTCTTCCTTCATGGGAACTTGCTGCTGCCATTTTTCAACATGACAAGAAAGTTGGTTTCAATAAGATTACATATATATATATATATATATATATATATATATATATATATATATATATATATATATATATATATATATATATATATATATATATATATTATATAATATATATATGTCTATGTGTATATATATATATATATATATATATATATATATATATATATAAATGTGGGTATGTGTGTATATGTATATATATACATGTATATATGTATTTATGTATATGTATGTATAACTGAATCACGAAAATATTTAACATGATGAATAAATTTTAATAATGACAAAATCCACGAAGGAAAGAGAAATACTGGATGCTGCGAGGCCTTTCGACTGCCGTCCTTTACTTAGCAGACTTAGTAAAGGACGCCAGTCGAAAGGCCTCGCAGCACTCCAGTGTTTCTCTTTCCTTTGTGGATATATATATATATATATATATATATATATATATATATATATATGTATATATATATGTATATGTATAAAGCAAGAGATCCACGTCACGTGACCACCTGTCAGTCGTCTTGCGCTTACAGAACTTCAACGTCCTTTCTCCTTCATTCAGTAGATTTTATTAATTAGTTGAATAATTAATTAGTTAATTTATATATTTATTTATTTATTTATTTATTTATTTTTTGGTGTTCATGAGAAACGATTCACCGGAAACCTACATGATTAATCTTGTCAAATTTTGTCAACGCAATAAGTAATTAATCACTTATTTTTCATCGCTATTTTTTCCATGCCTATCTAAAATATTTTTAGACTTTTATGCAAAAATCCTATTTTAGGAAAGCTCAATAAGCAACTTGCTTTGACCTTTCGTCCTGGCTCAGAATCATTACAAATTGATAGATAAGCACCAATCATCAAAGTAAGAAGAAAACTTGATATTTAATCACAAAACAAATCTGCTTTCATAAACGTAAAAAATAAATAAATAAAAATGGGAACCTGCTGCTGTTCCCCATTTGTAAAAATACAGCCATCCTTTTAGTCCGAATCTCATTTGGAATCGTCTAATTCCCCATTCCAGATAATCTTTTAATTCCCTAATTGTTTTAGTCCGTGGCTCTCCTGGGAATTCTAATCCCACGTTTCTTACCGTTGGGTAATATTTTTTTCCTTTAATCGTAAACCATACCGCTTTCGTGGAATATAAAAAAAAAAAAAAACTCTTCGAAAAAGCAGCTCAGTGATTTTTGGGGTGAAGCTGGAATTCATTCATGGGACTTTCATCGTAGGAGCGATTTAAAACGTAAACATTTCACATCTCGGTTGCCAGAGCATTTTTAGTGTCAAAGAATTGAAAGAAGTGGCATATAATAGGCTGGAATATTTTACTTATTTCCTTATATTTATTTCATCAGATTTAGGGAAGTTATTGGCAATCTCTCTCTCTCTCTCTCTCTCTCTCTCTCTCTCTCTCTCTCTCTCTCTCTCTCTCTCTCTCTCTCTCTCTCTCTCTCTCAAGGAATTTCCTTAATGTCACATAATACCCAAAGGTGTTTACCTGCCATTTCGTTAAAGAAAGTTGCTCATTCAATCGCAAAGCCGCTCGCAATATTATTGAGACAAAGAGTAGATACAGGCAAGATTTATGATGAGCATAAATTAGCATATATTACCCCTATTTTCAAAAGTGGAACAAGACTAGAGGCAAGTAATTATAGGCCTGTGAGTCTGACATCTCATATTATGAAAGTGTATGAAAGGGTAATGAAGGAAAATATAATGAAACATTTAATGAAAAATAGTTTGTTTAATATAGGACAACATGGTTTTGTACTCGGAAAAAGTACACAAACCCAACTGTTAGTCCACCATGAAAATATATATTAAAATATGATAAACGAAAAAGATACAGATGTGAATTTTTGCAAAACAGAAAACAGATAGTGATTGCAAACGACGAGAAATCGGATGAAGCTAAGGTAATATCCGGTGTGCCACAAGGTACGGTGTTAGCTGCATTGCTGTTTGTCATTATGATTGCAGACATAGACAGTAATGTTAAGGACTCGGTAGTGAGAAGTTTCGCCGATGACACAAGAATAAGTAGAGAAATTACTTGTGATGAAGATAGGAACTCGCTACAAAGAGACCTAAACAAAATATATGAATGGGCAGAGGTAAATAGGATGGTATTTAACTCTGATAAATTTGAATCAATAAATTATGGTGATAAAGAAGGAATGCTATATGCATATAGAGGACCCAATAACGAGACAATCACAAATAAGGTAGTAGTTAAAGACCTTGGTGTGATGTTGAATAGGAATATGTTATGCAATACTACTGGCAAAATGCAAAGCAAAAATGGGAATGTTGTTCCGGCACTTCAAAACAAGAAAAGCCGAACACATGGTTATGCTTTATAAAACGTATGTACGTAGTCCACTTGAATATTGCAGTATAACATGGTACCCACACTACCAAAAGGATATTGCACAAATAGAGAGTGTACAAAGGTCCTTTACAGCTAGAAGAGAAGAAGTCAAGGACCTTGGCTACTGGGAAAGACTACAGTTCTTAAAATTATATAGTCTCGAAAGGAGAAGAGAACGCTACATGATAATACAGGCATGGAAATAGATAGAAGGAATTACCGAAAACATCATGGAGCTAAAAATATCAGAAAGAGCAAGCAGAGGTAGATTAATAGTGCCCAAAACTATACCAGGAAAACTAAGGAAAGCACACAGGACATTAATCCACTACGCACCAGCATCAGTAATGCAGCGATTATTCAATGCATTACCAGCTCATCTGAGGAACATATCAGGAATGAGCGTAGATATGTTTAAGAATAAGCTTGACAAATATCTAAGCTGCATCCCAGACCATCCAAAATTGGAAGATGCAAAATATACCGGAAGATGCATTAGCAATTCTCTGGTAGACATCAGAGGTGCTTCACACTGAGGGACCTGGGGCGACCCGAACGAACTGTAAGGTCTGTAAGGTAAGGCCATGTTAGAAGTTAATAATAATAATAATAATAATAATAATAATAATAATAATAATAATAATAATAATAATAATAATAATAATAATAATAACTACAATTTTAAAAACGAGGTACAAGACTTGCGTAGAAAAAATGTGTTATCTGTTTGCTCCTTTATTTTGTCTTTTTAATAATACTAATAACAATAATGATTACGACCTTTTTTGAAACGAGTTGCGAGACTAATAATTAAAAAGATATTCGCCAGTTGCTGTTTTTTTCTGATGTCCTAGAAGACTTACAAATCATGATGTTGTTGCTCTTTTTTTCTGATGTTCTAGAAGACATACAAATCATGATGTTGTTGCTCTTTTTTTCTGATGTCCTAGAAGACTTACAAATCATGATGTTATTGCTCTTTTTTTCTGATGTTCTAGAAAACTTACAAATCATGATGTTGTTGCTCTTTTTTTCTGATGTCCTAGAAGACTTACAAATCATGATGTTGTTGCTCTTTTTTTCTGATGTTCTAGAAGACATACAAATCATGATGTTGTTGCTCTTTTTTTCTGATGTCCTAGAAGACTTACAAATCATGATGTTGTTGCTCTTTTTTTCTGATGTTCTAGAAGACTTACAAATCATGATGTTGTTGCTCTTTTTTTCTTATGTCCTAGAAGACTTACAAATCATGATGTTGTTGCTCTTTTTTTCTGATGTTCCAGAAGACTTACAAATCATGATGTTGTTGCTCTTTTTTTCTGATGTTCTAGAAGACTTACAAATCATGATGTTGTTGCTCTTTTTTTCTGATGTCCTAGAAGACTTACAAATCATGATGTTGTTGCTCTTTTTTTCTGATGTTCCAGAAGACTTACAAATCATGATGTTGTTGCTCTTTTTTTCTGATGTTCTAGAAGACTTACAAATCATGATGTTGTTGCTCTTTTTTTCTGATGTCCTAGAAGACTTACAAATCATGATGTTGTTGCTCTTTTTTTCTGATGTTCCAGAAGACTTACAAATCATGATGTTGTTGCTCTTTTTTTCTGATGTCCTAGAAGACTTACAAATCATGATGTTGTTGCTCTTTTTTCTGATGTTCCAGAAGACTTACAAATCATGATGTTGTTGCTCTTTTTTTCTGATGTTCTAGAAGACTTACAAATCATGATGTTGTTGCTCTTTTTTTCTGATGTTCCAGAAGACTTACAAATCATGATGTTGTTGCTCTTTTTTTCTGATGTTCCAGAAGACTTACAAATCATGATGTTGTTGCTCTTTTTTTCTGATGTTCTAGAAGACTTACAAATCATGATGTTGTTGCTCTTTTTTTCTGAAGTTCTAGAAGATTTACAAATTATGATGTTGTTGCTCTTTTTTTCTGATGTTCAGAAGACTTACAAATCATGATGTTGTTGCTCTTTTTTTCTGATGTTCTAGAAGACTTACAAATCATGATGTTGTTGCTCTTTTTTTCTGATGTTCCAGAAGACTTACAAATCATGATGTTGTTGCTCTTTTTTTCTGATGTTCTAGAAGACTTACAAATCATGATGTTGTTGCTCTTTTTTCTGATGTTCCAGAAGACTTACAAATCATGATGTTGTTGCTCTTTTTTCTGATGTTCTAGAAGACTTACAAATCATGATGTTGTTGCTCTTTTTTTCTGAAGTTCTAGAAGATTTACAAATTATGTTGTTGCTCTTTTTTTCTGATGTTCCAGAAGACTTACAAATCATGACGTTGTTGCTCTTTTTTTCTGATGTTCTAGAAGACTTACAAATCATGATGTTGTTGCTCTTTTTTTCTGATGTTCCAGAAGACTTACAAATCATGATGTTGTTGCCCTTTTTTTCTGAAGTTCCAGAAGACTTTCAAATCATGATGTTGTTGCTCTTTTTTTCTGATGTTCCAGGAGACTTACAAATCATGATGTTGTTGCTCTTTTTTTCTGATGTTCTAGAAGACTTACAAATCATGATGTTGTTGCTCTTTTTTCTGATGTTCTAGAAGACTTACAAATCATGATGTTGTTGCTCTTTTTTTCTGATGTTCTAGAAGACTTACA
>JANJGK010000007.1:21388375-21413375 GCA_039081455.1 Macrobrachium rosenbergii
ACCTAAGGTATTTACATGGCATTAACTTACAGTCTGGGGAAGAGAAGGTTTCCTTTTGTGTGTGTATGTAACTCAAAGCATTTTGAATGAGAGTTCAAACCCTTTGAGCCTGAAATTAATTCTATCATTTAATTGCCAGTTACATTAACATCCACATAATTCATGTGTGTATACATATATATATATATATATATATATATATATATATATATATATATATATATATTTATAGTGTGTGTATACACACACACACATATATATATATATATATATATATATATATATATATATATATATATATATATTATATATTTATAATCATGAAGCTACAAATGTCGCTTAATATCAAATTCACGCTACCTCGGGAATATCTCCGATGGAGAATTATCACCGAAGGGGAATTTATTTAAGTGATAAATGAATTGGTACCGCCGGGATTCATTTATCACTTAAATAAATTCCCCTTCGGAGATAATTCTCCATCGGAGATATTCCCGAGGTAGCGTGAATTTGATATTAAGCGACATTTGTAGCTTCATGATTGTATATAAATCACGGTGTGATAAAAAATTTCATATATATATATATATATATATATATATATATATATATATATTATATATATATATATATATATATATATATATATATATATATATATGTAGAATCTACTGGTCACTTTTACCAGAGTTAAGAGGGCATTAGCTGGCCGCGATTATAATAGAAACGAGTCTATAATTCAATAAACTAATTATTTCGAAATATGCACAAGGGCATACAGAAAATCACTGATAAAGACAGAGAGAGCAAAACAGAGAAGACGTTAACCAAAACTAAGTCATAACAGATGCCGAGTTTAACCGTTCGTCGCCAGTGACTAAAAGTGTTTACCCGTACTGCGCTGGGCAAAAAGATGAACTAATTTAGATCTTGATCTCGCCCGGTGACCTCTCGCACACCATAACGTTAACTCGATAACAACCATTGAACGAATTGCATAGACAATTAAACGTGAAACATTAATGGAAAAGGGAAGCTCATCTGGACGAAACTAGGGAAAATTATACCAGATTTAGGCATCGAACCCATACCCATATATACGAAGGCTCTGGAAGCAGAGTCAGTTAGAAAATTTCTGAATGCCCATAGTACAAGTGAAATTCTAAGTCCACGAATTTTACGATGTGCCTTTTAAGATAAAGACTCGGTCATTGCTACCCATTGAAAGGTGGAAAAGTTATACAGTTTAAAGACTAAATAAATGTAATTAAGGGGAAACATAAATTTCATTTAACCAACATTAACAAAAGAAGAACTTATGAAATATTGAAAGATAGCCGACATCTGAGCACGATAAGTGAAGTTCCAGGATAGTTAAATATTGAGGAACTTGTTCCTACGAAGTGAAAGCAAGCAGTACAACGGACAGTTAATAAGAAGTGCAAGCCTTCCCCATTACATATATATATATATATATATATATATATATATATATATATATATATATATATATATATATATAAATATATATATATATATATGTGTATATATATATATATATATAATATATATATATATTACATAAAATATATATGTATTACATATATGTACATATATACATATATATACATATATATATATATTTACGTATATATATATATATATATATATATATATATATATATATGTATTTACGTATATATATATATATCTATATATATATATATATATATATATATATACACAATTGTATTAGCCAAAATGCCCTCTTAACTTCTCGAGAAGTGGCTGTGATGCCCGGCCCGCGACCGGGCATCACAGCCACTTCAATTTCTTGCACTTGGATCTTACGGCTTTGTAGTGACAAGCATATCCAAAAAAGCGCGCAGAATTCGAGAAGTTAAGAGGGCAGTGTGGCTATTACAATTACATATGTATCTGGTAAGTGACCAGTAGATTCTACATACACAGTATATATATATATATATATATATATATATATAATATATATATATATATATATATATATATATATGTATGTATATATATATATATATATTATATATATATATATATATATATGTGTATATATATATATATATACTATATATATATATATATATATATATATATATATATATATATATATATATATATATATATATATATTACACGTCCATACACGTTAAGAAACAATCATGTTTTCCAAACAAAAAAGTATTTTAGTACAGACTCAAAAGTGATACGTCTTACTTTCATGCCAGAGATTACGAGAAAAGTAGAATAACACGTAACTGCTTGTTCGCGCGCCGATACAATTGGTTTTTCACGTGTGCCAACGCGTGAGTAAGTAATTAAGTATTATTCTCATTTTCATCGTAGTTCTTTAGCGTTAAAATAATATTTATAATTTTCGAGTGTATTCTGATGTAATTTTTTTTGTGGAGGGGGAAGGAGGCGAACCTATCTGAAGAGAAGAGGAAAGAGATTAACTTTCAAACATGAAGACTAAAGGGCTTTACACTGTTCAGGAAGCGATTCATCTTTGAAATAAAATCATACATTCATACATGTAATTGCACATATGCATCCACACAAAAAAACTCACACACAGATACTGTAGAAACATACATATATATATATATATATATATATATATATATATATATATATATATGTATGTATGTATGTATTATATACACACACACATATATATATATGTATACACACACACACAAGTACATACCCACACGCATACACACTATATGTAATATAAATATTTATATATGTATATATACATATATATTTACATACATACACCCATATATAATATATATACAGTATATATATAATATATATATATACATATATATAATATTATATATATATATATATATATATATATATATATATATATATATATATATGTGTGTGTGTGTGTGTGTGTGTGTGTGTCTGTGTGTACACACACACGTACACATAAATATATATACATATATACTTACACACATACACATACGTATATATATATATGTGTGCGTATGTATATATATACATTATATAATATATACATATACATAACCGTAAGGAATATTCTACAAAAAGGAGAGGCAAGACAAGGCGAACCCTCTAACGGCTACATTTTTTCCTCTTAATGATCGAGGATTTTATCCATCTCTCATCTAGGTATCCACAAACATGAAGAAAAATGCTGTGTATGGTAGTTTTTCTTTTTTTCTATTTTTTTCCTCACCATCATTAAATCTTGGCCGTCTTTCTTGATACATCCTCGTTAATTTAGACGATTAATTTTTTTCTAACAGTAGAGATAAAAAAAATTGCAACAGAAATAATTATTCACCTTTTGAGAATAAATAAAAATATATAGGGAGGACGGTACGATTATATTTTTCGCCAATTAAAGCCGTTATTCCATCGAAGGTTTGTCTAATAATCAATTAGTGGGAGGATGTTAATCAATACAACATAATTACAGCAATATTTTTCCCCTTTTTGCACCTGGTACCCAGTATAATCCGAAAGTTGTGTAATATATAATTCAAATTAAAGTGACGAATCTCTATTGAAATCCTTTCTTTTTACTCATTTTTATTCATTTTTTTATTTAGTATGCCGAGAAAATTCGACATTATGCAAAAACAAATCTCAAGAATAACAGTTTTACAGTTAGTCAAATTGAATACGCAATCTTCCTCTACTGTAGACTGAAATTTGTTCAAACCATAACCCAGGGGGCCAGGATGGAGCCACAAATGTGGCTAAAATTTTTAAAAACGTATTTCATTCCCATACGTCATTTATGAACAGAAACTACTGTTTTACATGCAATTGTTATAACCAAGACACCCTCTGAACTTCTCGATTTCTTTACACTTTTTTTGGATACTTTTGTCACTACAAAGCCTAAGATCCACATGAAGGACCAAATGAGGAAATTCTCACTCTATAGCAGGATTCGAACCTACATCCGTTATACCAGAAAGAAGTAGCATCCTTCATTTGGATTTCAGGTTTTGTAGCGACAAGCGTATCCAAAAAGTGAGAAGAAATCGAGAAGTTACGAGGTCATTGTCATTATTACAATTACATACGGTGTTATTTTTCAAATGAACACCATATCATTTGGAAGCTCGAATTTCCAAGCCAGAGGCCCCTGTGGGCTTGTTCCACATGAATAGGGTTCATCTTCTGAAAATAATATATATATATAATAGAATAGATATATGTATGTATGTATGTGTGTGTGTGTCAGCATAACTCTGAAAATGCACTGAACAATTTCAACCAAACTGGGTATACATATGGCTTACTATCTAGAAATCAGCACTGGGGTTTGGGGGGGCGGGTAAGACATCACTAGCATCAAATGGCACCAAAGGGTTTTGGGGTGGGAAGGGAAGGGCTTCCCTGAAACGGAGCTGGTTCTGCCCATAGACTTAGTAACTAATTAAACTACGAATTTACCATACGTAATTTCGGTATACATATAGCTTAACATCTGGGAAGGAATATTGTGGGGCTAAGACATCAATGGCACCAAAGGGGTGGGGGTTGGGAAGAGGATGACGAAGAGAGAGGGAGGGGAAGTGAGAGTGAGAGAGAGAGAATTTTATCGGTTGTCATTCAGAACTGTCCCGGGCAGCGCGGGGTTGGTCAGCTACTAGTAATATATAAAAGACATTTAAAGTCATTTTTACTGACATACTGGTAAGTCTGCAAGTAAATCGGACGTTCACTGAAAACTGGAATTTCACGAAACATTTTGCTGTGATGAGAAAACACGATCCATTCCCTCCCGGACAACACAACTATATCCGATTCAATTCTACTTATTTCAAAGATTAAAGCCACGGTTATTCACTCGCCTGACGCACATGATTTAATAGAAAATAATTCAAATAATTCAATAAAGAGGAGAATCCATTTCAGCAAAACAGTCAACTCTCACTAATTACAAAAGTCCAGCCCTTCCGATTATTAGATTATGCTTTAAATGATTAAATTAACTCTTTTTGTGAATAAATGATATTGTAGCCAGCTGGATATGATCACATATTTTTTTTTTCTCTACATTAACTCGGTCGTTAAACCCTTGGGACGCTGAATTACCAATTCCGGGGAAAAGGCTTTTAATTACTGAAGGAATTTGATATAGAGTTCCCTTAGTTTTTTTTATTCAACGCAAAACATTAAATCATAAAAGCTCGACCGGGTTCTGTTGGATGCCAAGAAATTAAACGATTCTATATCGATAATAAAACTTTCCAGTTTCCAAATGTTTATATAAATATACTGGGACTATATTGGAACGAAAGAAATTCAGAAGATATTTATTATTATTATTATTATTATTATTATTATTATTATTATTATTATTATTATTATTATTATTATTATTATTCAGAAGAAGAACCCTATTCATATGGAACAAGCCCACAGGGGCCACTGACTTGAAATTCAAACTTCGAAAGAATATTTTGGTGTCCGTTAGGAAGAAGTAACTGAAGGTAATCGGAAATACAGAAAGAGGAGATTAGTTATTAGAAAAAAACAGACACATTATCAAACTAATAAATAGAACATCTCAGTTATAATTTATATAAAAAAAATAAATGTATTATCACCGTGACCTTTATAAAAGCGTTTCTATCCCTGCACAAATTAATTTCATACTGATGAACTTTGCAACGGAAAAATGTAGAGATGTTGAATGCAAAAAAAATTATATTTAATGAGAAGTCTAATGGAGCAGGCAATTTAATACCTCTGTAAAAAAAAAAGATAAAGTACGCATATCGGTAGTATGTTTGTGATTAATTAACCGAAGAGATATGCGTTCTTACCTTATATCTTTAATAGACATATGTTACTGTGTCTGTTTGGCTAATATGAATACGATGATTATGAATATGATATTTAATCCAAAGGCCAAGCACTGGGACCTATGAGGTCATTCAGCGCCGAAACGGAAATTGAAAGTAAAAGGTTTGAAAGGTTTAACAGGAGGAAAACCTTGCAGTTGCACTATGAATCAATTGTTAGGAGAGGGTGGAAAATAAGATGGAAGAAAGAGAATATGAAAGGAATGAAAGGAGGTACAGTAAATGAAATGAAAGGGGTTGCAGCTAATGCCCGAAGGCACGCTGTAAAGAACCTTAAGTAATGCCTACAGTGCCCCGCACGAGGTGCAATGACGTCACTAGCCCCCCTCCCCCCCCCCCGTCACCACGGGGTCTATTTGGCTAATGCTCGTCCTGCCTAAAACGTCTATTTTTTGTGAGGCAACAGACTCATGTCTTCTGCGTCTGTTATGTAGGAAATAACGACTGAATATCGCGCTCTTCATTAATATTCGGAGTAACTGCGCTAGTAGTAGTAAGGTATCCAGTGCTACTATTATTCCTGACAAAAACTAATAGCAGGTGGTAGCGCTAATCTATTATAAATTTGATTACTCTCCTATAAATTCTTTAACCCTTTTAACTCCCGTTCAGACCCTTCGTCAAAATGGTTAGTTATTTCGTGATCAAGAGAAGCAATAGCGATGTTTCAAATGTTAAGTTACATGTATTATGTGTTATTTGCTGCTCTGTACAATGATCTGGAAACTCGCATTCTCGATTTATTTATTAGTTTTATTCTTACATTTTATCATTTATGTATACCTGTGTGATCATCAATATATTCATTTAGATTATTCTTGTTAATTTATAAATATTCATTTGTAAGTATATACATATATACATACATACACACATATAAATACTATATATATACATCTAAATATACAAACTATATATATATATATGTGTGTATGTATGTATGTATGTATGTATGTATGTATAACTGAATCACGAAAATATGGAACGTGATGAATATATAAATAAAGATAAAATCCACGAAGGAAACGGAAACACTGAAGTGCTGCGAGGCCTTTCGACGCTAGGTCCTTTACTTAGCAGACTGAAGAAATATAAAAGTATGTTTACAAAGAAAGCTCATATAAATGCATGTATGTATGTATGTATGTATGTATATTACATGTACACGATCCAAAAAAAAAATCCTAGCAAGCCTTTATTGCTTATGCGTGTGTGTTAGAGAGAGAGAGAGAGAGAGAGAGAGAGAGAGAGAGAGAGGAGAGAGAGAGAATGACTGCATACTTTTCGGAAACATCATGAGAATAAGATTATTTGTGTGTGTGTGTGTGTGTGTGTGTGTCCTTTTCATTCAGCAGTTTCGAGTAAGAAATATCACGGAGAGCGCGTGTCTGCATTTCATTAACATAATAACAAACGCGGGAGAGAATATTCCAGGAAGGTGTTTGTTTTTTGTTTTGTTTTTTTATTCCAATGAAGTCGAGATTATCGGGAAATATTTCGATATCGAATAACGAAATAAGGAAGTGTGAAGCAACGGCCCTGATGCCGACCGCTAGCGTGTATGTTCATACCTAGACACACGTGCCTTCCTTTACCTGCACAGGTAGCTTACCTGTACGGGTAACTCGTTCCTTGTTCCGTTTAGTCTTGTTTGAAGTCTTTGAAGTCCAAATCGTGGACCTGGTCATTACTGTACTTATAATTCCCTTTAATGTTCTGGGGACTTGGTGCGGTTCGACATCTGACAGTGACATTATCACCAAGTTCTCTCTTTGTATTTATTGACTTCATGGAATTTAGGCTGTCCAGCCAAGCGCTGGGGCACTTACGGCCCATTCAGCGCTCAGGACAAGGTAAAGAGGGAGTTGGAACAGGGAGAAAACTCACATTTTTACTAATAAGTAATGGTTAGAGAGGTTGGACAGCAAGACTGAAGAAAGGAAGCAGATGTGGAGGTAAAGTAAAAGGCTAAAAAAGTGGATGCAACTAAGAGCCGAAGGGATCCTGCAAGAACCCTTTTGTATTGCCTACGGTGCATCGTGTGAGGTGCACTGAAGGCATTATCACCCAACAGAGTTTCTCCGTTTAGTAACCTTGATGGCGTAACGCCAGTTTTAGCGGTTATAAATCAATCAATTAATGTGCCTCACTTCTACTTAATGATCTCCAATAATATGAATACCGAACACTGGCTTGATAAGAATTTTGTGTAGAAAAGAATATTACTACATTTTTATAACAACGGCTGTCATGGGATCTCTGATTTATCCATTAATGCTTTGTTTCCTAAGAAGTTTGATGTGTATCTGATATTAGCTGAGTCTGACAATTTACGTGGTCTTCCTCTATCTTACTACGGTACATAGTTCCCATTTCACACTCTCCCTCACAAGGTGCACATTTTCTAGAAGTACTATTTTGCAATCTGATGTCGAGAGATTCGTAGGATGGTCGGCTCACACGAATATACTCGAACAATTACCATACCATGAGCCTTGCATTCCCAAAAATTGCCATCTGAAAACATTCCTCCTTCTCTCATATTTTGTACTCTGTGATGTCATACTAGGTCTAATCTCTGAAAACATTCCTTCTTCTCTCATACTTAGACTCTGTGATGTCTTATTATGTCTAATCTCTGAAAATATTCCTTCTTCTCTCATACTTTGTACTCTGTATGTCATATTAGGTCTACTCTCTGCAAACATTCTTCTTCTCTCATACTTAGTACTCTGTGATGCCTTATTATATCTAATCTCTGAAAATATTCCTTCTTCTCTCATACTTAGTACTATGTGATGCTTTATTATGTCTAATCTCTGGAAATGTTCCTTCTTCTCTCGTACTAAGTACTCTGTGATGCTTTATTATGTCTAATCTCTGGAAATATTCCTTCTTCTCTCATACTTAGCGCTCTCTGATGTCACATTAGGTCTAATCTCTGAAAACATTCCTTCTTCTCACATACTTTGTACTGTGTGACGTCATATTAGTCTAATCCCAGACATCTATTTTAATTCTAACTTGAAAGTACTTACTTCCGTAAAATGAGATCTCGCTCTGTTTATGTTTTGAAATGCACTTGAGAAGACAGCTGACATCAGTTACAAATAATAAAAATACTTCATACATTTAAGGAAAGGATTTCAGCCATGACTTTTCAAAGTATTTCTGAACGCTGATCAAGGCATAAATAAAGCAAACGGGGAGAGAGAGAGAGAGAGAGAGAGAGAGAGAGAGAGAGAGAGAGAGAGAGAGAGAGAGAGAGAGAGAGAGAGAGAGAGAGAGAGATATTTCTGCCATAACTTTTAACAGTATTTTTGAATGCTGGTCAAGGTATAAATAAAACAAACGAGGGAGAGAGAGAGAGAGAGAGAGAGAGAGAGAGAGAGAGAGAGAGAGGAGAGAGAGAGAGAGAGAGATTTCAGCCATAACTTTTAACAGTATATTTGAATGCTGATTAAGGTATAAATACAGCAAACAAAGAGAGAGAGAGAGAGAGAGAGAGAGAGAGAGAAGAGAGAGAGAGAGAGAGAGAGAGAGAGAGAGAGAGAGAGAGAGAGAGAGAGAGAGAGAGAGAGATGAGAGAGAGAGAGAGAGAGAGAGAGAGAGAGAGATTTCAGCCATAACTTTTAATAGTATTTTGAATGCAGGTCGAGGTATAAATAAAACAAACAGAGAGAGAGAGAGAGAGAGAGAGAGAGAGAGAGAGAGAGAGAGAGAGAGAGAGAGAGAGAGAGAAAGATTTTAGCCAAGACTTTTAACAGAATTTTTGAATGCTGATTATGGCATAAATAAAGCAAACTGAGAGAGAGAGAGAGAGAGAGAGAACAGGTTTTATCATAGCCCAGGTCACTACGGAAACTGCATTACTTTTACCCCTTTGAAACTGGAACTGCAGAGCTAGACTCGAAAATATCCGATTTCACAGTGTATTGGTTATTCGTGTTTCACTCTTTTTATACATTCTCTCTCTCTCTCTCTCTCTCTCTCTCTCTCCTCTCTCTCTCTCTCTCTCTCTCTCTCTCTCTCTCTCTCTCTCTGAACTTTACGAAAGTTTCTTCTTCAAAGCAACGAAGGTGTTCTTGAAATTTTCTGCACTATGGAGTTGCTACGTTAGACTCACTTCTCTTTTGTTGCACTGGCCCTTGTGTAAGTCTGCACTGGACTGGGTACGTATGCTGTGATTATATATATACAGTATATATATATATAATATATATATATATATATATATATATATATATATATATATATATATATATATATATATAATATTTATATATATATATATTTATATATATATATATATATATATATATATATATATATATATATATATATATATATATATATATATATATAAAGATAAAATCCAAGAAGGAAACGGAAACACTGGAGTGCTGCGAGGCCTTTCGACACTTACGTCCTTTACTTAGCAGACTGAAGAAATATAAAAGTAAGCTTACAAAGAAAGCTCATATAAATGACAGATGGGGATTATAAAGGAAACATATGTACCTGGAATCCAACACAATTGAAGAATTAGTAGAACTGCCAAAAACAGAGGCAGGGACAGGACAATTAAAAGATTATACAGGGTTGTGACTGACCACCCAAAAAATAGTTAGTACAACAAAATAATTCTCTTTTTTGTAAACAATAATAATTTTTGCAAGATGAACATTTTTACAAATAAAAAATTTTATCAAACATTGGGATACATAGAAAATATATATAAATCAAGTAACTAACTTGTAATTAAGTCAGTGATTTTATCTTTTAGGTCATTCTTGACCACTTTTCTAATACAGGGGTCCAAATAATACATGCCAGGGCTAAGATTAAAATTACAGCTGGAAGTAGGCTGGATAATAGCGGACTCCAATAGATTTCTTGAAGAGAAATCTTTCGATCTGGCAATCACTGAACTTTCAGTCCAATTTATCCTGTGAGAGTTTTCACTTAAATGAATGAACTATAGCATTGGATGCTTGTCCTGTTTTGACTGAATACTTATGTTCTTTAATACGTACATCTAAATCTTTGCTAGATTGGCCAATACAAAAAGAAAGGCAGTCCAAACTTGGAATTTTATATATTATGTTGTTGATTTCTTAGCGCTATTTTTTATTAACATTCTTTGAGTGTGTTATAAGAAAAAACGAGGTTGACATTAAAAGGTTTTAACAATGATTTCATGTTTTCAAAACCACTAAAATAAGGCAAGCTAAGAATGTTCTTAGGGGTTTCTTTCTTCATGTTACTTTCACTATAAAACTTTTTGTGGGGTTTTTATAACAAATATCTAGTATATGTGAAGGATAACATAAATCTGTCCCCTATTTTTCTTATGTATTCAATTTCTTGATCCAAATACTGGGTAGTGACAATGCGCAAAGCTCGTAAAAACACAGACGAAAAAATTGATATTTTGATGTTGAGGTGATGGCCTGAATAAAAATGGACATAAGTTAAGTTGTTGGTTGGTTTCCTATAAATACTGAATTTGCATTGAAATGGTTCTCTATGTATTAAAACATCTAAGAAAGGGAGACAATTATCTTTTTCTAATTCTAACGTAAACTTAATGGATGGTACCTGGTTATTCAAATTAGAGAGTAAATCGTTTACATCAATACAGCAGGTAAAACAGCTAAAATATCGTCAGCATACCTATACCACTTTAAAGGAGAATAAACAATACTATAATTATAGGTATATACCGTTTTTCAAAGAATTCCATGTACAAGTTTGAGAGGAGTGGGGATAAAGGGTTGCCCATTGCCATACCAAATCCAGTATTTATAGGAAACCAACCAACAACTTAACTTATGACCATTTTTATTCAGGCCATCACCTCAACATCAAAATATCAATTTTTTCGTCTGTGTTTTTTACGAGCTTTGCGCATTGTCACTACCCAGTATTTGGATCAAGAAATTGAATACATAAGAAAAATAGGGACAGATTTATGTTATCCTTCACATATACTAGATATTTGTTATAAAAAAACCCACATAAAGTTTTATAGTGAAAGTAACATGAAGAAAGAAACCCCTAAGAACATTCTTAGCTTGCCTTATTTTAGTGGTTTTGAAAACATAAAATCATTGTTAAAACCTTTAATGTCAACCTCGTTTTTTCTTATAATAACACACTCAAAAGAATGTTAATAAAAAATAGCCCTAAAAGAAAACAACAACATAATATATAAAATTCCATGTTGGACTGCCCTTCTTTTTATATTGGCCAATCTAGCAAAGATTTAGATGTACGTATTAAGCAACATAATTATTCAGTCAAAACTGGACAAGCATCCATTCATTCATTTACGTGAAAACTCTCACAGGATAAATTGGACTGAAAATTCAGTGGTTGCCAGATCGAAAGATTTCTCTTCAAGAAATCTATTGGAGTCCGCTATTATGCAGCTTACTTCCAACTGTAATTTTAACCTTAACCCTGGCATGTATTATTTGGACCCCTGTATTAGAAAAATGTTCAAGAATGACCTACAAGATAAAATCACTGACTTAATTACAAGTTAGTTACCTGATATATGTGTTCTATGTATCCCAATGTTTAAAATTATTTTTTATTTGTAATAATGTTCATCTTGCAAAAATTATTATTGTTTAAAAAAAAGAGAATTATTTTGTTGTACTAATATTTTTGGGTGGTCAGCCACGACCCTGTATAATCTTTTAACTGTCCTGTCCCTGCTTCTGAACGGTTGATCCTAATCCTTTGTAAAACCTCTTAAATATTTAACCCTGTTTTCGCAGTTCTACTAATTCTTCAATTGTGTTGGATTCCAGGTACGTATGTTTCCTTTATAATCCCCATTTATATGAGTTTTCTTTGTAAACTTACTTTTATATTTCTTCAGTCTGCTAAGTAAAGGACGTAAGTGTCGAAAGGCCTCGCAGCACTCCAATGTTTCCGTTTCCTTCGTGGATTTTATCTTATTTATATATTCATCATGTTCCAGTTCCATATTTTCGTGATTCAGTTATACATACATACATATATATATATAATATATATATATATATATATATATATATATATATATATATATATATATGTGTGTGTGTGTGTGTGTGTGTGTGTGTGTGAAAAATCACAAAAGGACAAATTTACGAAAAAGGAAATAAATAACAGCCAAATTAAAGAATCATTCTATATATAACCATAGTATCTGGCTGCGTGCCTTGATATACCATTGTATCCCCTCTTACATACAAGCACCAGTAACATCATCTATAACACATTCGTTTCTGCTCTTTCAATTAAACAATTACATGTATTATAGCTGCTTTTCAAGCTATGCAATTTACCTAATGATAATGTCTCTCGTTTCTAAATCATACTTAAAAGTAGAACATATGTTTCAATACCAGTTCTGCAAAGAATGAGACTAACTCTTTTCCAGAAACACGGATGAAGACTGGAAAGCGCATTAAGGACGAAAATCTCTGGAAAGACTCCAGTTTTCTTTGATCAATAAGGCAGCCATTCAGCTGGATGATGAATATTCTTTGGGGGTCGATACAGGCATCTTCATTACTTTCTTTTTAGTTTTCTGAAAAGAAAACTATTGTGCCGGTTTTGTCTGTCCGTCCGCACTTTATTCTGTCCGCCCTCAGATCTTAAAAACTACTGAGGCCAGAGGGCTGCAAATTGTTTTATGTTGTTCATCCATACTCGATCATCAAACATACCAAATTGCAGCCCTCTAGCCTCAGTAGGTTTTATTAGCCATAAACGTGCTTCTGGCAACGATATAGGATAGGCCACCACCGAGCCGTGGTTAAAATTTCATGGGTCGCGGTTCTTACAGCATTATGCCGAGACCACCGAAAGAGAGATCTATTTTCGGTGGCCTTGATTATGCGCTGTACAGGAAATTCGATTGCGCCGAAGTAACTTTGGCGCAGTTTTTACTTGTTTGTGTATATAAAATGAATAGTAAGGGATAACCAGGTTTGTAAAGCGGATCACTGTGTAAAGTTTCTTCTTATCTAAGCTAAGCATGAGATCTATTGATGCAAAAAGCGTTTTACCTCTCATTAAAGAGCCTGTTAACTATAATGAGGGGGGAAGAGGCGTTTTGGTAAAGTTAAAATATCATAAGGGTCCAGAAATGTATACTCGTACATCTGTACATTACTCTTGGTCTTTATAACAATATGAACGATGATTATTACGCACAATAACTTCCATTTTATCTTTCTAAGGCCATAAACCCAACCTGCAGTTTACTTAATTGTATGTAACCCAAATAAATCCTCACATAGTCCACACAGATCTGAGTTCAGATGACAAACGCTATACTGGAGTCATCCCCTGTCGATCAATAGCAACCTCATGTCACTGTACGACAACCTGGATGATACTTTGAAATTCAAGAAACTTTGTGGCCATTCTTTGAAATGTACATTTAAGGAGAATTTTTTCTCTTGTGAAAGAGGTTTTGAATATAAAAATAACCCGCAGAGTCGACTTGCCACTAATATCTGTATCAGTTGGATCACAGAAATCCGGTCTAAGTAGATAGGCTCCGTGAGTCATATGAACCAGCAATGAAGAAGTAATTGAGAAAGGGGAAATTGAGCGTCCTTCGGTTGCCGTGGTTACCTGTGCGTCGATGGCAAGCAGGCAGCAGCAGCAGCGACAACTGGAATAAGAGGGAAAAAGAGAGAGAGAGAGAGAGAGAGAGAGAAAAAAAAAATAAAGAAAATGTCAGGACAAAATATTGAAGAAAAGATTGAAGAGAATGGGCAGAAGTTTGATAGGGAGGAGTGTATGAGATAAGGGGACCTGCTACAACAAGAGCATTAAGGTCCCGCTTCGAATCGGGTAAATTATTCCTCCTCACGCGTTGAGGATCTTTGGGGAAAGACCATTTTACACTCTTGCAGAGTTGTGGTGGCTGGCGGGGGGCGAGGGGGAGGGGGGAAGATAGGTAGGTGGGTGTGGGGGGGAAATGTCGGTATTAAGGGTAGGTTGGGCAATGCTTCTAAAATCTAACGGGATTCTTATTTCGAAATTCTCTCCCTATTCCCCCCTCCCCTTTTCTTTTACCTTTCCATTTTTTGAGGAGTAAAGGCAAGGGGGTTAAACTCCCTCCGGGATTTTACAATTTATTTTTTTTTTTACTTTCTTTTTACCCTCTTTTTTTTACTTCTTCTCTGCATGGATATTTTTCGCTCACGTTTCCCCCACGGTATTTCTCCCACTCTGATGAATATTCCGAAAAGAATGTGATTGCTTCGGTTTCTTTCTTTCGATGCATATATGAATGCGTCTGCGTTTCCTGCAGTATATATATATATATATATATATATATATATATATATATATATATATATATATATATATATATATATATATATATATATATATATATATATATATATTATATATATATACATATATATATGTGTGTGTGTATGTGTATATACTGTATATATATACACACACACACATATATATATATATATATATATATATATATATATATATATATATATATATATATATATATATATATGCACACGATCGCATACATCTCAAAGATATGAAATCAGTTTTAAAAAAAAACAGTAACATATTATTTTCCAAAGTGGCTATTCTGTTACAAAAAATTTAGCTGATATATGAAATTGATGGCAGACACTACTGGATGTTAACCTGGAGTAAATACACTGACTTGTAACACATACTAAAAGCATAAATTTCTTGGGAAGTTAAATGAAACTATTACATACTTAGAGCAGTCACTAAAATTATACACTTCTCGAAACGCTGAACAGGAGCACCAGTATGCAGTAAATGTGCCTCGCTGTCGAACTCCCCAGTTCCAGAGGGCCTTTATTCCTCACACCATTGGACTGTGGAACAGCCTGCCAGAGGATGTCGTGCAATTGGAAGTTCAGAAGCTCAAGCGAAGTTGCAATGCATTACCGCCCTAATACAATCCTCCTTGCATTTTAATAAATCACTTACATTTTAATTTATTTATTTATTTATTTGTTGATTTATCTGTTCTAATAACTGATCTACTCTTCCTGTATTTCCCTTAACCTTCTGTTACTTCTTTCGAATGGACACCTTAATATTCTTTGGAAGCTTGAATTTCAAGTCAATGGCCCCTGTGGGCTTGTTCCATATAAATAGGGTTCATCTTCTGAATCATAATGATGAAAAAAATAATAATACACGCTTGCAACGCAAAGCCAATGTTCAAATCACACTTTCTATATTGTCAAATATGAAAAATTTGGATATGTAAAGTGTAAAATGCAAAGTAAGCAGTTTCTGTTAAATGACATTTACCAGGAAGGGGTCAGCTTGTGAAACGCTAAAAATTAATGACACCCAAATTTCGATTTGCTTTCAAACTCGGCTGTACCTAATAGATTTATCATGTTACAAGACTTAGAACTCTCTCTGCAACTTTCATAAATGCTACTCTTTTCAATGTAATTTACAACTCTCTCTCTCTCTAAGATTTTGATAAATGCTACTCTTATCAATGCTATTTACAACTCTCTCTCTCTCTCTCTCTCTCTCTCTCTCTCTCTCTCTCCTCATGGTGGCAGCTGCGGCCTTGTTCCTAACTTTTGATATTAATTCAATTATAAAACTTTTCTCCTGAGCGTTTCGGTCAATTTACATCAAAGTTCTTGCCTCATTCCGCGTTTTTCTTTTCTCCTTCCGCTGCTTCCGTAGACTCCTGTTGTGCATTATTTGTCCAGTGAAGATATGCAAACAATCTATGCTCATGTATTAAAGTATAGGTGCAAACATATGCGTGTCTTTCATACATAAATGCAATCACGTATATGTGTGTGTATAAATTGCATGATACTCGGGGATATTCATAATAAACATAACATGAAAAAAATGCAAACTTTCAATTGTAAATAAAAATATATGAATCACCACAAAATTTGTGCAGGCCCGTTGTCATTTAAGTAAACAATTCTCATGATTACTCGGGCAAATTTTATTGATTTAATTAATCTCTTCCATTCGACTTTTATAAAACTTTATACTATATTACTTGTATGTATATATATACATATATATGTATGTATGTATGTATATACAGCACATACATAATTATACATACATATATATATATATATATATATATATTTTTATATATCCATAAATACATGTTTGTATGTATATACATACATATACATACAATATATATATATATATATATATATATATATATATATATATATATATATATATATATATATATATATATACATATGTATGCATACACACACACACACACGTATATCTATGTGTGTGTGTGTGTACGTATGAATACCAACTGTATAAAGAATACCAGAGTGCTGGTACAGTAAAATCAGCGGCTAACCCTTTCAAAATCAGGTCGACAGTGTTTCTCGTCCATTGCAACTTTACAGTTCATGTTACTGCAGGTCAGAGGTCACAGTTGACCCACATAATGATCAGCTACAACTTTGGGTCATCGGAAATACGAGTTCGGTCCAGGTACAGAAACCATAAAGAAATAAGAACGGAAGTGAAGCAGCGTTGTACGGTGTTCAAGGGTTTGTTTACAAACATGTGAAAGACAGGCAGGTTGCATGCTCGTAAGCAATGGATTTGTTGACATGAAAATATAAAGGCGTACGTACGGATGTTTATATATATATATATATATATATATATATATATATATATATACATATACTGTATATATATATATACATACAGTATATCCATATATAAACATGCATACATCCATACATGTACATCTGTATGTATGCATGCATGCATGTACATGTATCTGATTACATACCCCAATACACACACACATATATATATATACATTATATATATATATATATATATATATATATATATATATATATATATATATATATATATATATATATGCACTGTATACGTATATATATATGCATATATATATATATACGGGACGGTGGACTTATTATCAACTAAAAATTCCCCTTCGGTAACATATATGAAAATATATTACTTCCGAGGTAGAGTGAATTGGATATTAAAGGACGTTTGTAGCTTTCTGATTGTATATGAATCATGGTGATGTGATAAATAGTCATAATATGGCTACGTGCGACAAACGCACTACACGGTCAACATGGCAGAGGTGGGTGGATATCGTTTCCAAACGCAAAACACCTGAGTTCGACGGGTGAGTTGATGGGAGATGGTATTCACTTATACCTCTCTTGTGGCCGACTGGTTAGTGTGTCACTGTAGTCCTGATTCCTCGTCTGTCGCTGGTTCGACCCCACGGGACGGTGGACTTATTATCAACTAAAAATTCCCCTTCGGTAACATATATGAAAATATATTACTTCCGAGGTAGAGTGAATTGGATATTAAAGGACGTTTGTAGCTTTCTGATTGTATATGAATCACGGTGATGTGATAAATAGTCATATATATATATAAATATTTACATATTACCAAAATACATCATTTACATAAAAAACTCACTGACCTACATGCATTTCTCACTAAACTCATCGAATTGATCTGGCCCTTTAAAGAAGCCAAAAATTTTCCCTTCAGACATTACCGGCGACATACGCCCTTCCCTCTCTCTCTCTCTCTCTCTCTCTCTCTCTCTCTCTCTCTCTCTGTCCCTTTATATGAACGGTTTCCTTCCTGTTTTTGGGGAGTCTCATTATGGGCGCACTTCCTCCCTCCCACAATCGCCCGGATATGCTCCAAACAAACTCTCACACCCACGCAACCACCCACACAAAAGCTTCCACACAATCCACACACACACACTGGTCTTCAGTAGGTTCGAGAGCTGTCAGCGCTTGTTAGCTTGGGTGCCTACGCCCGCCGGACGCCCAAAAACCGCCCATTCACGCCCACCATTCACCGGCGCTTTCAGGATCGTTGTAGGTGTAGCCATCAAATACCGGATTTAATTTATTATGCCTGAGCTGAATCAAATGGTATTTTATCGGCGCCTGGCGACGCCCATTTCTGCCTTAGTTTTGTTTTGTTGTCTTTCTGTCAGAGGGATGGACGTATTCGTATTTAATCAGAGAGAGAGAAGGAAAGATTATATCTATATATATATATATATATATATATATATATATATATATATATATATATATATATATATATATATATATAGAGAGAGAGAGAGAGAGAGAGAGAGAGAGAGAGAGAGAGAGAGAGAGAGAGAGAGAGAGAGAGAGAGAGAGATTACCTGACCGTAAAGAACATGAATTTTTTCTCATGCTATTCCAAAATAATCGGACAGACTAAATAAAGTGAATCATCATAGCCGATAACTGCAAAATAATCACTAATTATTATCACTGGTAATATTCAGTCTGTACCAAAATCATCAGTAAACATTATAAATAATCTCAACAGCAGAAAGTAAAATAAAGGAATCGTTAGAAAGAGATCGAAAATAATCCAACAAATAGAGTACAAATCATTTATCATTTATTGCGGATTATTATTTTTTTTTTTTTGAAGCCTTAAAATTCCCCAGCGAATATTTCGGATAACTGACATTATTCCCTGGTTTATAACCCTTTTGACACTGAAACCCAGCTGAAATAAACCACGCCATATGGTTTGGATTTCTATTTTCAGATGTCGCTTTCAGCCGAGGATTTTACATTCGGGATACGAATTTTTACGCAATTTAAAAATGACAGGGGTACTTGAAAAAAAACATTCAATTTTATCATGAACAGAAGTCTATTAGTTCTCTCTCTTTTTTTTTTTTTACCCAGTTTGAAAATTATTTTTTTAATAACAATATTCAATAATATTGAAAGTTTTCCATTCAGGCATAAATTTTTTACCAAAATTAGAAATGACAAGTGCAATTAAAAAATCACTACATTTTATTATGAACAGAAGTCTATCAGTACTCCCTTTCTGACCCAATTTCAAAATGATTTTATATAATAATATTCATTAATATTGAATATTATTATAAAAACAAGCCGATTTAATCAATATTCAATAATATTGAAAGTTTTATATTCAGGCATAGTTTTTATTTACCAAAATCAAATATGACATGTATAATTAAGTCAAATTATTAAATCTTATTACGAACACCAGTCCACCAGTACTCCTTTTTTTTACCCAATTTAAAAGTTTTTTATAACCATATTCAATAATATTGAAAGTTTTACATTCAGGTATAAATTTGTTACCAAAATTAAAGGGGTAATTAAAATAAAATTATTAAATATGAACCTAAGTCCATCAGTGCTCCTTTTTTACCCAATTTAAAAATTGTTTTTTTTTATAATAATAATAATAATAATAATAATAATATTCAACAATATTGAAAATTTTGCATTCAGGCATAAATTTTTTACCAAAACTAAAAATGACAGGGGCAATTAAAAAAAATGATTAAAGTTCATTATAAACAGAAGTCCATCAGTACTCCCTTTTGAAGTCCATCAGTACTCCCTTTTGTACCCAATTTCAAAATTATTTTTTATATCATTCAATAATATTGGATATTATCTATTTAGTCAACGCTCTATCACCTCTTCTCATTTCCTTTGCGTTCAAACGCCAGGAAGGACCTAAGGCTAATGAGAAAAAAAAGAGGCTATAAATATTTCGCTATAGCATCCGCACGCTAAAAAATACGTTACACCCACAACGCACAACGTAACGAATAAGGTAACGAACTCCAGCGTTAAACGATAAGACGCGAAAGATATGCCCTCTGGGGATGGCGATCTTACACATACGCACACACACACGCACACACGCACACACACACACACACATACCGCCGCCACCTTCCGCTATCGCCTGGAAGCAAACATAGTGCGATTTACGCCTTAAAAGTTCAGGAACATCCCGCCCCCCCCTCCCCCACCAACCCTTTAACCCTCCGGCCAATGTTCCCCGCCCCCACGGCCTCCACCAACCCCTACCATCCACGCTTAAGTCAACCATCACCCCCGCCCCACAACCCAACACCCGCTTCCAGGAACCTTCTTCCTCTTAACTTATCTTGGACGCCAGGACGCTGTTTGCTAGTTGACCTCAAGGCGAAGTCGTAGTATTTCGCCTTTCCGGTGTTCGTGTGAGCAAACTGCCAGTTCGCGTTAAAAAAAATATAAAAAAAAAAATTAAGAAAGGAGTAATGGTAAGAAATGGTAAGAGTAAAAGGTAGAAAAATGATTGCAGAAACATGGTTGTAGCTGTTGTAGAAGTTTACAAGGTAAAAAAATAAAAGGAAACGAGAATGAAATAAAAATGTATGTATATATAACAAAGTAAAGGGGAGTAACAGTAACTGGTACAAAAATTACTCCAGCGACATGGTTGTAGTTGTTGTAGAAGCTATAGCAGGTAAAAAAAAAATAAAGAAGGGACAGGAGAATGAAATAACAAAAAAAAATAATATAAATAAAGGAGAATAATGGCAACAGTAACAGGTACAAAAATGACTACAGCATGATGGTTGCGACTGTTGTAGATGTACCAGGTGGAAAAAATATAAAAAATAAAGGAGGAACAGGAGAATGAAATAACAAAAAAAAAAAAATGTTTTAAATAAAGAAAGGAGTAATGTAACAGTAACAGGTACAAAAATTATTACAGCAACTTGGATGTAGTTGTAGAAGCTGTAGCAGTAGAAAAAAATAAAGGAGCGACAGGAAAAAAAATACAATAAAATAAAGGAAAGTGTGTGTGTAATGGTAACAGTAACAGGTAGAAAAATTACTATAGCAACAAGGTTGTAATTGTTGTAAAAGTTGTCGCAGGTAAAAAAAAAAAGAAATAAAGGGTGGACAGGAGAATTAAATAACAAAAAATCAAATCAAATCAAATCAAATAAAGTAGAGTAATGCAATAGTAGCAGGTAGAAAAGAAAAGGCTGGAAGGAGAAACCGTTGGGAAACAAAGAGGTAAGTGGCTTTTATACATCTGCTATTTTCGGTAATCTTATATTTTCTTCCGTGGTCATTCGCGTTTTCCAATTACTTTATTGCGCGTTGGTCACTGTCCTCATTATCATGCGTGTTTGTTCTCTCTCTCTCTCTCCAAACCTATCTTTCTCTGTAACTACTACCTCCCCCCCTCTCTCTCTCTCCAAACCTATCTTTCTCTATAACTACTAACCGTCCCCCCCTTTCTCTCTCTCGCTTAACCTCTATCTCTCTCTCGCTTAACCTACCTCTCTCTCTCTCTCTCTCTCTCTCTCTCTCTCTCTCTCTCTCTCTCTTTTAAAAAAGTGACAAATAGATAGGTCATTAAATTTTCCTTTCTCCATATCGACACTGAAGTGTTCATCAATACCTTTACTGTTAGAAGAAAATTGCTTCTGAGCAATCAGGAAGGTGCCTTTGGTCATTTGTGCTTTCTTCCCTTTATTTAGGCGTCAGTGACTATTGCCTGTGACGCCAGATAACTTATAATCATAATTATTGAGCTGGCTGAAGAATTTCGATGATTTTCTTCATCTGAATCCATGAAAAAATAAAAAAAATAAAAATTATTTCCTTTGATTACGACATCTCACAACAATAAAACGTTAGATTTAAACTACATACCAAAAACAATTAAATTAATAGAGTAATTAATATTCAGTCAACTTCCTGACAAGCAATGTATGTCTTGTAAACACTGATAGCACAGTCATTTACATATGTCACTGCATGTTATCGAAGCCATTACGTTGTATTCAATACATATGACAAAGCAAGGTAATGAAATATGGATATTCGTGCCTGTACTGATAACAACTGATTAATCTAAATATTTTTATGCCACAGTTTTTTTGAAGCACTTTATTAAACTATGTAAGTTTTAATTTTTTTGTAAAGCCTTGTTATGCCTATGCTATTGAATGAAATATGATATTTTTCGTAAGCAAGGGTTTGAATCACACAACGGGAGATAGCGTTCCTTCATTTGGATTCAAGGCTTGTAGTGTTGAGCGTATTGAATTAAACACACACACACACACACACAAAACAATGTTTATATTTGATTGCACACACACACAATATATATATATATATATATATATATATATATATATATATATATATATATATATATATATATATATATATATATATATATATATATCTAAATATATATAAATATATATATACATATAAATATATTATGTACTTATATAATATATATATATATATAACGCATATGTACTGTATATATATTACATAAGTACATATATATATATATACAGTATATATATATATATGTATATATATGTATATATATTGTGTGTAATCAAATATAAACATTGTTTTGCCACCGTTATCAAGGCATAAAGTCAACTAAGAAGTGACCTGAAGTACTTTTCATATTATTAATGTGATTATTTATGTAATTTACATAAATTGCATCTTTTTTTCCTTTGTAACTGTTTTTCTCCAAAAAATCTTTCCTTTTCATCATATTTTTCATTTACAAAGTAATAAAGATCTAAATTCTTTTACACATAACATGAAAATGACTACTATTGTTATATGATGAATTCTACCATCTATTTTTTCATTAAATATATATATATATATAATAAAACTTCCATTCTCAAGCACCTTTTTTTATTTCATTCTCTTCTTGTAATCACACTAGGATATACCATGTCTCCTTGAGTCTCAATACACTGTCGAAACTTGTCTCAATATAGAAAATCTCTCTCTCGCTCTCTCAACAAGTGAGGCATATTATTTCTCTTTCATATTCGCTCCTCTCATATTCTCTCTCTCTCTCGCTCTCTACCACTTATATACGTATGGATCCACTCCCATCAGTATTTTATCTCTTATCTACCGCTCCCCCTCTTCCCTAGTGCCCTTTTCATGTCTCCTTTCTTCTTTATTTTTTTGTCTGTTTCTCCTTATTTTACCGAGTATAAACAACCCATATTCCTTTCCCATCTCGAAATTGAGGTTCGGTCCCTATCGTTTCCTCTCCTCAACACCAGAGGGCTCCTCAGTCATCATAGTTCCCCTCTTCTCGCCACCAGAGGGTTCCCCAGTCATCACAGTTCCCTCTCCTCACCACCAGAGGGTTCCCCAGTCATCACCGTTTCCTCGTCTCACCAACAGAGGGCTCCCCAGTCATCATAGTTCGCTCTCCTCACCACCAGAGGGTTCCCCAGTCATCACAGTTCGTTCTCCTCACAACCAGAGGGTTCCCCAATCACCATTGTTTCCTTGTCTCACCACCAGAGGGTTACCTAGTCATCATTGTTTCCTCCCCCTCACCACCAGAGGGTTACCCCATCAATATTGTTTCCTTGTCTCGCCACCAGAGGGTTCCCCAGTCATCATAGCTCCCTTCCCTCACCACCACAGGGCTCCCCAGTCACATACCTCCCCCCTTCACCACCAGAGGGCTCCCCAGTCACATACTTCCCTCTCCTCACCACCAGAGGGTTCCCCAGACATCAAAGTTTCCTCCCCTCACCACCAGAGGGCTCCCCGGTCATCACAGTTCCCTCCCCTTACCACCCAACGGTTCCCCAGTCATCATAGTTTCCTCTCCTCACCACCAGAGGGCTCTCCAGTCAATCTAGTTTCCTCCCCTCACCACCAGAATTCTCCCCGGTCACATACTTCCCTCTCCTCCCCCTCACCACCAGAAGGCTCCCCAATCATCATAGTTTCCTCCCCTCACCACCAGAGGGTTCCCCAGTCATCACAGTTCCATTCCCTCACCACCAGAGGGCTCCCCAGTCATCATAATTACCTCTCCTCACCACCAGAGGGCTCCCCAGTCACATATTTCCCTCCCCTCACCACTAGAGGGTTCCCCAGTCATCATAGTTTCCTCCCCTCACCACTAGAGGGCTCCCCAGTCACATAATTCCCTCCCCTCGCACCAGAGGGCTTCCCAGTCATCATAGTTTCCTCCCCTCACCACCAGAGGGCTCCCCAGTGACTTGCTTCCCTCCCCTCACCACCAGAGGGCTCCCCATTCACATATTTCCCTCTCCTCACCACCAGAGGGTTCCCCAGTCATCATAGTTTCCTCCCCTCATCACCAGAGGGCTA
>JANJGK010000007.1:21418375-21421458 GCA_039081455.1 Macrobrachium rosenbergii
TCAAACTCACCGCCTTGGAGTGGTGAAATGTATTCGGCATGGAGTGGAATTCCTGCTAGGACGAGACATCCTCTGGGGATGTCCCACACCCATGCCACTCTGTTGCCTGACTGCCTCTGCTAGTGAGGCCATGCCAAAACTTCCTGAGTGGGACACAGCCTCTGTGACAGCTGTGCCACTGTCAGCCCAACCTTCCGTTCGCCCAAGAGCGAACCGGGCCCCCAGCATCTAAACCATTCCAGGCCTAGTCCGCTAATCTCACGGCCACCAAAAAACTCTTCCCTCACCACGAAGGGATATTACCAAATACCGCTGCAGGACCTGCAACATAAGAGTGCACTCCAAAAGATGGTCAAAGTGCCCCAGCAAGCTAGCTGCAGCGGCCAACATTTCCACAACCAACCCAAGAGGCTCGGCCCTCTCCCCAAGACAGTAATCTCTGTCGCCTATCACTCCAGGTACACCGATGAGTTTTGCACCCCCCAGGTCGCTCTTCAGCCTCGTTTGAATCCAATTCGCTGCCAGTGCCACTTGCGAGCACTGGTCAGTGCCAAGCTCCGCCTATCTCAGCCGAATCTCCATACCAACCTTAATCCCCGTGCCTGGCCCCGAGTTAGTGCCAGTGCCGGATCCACAACCTGACACGGATCCTCCTACGGGAGATCCACCTAACCTCACAGATGTAGTCATCACCCATAGTGAGCCTCCGACCCCTGACGTTTCTTCTTCCCACTCTCTTCCAACTGCCGATGATGACCCTCCGGCAGGCCTGGATATTACCTCTTTTCTGGTCAACCAGGAACTGTCCAGCCAGGATGCAGACTCTGGCTTTACTCCCACGATGGTTGTCACAGCAGCCGAAGTGGGAGACCAGCCCGTAGCTACTGAGGCTGTCCCTGATCCTGGTCCTGAAGGCGCTTCTGGCCTTTCTCCCGAGTCGGTACCCTCATCACCTCCTAGGAATGGCCTAGCCAGACCTTGGAGGCCCCGAAGAAGAAGAAGGGAGGGAAGAGATCCAATTAACAAATCAGAGCCACAAGCTCTCCTTGGCACTCGCACCCAGTTGGACAGTGCTGCTTCCATCTCAGAGTGATCCTGGCACCTGCCCAGAGAAGGTAGCCTGCGTGATCTCTGCCCCAGTAGTATTTCACTCCTAACACCTTAGGCATTTGTAACATATTAACCTTTTTCTTACTAACCTCCTTCAAAACTATCCCATACTCAAACTGATACCTTACTTAATTGCATACCGTGATTTACCCTTCAGGTTATTCATGTTTAATTTTGATGTGTGTATTAATCATAAAGCGCTGCCAACTCGTTCAGTGCCAGAGCCCTAGGATAGCAGGTTAGGTTAAATATTTACTATGTGCATTTGCCTAGGAGTAGAGTTTCTCCTGTCGTTAGAGACAGTTAGTAGAAGTTTGCCAGAGTCCTAAGATAGCAGGTTAGGTTAAATATTTACTATGTGCATTTGCCTAGGAGTAGAGTTCTCCTGTTGTTAGAGACAGTTAGTAGAAGTTTCTATACCCTTAGATAGGTTAGGCCTGTTATAGTATGTAAGTTAGCCAACCCAAGTACCCCTCTTAGCAGTTAGGTACGTCCATTTAGCCACTGCAGTGCAAAAGCACAATTCATATAGAGACGCTAGCTAACTAGTCGGGACAAATAGCTAATTAGCCAAGACATTCATGCCCGAAAGGGTGAGAATGCCTTTCCAAAGGGAGGACCTTTCATGTATTTACATTCCTCCCTCGTAGCCAGCTAGGAAACAATTCAAATTTCTGAATAAAAGCACTTCTCAGTTGAATGTTAGGCCAAACAACATGGCAGAACGGAGGGTTATCACTTGTTTTGAACCAAGAACGCATTTCTCTCTGCACTTGAACGGAAGCGAGTACAATGGAACCCCTTTTGACCCCTCCTGATCACGTGTCCAACAAATGACCCATCCAGAAGCGTTATAGGCGAACCCAGGCTGTGAGGTAGATAGGAACTTAGCCTCTAAGTACTTAAAAATAAAACCTATTTTTCCTCACCCTCTTTGCTGGCTGTATGACTTTTTGCAGATCGACTGAGGCTTACACACCAAAACGAAAACAAGCTAAAGGAGCGTACCCTGGACTTTCAGACCCAAGCACTCTGCGCAAAACCAGCTACGCGTACCGAAGGGCGTTCTTCCACCTCTCCCACTGATGACTACTAACCATGTTGATCGGCCGCGTCCTTACATGTTAAGCGCAAACATCTACAGGCACCAGGAGTCATCCACGCTCTGCTCAAGTCGAACCGCCGCCTTGTGAATCAAATCCTTAAAGAATACTGCCATCTCTGAAACAAAGAAAGTCTGGATAGCATTTCCCCCAGTTGCACACAAAGCCAAATACGGAAACTAATTCAAGCCTTATCACGCTTTCCAATTTCAGACGTGCCATTTACGTCATTGTAATTTCCATGTTCTTTAATTTTGATTGCCTGCTGGACCCCCATTTCCAGTTTCATTTGATTTCTTCTTGTGTGAATAAATTCATTGTAACGTAACCCTTTATTCATTTCTCATGGTGACCTTCCACCCTTTGATCAAATTGGTAAAGTAAGGTAAGTCTTAAATTTTCCCTTCATTTTGGTTACATCCTGGTGTTCTCCTTTGGCCCCTCTGGCAGTGAAAATTCACAAATAACCCTCTTGCATTCCTCCAAAGGAATAATAATAATAACACACACACACACACACACACACATATATATATATATATATATATATATATATATATATATATATATATATATATATATATATATATATATATATATATATATATATATCATATGGGTATCATATATCTGTTTCTTAGCCTTCCTACCTAACCTTTCAACCAGTTATGGTCATTCCATTATTTAGCAAATTGTTGTTAGTTTCAGTCTTTCTGAGTTTTTGCCTTTTTGTCATTAACGGCCTTTGCAGTTTCATAATAATAATAATAATAATAATAATAATAATAATAATAATGATAATAATAATAATATAGATTAAGATTATAGATTAAGATTACTGTCTATGGCAGTTCTAATTTAATACCCAAC
>JANJGK010000007.1:21429058-21436558 GCA_039081455.1 Macrobrachium rosenbergii
AAAATTTACCTCACTTCAGCCAGACACCTGAAACCTCATAACAATAATATTATGACTGAACACTCTAAAGGTAACAGTGATCCCTTAAAACTTGCTTAACACTTGAAAAATCACTCTAAGTTTATCAAGTTATGGCTGAGGTGACAACGGTTAATAAACTGATAAAGTAGGGAATAAAGGGCCATTCCATTAAACACTATAATTGTTTCCCTGGTTCTAATTCACTTCGATAAATTCAAAGGAACGTTACAGATATATCACTCGCCTTGTGCACATACACAGATATCTCGAATCGCTGGTGGTCAAAATGAAACACTGTGCTTTTAAAACTTTAAACCAACAAATTTGTTTCTAAGTTCAAAAGTTATAATTAGAGTTCACAATCTCAAAAAGATTTACTATTACTTGATAACAATGTAAGATTTAACTAATTCTTAAACAATTTAACTCATGAAACCTTAATTTTTCAAGAAATTAAGTTAACTGAGCAAAATTCAAACTATTAAGATGCATTCCAAATTTGAAAAAGAAATCTCAAGAAATGGAAATCAGCACAAGCATTCAATGTTAAAATATCAACACATAATTTTGTGTAACGCTGCTGTGAAATTATAAACACATGAGCACATAAGAACAATATGAAAACAAGGACATATTAAGATTTAATATGCAGTAGAAAATATACCAACAGGAATTTCACTAAGACAAACTCTGTTTAAAGATTATATCTATCTCTCAAAAAGATTACATCCACTTTTTAAAAGATCATATCCACCTCTTACCAAAATCACAAATTAACTTTTTACCAAATAACCTCAGGTTTTTACCATGGCAAAAAACAAGCAAATAACACATTGCCTTACTCTCTGCACTCCACTACACAACTCCTTATTCCTCAGTAAATACACTTTACAATGCCTGTACAATGCAAGTATTTTTAACCATTCACAAAGCTTATATGTTTTGTGGGAGAGTGACCACAACTTTACACCCTTCTACTGTATATAAGGATGGGTTGAGAGAGAGAGAGAGAGAGAGAGAGAGAGAGAGAGAGAGAGAGAGAGAGAGAGAGAGAGAGAGAGAGAGAGAGAGAGATTGCCACCTTATCCTACCAGCTCCCTATTCTAACTAACTACTTTTGGTTCACCAATGCCTGGTATGGCTCCAAACCTGGGTTGCCAGTTAGTCATTTAAAGAAAGAGGTTACACTGACAGAATCTTAGAATAAACTGAGTTCCTCTCTCTACACTGGAATAAACAGAATACAGAATTTCTTCTGTAGAATAAACAGTCAATTCTTGGATGTATTCTTTGGCTCAGCAAGCAGTATATGTTTTGCCCCTTATCTGAATGATTGGCAGCCAACTTCCTGCCACGACACTTGTTTTAAACAAACACAGGTCTCTGAACGAGTCTCAGCTATCAACCTGTCATCCTTTATCAAAGATAACATGAGTGCCCTCTCTTGCATACCCATTTCTTGTGCTGTTAAGCACACAGCTGTGCAAACATGACCACAGGATGATCTTATCTGATCTGGTCACTCAAATAGCCCTCTTTACAGAATCTGAAACTCCATCTCCCACAAAACATAATACATTACAAACAGAAAATATATAAGTATTGCACAACAATACACATATTGCAAAATCACCTCATTACACTTGACAACACATGAAATATCTGAAAGAAAAATCATATCAGAAATACAGACAGCAAATCAAAAAATACAGAACACACATTACTTTTATAGAATATTCACATATAATATATATATATATATATATATATATATATATATATATATATATATATATATATATATATATATATGTATATGTATATATACAGTATATATATATATATATATATATATATATATATATATATATATATTTTTTTTTTTTTTTTTTTCAGAAACAAATTAATCCCTTATCCAATTACCAGCTTTTAAAAATTACATCCAGTCATCTGCTATTAAGAATTCTATTAGAAGTCTGTTATCTTGCAGACGTGAAATATGAAAAATTTATATCCGTAAACTATCTTTAATGCTTACCTAGGCAAATTTTGAGCTTTCATTTTTGAACACTTATTACCAGCATTTAACTATGTATGTATATGTATGTATATGTATATATATATATATATATATATATATATATATATATATATATATATATATATATATATATACATAAATGCTGGTAATAAATGTTAAAAAATGAAAGCTAGACGTAATTTGATTGGCTCCAAAATTTGCGTAGGTGAGTATTAAAGATAGTTTATGGATATAAATTTTTCATATTTCACTTCTGCAAGATAACAGACTTCTAATAGATTTCTTAAAAGCGGATGACTGAATGTAATTCTTAACAGCTGATAATTGGATGAGGGATTAATTTGTTTTTGAAAGTCCCTTTTTTTTTGTCTTTTAGTTTTCTGAAAAGAAAACTATTGTGCCAGCTTTGTCTGTCCGTCCGCACTTTTTTCTGCCCGCCCTCAGATCTTAAAAAGAACTGAGGCTAGAGAATTGCAAATTAGTATGTTGATCATCCACCCTCCAATCATCAAAACATACCAAATTGCAGCCCTCTGGCCTTAGTAGTTTTCATTTTATTTAAGGTTAAAGTTAGCCAAAATCGTTCATCTGGCGAGGATATAGTGCTGTGGTTTAAAGTTTCATGGGCCGCAGCTCATACAGCATTATACCGAGACCACCAAAAGATAGGTCTGTTTTCAGTGGCCTTGATTATGTGATGTACAGTAAACTTGATTGCGCTGAAGAAACTTCAATGCATGTCTTGCTTGTTTACAGTCATTGCCAACATCAAAAATACATCCTCCGTACCACTGGCCACACCATCAATAATCTAGAATAACATTGGGTGTAGGTGACTGCTGAGGAATGCCAGAGATCATTGGTATATAGCATCACAGACAGGGTGCTTGGTATCATAGCCACATCTCCAAACATATTTACTGGAAACGAGAAGAAGTCACTGAGATGGATGTAAGGATTAAGACAAGAAGTTTTCACTTGACTGTGAGGACGTGTGAGAACAGGAGAGTCCATGGTCAGCTTTATGTTTTAACCCACCTCCAGCTTAGTAACTATATATATATATATATATATATATATATATATATATATATATATATATATATATATATATATATATATATATATATATATATATATATATAAATTGAATCTTCTCGATTATGCCTGTATAAAAGATCATTTACCATTTTTAGTTTTCTAAAAAGAAAACTATTGTACTGGCGTTGTCTGTAAGTTCGCACTTTTTTCTGTCCTCACTTTTCTGTCCGCCCTCAGATCTTAAAAACTGCTGAGCTAGAGGGCTGCAAATTGGTATGTTGATCATCCACCCTCCAATCATTAAACGTACCAAATTGCAGCCCTCGAGCCTCAGTAGTTTTTATTTTAATTAAGGTTGAAATTACCCATGGTCGTGCTTCTGGCAACGATTTAGGATAGGCCTCCACCGGCCTGTGGTTAAAGTTTCAAGGGCCGTGGCTCATACAGCATTATATCGAGACCAGTGAAAGATAGATCTATTTTCGGTGGCCTTGATTATACGATGTACAGAAAACTCGATTGCGCCGAAGAAACTTGGGCGCATGTTTTACTTATCATGATATTTTTCTCCAGGAACGGCAGTGTTTGATATCCATCCATTTATATGCTGATAAGCCTGTAATTCAACAAAGATAAATTCAATTAACTCAAGGCAATCGTTAATGTCTATCTTGATCTAATTAGGCAATTATGATTCATTTACGTTGTCGTTATTATAAAGCAGTCGCTTTTGTAATGAAGATATGGAGATAGTTTTAATTTATTATATAGAATGTTGTTTTCTAATATTGCGATATGTTAGCTATTTCTTACATATATAACATTTCGTGAGAACAAAGCTGTTGATACGTAATTGAATTAAAAAGAGAACCTCGTGTTGTATGTTTTGACTAGAGTGATCTCCTAAAATCTTTCCGGGGCTTAATTAGTAATAGCCAACATTTCAGAAAAAAAATATACATATATATACACACACACACACACACACACACATATATATATATATATATATATATATATATATATATATATATATATATATATATATCTTCCAAGTTTTCTGATATTCGTCTGTAGAATTTTCCTGTATATTATTTGTAAACAAAAATAATTTTGTTGTGCTTTGACATAAAGTATTATTACTATCCTAATACTATTGTCCTTGCATTTCAGTACATTTTTATCTACGTGTTAATTTATTAATTTATTTTTTTTTCTTCTTTAATAAGTGAATGGGATCTCTTCTTTCTGTATTTCCCTTTACCTCCTCTTACTTCTTCCTAATGAACACCATATTCTTTGGAAGCTTGAATTTCAAGTCAGTGGCCCCTGTGGGCATGTTCCATATGAATAGGTTTCATCTTCTGAGTAATAATAATAATAATAATAATAATAATAATAATAATAATAATAATAATAATAATATATTATTGGTTATTATTATTAGTGTTATGTTTGGAAATGTAACTCATCTTGTGTGTTTTGACTAATAGTATGTGTGGTATTATTATTATTATTATTATTATTATTATTATTATTATTATTATTATTATTATTATTATTACATTTACTTTCACAAACCTTATAGTTATGAAATCTATATTCTTATATTGTAGGAGTGCACTTTTACGGAATATGGTATATAAAAAATTATATTTCGTTGTAGGACAGAAATTTTCACGTAATATTTTTATCGCGATTAAAAAAGATAAGAAAAAAATATTTTAGAACACCCTGATTCCCCGAGCTCATTTAAAAATGCGTGGATTAAGCAAATTCAGTAACTTTTTTTTTTTTATTAAACATTTTAAGGTCACGATTATATAATCTCTTCCTGCTTTTCTGCTTTTTTTTTATATTGTATTTTATAATGTTCCTACTTTCAATATTTAATGTGTTCTCCCTGCCGGATTTATGTTCATTTTCGTACAGTTTTCTGAAGCAGAGGAAAATATCAAAGTTTTGCTCGCCACTTTTCCTTATTCATTTATATATTTTTTTTATGAATTATCAAAAACATTAGAAATTATTCGACGAGGTTCTTCCTTTGTATAATGTTTTTTTTCTTAAATCATGAGTTTTATTGAAGATATTTTGCATTACAATTGATTTAACTCTCTTAGAATCTCTTTAGAGGATATCTGACTTCAAGGTTGAAACTGGGACGTGACTGGAGGGTTTTTTAATTCCTTACCATAATCTTTTATATATATATATATATATATATATATATATATATATATATATATATATTATATATATATATATATACATATGTATACATGTATATATATTATATATATCTGTATATATATATTTACATATATATGCATATATGTATAATATATATATATGTAATATATATATATATATTTATATATATGTATATATATTTATATATATGCATACGGTATATGTATAATATATATACATATATATATAATTTATATATACATGTATAGGCCTACATATTTATGCATGTATATATATATAATATATATATATATATATATATATATATATATATATATATATATGTATATATATATTATATAAACACACATAAAACTGTAAATCGTTTTCCCAGCGTGGGGTAGTTTCTAAGAGAGAGAGAGAGAGAGAGAGAGAAACTACAACACGGCAGTTACTGCCACACGCATACTTAAACTCTTGATTCATGGATGAACCCCATGTAAAGTCAAACTTCCTCAGCAATAAGCAATAGATGTTCCATGCACCCAGGCAAAAGACTCACCAGTGACTAACAAATCTTTTATGCATATTGCACACCATCCACCCCTATCTTGCAAGCATTCTTGCGCTTCCGGTATAATAATTCCCTTCATTTCAGATTCTCTTTTATACTGTGTATCCAACCCTTTCTAGATCTTCCTCTCTTCCTTCCTCCAGGCATTTCTTAATTATACACTCTTAACTAAAACACATCGTCGTCCATTCTTCCCACATGACCGAGCACCTCAGAATATTCTGAACTTTCCTTTCTACTACCTACGCTTTCCTTCTTTAATTTTTCTTACCACTTCTGCAACTTATCTACGCACACACACACACACACACACACACACACACACACACACACACACACACACACACATATATATATATATATATATATATATATATATATATATATATATATATATATATATATATATTATATATATATATTATGTATATATATATATATATATATAAGTATATATATACATATATACACTGTATATATAAGATTGATAAAATCTTTGTCCACAATTATATGGATGGCTCAAAATATTAAATGTTGTACGATTAATTCCGCAAAATATTTTTATCTCTTCATGAAACTGTATATATATAATTTCGTAAACAGAAGGAGGCAATTCCAAAATATTCCAGACATTTTTCGTGTAATTCCAGACCGCTGCAATAATAATTGCATTAATAGCGCGGCGAAATCCCAGAAATATTCCCCGCTGTCTCATCAGTTCCATTCAGGGAATTTTCGAAATCCCAGCTTCTCTTCAAGAAACGCGGCAGAACAATGGAGGAACGCGGGATTTAAAACAAAATGTCTTCGTCCTCCATTGTGACTTTGTCACAGCAGCAGTCACAGGGGTTTTCTCTCCAGTCTGCTTCTGCTGCTGCATCGCCAGGAAGATGATGATGATGATGATGATGACGTTGTTGCTTGGAAGAATGTATAATTGCCCTTGACGTCACAATGGGACTCTTCATTTTTCTCTGTGGCTTTCCAGCGTCTCCTGGAAGATTTTCCGAAAGTGATATCGCCGTGGTGTGTATCCTTTGGAGAGTGGGAGATGGTCGATGGCTAGACAGCATCTTTATAGATGAAATTGTGTTCGTGTTTTTTAATGTTGTTAATCTATATAAAAATTTTCTTCTTGCGTTGGCATCTTGATTATATCTGTGTTCGTTTAAAATTGTTAATTTGTAAAAAATTATACTTTATGACTGGGTATTTAGCTGCTGTTGGTCATTCAGACATCTACAAGAGTGGTTGAGGTATAGCCATATTAACAGATTATATATATATGTGTATATATATATATATATATATATATATATATAATATATATATATATATATATAGATAGATAGATAGATAGACAGATATATTGACCATGAAGTATATAGATAGATAGATTTATTGACCATGGAATATATAGATAGATAGGTAGATATATCGACCATGAAATTACGTCTGTGTTTGTTAAGATTGTTAGCCTGTATAAAAGCATTCTTTTTGTTTTGGTATGTTACTGCTGTTGGTCGTTCAGACATTTGCAGAAGGGGTTGAGATATAGCCATATTAATAGATATATAGATAGATATACAGATATATTAACCACAAAATTACAATACTTCCGTAATTACGA
>JANJGK010000007.1:21441558-21446558 GCA_039081455.1 Macrobrachium rosenbergii
CGCATTCAGATACCGTGGGTTCTGTGTTCCAGCGAAGGTCGTTGGCCGAGTTGTCGTGTCATTGTTAATGTTTTGCTATTTTCTCCGCCAAGGATTAATGCATGATTGATTTTTGAACAAGTTAACTAGTGCACGACAAAGAACAGAGAAAGTGTACCTAACGTGTCTCTCATAGGTAGGGAAAAAATTTGTGGAGTTCGTTGAATTTCAAAATCAGTAACCGTTCAGCCTACGAAGAAGTCTGATCGAGCGTAATGGAGTTAATAAGTGTTCATATAGCGGGAAGCATATCAAAATCCCGCGTCATTAATATAGCAAACGAACGGCAACAGTTACTTTCTTAATAACTTGCATTTTTTTAAAGTAAAGTAAATTCAGTCCCATCAGGACATCACGAATCCATTTCCTTGTCTTGCTAGCAGCCCCTCCATAAGCGGCAATTAATTCCACGTGAGAAAAAAAAAGGCAAAAAGCGTAGCTCATAATAATTTCATTTTCCATCTCCTTACATAAAATCCTTTGCCGTGTTGGTGTATCTAGAGTAAATTTGTATTCCTACATTTACTTTGTTCGTTTTGTGAGAGGAATTCGAGTGCTTTGTGTGATTCAATTGTAAACAAACTTGCCTGGAGACATAGTGTACTCATCCGCCGAGCCCGCTTACAGCCGCATTTGTTTTGAATTTGCTTTTTGCTAACGGGATTTGCCTGACATTTTGGGAGCCCTAGTTGACCACTCCCCATGTCCACCATCTTAAAACCTTTGTTGTTATTGTTTGTGTGATTAGTTTGTAGCACTACAGTCACCTTTAGCCTCTGCCTCATTGCCACTTCGGGACTGCTTTGTTGTGCGTAATAATCCCCCTCGCAAAATCTTAGCCAGAAATAGACTGCGATAGATAGAAAATAGGATAGGGTTCCATACAATAGATAAAAACAAGATATAACTTAGTCAGGGAATGATAGGTCTTAGTTAGGAAATATACAGCAGTATAACAAGTTCCTATACAAATCCACTGACGTAAGAAATCATATAAAGAAAAAGAACTTATAATTTTAACCATAACTCCTCAGAGTAAGACGTACGACTCGGGCTACCGGGAAAGGTACAATTGCTAAACCAATCCCCTAAGAGAGCCCAAGACGACATATCTTCAAATAAGAACCCTACCAGTGTGCAGTTATAAAAATTTTACTCAATTTCCTCAGGCAGCACAAATTGGGTGGGTTAATACATCTCTCTCTCTCTCTCTCTCTCTCTCTCTCTCTCTCTCTCTCTCTCTCTCTCTCTCTCTCTCATATATTCAAGTAAGCATTCAACCTAACCTAACCAAGTGTATGTAACCCTATTCATAGAAAGTTCGGGCTGACACTGGGATAATTAATTTAACTAAACCAGATATCCAGAAACACCTCTGTCCCACAAATAGATGAGGACAAGTTAAGATTAATTACAGTTAGAAACTGTCGATCACGAGTGAGGTCTTTTACCCAGACTTGAGCAGAAGGTAGCCTTTCCCCCTCCGAAAGAGGAGGGGGTAGTAGCACAGCGGGTACTGGGACCTGACACTCACGAGGGCCTCAAAAGCAACCACAATTCAACTCTCCTTCCACAGTGCCACTAATCTGACGCACTGTCATCAACCGAATAGCTTACTTCTCTCTCTCTCTCTCTCTCTCTCTCTCTCTCTCTCTCTCTCTCTCTCTCTCTCTCTCTCTCTCTTACCTTCCCTTTCTCTCTCACTCATTTGTTACACTCTGCTGGGGTAGAGTGCATTATCCCTAAATAAAACTAGTGGACTCAAGTAAAGGGTTCCCAGGAATACACTGGCACCATAGTGCCAGCAAAGAAACTAGAAAAAACAAAACCAGACAAAAGGAACACAGAAGAAAAGTCCTTTTGGTACCTAACCTACACCAGTACATAAGGGTTCTGAGTGCCACCAGTGTGACCTTTACACGGCACACCCAACCACAGTGCCACCTTATTGAAAAGGTGCCACATCCCTTAAGAGTCACCCTAAATCTGAGGGACACTTGCTTGCTGCCCAAGTACGTCCAGTCGACCTGGATAGACATCCTTCCCCACCAGAACCATGGCAGCAGAGAATTATAAAGCCTTCATGGAGCTGGGGACGGCAGCAGGTCTCACCGGATTGGACCTTACCACGCGGGTCAAGGAGTAGATGGATTACTTGGCCAAGTGAGAGAAGGAAGAAAGACTTGAACGGAGGAATTATGAAGCCAAGCAGGGGAGGCTGGAAGATGAAAGAGAAGAAAGGAGAAGACAGCATGAGTTAGCCTGCAAGGAGAGTGAGCCAGCTCTCAAAGAGAAGGAGCTTGAGCTGGAAAGAGCAAAAATGGAAAATGCTGAAGCTATGGCTAGACAGCAAGCCTCCAGCCCCACACCTGCTGCCCCAAATGCTCCAATCTCGAGCATTACTTCCCTCGTCCCCAAGTGGACTGAGGACGAGCCAGCAGCATGGCTGGAGGAAATCGAGGCACTCTGCAATAACTACAGCACCACCAAGACAGAGAGGGCCTTAGTGCTAGCCAAGCACATGGGGAAAAGCTAAGGCAGCCCTTCGCTCGCTGGAGAAGAACTAGAGAGGCAACATGGTTGAAGTGCACAGAGTCATCATGAAGGCGTACGAAATAACCCCGGAGAAATGGAGACAGCGGTTCCGAGGTCTTGCCAAGGAAGTCGGCTGGTCCTGGACTGAATGGGCCTGTCACAAGACCCATTCTGGTACCCTCTGGTTCGACTCCTTATCTTGCACTACGTTTGAGGACCTCTTTAATCGGACCATGCTGGAGGACCTTTACCACTGTGTGCCTGGGCCCCTTGCTGTATATCTCAAAGATAAGCAGCCCACCACCCTTATGGAAGCCTGCCGCATGTCCGATTCATGGGAAACCTTCAACCAGTCCCACCGCACATCTCAGCTGCGCATAATGCCACCCAGTTACCTCTCAGGCTCAACTCGCCTGAAGAATGGACTGCCGAGCAAGCCTACGTGCACCTACTGTAAGATGGTGGGGCATGCTGAAGCTGAGTGCAGGTACAAGCTAGGCACTAACAAGTAGCCTCCTACAACCAGCCAGAACTCCTCTCCCTTTTCACCACCAAGTTCGTCAACCTCATTAGCACCTCGTTCTCTGCGGCCGGGCCGCAAAAGATACTTTACCCTGAGAGACTGGTGGCCCCCATTAAGGGCTCTAACCTGCCCGTGACCCTTCCGGTCATAACAGGCACTGCGGCAGACATTAACCTGATCTCCAGGGCCCAAGTGCCAGCCTGTGCCATGGTTGACGAGAAAACCCGGTGGGAGGTGAAGTGGATAGAGGGCCACACCATTACCGTTCCCACGGTCAAGCTCCAGGTCACGAAACCTTGGGGCACGCTACCCCACCGCCTTGGCGTGGTGGGTGGAATTCAGCCTGGAGTGGACTTCCTGTTTGGTCAGGACCTTCTCTGGGGAAGCCCTTCTCCAACGCCACTTCGCAGCCACGCTACCTCCTCCACGGAGGCCCAGACTGTAGGAGAACCCAATCAAGACGAAAACCCACCTTCCGCCCACCGAAGTAGTCAGCGGAAGGGGCATACACTAAACTGTTCTCGGCCTAGCCCTCTCCATTCGTGAAGGGACTGCCAACAAAGAGGTCCTTCCTCTCCCCAAAGAGACATTCAGGAGGAGCAGTACCGCTGTAGGAAGTGTAAGCGGACAGGCCACTCCACAAATTGGGAGGGCTGCCCAAGTAAGCAACACCCAGCAGACACCCCTGAGCAAGACTGTCCGAGAGGCTCTGATCTCCAGCTGGGGCAGGAATCTTTGTCGCAGCCAGATTCAAGCCATCCACGAGGTATTGCACCTCCGGACCCCTTGTCAGGCATGCCTGACCCTCAACCGCTGCCAGTGCGACTTGCGAGCACTGAGCAGTGCCATGCTCTGTCTGGTACGGACGTTGAGCCACCAATTAAAGAGGACCCTGTGCCTGGTCTAAATCATGAGGCGGATCCTCCTCCAGGAGATTCAGGATTCCCCATGGCACTAATCATAGCAACCGGAGAGCCTCCGGCATCCGAAACCTCTTCTTCACCAAATCTGTCTCCAGAGGATGAATCCCTGGTGGACCAAACTGGCCACCTCGGATGCAGAGGTCGAGATCGCTCTTGCTCCGGTTGTCGCAGCAGCTGGAGTAGAGAACCCTCCTGTAGCTTCTGAAGTTACCCCTAACTTCACACCAGCTAGCCCTTCTGGCCTTTCCCTAGAGTTGGTGCCCTCATCACCTCCTAGGTTGACACAGATAGGCCTTGGAGGAACCCGAAGAGGAAGAAGAAGGGGCGGAATAGAGCCCAGTAGTTGCATAGCCATGAGCTCATGCCGGCACTATTGCCCTCTCAGCACAGTGCCTTACCATCTTGGAGTGATTCTGGCCCCTTGCCCAGAGAAGATAGCCATTGTGATCTCTTTTTCATACCATAGCCTAGACCAGATTAAGTGCATCAGAGTAGCAACCTCATCCCTTCCACTTTCCATCGAGCCACAGTAATCACGTGAGTACAGTGTAACTAAAATCAGACAATCTAAACTATGGTGAAAAGAGCCACTACGCTCATGACACGCATGGCCTAAGACCTCAGTGAGGCAAGCATTTATCATATGAGGCAAACCTCATGTATTAACCAGTAATTACCATCTGTATTGCAGAAAACCTTGTAATGTAGCTAGTTTATTGTCCCTTATGTTGGTGCTACGGTTGTGTTAGGATAGGCTAGGCTAGGGAATACCATAGAATGTACCATTAGGCTAGGTCTAAAACATCACGATTATAGGAGGTATCACATAATAACCATAAGCACCTTTAAGTACAGTTAGGATTCTGTAATATAAGTGATCAAAGCTCATATCCTATCTAGAGTTAGGTAGATCCGTAGCTAGTTAAACTGCACAGGACAAATCTGCTCAGGGGAGAAGAGTAACGTAGAGGCGAACAGCT
>JANJGK010000007.1:21451558-21456558 GCA_039081455.1 Macrobrachium rosenbergii
ATATCATAAAGATAATGACCCCCAAGAAATATAAGTCCTAAATAACGACCCCCGAAAACCCATGGGGGTCAGTATCTAAGAAAAATCCAAACATTTAAGTGGTGGTAGAAGAGAAGACCTGATTATGTACCTGTAAGGTCATTATCTCTCTAGATACTGGAAGTCTTGCGAACAATACATAATTTTTTATGCTACAATATATTTTATGTTTTGTGCCTTCGGAAAGGAAATGTAGTAAAACTGGAAGTTGCTTATTCTTCTCTGTAAAAGAAAGCTATTGTGCTATCTTTGTCTGTCCGTCCGCACTTTTTTTCTGTCAGCACTTTTTCTGTCCGCCCTCAGGTCTTAAAAACCACTGAGGCTAGAGGGCTGCAAATTGGTATGTTGACCATCCACCCTCCAATCATCAAACATATCAAATTGCAGCCCTCTAGCCTCAGTGGTTTTTACTTTATCTAAGGTTAAAGTTAGCCATAATCGTGCTTCTGGCAACGCTATAGGATAGGCCACCACCAGGCCGTGGTTAAAGTTTCATGGGCCGCTTCTCATCCCGAGACCACCGAAATATAGATCTGTTTTCGGTGGCCTTGATTATGCGTTGTAGCGGCCATACGGAAAACTCGATTGCGTCGAAGAAACTTCGGGGTATTTTTTACTTGTTTATTGGTAGTGTTGAGTATTTCAGAATCCGTAATATTCAGTGCTTCATGGCGTGGGAGCACAAAGCATCAAGTCTTCTGAACGATAGGATCTTGGATTATGATGCAGTTCTGCCTCAAGGCAAGTTGAATTCCGATCGATGTGAGGTCTTGCACACATTTTATTTACTTTGAAGGGAAGATGAATAGCTACGACAATCATGGTGGAGACAAATAAATATTCAAGCCCCCAGGAGATCACCTTGTGGCATGCCCTTCATAGCTAGTCAGGGGCCTGTTTTTAAGAACACTGTCTACAGCCACTGGCGATCACTTGAAGTTGCCGTAAATGATGATCGTTACATTAAATCTGGTACGCATTTTATCAACTTCAATAATGTATTTTCAATAAACTTAGGCCCTCGGCATTTGTATGTTAATTCTTCCTCTCAATTTTACGCCTTAATTATGTGGAATTTTTATTGGCATGGTACGTCAGCATTTATAGTTTAATCATTCATATGTTAGTGACAAGTCTGTTTCTTGATAATTGCATGGCAAAGGCTTCTTTCATTATCCAAAATATCAAATAGACTATTTTTTTACTGATTTTAGTTTAGATCAAAGACTATTTTTTTACTTGATTTTAGTTTAGATCAGTGGTTCTCAACCTGGGGGCGCGCCCTCTTAGGGAGGTGTCAGCAATTTCCAGGGGAGGCGGGAGCCCTAGGGAAAAATAAAAAATTCTCTAATTATATTCGTTATTCTCTAAACAAGAGTGAGGAACTAATATTCAGAAGTTTATGAAAAAATTCAAAAGTATCATAGCTTTATAACGATAGTTTCTTATACTCTACTATTCTGGCTGGACTTGCTGGGCTTACCATGTTATGCAATTATTTGCCTCCCTCCCTATCCCTCGAAACTCTTTCTCTTTCTCTCTTTTTTATTTTCCTTTAAATCTGGGAGGGGATTTTACTCATAGATGCAAGGGGGGCGTGGAGGGAAGGACCAACTTATAGGGGGGTCGTGGTAATAAAAAGGTTAAAAACCACTGGTTTAGATAATTATTAAAAAGTCATGACTTTTGCTTCGTTTGGATAAATGAACAGAATGAACGGGTGATTGTTAGTTACCTTATATGCATAGTCAGTTGCGGGAAAAATTATTATAAAGTATAATTTCTAAGGAGTTAGGATTCGCTGGAAAGCAAAAAAAAAAAATAAATAAATAAATAAATAAATTAAATAAAGAAATAAAAATGGATACCGAATGGAGCAATGCTCGATAATTTAATTCTTAAACCTTTTTGGTTCAGGATTCCAAGATTTGAAGGGCAATTTTCTCTGACCCAAATACTGCAACATAAAAATTTCGAATGAACCACGATTCATGTCATTAACAAAATTGAAAATATCCGAGTGGGTGAATGCATTACGTGCACCTAAAGTGTACGTATTTTCGTGGATTACTGTTATCTAAAGAGAGAGAGAGAGAGAATGAGCTAAGCATCGGCCTTCAAAGGAAGGAAAATTGATAGTCGGCTCTAAAAACTGAAGTGGTAGATAGTTTTTAGGCTCCCAGAAAAAAAAAATCACGGTTTACGCACTGTCATTAGAGATTGACACCGAATTGAAAAATGATGGGAAAAATGGCGAGGGGAGGTTTTCATTAAAAGAATTCCTCGCTTTTTCGCGGAGTCAGAAGGTAAATAAATTATACGACCCTTAAAAATGGATGGCCGTGATGTATTGAAGCCTAGTGGAAAGGTTTCAGCTGCTTTCTAAATTTCAGTTTCAAAACCCTTTTTAACTTATCCCTGATATGGAAAACTTCGGTGAAATATCGCTACCCAAAATTAATTAAGTCCTCAATATTGTGTCATCTAAGAGCTAAGAATTTGCCATCGAACAGAATTTTTTTCGTAGTAAAATTCTCCAAAAATATTGTTTATAGATTAGGGTTAGCGTCTAAATAAGAGATTTACAAATGAATTTTATATTTACATTAGAAATATGTAAGAAGGAAGGAAATTGAATTCTTCAGTTATTAACCATTGTTGGCTGTAAATATTTCTTACTTCAGCCATTGGTTTAAAACATTAGGCTCCACAAAAGCCAATTGGATGACTCTTTCTCAGATTCACTCAATTAATGAGCAACGCAGATTGTTTGAGTATATTTGCTAGCTGTTAAAATATTTTGATGTTCATGAGTAGTACGGTAATTAAAGGATAATATAGATCTGATCTATAAAACCATTTCCTACCACTGTCAAATCAGTTATTGCATTTTTTAGTTTTCTGAAAAGAAAACTATTGTACCGGCCTTGTCTGTCCGTCCGCACTTTTTCATATACATATATATACATATACTGTATGTATATATATGTATGTATGCATATATACACTATATGCATATATAAATATAATAAAATCTATAGAAAAACACTATCACACGCTAGATTACAGGAGATTTAATTAGTAACTAAGTTACGAGCCTTCAAAATCACGCAAAGGATAAAGAAAATCACTCCTGTCCTTCCTTTCACCTACTTTTACCAAGGAATTCCTTTCTGATATCACTGGAAATTTACACACACACGCACACATAAAATCACACACACACACACACACACACACACCAGTTAAGGTTCCTCCAATTACGAGTGGCGGGCCAGCCTCCCTAATATCGTTATCCAAAGTGAGGAACCGTGACGGGGAAAAAAGAAAAAAAGGAAAAAGGAAAAAAGGGAAAAAATAAAAAAATGTCTCCGCTTTCCAGATTTTCCTATACATTTGCAGCCAAGAGGGAAGAAGATATAAGTGTTATTTCAGGGTTACACAGACGCCTCTTCCAGGTTATGTGGTACTGGGTTTTGGCTTATATGTATAGCAAGGATCAAAATACTGCAGGCCTACTTATTTCTTGGGTGGTAAGCGCTCTAAGTGATATTTTCAAAAACATTATTTTTCGGGTAGTTGAAATTCTAAAAAAAATACCATGTATATATACACACACAAACACACACACATATATATATATATATATATATATATATATATATATATATATATATATATATATATATATATGTAATCAACACACAATCGCGTGTGGAACAGAAATAAATTTCTGACTCACATCAGGATCGAACCCAGGTCTTTCAATTGAAAGGCAAGGGCGCTGCCCACTAGGCCATACAAGTCATTGTATGGCCTATAGTAGTGGGCAGCGCCCTTGCCTTTCAATTGAAAGACCTGGGTATCCTGATGTGAGCCAGAAATTTATAAAATATATATATATATATATATATATATGTGTGTGTATATATACTGTATATATACATATATATATATATATATATATATATATATATATATATATTTATATATATATATATATATATATATATATATATATATTTATATATATATATATATATATATATATATATATATATATATATATATATATATATATATATATATATATTCAATCATGAAAATTGCACACATCGCATTGGGAGGAGTCATTATTCAATGGTACGTATGCGCACACCGTTTCTAATATTCGCTATAATGCGAATGAGAGGATCAATTACGAAATTTGCATGTTATTAAGACCTTATTAGGGGAACCTATAGAAGACTCTCTTTCGCGATACTATAGCAGTCTCATCTAATATATTCTTTTCAGGCTTCCAAAAAAAAAAAATTATTTGCGATGCAAGCATGAAAGCAGTTCACTGCTGAAGCTTCTGTTGCAAATACCTTCTTATAAAAAATGGATAAAGCTTTAAAAAAATCTGATTATAAGAAAGATGTAAACTATTAATAAATCTGGGACATTTGGCCAAAGAAACTGGCACTGAATTGAACTGAATATAGAATTTAGGACTAAGCCAAGCACCGGGACCTACGAGGTCATTCAGCGCTGAAACAGAAATTGACAGTAAAGAGGTTTGAAAGGTGTGACAGGAGGAAAACCTCAAAGCAGTTGCACTATGAATCAAGTGTTAGGAGAGGGTGGGAAGTGAGATGGAAGAAAGAGAATATGAAAGAAACTGGCACTGAGAATGTTCAGCCATTCAGCATCTTTAAAGCGAGAGAGAGAGAGAGAGAGAGAGAGAGAGAGAGAGAGAGAGAGAGAGAGAGAGAGAGAGAGAGAGAGAGGCAGGCAGGCGAGGGGAAGGGGAGTGTGGTCTAAAAATGAGCAGACGAATGACTTTCCGCAGAAAGCTCAAAGAAATGCGAAATACAACACTGCGTAGAAGAGATGAAATACGAATATCTTCATTCGTAACAGAAATCTGAAAACAAACAAACATGCAGAAAGTTCGAGGAATATAGTTAGAAAGGGAA
>JANJGK010000007.1:21461558-21469058 GCA_039081455.1 Macrobrachium rosenbergii
AAAACTAGTATGAATATACAACACCAAATAATGTAGGTCTAGTAAAAAACTAGTATGAATATACAACACCAAATAATTCAGGTCTAGTATAAAAATCTAGTATGAATATGCCACAGCAAATAATTTAGGTCTGTTAAAAATTAGCATGCTTGTGCCATTAGCAAATGATTTAGGTCTAGTAAAAAATTGGTATGATTATGCCATAGAGCAAATGATTTAGGTCTAGTAAAAAACTAGTATGAATATACAAAAAAATAATTTAGGGGTAGCAAGAAAATAGTATGAATATACAAACAGCAAATAGTTTAGGTGTAGTAAGAAGAACGAGTTTTTATATGCCAAATAATAAGCTCAACAAATATTAAAAAGAAATTTGGCTGAATACTTCTGGTGGAACTAGCTGTACAAATTGGCATCTGTCATTGCGTGGGGGTTTTAAACCATGTTACCATGGCAACGCACTAATTTGTGTATCATTGAGGGCGCCTGATAATTTGAGGTGGAAGGTCTTCAACCATGTCATTTTCCAGAGAGAGAGAGAGAGAGAGAGAGAGAGAGAGAACGACCTCCCATGTCTCTTCTTTTCATGAAGAATCGAGAATTTCATATTTGAATTTGATAAGTGTGGGCGAGATGGAGGTTTATCTCAATTTATTCTCCATGTGGCAGGAAAGTAAACTTTACGTCAGTGTAGGAATATGTATATACATTTGTATATATATGTATATACAGTATATACATTGTATATATATAAACACGCATATATATATATATGTGTGTGTGTGTATATGTATATATATTATATATATATATATATATATATATATATATATATATATATATATATAATATATACATATATATAGCATTTGCTCTACTTTATCTTGAACTAACGTAAAGCTTACTCTTTCTTGCATGTGAGCTTTTTAATTCTTCATGTCCTACTTTTACTGTGACTCTTGATTTTTCCTTTATTGAGTAATGAATGCATCCTGGTATAAGGGCATATGATATCACCATCTTCCTGTATATTTGGTCAAGTGTTTTACACACACGCAATATATATATATATATATATATATATATATATATATATATATATATATATATATATATATATATATATATATATATATAACAAGTACCACTTTACATCGAATTCACTATACGCTGAGAATACTATGAACTCAAAACTGTAATTATAATTAATATCGCTTCTATCCCGGCCAGGATTCGAACCTGGGCCTCTGGTCTGGAAACAGCGATAAACAGACGGAACCCCGATATGCAGTATATATATATATATATATATATATATATATATATATATATATATATATATATATATATATATATATATATATGTGTGTGTGTGTGTGTGTGTGTGTGTGTATGTGTGTTTGTATATGCGTGTGTGTATGTGCGAGTGCGTGTCTGTGTCTATGAAAATTGACATATAAAACATGACGACTTTGATCATGAAAGGAAAGGATTTTTATTAACTATCTGCCAGCGAAGTTGCTTCCTGCATCCTTCACTTTAACTAGACTTTGAAGGAGTTCTTGCAAAGTTGAAATTTGTATTTAGTTGGGAAATTTTTACATAAAGCAACTTTCCTCTGCATCTATGCTCTCTCTCTCTCTCTCTCTCTCTCTCTCTCTCTCTCTCTCTCTCTCTCTCTCTCTCTCTCTCTCTCTCTCTCTCTCTCTAGATGGCTATGAAGAGGAATGCAGCGATCTACATCCAAAAATATGTAGAAAATGGAAAGAAGGAAATGGATGTAGGTTTAATAAGAAATGTAGGTACATGCATCCTGTAGCCATGAAAAACCAAAATCAAAATCAAATACATATAAAAAATCAAGGTAAAAATGAAACAAATAAAGAAAAGAACAAAGATCATGTGATGAAGGCAAAAAACAAGCCAACAACACATTATGAAATGTCAGCACCACGATATGAGCCATCAGCACCTAGATATAACACAAGGAACAAGCAATGTATCTATGATGCTAAGGGATGGTGCAGATATGGAGATAAGTGCAGGTTTATGCACAAAGTGAATAAATATGAAGCTGGAAGAACAAGTATAATGGAAAAGTTGGATTTTTTAATGTACGAATTTCTGGAAATGAAAAAAAGATCAGCATATCAGAACAGGAAAGAGTCATGGGAAAATCCTTATTATTACCCATATTAGATAATGGAGATAATACGCAAACCATCATAGTGATGAACGCGCAGGGTTTAGTTTCGAGTAACTCAAAAAGAAAGATAGAGTTCTTAGAAGAACTAACCCAAAATGAAAAAATAGAAATATTGAATATAAGTGAAACCTGGTATTCCCAAGAGACTGGTAATGATGACCAGATAAAGGGTTTCCAAACTTATAGATCAGATAGAAAAAATAGAAATCAAGGGGGAACCGCGATATATGGGAGAGATGCCAATCAAGGAAAAATCTGTGAGAAATATAGTAACACAGAATGTGAATTAATAGCGGTAGAATTTGAATCTGAAAAATTAGTGAACATTGTAATATATAGACCCCCTAATACTAAAGAGTTTGACATAATAATTGAAAAATTGGATGAAATATGTAGAAATCACAAGGACTGGACTATACTCCTAACCGGAGACTTTAACTTTCCTTTTGTAGAATGGAAAGAACGAATAGGAGACTGTGGTTGTATTTATACATATAAAAAAGAGAGCAATAGTAGTGCAGAAGATAAGAGGCAATTTGAAAAGCTATTAGATATGCTACTAGAACATAACATTCAGCAAATAAATCACCTACCAACAAGAAAGGATAATATTTTAGATCTAGTATTTGTGAATGAGGTGAACTATGTTAAAGAAATAATAGTATATAACACGAGTATTTCGGACCATAATGTCATAGAACTAACAGTCCGTTCCAGAACATATGAAAACAAAGAAAAGCAAGAAACGAAAAAATGGGAAGGATATGGAAAATACAATTTCTATAGTAAGAATATAAATTGGTCAAAAATAAATGAAGAATTAAACAAAGAATGGGAAACTATATTTGTAAGTGATGATATACAGGTAAATACCGATATATTATATAAAATATTAGAGGAAATAGTGGAAAAATATATACCGAAGAAAAAAAGTAATCATCAGTCACGAATTCCAAGAGACAGAAGGATCTTGTTCCAGAAAATTAGAAAGTGGAAAAAAGCTCTTGCAAAAGAAAAGAATGCATGGAAAGTGATGGAACTAAAAAGTAAGATAGAAAATGCAGAACAAAAGATTATACAATCAAAAGAAAATGAAAAAGGGAACCTAGAAGAAATGACACTACAAAATATCAAGCAAAACCCTAAAATTTTTTATTCATATGCAAAAAAGATGAATAAAATAAGAGTAGAAATAGGCCCTCTAAGAATTGAAGGGCGATTAACGAATGAAAAAAAGGAAATATGTAACATATTAGCAGAAAGATATAAGAGTGAATTTACACCTAGAATTGAAAATGAAGATAATGATACAGAAATAAGAGATGAAAATACTGAATACTTATCAGATATAGATATTACAGAAGCCGATATTGTGCAGGCTATTAATGAAATTAAAAATGGATCAGCAGCAGGACCAGATGGAGTACCTGTCATATTGTTAAAGAAAGTGGTTCATTCAATCGCAAAGCCGCTAGCAATATTATTAAGACAAAGTATAGATACAGGCAAGATTTATGATGAGCATAAATTAGCATATATTACTCCTACTTTCAAAAGTGGTTCAAGACTAGAGGCAAGTAATTATAGGCCTGTGAGTCTGACATCTCATATTATGAAAGTATATGAAAGGGTAATAAAAAAAAATATAATGAAACATTTAATGAAAAATAGATTGTTCAATATAGGACAACATGGTTTTGTACCCGGAAAAAGTACACAAACCCAACTGTTAGTCCACCATGAAAGCATATATAAAAATATGATAAATGAAAAAGATACAGATGTGGTTTACCTAGACTTTGCAAAAGCTTTTGACAAGGTAGATCATAATATATTAGCGGAAAAAATTAGAAAACATAACATTGTTGACAAAGTAGGAAGATGGATAAAAGAATTTTTGCAAAACAGAAAACAGATAGTGATTGCAAACGATGAGAAATCGGATGAAGCTACGGTAATATCCGGTGTACCACAGGGTACGGTGTTAGCTGCATTGCTGTTTGTGATTATGATTGCAGACATAGACAGTAATGTTAAGGACTCAGTAGTAAGAAGTTTCGCAGATGACACAAGAATAAGTAGAGAAATTGCTTGTGATGAAGATAGGAACTCGCTACAAAGAGACCTAAATAAAATATATAAATGGGCAGAGATAAATAGGATGGTATTTAACTCTGATAAATTTGAATCAATGAACTATGGTGATAAAGTAGGAATGCTATATGCATATAAAGGACCTAATAATGAGACAATCACAAACAAGGAAGCAGTTAAAGACCTTGGTGTGATGTTGAATAGGAATATGTTATGCAATGATCAAATAGCAATTCTATTGGCAAAATGCAATGCAAAAATGGGAATGTTGTTCTGGCACTTCAAAACAAGAAAAGCTGAACACATGATTATGCTTTATAAAACGTACGTACGTAGTCCACTTGAATATTGCAATATAATATGGTACCCACACTACCAAAAGGATATTGCACAAATAGAGAGTGTACAAAGGTCATTTACAGCTAGAATAGAAGAAGTTAAGGACCTTGACTACTGGGAAAGACTACAATTCTTAAATTTATATAGTCTTGAAAGGAGAAGAGAACGCTACATGGTAATTCAAGCATGGAAACAGATAGAAGGAATTACCGAAAATATCATGGAACTAAAATTATCAAAAAGAGCAAGCAGAGGTAGATTAATAGTGCCAAAAACTATACCAGGAAAATTAAGGAAAGCACACAGGACATTAATCCACCACGCACCAGCATCGATAATGCAGCGTCTATTCAATGCGCTACCAGCTCATCTGAGGAACATAACAGGAGTGAGCGTAGATGTGTTTAAGAATAAGCTCGACAAATATCTAAGATGCATCCCAGACCATCCAAGACTGGAAGATGCAAAATATACCGGAAGATGCGTTAGCAACTCTCTGGTAGACATCAAAGGCGCCTCACACTGAGGGACCTGGGGCAACCCGAACGAATTGTAAGGTCTGTAAGGTAAGGTAAGGTCTCAAGTAGAATTGATGAACAGAGTTGCATTCTGTGATAAGATATGCGCATGAAAATGCACCTGTGCATTAGCCTAAATATAATTTGTGCAAAGAATCTGCTGGTTTCTTTCAGGTTTCACCATATATTAGCTTTTTTCCAATATTAATAATCGTGTTGAATAGTATATATATATATATATATATATATATATATATATATATATATATATATATATATATATATATATATATGTATATATATGTGTGTCTGTGTACCGTATAGTATATGTATAAATGAATCACGAAAACATGGAACGTAATGATTTATAAAATAAAAATAAATGCCGTTGTTTCACTTTCCATCGTGGCATTTGCTTTTATATATACTGTGTATATAATATATATATATATATATATATATATATATATATATACACACGTGTATTTATACACGTATGTATATACACATATATGTATACAATAAAGATAGAGAATTTTATTGGTTTTAGCTGTCGACGCTGGAACACCAGTTTGATATATATTAAATACCAATCATTCTTATCTCAGCAACCAGGTAACTCAAACGTCAGATTCTGAAAATATTTGACGTCATGTTTACAATAAAAGACTTTAGTATAGATTCGAAAGAGTTGAGCCTATTCTCAAAAGACTTACTGGACTCAAAAGAAAGACTTTCTGGACTTATCCCCCTCACCACCTGCGTTACTCCCCCTCACCACCTGCGTTACTCTTCCCAGAATCCTCTATTGTGAAAGTCGAAGTTTGATAACAAGGCATTTAAACCTGACTAAGACCATTGTGTTAGGAAGAAGCGAGAATAGACAGGTATCTGGAAAGGGAATTGCTCGTTTGCACGCATTGTTCATGCACGCTCTCTCTCACAGCAGCTTCCTTTGGTTTGTGAGTGGAAAGTAGCTCATACTATCTCCACAACCATTCCAGAAATGCCTCGTGCGTCACGAGAAAATGCCTCGCAAATCACGAGGACTAAAATGTGTAAGCCGGGTACGGCTGGGTGTCAAATGTATTCCGTAGAGAAGAAATTTATCTTCGGATTTTTGTTTGCGATTGATAGAGGCATCTAAAATGTGAGCCGCCTTAGGGATACAAGTGCCGGCAGTGTACCTCACGCGGTGCACTGTAAGCATAACTTAAGTTCTTTGTAGCGTTCCCTCGGCCCTAGCTGCAACCCCTTTCATTCCTTTTATTGTAATGCCGTTCATATTCTCTTACTTTCTACCACCTAATAATTGTTTCAAAAATAATTTCAGTGCTGCATGACCTCATACGTCCCAGAGCTTGGCCATTGAATTGTAATTCGAATTATATAATATGAGCTTTTAATCACCATTTTGTCATGGTTATTTATTAGTTTGAAACGTCTTTTAACAATGTAATAAATCCTGCTATTACTACCGTCAAGTTATGTTCTGATTCTTGATTTCACGTCTGTAAAATATCCTACCGACGTCGCAAACATGTTCAGTATAAGTGTACGTACGACTTATCGGTAGGTCTAGCCAATGGTCCCATACGATTATCCAGCATTGGTTGAAGCTTCGTTCTCCACTTGTCGCTGACTTCTTCTCACATGTTTATGATATGTATGCGATAAGTTGTCGACATATGTTTTATGATATTTTTTACATCATTTGCCAAAGCTTCGTTTCTCTGATTACGGTCGATGACTTGGTTTCAGCATGTTTGTGACATGTATGCGTTAAGTTACCGATATGTATGACAATGTTTTTACTGTTGTGTGGATGAATTATTTAACCTGGGAGAAGGAACTGGGGGAAAATGAACGTTGGTAGATTTTTAATTTTAGAATACGAACATAATTTGATAGGCAGGAATACTAAGATTTATTACATCGTTAAAGACGTTTAAAAATCGTTATTAAATAATGCGTAATAGGGATTAAGAGGAATTATATGAAAGTTCAACATTATTGCAACAGCTCGCATAATGAAAATCCTTTTTCAGTCGTCAACAATGATCCGAAGATAGATTTCTTGGTATTTATATTCAGTATTCGTCAGTATGATACTTTCTTAATATTATCGCCCGAAGCAATATATTTCAACTCTCTAATAATGTTAAAAAATCAATAAAGCATTAATGTGCAAATACACATTCATATATCGTATCTATAAAACTACATGCCAAGTTGACCAGTCGGTCATTAACCCTTATCTAAAAGAATTAAATGTAATCCCTCAGTAATATTTTATTCATCATTGTTCAGTGATTTTGCAATCCATTAACTCATATTTTTACT
>JANJGK010000007.1:21474058-21486634 GCA_039081455.1 Macrobrachium rosenbergii
CACTCTTTTCTGCCCGCACTTTTTCTGTCCGCCCTCAGATCTTAAAAACTACTAAGGCTAGAGGGCTGCAAATTGGTGTGTTGATCATCCACCCTCCAATCACGAAACATACCAAATTGCAGCCCTGTAGCCTTAGTAGTTTTTATTTTATTTAAGGTTAAAGTTAGCCATAATCGTGCTTCTGGCAACGATATAGGATAGGCCACCACCGGGCGGTGGTTAAAGTTTCATGGGCTGCGGCTCATACAGCATTATACCGAGATCACCGAAAGATAGAGCTATTTTCGGTGGCCTTGATTATAAGCTGTAGCAGCTGTACAGAAAACTTGATTGCGCCGAAGAAACTTCGGCGGATTTTTTACTAGGTTATTTACTTGGTATGATTTTTTTGTAAATTAACTTGTCCCCATTACATAACTTATACATAATTATACAGCACTCGACGTAAAGTATTTCAATGTACTGTAACCTTTTCAAAATTATTCTCTGACATTGTCACACAGACGAATATACGCATTTGATATAAAGGACGACTTCGCTGTAACCGGGAATAAATGAGGACATAAAGAATAAAAGTTTTCCCCGCCCTGAAAAATTATGCAAATTCCTAAAGAGAAAACGTCCAGCAAAAAAATTCCGAGGACTCAATAAATTTCCTCTTACTCCTTCGCAGGACTCCTAACGTTCTCAGGGCGTACCATAAGTTGGTGGACGAATGGTCTCTGTAATGTCTCCAAAATGGTCTTTGAAACGGTCTCTGAAATGGTCAGGAAAGGGTCGTGAAGTGGCAGCCCTTAGCACAAAGTCCCAATTGCCCTGAATCAATCATGAGTTATTTGCATTTGGTATGACCTGAGTACCTGGCTTACCCACTTACCCACCTTGCTACCTACCGCCTGCTGATGGTGGTCTGATGAAGTGAGAGAGGGAGAGAGGAGAGAGAGAGAGAGTATGACTAGCGTATATATATATATATATATATATATATATATATATATATATATATATATATATATATAGTTATGTAATATATATATATATATATATATATATATATATATATATATATATAGTTATGTAATATATATATATATATATATATATATATATATATATATATATATATATATATATATATTTATATTTATTTATATATTTATATAAATATAAATAAATGTAATACATATATATATATAATGTATATGAGACTCTCTCTCTCTCTCTCTCTCTCTCTCTCTCTCTCTCTCTCTCTCTCTCTCTCTCTCTCTCTCTCTCTCTCTCTCTCTCTCTGCATCAGACCACCACCACCACCAGCAAGCGCTAGTTAAGTGAGCAGGCAGGTATTCAGGTCATACCAAATGCAAATAACTCATGATTGATTCAGGGCAATTGGGTCTTTGTGCTAAGGGCTGCCATTCCACGAGCATTTCATGGCGTTTCGGAGACCATTTCAGAGTCCATTTCAGAGACCATTTCTGAGACCATTTTGGAGACATTTCAGGACCATTTGCCCAAAACTTACGTCCTCCCTGAGGACGTTAGGAGTCCTGCGAAGGGAGTAAAAGGGAATTTATTGAGTCCTCAGAATTTTTTTGCTGGACGTTTTCTTTTTTAGGAATTTGCATAATTTTTAAGGGAGGGAGAAACTGTGAGCATTTCTTTTATTTTTTATGACCTCATTTATTCAGGGTTTAGCGAGGCCGTCCTTTGCATGAAATGTGCATATTCGTCTACACGAGGCTGTCAGAGAATAATATTGAAAAGGTTACATATTAATATTTTACGTCGGGTGCTGATGTAGGAACATAAATTGAAACTAATAGGAAATGTTAATTGACAAAAATACAAAGGAAAAGAAAGTAACCGTATCGACAACTTTTCAAGCTATAAACTGCTCAATTCATGACATAAAATCAAATTCAGTATTCTGCCTCAGTATAGTCAATGCCTGAACGCTGTAAAGTAAGTATACCTTAGTTTTACAAGACCACTGAGCTGATTAACAGGAAGGATTAGATTTATTTTACGTGGCTAAGAACCAATTGCTTACTTAGCAACGGGACCTACAGCTTATTGTGGAATCCGAACCACATTATAGCGAGAAATGAATTTTCTATCACCAGAAATACATTCCTCTAACTCTTCATCAGCCGGCCGCGGGAGTTGAACTCCGGCCCATCGAGGGACAGTCTGAAGCTCAACCGATTCGGCCAACAAAGGGCTGTGAGCGCTGTAGAAATTCATCTTACATGAAGGAATTCTTCCGTGTGACTTGTGGAATAAGTTCTATAAAACTGTATTCAGTATCGAATAGAAATGGAAAGCGAAGGTAAGTCTTATAACACTGTCTTGAATTTGTTATTTATTCTGAATTACATTCATTCGCACACCATTTTCTACATCCTTTTGTCTTTGACTTCTATCGGTTCAGCACGGTTCATAGCAAAAAATATATACTGTATACGAGTGATATGTAATATAATTATATATATATATATATTATATATATATATATATATATATATATATCTATATATATATATATATCTATATATATATATATATATATATATATATATATATATATATATATATATATATATATATATATACTCTCTCTCTGCATCAGACCACCACCAGCAAGCGCTAGTTATATGTGAGCAGGCAGGTATTCAGGTCATACCAAATGCAAATAACTGATGATTGATTCAGGGCAATTGGGGCTTTGTGCTAAGGGCTGCCATTTCACGACCATTTCATGGCGTTTCAGAGACCATTTTGGAGACATTTCAGGACCATTTGCCCCAAAACTTGCGGTCCGCCCTGAGGGCGTTAGGAGCCCTGCAAGGGGAATAAAAGGGAATTTATTGAGTCCTCGGAATTTTTTTGCTGGACGTTTTCTTTTTTTTAGGAATTTACATAATTTTTCAGGGCGGGGGAAACTGTGAGCATTTCTTTTATTCTTTATGTTCTCACCTGTTCTGGGTTTAGCGAGGCCGTCCTTTATATGAAATGCGCATATTCGTCTGCATGAGGCTGTCAGAGAATGATATTGAAAAGGTTACGCATAAATATTTTACGTCGAGTTCTGATATAATAATGTAAATCTTATGCAAAAGGGACAAATCAGTATACATAATGACGCATAGTGAATAAATATAAAAGAGAAATGAACGAATGAATAACTGTATCGACATATATATATGTGTATATATATATTGTATAAATAAAATATATATATATATATATATATATATATATATATATATATATATATATCTATTGCTTGTGTGTCAGCACTACAAAAAATGGGAATAACTAGAGAGAAAAAATTTCATAGGTGCCCCTGACGAACTCGGGAATAAAATCTGCTTAAAGTTATTGAAAAAAGAGAATCACTCAGGAATTGGAGCGCTCATGATAAGTAAATACTGAGTCAGACTGGGCTGTTGAACTAATGGGATTCTCAGAAAAGCCAACTTTCGGGACAAAGTTTGAAATTAACAGGGGAAAATCCTTCGTATTGATCTCGTGCGCAAATAATAGCAGCCTCAGGCGAAAGAGATTTGAACTTTTGGGGGTAGTGTTAAAGTCTTATGGCTGTATTCTGTTATTTCAGGTTGATTTTTAGGAGTTTATATATACATGTGTATATATATATATATATATATATATATATATATATATATATATATATATATATATATATATATATATATATATATATATATATATTGCTTGTGTGTCAGCACTACAAAAAATGGGAATAACTAGAGAGAAAAAATTTCATAGGTGCCCCTGACGAACTCGGGAATAAAATCTGCTTAAAGTTATTGAAAAAAGAGAATCACTCAGGAATTGGAGCGCTCATGATAAGTAAATACTGAGTCAGACTGGGCTGTTGAACTAATGGGATTCTCAGAAAAGCCAACTTTCGGGACAAAGTTTGAAATTAACAGGGGAAAATCCTTCGTATTGATCTCGTGCGCAAATAATAGCAGCCTCAGGCGAAAGAGATTTGAACTTTTGGGGGTAGTGTTAAAGTCTTATGGTTGTATTCTGTTATTTCAGGTTGATTTTTAGGAGTTTATATATACATGTGTATGTATATATATATATATATATATATATATATATATATATATATATATATATATTGCTTGTGTGTCAGCACTACAAAAAATGGGAATAACTAGAGAGAAAAAATTAGGTGCCCCTGACGAACTCGGGAATAAAATCTGCTTAAAGTTATTGAAAAAAAAAAGAATTACTCAGGAATTGGAGCGCTCATGATAAGTAAATACTGAGTCAGACTGGCTGTTGAACTAATGGGATTCTCAGAAAAGCCAACTTTCGGGACAAAGTTTGAAATTAACAGGGGAAAATCCTTCATATTGATCTCGTGCGCAAATAATAGCAGCCTCAGGCGAAAGAGATTTGAACTTTTGGGGGTAATGTTAAAGTCTTATGGCTGTATTCTGTTATTTCAGGTTGATTTTTAGGGGTTTATATATACATGTATATATATATATATATATATATATATATATATATATATATATATATATATATATATATGTATATATATGTATGTATGTATGTATGTGTATATATTATATATATGAGTAGGGTAAAAGATGCCATTTGGCGTCATAGCGTCCTGAACATTTGGCGTCCTCAAGAAAGGGTGTCATTTGGCGTCCTCAATTATTATTATTATTATTATTATTATTATTATTATTATTATTATTATTTATTTATTTATTTTATTTTTATATTTTTGCTGAAAAAAATAACATGCATATATAACAAAAATTATGTAGTAATTAGGGTGAAAGGTGCCATTTGGCGTCCTGGCGTCCTGAACATTTGGCGTCCTCAAGAAAGGGTGTCATTTGGCGTCCTCAATTATTTTATTATTATTATTATTATTATTATTATTATTATTATTATTATTATTATTATTATTATTATTATTATTATTATTATTTGTTTTATTTTTATATTTTTGATAAAGAAAATAACATGCATATATAAAAAAAATTATGTAGTAGGGTAAAAGGTACCATTTTGCGTCCTGAACATTTGTCGTCTTCAAGAAAGGGTGTCATTTGGCGTCCTCAATTATTATTATTATTAGTAGTGATATTATTATTATTATTATTATTATTATTATTATTTTTATTATTATTATTATTATTTTATTTTTTATATTTTTGCCGAAGAAAATAACATGCATATATAAAAGAAATTATGTTATCAACGGCTGTATGACTGATAAGAGTTGAACCAATATAAGCCATCTGTTATTAATCCCACTTTATCGATAAGAGTCTGATTAGGAGGAGGAGACACCTGCTGAACTGATATGGCTGAACTGATATTATACATATAAATACATATACAATTCCATGTTATTTTCTTCAGCAAAAATATAAAAATAAAAGAAATAATAATAATAATAATAATAATAATAATAATAATAATAATAATAATAATAATAATAATAATAATAATAATAATAATAATTGAGGATGCCAGATGATACCCTTTCTTGAGGACGCCAAATGTTCAGGATGTCAGGACGCCAAATGACACCCTTTCTTGAGGACGCCAAATGTTCAGGACATCAGGACGCCAAATGGCACCTTTTACCCTACTTACTACATAATTTTTTTTTTTCATATGCATGTTATTTTCTTCAGCAAAAATATAGAAATAAAATAAATAATAATAATAATAATAATAATAATTGAGGACGCCAAATGACACCCTTTCTTGAGGACGCCAAATGTTCAGGACGCCAGGACGCCAAATGGCACCTTTTACCCTACTTAGTACAAATTTTTTTTTATATATGCATGTTATTTTCTTCAGCAAAAATATAAAAATAAAATAAGTAAATAATATAATAATAATAATAATTGAGTACGCCAAATGACACCCTTTCTTGAGGACGCCAAATGTTTAGGACGCCAGGACGCCAAATCGCACCTTTTACCCTACTTTTATGCATATATATATATATATATATATATATATATATATATATATACTGTATATATATATATATATATATATATATATACTGTATATATATATATATATATATATATATATATATATATATATATATATATATACATATACACACACATACATATATTTGTTGAATGTGGAATTAAATACGCTACTAACATGTCTGCCCGTTGTTGTCATACAAACTGTCCATATCCTATTTAGCTTCTTTGTCCCCTTGATATCCATCTAGATATATCCTTCATTCATCAAGCATCACTTACTGTACGGTGCGTATAAAGATATCGCCACTGGACAAAAAAAAAAAAAAAAAAAAAGGACTTCTCTTAGAGGTCCATTGTCTGTGCCCAGTACCCGATTCACTCGGGTGCAGTTTATACCAGACTCTCCCCTGTTGAGATAGTGAATCGTCGTGAGGTGCACTGCAGGCATTACTTAAGGTTCTTTGCAGTGTGCCTTGGCCCCTAGCTGCAACCTCTTTCGTTCCTTTTGCTGTACCTACTTTCATATTCTCTTTCTTCCATCTCACTTTCCACCCTCTCTTAACAGTTGATTCATAGCGCAACTGCGAGGTTTTACTCCCGTTACACCTTTCAAACCTTTTGCTGTCATTTTCCGTTTCAGCGCTGATTGACCTCATAGGTCCCAGTGCTTGGCCTTTGGCCTAAATTCTATATTCAATTCAATTAATTCGACAGTGAATCTTATTATCGCGACAGAAAGCAAAGATAAGAATTATCAACAACAGAAAGAAAAGTTAGTTTTGTGAGGCTCCCAGTATCTCCTATCTCCTAAATCACGATGAGAAGTCTGCCACATCCTTAAGATGTTGGAATCCTTTTCTTTTGTCTAATTAAATGATCAATTTATTAATTTATTTTTCTTTTTTAATGAGTGAAATCTCTTCTTTCTGTATTTCCCTTTACCTCCTCTCACTTCTTCCTAATGAACACCACATTTTTGGAAGCTTGAATTTCAATTCAGTGGCCCCTACGGTGGGCCTATTCCATACGAATAGGGTTCATCTTCTGAATAATAATAATAACAATAATAATAATAATAATAATAATAATAATAATCTTCTTCTTCTTCGTTTAACGTGCTTTTTCCCATTTTTCATATGGGGTAAGCACGATGCCTTCTTTTGTAGGACTTTGATTTGGCGTTGGGGTAGGCCGTAGCCTCGATCGGCCCATAATAATAATAATAATAATAATAATAATAATAATAATAATAATAATAATAATTGAAAGGGGTAACCGAACTGATTCCCGAAAGCTATCTGTACAGTTTTATCTTTAAACATGTACATATACATAGCTGTGGATTTGTTTCTCCAATAATAATAATAATAATAACCAGGTAGCGTGACGCCAGGTTAACTTCCAACCAATCAGTTTCCACTCAAGATGTCAGCAGCGGCCTGAAATTGGAAGCGATTAGACTCTCGGTTGTTCGAAGTTGTGGTTCCTCTTCCTAATTGTTGTGTGAGTCTTCCTTTGGGAATATCATTCTGCTTTGCATTTTTCGTTAAACTCTTCTTCAGCAGTGAACTTCTACCTATCTCCTTTTGTTCCTAAGCCTCAAAATGCAGGTCATGATTCTTTTTTCTAATGTAAATTGTTGTTTATCTGGGATTGTAATTGTGTATTATCTTTATTTTTTCACTGCTATTATCTGCGTTGTTTTTTTTTTTACTTTGTTTTATCTGCGTTATTTTTTCCCATTGTAATTATCTGCGTTGTTTTTATTTTCTTCAGATATGGTCACTGTTCTGTGGAAGCAAGTTTTGTAAGGTAATGGTCCTTTTGGCTTGTTCCTTAATACACCTTCACAGAGAGAGAGAGAGAAAGAGAGAGAAATAATTCAAGCAGTAATCATTCTATGCTTTTCCTATTGCAAGCTAATAGTGCTTAATTCACTCTCTCACCCACTCACTCATTCCTCTTCTTCTTCATGCATCATCCCTTCCCCTGTTCATTCCTTCTACCTCCTATTCCTAAATAACTCGTTGTTAGTTGCCCTTGTCCCTAATTGGTTAGATCCCCCTGAAGCCTGAGTAAAGCCAAAATAATTACCCATCTCTCTCTCTCTCTCTCTCTCTCTCTCTCTCTCTCTCTCTCTCTCTCACACACACACACACACACACACACACACACACACACACACACACACACACACACGCATCATTAAAAGCGCTTCAAACGTGTTTCGTGGCTCCTTTTCTCCCCAGCTTCTTGGAGTCTGTGAGAAGACAGAAAAGGAATTTCTCAGAAAACCCTCTTCATAATCGCGGCTTCCACAGAATGACAATATGAAGGTGAAAGAGAAATATAAGTGAGAGATTGCAGCAGTCAAGAGGGAAAGGGATATTTTCTCCAAAGGCATTTTTCCAAGGCAATACGCAACCCATTCCACCGTTTTCTTTCTTAGCGACGGTAAACTAAGGCAGATGCGTTAATGAGCCCGCTCGGTTTTCCATCTCTCTCTCTCTCTCTCTCTCTCTCTCTCTCTCTGGCCAAGGACATCAGTATTGAAGCGTTTGCGTTAGTTTTTTTTTTGTTCTATGCTCCCTGACAAAATATATTAACGAAGTTACATCTTCGTCTTTTTCATATTCTTCAGTAACTTAAATTTCATCCAGGAGTGCATTAATATTATTTAGGGACTAAGTTTCAGTTATACTTGTAGTCTGTTTTGTTAAATGATCTATTTATTTTCTGTTTAATCTGTAGGTTATAGATTTTTATGAAACGTATTCGCCTCACCATCTTTAGTAAGTGCAGCAAGAAACTTTCCCATTAAAAAAAATAATGGAAGTGAAAGTTTCTTATGATCTGGAGAAAATATTCCGGAGTGAAATTTTTCGTCAGCAAAACTTTAATAATAATAATAATAATAATAATAATAATAATAATAATAATAATAATAATAATCCGCAATTAAATAGTAAATTGTATGGAAATTTTGTGTTACATTGTTACATATTTATTTACTATATAATTGTGGATTTTTATTACGCAAATGTTTTTCACGAGACTGTGAACTTCTTAGCAATAATAATAATAATAATAATAATAATAATAATAATAATAATAATAATAATAATAATAATATCTTTGCTATCATGATCTGAAACGAATTTTTCGCCCCTGAATTTTAATCAGGAACGAAACAGACAAGTTGGCAACTCGAAAATTTCTGACTGCCAACACATTCAGCCATTGCTACCAATAACGTCAATTCAGGGGCGAACAGATATTGCATAGAAAACGGCATTTTCTTACTTTATTCCTTTACATTTCACTTTGTGGGCATCACCATAGACTTATGGTGACGCAAATGTCTCGTTGGGGTGCTGATGCGGTGGAATCCTTAAAGAAAATAGTAAGGGGGAGACAGAATGGTCCTCCATTTTCCTTGGGAATATTTGTGTCCGAAATTGAATTCGTTCTTGGGGTTTTTGAGGCTTTCTAGTTTGAGTGAGTAAAGAGTACGGAGCCCTGTTTATAGGTAAATGTTTAACATTGATCGCGACGTGTATTTTCTATTTAAAGCTTTGGGAGCGACACTTGGCACACTTTTATTTTGCTAATTATTTGCCTACAAATATTTGTCATTGAGTTTTATTCATTATTTTTTTAGACTGGTAGCTTTCAGCTTTCTATGTAAATCCGGTTTGAGTAACCTGGGAATTAAAAGAATTAGGAAACCTGGCTTTGGGAATACGATCTCTATTACTGTGGAGTTAGGGTGGGTAATCTTGCACTGTCTTTGCTTCTGGAAATTAGAAATATGAGTTTATATATGATGGCCGAGAGCACGATCTTATATCAGAGTAATACAACGAAATCTAACACTTCCCTCCTGTTATCTATCGGAAACATTTCTCAACAGAATCCTCTGCATAGGCATGGTTGTGTGGTCACACGAGCATAGAACAAGATTTCTAGTGAGAGGAAAGTAAGCATATCATATAATTGTATTTTTTTTTTATTCTTATACAGTGCTTCGACTAATGCAGGGGTGCGACAGAATAAATCAAGTTAAGAATAGTAAAAATAAGTGACAAAAATCGAAAGTGATGTAGGCTATAGCAATAGTGAAAAAAGTGAGGCAGAACCGGTTGCTAATATTTTTTTTTTCTAACTGAAGCCTGATAGTGTCTGCTATTTGTGTATTTAGCTCAGTGAAATGTTTAGTTTTTGCGTAGCACCGTCTTTTGGGTGTACCTCTAGAAATCGTACCACAGGGAACACGGAAAAATATTATTTTTATTTTAATGTAAGCGAGGACTCCAATGTGTCGCAAACATAATGTACGGGAAACGTAACGAAGTAACAATTTCGGGAATTGTCGGGAATTCTGGGAATTGCGTATTAGTAGGAACACGTTTCTCTTTCTTTCTTTGTTTTTAATTAAATTCGCCTGAACCCTCTCACGCAAGAATGAGGCAACACAACCAGCCAGTCCAGTAGGTCTAAAAATAACTCCCTCTCCTATCTTTCACTTTCTCACTATCTTTTACATTTATTGTCTCTTCCTGTATCCCATTCCACCCACTCCTCTTCCCTTCCCTTCCCGTACCCACCCCGTCGTCCCTCGCAGCATCGACAGCTTCTGCCTGTGACATATACTTTTATCGGTTTGCGATTATGGCAATCATTTTATCGCGGACGCTTCACTGAATTCGCCTGTTGTCCTTCATCTTCCTCTCTCTTTCGCTTGTTCCCTTTAATGAGGTCGGGAAGTGCCGTTACAAAGGATAAACCTCCTCCTCCTCCTCCTCCTCCTCCTCCTCCTCCTCCTCCTCCACCCTCAACTGAACTAGACCGATGCGCAACCATACTACAAAAATGGGACGTTTAGACGTTTGTGTTTGCATTTTACCTGCGCCAGTTTATCCGTCTCATTGAGAAATTGTTCGTACTCATCAAAGACGTTGGCCCTTTGTCGTTTGTAACTTTGCAAACACCAACAAAGACTCTGCATCGTAATGCAGACATAATGAGCAACATCGTATTACAATCGAGACGTGATATCTACTTGACCATCCTCAACATTCATCTTGTCTCCTTCTCAACATTCATCTTGTCTCCTTCGGTTGCATCAGTCTTTAGAATAGATGCAGGAGGCGCAAACCTCCTGAGTTATTGTGGCCAGGCCGCCGCCCGCCGTAAACACTGACTGACGTTCTCCAGCGTAAATTCGGCGGCGCCATGTTCCTATTGAAATTTTGCTCCACAATGGAAGATGTATAGTCGCTTCATAAATCCTTTTCACCCGGGGGGTAAGTAGGAAGTTGTTTGGGTGGTTTAGGAAGAAGATAGAACTGACGGGGAATGGATAGATGGAGTAGGTTTTGGGGTAGGGGAGAGGAGGAATGATTGCGGTGAAAGAAGGAAAATGCAATGTCGAGGGAATTGTGGAAGAGGTGAGGCATTAACGAAAGAGCCGTTGCAAAGACAAATCTCGCCTACAATTACTACTAATATTACTAAGACTGCTGAGAATTGTGGAAGAGGTGAGGAGGCATTAACGAAAGAGCCGTTGCAAAGGCAAGTCCCGTATGCTACTACTACTGCTACTAAGACTCTCAGCAGTTAGTGGAATGCGAGCAAGAAGGCATTTTCGATGTCGAACAGAGGATTTGAAGAATTACAATGAACGGTATGTTCCCTTCTCCGTCTGCTTCTGTGATGAATAATACTCCTCTTCAGGCAGATGATATATTACGTTCTTTTCCCTCTTGACTTTGCCTCCAGAGCAAAACAAGGTGGTGAATAATGATTCTCAGACGTTGTTATTGTATGTTATATGTATTATGCTAGAATGCACGAAAGCATGGTCCCGCTTTTCTTTATATAGAATGTAAAAAAAAGTAAAGTATTAAAGAAAACAGTTGACGCATAATGATGAGCACTGAAATTTGATGTAGCTATAGTTTCCTGGTCATCATAACTACCTTTTAATTAACATCGTAATTTTTAAAAAAGTATAACATAATATGGTCCACGAAATTTCATTATGATATGCTAATTTGGTTCGCCATGTTACTCATCTAGGAATCATACCTGTGAAGTAAAAAGAAAAATTATCCGTTTTACGTGGCTGCAGTCCTGTAATTCATATATATATATATATAATATATATATATATATATATATATATATATATATATATATATATATATATATATATATATATATATATATATATATAGCAAATTTAACATTGTAAATAGTGGAAGGTTTCAAAGATGAATGAAAGTGAAGTGACTTATGAATATATTTCAGTCATGAATATAGAAATATTAATCGTGACGCAGTAAAAGAGGATTTATGCAGAAGAATACAAGGGGTAAAATACGTAGCACTTCCATTTTCAAGTATTGAATAATTACAGCAATAAATGACAGACATTTTCAGAGCAACTGCGCAAAAATACGAACTCTTCTCCGTAAATCAGTCGGTAATGCGCTTTCATTTTTTTTCCTACGAAAAGAACTTTTTGAAGTGTGATATATGGCAGAGTGCT
>JANJGK010000007.1:21491734-21504234 GCA_039081455.1 Macrobrachium rosenbergii
CGTCCACACTTTTTCTGTCCGCCCTCAGATCTTAAAAACTACTGAGGCTAGAGGGCTGCAAATTGGTATGTTGATCATCCGCCCTCCAACCATCAAACATACCAAATTGCAGCCCTTTAGCCTCAGTAGTTTTTATTTTTATTTAAGGTTAAAGTTAGCCATAATCGTGCTTCTCGGAACTATATAGGACAGGCTACCACCGGGCAGCGGTTAAAGTTTCATGGACCGCGGCTCACAGAGCATTATACCAAGACCACCGAAAGATAGATCTATTTTCGGTGGCCTTGATTATACGCTGTACGGAAAACTCGATTCCGCTGAAGAAACTTTGGCGCATTTTTTACTTGTCTGATGTTGTATCCAATTTAAATATTAGCGTCTAGGGTATGTGAGCTAGCTTTTAGAACAGTGGAAAAGTAAATCTGTTAACCCATTATTTTAATGATCAACTAGTAAACAAACAGCAGACCAGTAAATAAATTGGCAGAGGACGAATATGAATAAATAAATGAACAGATAAGTAAATTAAAATCTCAATTAAAAAAGATAGAAGAATAAGTCGACAGCAATCGTAACCAAAAGCAGTAAAAAAAGAATTACAAGTAAAGGAATATAACAAATGGGGTATGAAAACAAAGAAAGACAAGTTAAAGAAAAAATAAACTCAGAAAAGAATAGCGAGTAACGGAATATAACAAATGGGCTTTCAAAAAAAATAAAAAAGGCAATAAAAAAAGGCAAAGAAAGGAATTGCAAATAAAGAAATATAACTGATGGAGTCCAAAAATAAGAAAGACGAGTTAAAAGAAAAATACAAACACAGAGAGAGAGTCAAGTTCATAACAGAAAACAAGGAAATGAAATTGCAAGCAAATGGGAACGCGCTTGGTTCCCGGGAATTCATAACAAAAGCTGCTAACGCGCAGGCGCAAAAGTTTGCAATAAAGCCAGACCGGAAATGGTCCCCCCCCCCCTTTTGCTCCGAAACAAGAGCAAATTGCAGGGACTACATAAGTTATGGAATACCGACGATGGATAAATGTTCTCCGCGTTCTTGGGAAAAGTGTAATCTGGCGGGCTATGTTGACATGGAGAAATAAAAGTAATTTTAAAGGAATTCCTTTCAGAATAGATCTAAGGAGTTATTTTTATATATTTAGGAGTTAAAGTGAATAAATGAGAAAAATGTAATTTCGCTGACTTTGTTGACATGGAAAAATAAAAATAATCTTAAAGGAATTTCTTTCAGAATTGATGTAATTTCGAGGGCTCTCTTCAAGAAGATGACCGTAAAAAAATTTTTTTTCAATAGGTTTAGGAGATAAAGTGAATAAATTAGAAAAATGTAATTTCGCGGACTATGTTGACACGGAAAAATAAAAGTAATTGTAAAGGAATTCCTTTCAGAAGAGATGTAATTTCGACGGCTTTGTTAAAGAAATTATCGTAAAGCAGATATTTTTTAAAAATAGGATTAGCGGATGAAGTGGATAAATTAGAAAAATGTAATTTCGCGAACTGTGTTGACGTGGAAAAATAAAAATAATTTACAGGAATTCCGTTTAGAATAGATGTATTTTCGAGGGCTGTGTTAAGAAAATGATCGTAAGGGAGTATATTTTAAACAGGCAAAGGAAATGAAATTTAGGATGAGAGATAATTTTTTCCTTTTAGAATAGCTTAGGTGTTAAAGTGAATGAAATTTAGAATAGAAGATTTTTTTTCTCTTTAGAATAGGTTTAGGAAGTAATTGAATAAAATTTGGAATGGGAAATTATTTTTTCGTGTTTTGATGGGTTTAGGAGGCAAACTGAATAAAATTCAGAATGGATTTTTCCCCTTTCGAATAGGTTTAGGAGGGAAAGTGAATAAAATTTAGAATGGGAGATTATTTCTTCCTTTTCAAATAGGTTTATGATATAAAATAAATTATATTTCGAATGGATTTATTTTTGCTCTCTTAGAATAGGTGTAGGGAGTAAAGTGAATAGAATCTAGAATGGGAGATTATTTTTTCCTTTTAGAACAGGTTTAGGAGGTAAATTGAATAAAATTTAGAATGGGAGATTATTTTTTTACTTTTAGAAAAGGTTTAGGAGATAAACCGTTTAAAATCTGGAATGGGCAATGATTTGTTTTAAGGTAATAAAATTTAGCCATTTACCGTGATGGCAGGATTATATTTTGCTTGTCAAAGTTGTCCTAGAGGTACTAGGAAAGAAAAAAAGGAAATAACCGAAATCTTCTCCGATGTAATTTTTTTAAGTGACGCAAAGTGAATATAAACCAATTAATCAGTCAGTCAGCCGTGACGATTTAGCACCGCCGTATACTGAATGTTTAGAGGACAAACTTGCTCGTGACTTCGGATTTGCTTTTTATTATTTTTACCATGTCAAAATAATAATAGTTTGGAAAACTTTTTATTAAAAATTGCTATTGCCCTTCCCTTAAATCCACAACATTTATTGATATGAAGCGGTAGAATGTTATACTGAAATAAAAAAGAATTGTTTAATTAATTCTTCTTAGTAAGAAATTCTCATTTTGCAATACTTGGACATTGTCCCATGCAATTACAGAACCTGCAGTTCAGAGTAGCGTTCAAAATTAACCGGCAGTATTTTAGATGTTTACTGCATCTGGTCAAAGTAATTTGACTGTTTCATTATTATTATTATTATTATTATTATTATTATTATTATTATTATTATTATTATTATTATTATTATTATTATTATTATTATTATTATTATTATCATTCAGGAGAAAAATCCCTATTGAACAAATACTATGGAACAAGCCTACTGGGGCCAATGACTTGAAATTCAAGGTTCCAAAGAAAATCATTTATTAGAAAAATCATTTATTAGAAAAAAAGATAAATTAATGAATTTCAGAATCTCTTCACTCTAGGTGACTATAAGACTGTATAAAGCTCTTGGTATCTGTTTTACACATTATCAAAGTGTTTTTGACAAATGTCACATCATTTTATTAGTTAGCCTTCCTCTGTAATTTTTATAGCAGTCCCAAATTAATTGTGCAAAATGTGTAATTTATTTTATGTCCATGTATTTTTGCGTGTGAGAAATATTGTCTCTGTGTAATAAATTCCACTGTTAAACCTACCGTCGTCCAGCCCTGGTTAGCCTCTTGCAAAACAGGACCTGTATATTCGTAAGCAAGCTTTCTTGCGGTACGTAATGCCCTTAGGTGTGGGACTTATCACGCATATACCCTATCTAATATTTTCTTCTGTTTTAACAGCAAATGTTGAAAAGTTATTTTTTTTTATTTTGTCATAAAATACCAAATTGTAGACTGCATTCGTCTCATGGCTTTCGTGTTGCTGATATTTCAATAGCTTGATTATGTTAACCTCAGGTAGTCTAATAAAAAAGTTAAGTTAATACTTGAGGATATATATATATATATATATATATATATATATATATATATATATATATATATATATATATATATATATATTTATATATATTTATATATATATGTGTGTGTATACATGACAAGAATATTTAGTCTAATGAAAAAGAAGTAAATATTCTTGTCACGCATATAAGTATATGTATATATATATATATATATATATATATATATATATATATATATATATATATATATATATATATATATATATATATATATATATATATATATATATATATATATATATATATATTATATATATATATATATATATATATATATATATATATATATATATATATGTGTGTGTGTGTGTGTGTGTGTGTGTGTGTTTGTGTATATGGCTGTGTGCAGCATGTGTATGTGTGTGGACAGGGAAAGGCCACTGACTGGGGGAAGAAAAAGTAGAATGCCACTTGAAATGTGGAAGATAACAGATTTTGTGTCATCAGCAGAAACAACTTGATATAGAGCGGACGGATAAAAACCTAGATATGTTTTTGAGACAGAGGCAGCAAAGTGATAATTAATAATTCTGGCCAACAAAGCCCCGTGCCAAAAATTAATGAATGGTTTACAAATATTAAGAACAACGGAAAAAGATTCTTAATTGTTCCTTGTAGAGAAGTGAACTAATGCAGGAATCATTATGCGAAAGAATTAAGTCATAGGTACTAGATAATCTCGAGTGTCACAAAGACAATAGTAGGAAAGTGCAGTGCTTGCAAATGTCATGTTGGTCAATAAAGAAGCAAGAGCCATATAAACCCTGTAGACAGATTGTATTAAGGACTGCAAAAGACGAGGATAAGATTAGTTGGGGATATTTGTCTTTTATCGTAAAAGAACAAGCAATAAATCTGTCACCTAGAAATAGAGGTGCAAGTTAAATTGAGTTCTTGCAGTTTTTCTGAGCAAATAGCTCATAAAAAGCGGACTTTACAGAATATTATTATTATTATTATTATTATTATTATTATTATTATTATTATTATTATTATTATTATTATTATTATTTCGTTAGATGAAGCCTATTCACATGGAAAAAGCACACAGGGGCCTTGACTTGAAATTCAAGCTTCCAAAGAATGTTGGTTTCAAACTCCCACCGCAGACCCCACACTGCGGCAGTAACTGATCATGATACAGCGCCAGTGATTTTTTCATCGCCCTGGGGGAGGAGCGAACTCACGACATCTGAGCGGCATGTCACGACACAAGCGACCATACCAGCGGACCACCTATAATTCTTCAAAGTATAGGTAACCCCCTTGCTTTAGATTAACAATGACTCCTTGCAGAGTTCAAAGAGTACGAGTATAATAAAAAACAATAACATTGACTTACACATCCAATCACTTCATTGAGTGCCTAACAAGCAACAGCTTCTGCGAGAAGGGGACACAATTCAGTAACAATACCTTGAACTCTTTTACATTTGTTCTGTAGCTCAGAGTTAAGGACACCAAAGCAACAGTCCCCCATTGATCAACCTGCATGGAACGTACACACTGCAATAGTTTTTGTTTTGCAAAAGGAATAAGTGAGACGCAGATGATACGAGGCATCACAGGATTGAAAGTAATTAGACCTGTACCAAACAGGTGGCACATTGAAACTACTGCCTGTTCTGAAATTCTGAGATGTTCCTTGACTTTTTATCTCTGATGATCTGGTATGAAGTTAATTTTAAAGTATTGGTATCAAACAAATCCGTATTTTATTTGAAACATTTGGATACGCAGTTATTCAGTGTAAGCCTTGTGTGTACAGAGATATTCCAATTTGTATTTAACTTACCTGTTTCTTCTGCTTAGAAGATTTCTGCAGATTTATGTTAGGGACAAAATATGTAATTAGAGGACAGTCCTTTACTTGCCCACTTGGAACCTGTCAATTTTGGGCATTACAAAATCAACCCTTGTCAGTAATACCCATCAGATCTCTTTTTATTACTAGCGAAATATATGACCTCTGGCTTTCAAACAATATATCATAGTGGAGGATCTACAAAGGATCAGGGTTGGTACCACTGGATAACTGGGTTTGAGAAAGAAAGAAAACTTATAAAAATGTAGATGATTGGGGATAATGTTATGCAGGCCTTAAACATTTAGAGATTTATTTCAGTAAATGCTCGTCAACCACGAAGTCAAATAATTGATTGAAGCAGTACCGATAGGTTAATCAAGTTCCATATTGATGGTATACCCTGCCTCTTCCCCAAAAGTTGACAAGCACTCCCAAGACATTGTTATTTAACCAGGGAGTGTGGGTAAGTTTTATTCACATTAGAAGAGAGAGAGAGAGATTTAAAGTTGATGTGGGTACAAATAAAGAATACGTAGCCAGAGAGGATTTTCCCATAAGATTGTACCCATTCATAAGAGATAAATTTCTTGCTAATCACCTCTATTTTCACCCACTTATGACGTCACCTACATTTTCACCTATGCATGACGTCAACTACATTTTCACCCACGTATGACGTCAACTACATTTTCACCCACGTATGACGTCAACTATATTTTCACCCACTCATGACGTCACCTACATTGTCACCCAAGTATGACGTCATCTCCATTTTCACCCACTTATGATGAAACCTACATTTCCACCCACTTATGACGTCACCTACATTTTCGCCCACGTATAACGTCACTTACATTTTCACCCACACATGACGTCACCTACATTTTCACCAGGTATGACGTCAACTACATTTTCACCCACGCATGACGTCACCTACATTTTCACCCACGTATGACATCAACTGTATTTTCACCCACGCATGATGTCACCTACATTTTCACCAACTTATGATGTCACCTTCATTTTCGCCTACGTATGACATCACCTATATTTTCACCCACATATGACGTCACCTACAATTTCACCCACGTATGACCTCACCTACATTTTCACTCACACATGACGTCACCTACATTTTCACCTACGCATGACGTCGCCTACATTTTCACTCACGCCTGATGTCACCTACATTTTCACCAGGTATGACGTCGCCTGCATTTTCACCCACATATGATGTCACCTACATTTTCATTTCACCACGTATGACTTCACCTACATTTTCACCCACGTATGACATCAACTACATTTTCACCCACGTATGATGTCACCTACATTTTCACCCATGCAAGATGTCACTTACATTTTCACCCACCTATGATGTCACCTACATTTCCACCCACGTATGACGTCAACTATATTTTCACCCACGCATGACGTTACCTACATTTCCACTCACACATGACATCACCTACATTTTCACCTACACATGACGTCGCCTACATTTTCACCCACGCCTGATGTCACCTACATTTTCACCATGTATGACGTCGCCTGCATTTTCACCCACGTATGATATCACCTACATTTTCACCACGTATGACTTTACCTACATTTTCACTCACGTATGACGTCAACTACATTTTCACCCACATATGATGTTACCTACATTTTCACCCACGCAAGACGTCACTTATATTTTCACCCACCTATGATGTCACCTACATTTTCACCCACGTATTACATCAGCTATATTTTCACCCATGCATGACGTTACCTACATTTTCACTCACACAAGACGTCACCTACATTTTCACCTACGCATGACGTCGCCTACATTTTCACCCACGCCTGATGTCACCTACATTTTCACCACGTATGACATCGCCTGCATTTTCACCCACGTATGATGTCACCTACATTTTCACCACGTTTGACTTCACCTACATTTTCACCCACATATGACTTCAACTACATTTTCATCCACGTATGATGTCACCTACATTTTCACCCATGCAAGACGTCACTTACATTTTCAACCACCTATGATGTCACCTACATTTTCACCCATGTATGACGTCACCTATATTTTCACCCACGCATGACGTTACCTACATTTTCACCCACTATGACGTCAACTACATCCACCCACGTATGACGTCACCTACATTTTTGCCCACTTATGGCGTCACCTCTATTTCCACCCATAGACGTCACCTACATTTTCACCCACGTATGACGTCACCTACAATTTCACCCACGTCTGACGTTACCTACATTATCACCCACTTATGACTCACCAACATTTTCACCCACGCATGACGCTACCTACATTTTCACCCACGTATGACGTCAACTACATTTTCACCCACTATCACGTCAACTACATTTGCACCCACGTATGACGTCACCTACATTTTCGCCCACGCATGACGTCACGTACATTTTCACCCAAGTATGACGTCACAACTTATTTCCCTACGTCAGCAAAGTGTTTGACCCAGAACTTCTAGCTCTGAATGATCATATGATTAGCATTTTATTTTTTTTTAATGAGTGACTCTCGAACTTTACGTGCAGCATAAGTTTTGCTTACCATTTACCGTTTGATTCTCTCTCTCTCTCTCTCTCTCTCTCTCTCTCTCTCTCTCTCTCTCTCTCTCTCTCTCTCTCTGTATTTTAGACAAGTCTGACGCTATAAGTTTCTTTTATTTTTGTTAGACGAGTCGGAATTTCTTTAGTATTCCGGTGTATAACTTTTCCTGTATGGTAGTAACATATAATTTAATTTTTAGAATTGATGGCTCAGCTGTGGTTTGGTTACAAGTTGAATTATCCAAGTATATCGAGACAGATTAAATCTTTGTAGTAACCTAGCCCAGCAAGAATGCATGGAAGTATGGGTAAATAATAAATCCATAGTTATTTTATAGTATATTGTAAAAATTATAAATGTTTTCAAAATGAATACGCATTACACGCTGTTAAGGGATGGTTCTTTGTATTGCTAAACTCCAGGAAACTTGTTAAGCTCAGTCTATTAAACTGTGATTTTCCAAAACCATTCAGAAACGAATTTTGTCATAATGTTAAAATAACACAACTATCCTCAGTATTTTCAACATGATTTTTGTAAAAATTGTAAATATTTTCAGAAAAGATGCGTATTATATACTGCTAAGGGAGGGTTCGCTTGCTGCATTGCTGGTCCAGGAAACTTGTTAAACTCACTCTATTAAATATCACTTAAAAAAAAAATTTTTTTAGAGACACATTTTGTCACACTGTGAAAATAACTCACAAATTTCAGCATTCATTCTGTTAAGTGGTATTTTTCAAAGAGCGTCGCCGTAGGGGGTTAGTGCCGTCAGTGCACCTCATGCGGTGCCTTGTAGGCATTACTTAAGTTTCTTTGCAGCGACTCTTCGGCCCCTAGCTACAACCCCTTTCATTCCTTTTACTGTACCCCCATTCATATTCTTTCTTCCATCTTACTTTCCACCCTCTCCTAAAAGTTGTTCTATAATGCAACTGCGAGGTTTTTCCCCTGGTACACCTTTCAAACCTTTTGCTGTCAATTTTCTGTTCAGCGCTGAATGACCTCACAGGTCCCAGCGGTTGGCCTTCGACCTAAATTGTATATTCTATTCTATATACCATTAAAAAAATATTCCGAAACGAATTTTTGTCGTAATTTTAAAATAACACAAATATCCTCACCAACTTCAGCATAAACTGGTTTAATTCGAAGGTGAGACATCCTCAACACAGGTGTTATGACGCTCCTGGTACCTCCTGGTACACCTGGTCTGCAGGTAAACCACAATCCTACATTTGACCACAACTGGGAAATTTAGGTCTGGTAAAAGAAAGAAAAAAAAAAAAAAAGAAAACGATTGTTGGGAGGAAGTGGTAAATCTTGGTTACCTCAAAATTGCATTAGGTATGAACGATATTGTTCGCTCATTTCTGCGTGTTTGTGGATTTTGTCGTTTCTGAAGGGAAACTAATTTTTTCAGAAGAAAACTGCGGTTTGACCAAAAACGTCATAATGTAAATTATTATTATTATTATTATTATTATTATTATTATTATTATTATTATTATTATTATTATTGAAAAGGATGGCTGTATTATGCGAATTTATCTTATACAGGATCTTTCTATTTTCTTATAATTCGCTTTTCAGGCTCAGCGATGTTGATCAGCAACTGGCCAATATTCATATTGGAAAAAGGATAGTGTGTGGAATGCGGGAAGTCTCATTATTATTATTATTATTATTATTATTATTATTATTATTATTATTATTATTTTGTGAGCTCATAATCCGCTTCCTCTTCCGTTAATGCGTGAGGGAAGCATTGTGAATTATGTATATATATATATATATATATATATATATATATATATATATATATATATATATATATATGTGTGTGTGTGTATATATATATATATCTTTGATCATATACTTGTGCATGCATGCATTTTTTACTGTGTGTGTGTGTGTGTGTACTCATCCCACATAATCAACGAAATCAAACAAATACATTGCTCAATTAAAACGAGAGAGGAGCTCATTCCTTCTCGCCAAGGGGATCGAATAATGACAGCAATTAGCCTAATTGTCCAGGGGTAAGTACAATTAACTGATAACTTATTATCCCTAAATCATATTATGCAATCCTCATTTGGACCCGACGCTCAGAGTGGCGTTGGTCTTTAATGCATCGTGGATATTCTGGCCGCTACTGTTGTCATTATGTTATGGCTTTGTACTTATGTGCGTACATGCGTACATACATACACATACATACGTACAATACTCGATAATGCCTCTTCGTAATCGAATGTACGTGATGGGTATATTTCTGTACCAATACACTGGTTTATTTTTTTCAATAAGATGGGAAAGGTTTCAGTGAGACAAACATACATACATACGTACGTAAGTACGTACGTACGTACAATACTCGATAATGTACCATACTCGATAATGCTTGTACGTAAAGGAATGTATGCAGTTTGTACATTTCTGTACCAATACATTTTCTTTCCATTAGAAGGAAAAGGTTTTAGAGAGAATCACGTACATACGTAGATACATGCATGCATAATACATACTAACGCACTATACTCGTTAATGCCAGCACGTAAAAGAATGTACGCAATGGGTATATATCTGTACCAATACATCGGTTTTTTCCATAAGAGGGGAAGGGTTTACGAGAGACTCGCATACATACATACATACATACATACGCACGCACGCACCATACTCGATAACGCCTGTACGTAAAATAATGCACGCAATGGGCATATTTCTGTACCAAAACAATATTTTTCCATAAGAAGGGAAAGGTTTCAGAGAGACTCACAGGCATACACACGTACAACTCTCGTTAATGTCTTTTTCCAAAAGGAATGAAAGGTGTCAGAGAAGACCTAAATGGAGGTCCTTGCTATCTTACTTCGTCATCATCGTCATCTCATCACTGAATCTGGGATGAATTCTCTTGATTGAAACGTTGGCAGCTTCACAAGTCGCTCCTCATCACTCCTCTCATCTATGCAGTTAAAGGTTATCAGGTATAGGTAAAAGAAAAAATAGTAGCTAAATATATTCACCTTACTTTATACCTCGTTTTGAAAATAGTCACTATTAAGAAAATGTAGAAATAAGGTAGCTGAATTGGAAGGACTTCGTCACTCACATATCTATAAGGTAATCGGTTAAATAAATAAGAAACGAGTCATGAATAATATTAAAGAAAAGTTAAGCTGCAGATAAACAAAATTGCAGTAATTGTAACAAAACACATCCTCAGTTACTCATTTCTGTACTATATATATATATATATATATATATATATATATATATATATATATATATATATAATATATATAATATATATATATATATATGTGTTATATATATATATATATATATATATATATATATATATATGTGTGTGTGTATTTATAAGTAATCCTAGGAACCACCAACGCACACCTATCGGAATCAAGTTTTGATATAACCACAAATATGATTACTGACTGGCAGTGAAGTTAACCAACCAAAAATGCAATGTTTTTCTATTGCAAAAGAAACATTAAGTTCTAGAATCAATATCCTGTCGTTTTAACTACTTGTCTGTCACTTTCTCGTTCACTGAAATGTGTATGACAAGATGTAAAGTGAGTTCATTGTTTGTTGCATAAAATGCACTACAACGACAAACATCATCTGCACCCTTCTTTACATGACATAACTGTCGTTTTCTAGTACCAGGTTTAATACCACTCAGTTTGCTAGGTGTCTCATCTTGGCTACAACTAGAATGTGGATATGGAGTAGTTTGCCTAGTTCAATTATGGAATCTTGTGATCTCCAAATGTTTCAGCGAAGAGCAAATTCATTCCTGCTCTCTGCTGATGCTGACGTCTCCTGAATTTCAGCCGTATAGATTTTATCTTCTATTCCTACATATTTATTCATTTATCACTTTTTTTCTATAATTTGTCTCTCTCTGCAGGCTGATTTTTCTTTTGGAGCCCTCTAGGGTTTATAGTTTGTCAATTTCGTCCAAAAGGGTTTTCAGCTGAAGATTTACAGAAAGAATGAAAGAAATGGCATAGATTTCCCTCGTAAAAGGTCTAGCAGTCAAATAGCAAACACACGAAGGGTGAGTGTGATGTACAGTAAATAAGTCGTTACAAATAGTTCTTTCAGAAAAACACTCTGAGTCCTCTGTCGCGTCTTTAAAAAAGTGACACATTGCTTACAGCGAGCAAGCAAGCAAGCGCAAACACACCAAGAAGAAGCAGGAGGAAGTCACGGCAGCATCAAGCAGCGATGCTTGAATGTAGGCAGCAGATATAAAACACGGTCTCTCGGCCATTGGAAAATTCCCATGCCACAGCGAGTCAAAACCGTTAAGAAGGGAAACGCGACCCCAATGTACGACGCAGTTAGCCCGGTTGACAAGCTCGGAATGAGAAGGAGGAGGTTCGCAAACGAGGGTTTTAATGGCTAATGTGTACGATACAGTATATTTTTTATAGTTTTCTGTAGAAGAAAAACTATTGAGATGGCTTTGTCTGTCCGTCTGCGCTTTTTTTTGTCCACCCCCAGATCTTAAAAACTACTGAGGCTAGAGGGCTGAAAATTGGTATGTTGATCATCCACCCTCCAATCATCAGACATAGCAAACTGCAGCCCTCTAGCCTCGATAGTT
>JANJGK010000007.1:21506734-21511734 GCA_039081455.1 Macrobrachium rosenbergii
CAAAGGTTTTCCTCCTGTTACACCTTTCAAACCTTTTACTGTCAATTTCCGTTTCAGAGCTGAATGACCTCATGGGTCCCAGTGCTTGGCCATTGGCCTAAATTCTATATTCAGCTCAATTCAATTGACATAATTTTCAGTTTCATCATAAAAACTTCTAATTATTCTGAACCTTGAGCACAGTTCTTCTGTGCATACTTCATATTACATCGTTTTAACTTCTCAGAGGTCAGTTATGCCACGTGAAACTATAATCTCAATCTCATACTTGTAACCGAACCATTTCATGATGATTATCTAATACACACACAAACACGCACACACACACACACACACTGTTCTTCGTGTAAGCTCAAACTGCTCTTTCCGTTTCAGTTTTTTGGCTTCCAACTTTAACTAAACCATGTATACCTTCGCAGGTACACGTGGCAATGTTATGTTTCCGTTACTCTTGGAATCACCTTTAACATTTCCACTTACACAGCACAACATAATTCCTCCCATCAGTTCCTTTTGGAGTCTTTTATATACTGTATTTATCCACGCATACCTTACACAGCCATTCAGTTAAACTTTCACATCAAAATCTGCGTGAAAATGTAGATAAGTTGTATCATTTGTCACTTGTTTTGGGCTGCATTTAAGTATTATTGGGACGGGTCGGCACTTTGCTGTTTGACCACTTAATATATACAGTATATATATGTATATGTATATATATATATATATATATATATATATATATATATATATATATATATATATATATATATATGGCTGTGTTTGCTTTTAATATGTTAGTGTAATTACCGTGTGACAGTAACTGGTAACAAAAAAGTGACGGTGTTAATTAGTCAAACAATGTGAATAAATATGTCGCTGTAATTATTTTAGTAGCTGTAATAAATAGAATTCATCTGTATCCTAATTTTTCGCTTTGTATTGCGTATCTGGCTGGTAATGCTAAAATTCTATGTTGGTCTGAGGTGCGGTAAGTTCTTTTCATGTCGCTGATAATAACCGCCATTAATTTCCCTGACGTGAATAGTTATTACATTTTAATCTTTAAAGGATTCAAGTTCGAAGTCTTCGGATTTTGCTCTCCTCGGGAATCCCCGAGAACCGAGCAGCGCACGCAACGAAATCATCAATTTGGTCCTGTGGCGAAGAGTCACAAGAGCGCAATTTTGAACTTTTTGCAACTTTTCAAATTTTCCTCTTTTCCTCCGTTCTGCCTACTACCTACCCCCTAGGCACACGCCTCCCCTAGGGCTTAAGGAGCCACTCTCCTTTCCTCCTCCTCTTCCTCCTCCTCCTCCCTCACTCCCTACCTTCCTCCCCCCTCCTCTTCCTCCTCCCTCGCTCCCTACCCTCCTCTCCCCCTTCTCCTCCTCCTCCTCCTCCTCCCCCTCACTCCCTACCTTCCTCTCCCCCTCCTCCTCCTCCTCCTCCCTCACTCCTTACCTTCCTCTCCCCCTCCTCCTCCCCCCTCACTCCCTACCTTCCTCTCCTCCTCCTCCTCCTCCTCCTCCTCCTCCTCCTCCTCCTCACTCCCTACCTTCCTCTCCCCCTCCTCCTCCTCCCTCCCTCCATCTCTCTTCCCCTCCTCCTCCTCCTCCCTCCCTCCCGTGCACCCGAAAGAAGTTCACTCTTCCCTTCCCTCCCTCCCTTCCTCCCTACCTTCCCTTAATCCTCCTCCTCCTCCCTCTCCCTGCCCTTCCCTCCCCTCCCTCCTCTTTCTCGTCCTCCTCCTCCCTACCTTCCCTTCCCCTCCCCACCCTCTCCCTTCCTCCCTCCACACCTGGCTCCTCCTCCCTCCCTCCCCCTCCTCCCCTTTTTCTACTCCTCCTCCCCCCCCCCCCGCACCCAGAAGACGATCGCCCTTCCCCTTATGCTAGAAGAATTCAGCGATCCAGGTTTTTAAGAGAGAAGTTTTCGCATCTACAAATATCTCCAGAAATGTCTCTTGAGAAGTTTTTTATTGCGAAAGTAGAAGTGGATAAAGGAAGGACTTTTTAAAACGATATTGTGATATGCTTATATGAGGCCGTCACACAAAGTGTATATTTGCACTTTTGGGCTTATTTTCCTTATTTTCTGTCGCGCGTGCCAAGCAGCCTCGAAGTGCGAAATGCTTCTCTCTCTCTCTCTCTCTCTCTCTCTCTCTCTCTCTCTCTCTCTCGCCTTTTTTTATTGTGTCTCGTCGTGAGAATTTGATACGAAATGTTCCACCACCAAAAAGAAGAAGCACAGAGCAGATTTATCATAATAAAGCTTCTTGTTCGTTAAGAAATCTCGCAGGAGGCGGAATTCCGTGCATCTGAAATGCAGAATGAATTTAAGAATTCTTAAAGTTCCTGGATGAGTGCCTGTTTTTTTTTTTTAAAGAAATTTTTTCGCTTTTAAGAATAAGATAATTTTTTTTTTTATAAAAGAAGTTCTGGTACGGAGCGGAGTCCTCAAGTTAGCCATTATTTTGAGACAATGTGATGTAGAATGCTCGACGGCGCTGAGAAGATAGTGGCGAAGGTGGTGATAGAGATAGGAGGTAAATTTGTCCTTTTTTCTCTTTCTTTCTTTTACCGTATTGTAATTCTGTCTTACTTCCTCATCTCTGAGATAGTCTTCCATGACAAGTAATGGCTTTATTGTGTCCTGCTAAAGGTGGAGAAATTATGCGGATATAGGAACTTAAAACACTTCAGGCCTAATATTTTTTACTTAAACTGATTTTCTTGCAAAACTGCACAGGACTTTCGAACTTAAAAAGAAAAAAAAAGTAGAAATGCGCCGGTTTCTTCGGCGCAATCGAGTTTCCTGTGCAATCGCTACAGCGCATAATCAAGGCCACTGAAAACAGATCCATCTTTCGGCGATCTCGGTATAATGCTGTATGAGCCGAGGCCCATGAAACTTTAACCTCGGCTCGGTGGTGGCCTGTCCTATATCGTTGCCAGAAGCACTATTATGGCTAACGTTCACCTTAAATGAAATCAAAACTACTAAGGCTAGAGGACTGCAATGTGGTATACTTTTTTTTATTGGAAGGTGGGTGATCAACACATTAATTTGCAGCCCTCTAGCCTCAGTAGATTTTAAGATCTGAGGGCGGACAGAAAAAAGTGCGAACAGAATGAAATGCCGACAGACAGACAAAGCCCGGCACAATAGATTTCTTTTACAGGAAAATAAAAGTGGCAGAGAAACAAAACATTAGTAGAGAAAAGTTTGTTAGTTACACATCCAAGAAAGAGTAATAATTTGTATTAAGAAATTTTAAGTATTGAGAAAGGCCTTCAATTTTATATATAGGCTATACCATTAGGTGTGAAGGAATAAGTATTTGATTTAATCAATACTTCGTCTTCCCCTTTACCAAAGCATTCTTTAATGTGTATGGAATGATAATTTTTATTAAATGTTATATCGTGCATGCTTGTTTGTTTATAGGCGCCTGTTTGTTTGTAACATTGTTTTTCATTAAATTTTAAAGAAATCCACCTAACGTATTATCAGAATATCTGATTCCATAACTATCACGAAGAAACTCAGTAAAACCACAAGTATAATCTGAATTTTTTTTAGAGAAGTTCGGTCCTTATGACTTCAGAATGATTGAATGTTAAAACAGGTATTATTGGAACATAATTATGATAGTCAAAATGGTCGACAAACTTTTATATTGAAGAAGATAATAATTTCAGAATCCTTCGGTAATTTAGCGGTCTTTGGACTTTTTAATTTACTTTTCAAAATAATTCGTTTGATTTTTGTTTGGTAATTTCAAGAATAATAGACACATATTGTAATGACTGGTATTTTATCCTAAATTGCAGTCAATAGCATACAGACTTACACACACAGGGGCAAAAAACCCACACACACATGCACACACTGCATATATATATTATATATACTGTATATATATATATATATATATATATATATATATATATATATATATATATATATATATATATATATATATATATATATATAGTTATGTTTACCTGGGGAAGAATGGGGAACTCACCACATAGGTTCAATTCTGACTGGAGGTGTAGGCTCAGGTAACCAACATCAACTAAAATTACAGTAAATTACACAATAACAATAAGAGGGGAAAAATCCACTTCGTAGGACACCATTGGGTGAGAGGCAGTGTTGATAACCACGGCACAAGCACAAGGGTGAATATATGATTCCACAGCTAGCAACTCTGTCTGCAAGCGAGAATGCATCGGTTATATACTCACACAGATTTAAGTCGTGAATCACAGAGTCGTGGGGGTTGCACATAAGGTGTCAAAGCAGCTCGATTCTAAGCACTGGAATGAACGTGAACTGGAATAATTTACTCACAGCTCTAAGCAAACCAGGTCTTGTGAAAACATTGCACTTAAGAAAGGAAAATAAATTCAGTAGAAGAATAATAGGATCGTGGACTGATTCAAAACCTCACTTTGGGTACATTACCATTCCGTAGGAGACAGGGGATCTTGCCTTCAGTGCCAGCAGGGAGGGCATGAATTTAGGGGCTTCACCACAAAGGAAGACTTGGGCTCAAAACAACCACGTGGGAAAATCAGGGATCTAATGGAGCAGATAATGCAAGGGTTTAGTGTCTGGAGTCCAGGGCTGAGCATTTCTGACGAGCGCCACCCAGGCGTCATCTTTTAAAACCTTGGCAGATTACAATTCCTCTCCTCCTAGTTGGCAGTGCCTGTGTGCCTCGCAACCCGTTTTCTATGCTTTCCATACTTTCACAATGCGGTACTCCATGTGGTGTGCCCTGGCCACGTGGTGATTCTGTTGTTAGGGCCCGGGCACTTTCTCTTTTGGAATTAATCCCCTTTGCCAGCTCGTCTATGCCTCCGGCAAGGATTTGGCGTCTCGGAAGACGGTACCTGAAAGAGAGGCTCAAGCAGTCACTAGGTCAAGGAGGAGAATTAAGAGATTATTTTTAAGGGGTGAGGAAGGAGAGAATCTTCCAGGAATGG
>JANJGK010000007.1:21516734-21539234 GCA_039081455.1 Macrobrachium rosenbergii
ACACATATATATATATATATATATATATATATATATATATATATATATATATATATATATATATATATATATATATATATATACTGTATATATGTGTGTATATATATAAAACAATAATTCATACATTTTATATTGCTTACACATACACACACGCACACACAAACACACACATATATATAAAACAATAATTCATACATTTTATATTGCTTATATATACACACACACACATACATACACACACACAACCCACATACACATACATATACACATACACATACAAATTTGTTCTCTTCCGCAACAGTATCGAGAAGAACACGAAGAAGACGACGGAGGCCTTTTCCTGACAGACGCCTTGTGGTGAATACTGCGAAAGAGAAGAGGAGAGAAAGAAAGAAAGCCTTGGTGATGATGATGATGATGATGATGATGATGACGATGGCGATGATAATTCCTCCTCCTGTTGTTTTTACGCCGACCGACCGACCGAACAACCTGCCATTCGGGCAGAAGGCTAAAGAACACGCTCCACTTTAATAATAACAAACCAGGGGGGAAGGGGGTGAGAGCCTCTTCGAACAGCGCGTCTCTCATATGCAAAGCCTTGTGTCAACAGGGACAAATGTGGACCCTTGTAATGAACGATTAGACCCGAAATGTTTTAAGAGACGGGGCGATGAGGTATCGGGCGCGCGTGTATGTGTGTATTTACGTACGTATGTATGGGTGTGTTTATTGGATGTTTGCGCGTGTGTATTTTATGTATGCGTGTGTGTATTGTATGTATGTATGTATGTATGTATGTATGTATGTATGTCTGTATTGCATGTATACTTGTAGGTATTGGATGTATGCTTGTATGTATTGTGTGTATTTTATGTATGCTTATGTGTATTGTGTGCATTATATGTATGTGTGTATGTATGCGTGTGGGTATTGTATGTAAGCCTGTATATATTGAATGTATACATATATGTATGCATGTGTATTGTATGTATGCATGTGTATTGTATGCATGCATGTATATGTATTCATTTGTGTATTTTATGTATGCGTGTGTGTATTGTATGTATATGTGTGTGTACTGAATGTTTGTGTGTATGTATTGTATGTATGCACGTTTGTATTGTATGTCTGCGCATGTGTGTATTGTATGTATGCATGTATGTATTGTATGTCTGAATGTGTGTATTATATGTATACATGTTTGCATGTTATGTATACATGTGTGTATTGTATGTATACATTGTGTATTGTATGTATGCGTGTGTATTGTATGTGTGTGTTTATTACAGCTTTCTGTAATATAATGGTTTAATATTATTCTTTAAAGAGGCTCTTAAGCGAAACTGGGAAATTTTGATGTCACCATATTTTTGCCCATACACATCAGTCCTCGTCTTGGTGGAAAATTCGTAATACACATATACATACATATTATATATATATATATATATATATATATATATATATATATATATATATATATATATATATATATATAATGTATTGTCATTCGTTCGACGAACCCTTTGTGCACAAAACGTTCACTTAATCAACCACTTAATAAAATTCACTGAAGACTACTCAGCAGCATGTCTACCCCCTTAGCGACCTTTATTTTATTTTCTCTCACCTTTATTTTATACTCTCTTACGCTAGGTATGATGTCGAGGGCCTACTGTTTGAGTGCCTTTCTAACGCTATCTGGCTTGCAGTATATATATGTATATATATATATATATATATATATATATATATATATATATATATATATATATATATATACATATATATTAGTACTGTATGTGTAAGTGTGTTTGTGCATACACACGCGGACGTACTTGCGCGCAAACATACATAGATACATATATATATATATATATATATATATATATATATATATATATATATATATATATATATATATATATATGATTAGCTCATACACAATAACACCATTTACCATTTTTAACCTACCAAAGTATAAATAGGTAAATAGAAGTAAAATTGTGCTGTAAATCCATTATAACTGTATAACGAAATAGTTAATTATAAAAATGAAAAAAAAACTAGGCACGCTCATTACATAAAGCATAAAGATTAACTTGCATTAATAAGTACAAATTCTGTTTCCAGTATGCGACAACAAATGTATTATGGACAATGTTCGAAAAACATGCGGCCAAGACACATTTTTTCCCTGAAAAAAAAAAAAAATATCCCTGGGACACCATAACAGTGTTGTCACTATTGCAGGGAATTTTTTTTCTTCTGATTATGTCGTCTACTTCAGGGAGAGCTCCTTAGAAAAAATGACGTCATTACCATAGATGGTGAGAACTCACCGGCTGTTTTTCGCTGTGTTCCTGACCCACGATAAAATAAAGGAAAAAATAGGGACACATTCTCTGACCATATCGTAAGGGACGATTTCTTTAGTGGTGAATCATATCTGTTGTCATGAAATGAGGTTTCTTCTGTAGGGTCCTCTTGCGTGGTTATGTCATACTACGAAAAGAAGCGAATATGATTGTGAATTGATAAATTTTGCGATAATGCTTTTCGTATATGCCTTGGAGGTCTCATCTTAACGAAAAGGCACAACAGTTTATCCGTATTGTTTGCGGACATTCACCATGATGAAGTAAATCGTAACTAACCTAATGTACGTACTAACTGAAATTTTAAAGTATATGCAAATTTAGCTGAGGTCTGAACATGCATTTGAACCGAGCTTTGAATGCATATACAAACTGAGGCTTTTTTTTCATGAGTCAGCGTTTTAGTTTTCTGTAAAACAAAACTATTGTGCCGGCTTTGTCTGTCCGTCTGCACTTTATTCTGTCCGCACTTTTTCTATCCGCCCTCAGATCTTAAAAACTGCTGAGGCTAGAGGGCTGCAAATTGGAATGTTGATCATCCACCCTCCAATCATCAAACATACCAAATTGTAGCCCTCTAGCCTCAGTAGTTTTATTTTATTCAAGGTTAAAGTTTGCCATAATCGTGCTTCTCGCAACGATATAGGATAGGCCACCACCGGGCCGTGATTAAAGTTTCATAGGCCGCAGCTCATACAGCATTATTCCGAGACTACCGAAAGATAGATCTATTTTCGGTGGCCTTGATTATACGCTGTACAGAAACTCGATTGTGCTGAAGAAACTGAGGCGCATTTTTACTTGTTGTCTCTTAAAATGGGGGGTGGGCGGCGGTGGGTGGAATATTTTCACAAATTTTTTTACATGAACCTAGGTCACTCCACATATAACAAAGCTTGCTTCATAGCTAACTGTATATCAGGTGGAATGCCCCAGGGAAGTGTTATGATCCCTCGTTTTTTGTCTTGACTGACTTCTTTACCTTTAGATGGAATTGATTTTATATTGTTCTGTAAATGTTCTGTACATAGTTCACAGAGTTTCACTTCGTTACGCTTAACAACATCCCCAAGGGTAATGTTCCATCAGCTTTAGTTACCTGCTTTTTTTTTTTTTTTTTTTTTTGAGATAAGAAACTCGGTCGCTCGTCTCCTTCCGTATTTCTGACGAAGGACAGTAAATTTCTTATGTCTGACTGCGAATTATTTTGTCTGTATGATATCGGTCTGTTCAGCTTCTATGGTGATTTCATCTAAAGCTTCATAGTCATATGAATATTAAATCAATATTAGCTACGAATATTAAATTCTCAAAAGTCTTTAATTATCAGTTCAGAGCAATTAAATGTGCAAACGAAGGTCGTATACGTAATAATCCTTTCAAGAACAGCTGCAAAAAAGAAAATTGGAATCGAGCTTATACGCATGTGCCTGTAACGGAACAACCCCCGCCCCCCCCCCCCAACAAAAAAAAAGAATAAAATAAGCGTTCTTGACTTTTATATCCCGGATCATTTTTTTTTTCTTCTCGAACGAACTTCGGGAGCTTAATTAAAACTTCGTCTGAGTGTCACACATGATAGAGTATCCGCCGGTAGCATCAAAGGACTGAAAGATGCTGTTAAGATTCTACCTGATGTCAAAACAAAAGGGTGGCCTTGTTTCAGAATGAATATTTTTTGAGGTAAAATCTTCAGTTCTACAAAACTTTAGTTTTTTTTTTTTAGTTTTTTTTTAATGGTTCAAAGACCGTGATTGGTATACGTGCCAAGCCGACCGTAGTAGCTACTAAAAAAAAAGGGGGTAAGTAAAAATTTAGGACACGGCTAATGGAACTTTAAATTATTCAGGAAACACGTAGGGAAGTGGAGAATACTGCACTGAAAGTGGAGAATACTGTGCTGTGTACTTTTTTTTTTAAGGTTTTACGTGTTCATGATGCATTAATCATTTTGTGTTGATTCTTTAGAAACTACTTGCTCTTGAATATGATTTTCTGTGCGACCATCTTTGTATTGAAACTTTACATTTCTTACTTCTCTTTTGTTCTTCATTCTCATAACGTTGAAGGGTCTTGTCTGTTCACTTCTAGATACGGACTCTCTAAATTGATTTCCAAAAAAAAAAAAAAAAAACTTTGTTACCGTGTATTCTGTTTGGCGCCAAATGAATACCTTCTGCAAATCAGTTCTTCCCCGCTTCTTTTCACGATTTTTAGAGGTATATTCTCCTATTCCATTACACAGCTTCCAGTTCCACTTTTTCCATTACATAGCATCTATTCCACCCCTTTTCCATTTCACAGCACCCATTCCACTCCCTTTCCATTTCACAGCATCCATTCCACTCCTTTTCCATTTCACAGCACCTATTCCACTCCTTTTCCATTTCACAGCATCCATTCCACTCTTCTTCCATTTCACAGCACCTATTCCCGCCTTTTCCATTTCACAGCATCCATTCCACTCCCTTTCCATTTCACAGCATCCATTCCACTCCTTTTCCATTTCACAGCACCTATTCCACCCCTTTTCCATTTCACAGCATCCATTCCCCTCCTCTTCCATTTCACAGCACCTATTCCCGCCTTTTTCATTTCACAGCATCCATTCCACTCCTTTTCCATTTCACAGCACCTATTCCACTCCTTTTCCATTACGCAGCATCCATTCCACTCCTTTTCCATTTCACAGCATCCATTCCACTCCCTTTCCATTTCACAGCATCCATTCCACTCCTTTTCCATTTCACAGCACCTATTCCACTCCTTTTCCATTACGCAGCATCCATTCCACTCCTTTTCCATTTCACAGCATCCATTCCACTCCCTTTCCATTTCACAGCATCCATTCCACTCCTTTTCCATTTCACAGCATCCATTCCACTCCTTTTCCAATTCACAGCATCCATTCCACTCCCCTTCCATTTCACAGCATCCATTCCACTCCTTTTCCATTTCACAGCATCCATTCCACTCCCCTTCCATTTCACAGCATCCATTCCACTCCCTTTCCATTTCACAGCATCCATTCCACTCCCTTTCCATTTCACAGCATCCATTCCACTCCCCTTCCATTTCACAGCATCCATTCCACTCCTTTTCCATTTCACAGCATCCATTCCACTCCCCTTCCATTTCACAGCATCCATTCCACTCCCTTTCCATTTCACAGCATCCATTCCACTCCCCTTCCATTTCACAGCATCCATTCCACTCCTTTTCCATTTCACAGCATCCATTCCACTCCCCTTCCATTTCACAGCATCCATTCCACTCCCTTTCCATTTCACAGCATCCATTCCACTCCCTTTCCATTTCACAGCATCCATTCCACTCCCCTTCCATTTCACAGCATCCATTCCACTCCCCTTCCATTTCACAGCATCCATTCCACTCCTTTTCCATTTCACAGCATCCATTCCACTCCCCTTCCATTTCACAGCATCCATTCCACTCCTTTTCCATTTCACAGCATCCATTCCACTCCCCTTCCATTTCACAGCATCCATTCCACTCCCTTTCCATTTCACAGCATCCATTCCACTCCCCTTCCATTTCACAGCATCCATTCCACTCCTTTTCCATTTCACAGCATCCATTCCACTCCTTTTCCAATTCACAGCATCCATTCCACTCCCCTTCCATTTCACAGCATCCATTCCACTCCTTTTCCATTTCACAGCATCCATTCCACTCCCCTTCCATTTCACAGCATCCATTCCACTCCCCTTCCATTTCACAGCATCCATTCCACTCCCTTTCCATTTCACAGCATCCATTCCACTCCTTTTCCATTTCACAGCATCCATTCCACTCCTTTTCCAATTCACAGCATCCATTCCACTCCCCTTCCATTTCACAGCATCCATTCCACTCCTTTTCCATTTCACAGCATCCATTCCACTCCCCTTCCATTTCACAGCATCCATTCCACTCCTTTTCCATTTCACAGCATCCATTCCACTCCCCTTCCATTTCACAGCATCCATTCCACTCCTTTTCCATTTCACAGCATCCATTCCACTCCTTTTCCATTTCACAGCATCCATTCCACTCCTTTTCCATTTCACAGCATCCATTCCACTCCTTTTCCATTTCACAGCCTCCATTCCACTCTTTTTCCATTTCACAGCATCCATTCCACTCCTTTTCCATTAGACAGCATCCATTCCACTCCTTTTCCATTTCACAGCATCCATTCCACTCCCCTTCCATTTCACAGCATCCATTCCACTCCCCTTCCATTTCACAGCATCCTTTCCACTTCTTTTCCATTTCACAGCATCCATTCCACTTCTTTTCCATTTCACAGCATCCATTCCACTCCTTTTCCATTTCACAGCATCCATTCCACTCCTTTTCCATTTCACAGCTTCCGGTTCCACAACTAGATCATCCAGCTTCCCAAATTCATCTTCCCCGTCCTCATTTTGTCGTGTCCTTCCCATCGACAAGGGTCATTAATTATTATCACTGTAGCTAAAAGAAAAAGAAAAAATCCTTCCAGTGAATCACACGTAATCTTTCCATTAAAACTTTTTACGCCATAATGAAAACCTCGACTTCAAAATCCCCCCTTCCCAACATCTACTAACGATTTATATAGGGTTGTGGAATCTTCCCAAAGAGCTCTTTTTATTAGGTCTCGATCCCTTTGTCATATATACTGTAAGTGTCGTATTATCTTATTAACTTCGCGGCCGTTTAAAGTGTGGCACGGCGAAAAAATACACGGCAGTTTTTTTTTATCTTTTCCTAGTCAATGAATGACTGACTTGAATAGCCTAGCTTTTTTTTTTTTTTATCTGTGTCTCAGTTTTTCCCTTCCGATCGCTTCGCTACGTACGTATGTGAAAAATATTAAAATGTGAAAAATATTAAAATCTACGTAATCGTATCAACGACTTGTAATAGCATTTGTTACATAAGGATGGTGGTCCCTTACCAATTGCATATAACTGTTTTGCTCTTGGGAGATAAATAGTATGAATACTATACTATTATTTAATTTTAAAGTCTGAGGAAAATTATTTTTTTTTGGCCTTATTCTTTGTGTTTACATGCATTATCTGCCATGTTTGTTTTGTATAGACGTTTGTGGGTTTAAAGAAAGACAAGTGAAAAATGCGCCAAAGAAACTTCGGCGCAGTCGAGTTTTCTGTACTGTGTATAATCAAGGCCACCGAAAATAGATCTATCTTTCGGTGGTCTCAGTATAATGCTGTATGAGCCGCGGTCCATAAAACTCTCAGCTGGCCGTGGTGGCCTGTGTTGTTGAGATGCCGGAAACACATCCATGGCTAACTTTGATCTTAAATAAAATAAAAACTACTGAGGCTAGAGGGCTGCAATTTGGTATGTTTGATGATTGGAGGTTGGATGATCAACATACAAGTTTGCAGCCCTCTATCCTCAGTAGGTTTTAAGATCTGAGGGCGGACAGAAAAAAAGTGCGGACGGGCAGACAAAGCCGGCACAACAGTTTTCTTTTCAGAAAACTAAAAACTGATTTTTTAAGATACTGTGTGTTTTGTTATTGTTGCCAATATTATCTAGTACAATTTCCGACCTGTTTTATTAGTTGATATTTTCCTGTAGAATATTGATATATACAGTAAAAAAATACAGTATACTCATAGATGAGAAACATACAGGGAATGTGTTGAATTGTGTTTGTAGATACAATAGCCATCAACATTACAGTAGAAGTATCAACTAATACTTTGTATAATCAAAGATCTATCTTTCTGTCTGTTTATCTACCTATCTACCTATTTATCTTTCTGTGTATGTATTTATCTACTGCACTTCATCTTATATATTTTATTTAACGGGTAACAGTGAAGGGAAAATATACATACCGCTTTTCACGGAAAGGAACACTGAGGGAGCTCGGGCTCCCATATCTCTTGTTTTTTTTTCCCCGAGTTATTTTCATATTTTCCTAGGCATTACGGCTCCCGCCGGAAGGTCCAATGGCTATTTAAAATGCAGGAAAGTGAAAGTATGCTAATGCCGGAACAGTTAATTAAAGTATTCATGGAAAACGATGGTGTAAAGTTAATTGAACGCAGTTCACAAAGATTCAGCGTAATTGGAATAACAAGAAATCAAATGCATTAATGATACGCGCGCGAAAATAGAGAGAGGGAAAATTGGAATGGGAATATCTCCGCAGAACAAAGCATTAATTAAAGAATGGCCATATGAACAAAGAGGTAAATTCAATTTTCAAAGTGTGGGGGAGTCACGAGAGCTGGAAGAATATAAATTCGAAATCGCTCCGCGAAGAATTGGGAGAAATCTAACTCGCAATTTCACGACCAAGGTGATATGAATAAAGCAATAACAGCAAATTTAATTAGCACATACACACACACACACACACACACACATATATATATATATGCACATGCATATACATATGTATATGTATGTTTATATATATATATATATATATATATATATATATATATATATATATATATATATATATATTAGCATTAAGCTGCAAATGTCCTTCAATATCCAATTCGCTCTGCCTCGGGAATATATTTTCATATATGTTACCCGAAGGGGAATTTTTTTAGTTGATAATAAGTTCATCGTCTCGTAGGCTCGAACCACGGAAAACAAGAACTCAGGATACAGTGACGCGCATTAAACCACACGTCCGTGGTTCGAGCCCACGAAACGACGAACTTAATATCAACTAAAAAAATTTCCCTTCGGGTAACATATATGAAAATATATTATTCCCGAGGTAGAGCGAATCAGATATTAAAGGACATTTGTAGTTTAATGCTTGTATAAGAATCACGGTGATGTGATAAAATTAATTCATATGTATATATATATATATTTATATATATACATATACTATACTATATATATATATATATATATATATATATATATATATATATATATATATATATATATATATATATATCACACGAATAAATGCTGTGAAATGACATACTGTATGCAAAGGGTACAGGAGAGTACAAAATGGTAATAATTCCGGTGGGAACTTACCTTTTAAGTGAATATACAGAGAAAGAGTAACAATAGACAAAGAATGCAGTTATTTAATCGAGTATGGGTTCTTCTCAGTATTTATTAAGCAGTTAGTGCCCAAGTTGAACAATCGCACCACCTCTATACAGTTGTTTCTGGCTTGAGCCGTTTTTCTTCGCTGCTTCTCCCTCCTTTCCGAATCATAAAGCCTTCAGCCTTTAGTCTAGCAGGTGCTTTTTAAATCTTGTTTTGTTTTAATGTAAGTTTGGTATAATTTGTTGAGACTCTTAAAGTCAAAGTTATATTCCATGTGTTTTTAATTTGTGTTGTTTTCTCTTTTAGCCTTGATGATGTAACTATGTTGTTACGAAACGCGTCGGCAATAAATGTATCACCTTTTGATGACCGGCTATCTCCTTGTCACCCTGTCCTTCTGTGTGCTGTGGCCCGCTTGCGCCAACGTATTCTGTCTTATATATATATATATATATATATATATATATATATATATATATATATATATATATATATATATATAGAGAGAGAGAGAGAGAGAGAGAGAGAGAGAGAGAGAGAGAGAGAGAGAGAGAGAACGAATGAAAATATGTAAAAAATACTACAAGGAGAATTTTAGACGTCATCAAGAAAGAAGCAAAAAAAGAAAGAAAAAGGAAAGAAAGGAAGATAGGAAGGAGCAAAAGTCGGGAGAAGAGGAGGAGAAGGAGAAAAAAAAAATTAATATCTTTGGAGAGATGATCTTCCCTAAGTTCCTCCAAATCCCACATCTCGAGAAGGAATTTAGGCCTGTCATCACCAGATGGAAAGTTTTTATTCATTCACAACATTTCCGCATTCTGTGCCTCTTCTATTTCGTGAGTAGCCTGAATTACGCTCCCCTTTTGTCCCTGGGATTTTTTTTTCGTAGGAATTAAATTTTCTTTTTCTGTGTTAGTGAATTTTCCTTGCTCTCTCTCTCTCTCTCTCTCTCTCTCTCTCTCTCTCTCTCTCTCTCTCTCTCTCTCTCTCTCTCTCTCTCTCTCTCTCTCAGCATTTTTTTTGGTCAAAGCATAATGCTACATTTTGTTGGGGGAAGGGGGGGTTAATTGTAAAGCAAAGATGAGGATTTGAATAAAAAAAAAAGTGTATACCACATACAGAAATAGAACTTTGTTATTTTAGACGTAACCCCATGCAAAAAAACAATGTCGTTTTATAATAATGAAAATTAAAGAGCGATGTAAAAAATCCATATTGTAAATTACTGTTTAAATTAAAGGCTTTAAATATCACATTTATGGGGGAAACACCAACAGGCCTTTCGGCAGGAACTGCATTGGCCTGCAAGTAGATTTATGGAAGACTGGAGTAGTTAAATGTCATTCTTCCTTGGGCTGAAAATAGATTTTTGAAGACTTGGGTAGTTCATGTCAATCTGTGTTGTTCTGAAAATACATTTATAGAAGGCTGGAGTAGATAAATGTAAATTTTTGGTAGGTTAAAAATATATTTATTAAAGACTGGAGTAGTTAAATATCAAGCTGCGTTGGGCTGAAAATAGATATATGAAAGACGGGAGTATTTAAATGCCAATATTCATTGAAGACTGAAGCAGTTAATGTCTATTTTTGTTGGGATGAAAATAGATTTATGAAGACTTGGGTAGTTAAATTTCAGTCTTCATTATGAATAATGAAGCTGTCAATGTCAATCTTCGTTGGGCTGAAAATAAATTTAAGGAAGACTGGAGTAGTTAAATATCAATCATCGTTGGGCTGAAAATAGTTATATATGTGGAAAACTGCAGTAGTTAAATACCAGTATTCACTGGGCTGAAAATAGATATTTGAAAACTGGAACAGTTCATGTCTATTTTCTTTGGGTTGGAAATAGATTTATGAAAGACTTGGGTTGTTAAATGTCAATTTTGCTGGCCTGAAAATAGATATATGGGAGACTGGAGTAGTTAAATGCCAATATTCATTGGGCTGAAAATAGATTTTGCGAAGACTGAAGCAGTTAATGTCAATTTTCGTTGAGCTGAAAATAGATTTATGAAAGACTAGAGTTGTTAAATATCAATTTTGCTGGCCTGAAAATAGATATCTGGGAGACTGGAGTAGTTAAATGCCAATATTTATTGGGCTGAAAATAGAATTGTGAACACTGGAGCAGTTAGTGTCAATTTCCGTTGAGTTGAAAGTAGCTTTATGAAAGACTAGGGTAGTTAAATATCAATATTCACTTGGCTGAAAATAGATTTGTAGAAGCCTGGAGTAGGTAAATGTCAATCTCCGGTGGATTGAAAAAAAGATTTATGGAAAACTGGAGTACTTAAATGCTACTATTCATTATGGTGAAAATAGATTTATGAAGACTGGAGCAATTAATGTCAGCTTTCGTTGGGCTGAAAATAGATTTATGAAAGACTGGAGTACTAAATATCAATATCCATTGGCTGAAAATGGGTTTATGAAGACTTGGGCAGTTAAATATCAGTCTTCATTTGGTTGAAAATAGACTACCGGAGGACTGGAACATCTAAATGTCAATATATTAGAATTATATTCCTCAGCAAAAGCCGAACAGGGACTTGGTACTTGAATGACAGTGAGTGAAGAGTGAGGAAACAGTTGAGTGTTACTGACACTATGGTTTGTTCAGAAATCAGATATCTTTCTGTCCGGTTGAGCTTAATCAGGAATGAGTAATGAGAATACGCTCAGGTAGACTGGTATACTAGGACTCAAAATAACCCCAGCGTTAAATCTCTCTCTCTCTCTCTCTCTCTCTCTCTCTCTCTCTCTAGACACGCAACCAAGTTACAAAATACCTTACTAATTAACATTACTTACAAAGGAACACCTTAACCCTGTAACCTAGGACCCGTTTCCAGCAGAGAAAACGGAAAACCAGCGAAGTTAACAAACAATAAATTAACCTCACCGTGAAACATTCCGTTTCAGTGGTATGTAATTAGAATTTGTGGAAATCGTCCTTGAAACGTTATTTCATTACTCTTCTTATTATTGAATTGAATTGAATATAGAATTTAGGCCAAAGGCCAAGCACTGGGACCTATGAGGTCATTCAGCGCTGAAACGGAAATTGACAGTAAAAGGTTTGAAAGGTGTAACAGGAGGAAAACCTCAAAGCAGTTGCACTATGAATCAATTGTTAGGAGAGGATGGAAAGTAAGATGGAAGAAAGAATATGAAAGGAGGTACAGTAAAAGGAATGAAGGTGGTCTTTTTTTACCATTAGTTTTGCTGTCGAATAAATCATTTGGGAAAACCTTGTAGGAGGTAGTTCAAGCAATCAAGCAGGGAAGGCAGCAAACTGCGTATTTCTTTGTTAGTGATTTTTCAGTTAAGTTAAGTATATCTTAGTTTAACCAGACCACTGAGCTGATTAACAGCTCTCCTAGAGAGGGCTGGCCCGAAGGACTAGACTTATTTTACGTGGCTAAGAACCAACTGGTTACCTAGCAACGGGACCTACAGCTTATTGTGGAATCCGAGTGCATTTCCTGGCCATATTTTAAAGCATACCATCACTTTTGTAATATGCTCCAGCATCTGATTTCCCGGTTATTAATTCTGTGACGGTTTATTTTTCTATAAATTTCTGTTTTTCTATGAATTTTCTTTAGGAAATTTATCGTCCATAGTTTATCGAGTTCATATCTCGTGTTTTGTTTGCTCTGGTTCCATCAAGGAACAATAGTGCACCGGTTCAGTGAACCTCATCGTGTTTAGTTATCTCATTGGATTTATGTATATAATTTTCTTATTGTATTGCAATGCTTTACTACCTCGAAATTTCCCATTTGGTATATTAAACATACTTATTTTTCTTTAAACAGTTTTATGAAGCTCACCCCAGAAATATCGGCCAGATAGCAAAGTCACACTGAGACATATCCATTAATATAGGTTTTGTTTCAGCTATTCGCCTTTTTATTTTTTAAGGTAAAAGAATTCTGTTTATTTAATATTGTCGAGACTGAGAAAAGTGGTATTTTCTTTTCCATATATTGAAGCCATGTGTGCATCCGGAAATAGTTGTTAAATATTTCTGTTCACTTTACAAATTATAAACTGTTTGTGATGGTGATTCATCATCCTGGACAGATAGCCAGAAGCTGAATTATGGCAAGTATGTTAAATGTATATTATATTATTAACGTAATGGAATATTATATTATTTACATAATGGAAATGTGGTCGGCCGAATTGAAGTGCGCATATAATATTAGTTAATGTTATTTTGCGATGTTTAAGAATTCAGAACAACTGGACGCAGTGATTTTGCCCCCGCAGGAGGCAATATCATTACATAAGGTTCTTTGCAGCGTCCCTTCGGCCCCTAGCTGCAACCCCTTTCGTTCCTTTTGCTGTATCTCCTTTCATAGTCTCTTTCTTCCATCTTACTTTCCACCCTCTGCTAACAGTTGATTCATAGTGCAACTGCGAGGTTTTCCTCCTGTTACATCGTTCAAACCTTTTTACTGTCAAAATCCCTTTCAGCGCTGAATGACCTCATAGGTCCCAGTGCTTGGCCTTTGGCCTAAATTCTATATTCAGTTCTGTCAGTTCAACAGTGATATTGCGTAAGAAATGTTACAGAAAGCGTCTTCAGAATTGTAATTAGATTTGCAGGCAGTAAGTCGATCAGAGGAGGAAATTCTGGTTGTTTGAAATATTAGTTGTATTGAGCAAGTATGAGGCGAAGCCTTGAATATGATCCAGGCAAAGGAATGTAATAAGGAGCAAGGATTCTTGCATTATTGGGAAAATATGATTAATTAATAATTCATAATTTTCATTTGTTATTGCATCTTCTCAAATGAATGATTGTCGCGCTTGACGTCGCTGGTGGTCGCTTGCAATTTTATATAATTTGTTGGTGTTTGTTATTTGCCAAGATTAAAGTAACACTAATGGAGTATTGCTGATGTTAAATAATTACACATTTTCAGTCCTTCAATTCCTGCCTGCCTCACTTAACTCGGTGTTGTAATTCTTAGTATTTTTCAGTCAAGATGCTTCCGTTCTGATGTCTATTTTGCTTACATTTCATTGATTTCTTTATTTTATGCGATATGTATTTGCTGGTCCGCTGGTATAGTGGTTAGTGTCGTGGAAAGCCACTCAGATGTCGCGGGTTCGCGTCCCCCCCAGGGCGATGAAAAATCACTGGCTCTGGATCATGATCAGTTACTGCTGCAGTGCTGGGTCTGCGGTGGGAGGTTGAAACCAACATTCTTTGGAAGCTTGAATTTCAAGTAAATGGCCCCTTTGGTGTACTTGTTCCATGTGAATAGGTTTCATCTACTACTGAAATAATATAATAAAAATAAATAATGTAACATACTTTTTTAAATTTCGTTTTCAGCCTTGTGTTGAAACTTTTTTTTGTCATGCTTATTAGAATGTTTTCCAATTTTGCTGAATATTTTCACCCCATTTGGATTTGGATATTCATTTGACCTTGATGCTTGATTAAGAGACATAGTGTCCCTTATGTGTTCAAATAACTAGGGTTAGATCAAAGGTAACGTAAGATTTTTGAAGCAAACCTGGTATACCAGTGAGGTCAAAAGTAAATCGATCATTGAAATTCTGTTAGAAATTTCAACATTTGCAATTAATCCAATTATAAACTTGTTGAAAAACTGTAATTTGTTTGAAAAAAAAAATATAAGTAAAAAGAAATCCTTCGGGCCAGCCCTTTGAGAGCTGATATTCAGTTCAGTGGTCTGGTAGAACTATTTTAATAATAATAATAATAATAATAATAATAATAATAATAATAATAATAATAATAATAATACAGTACAGAATATAATTTTGAAATTAACACTAAGCCTGTGAGTAAAACTCTTCTAAAAAGGCCAAAAGATATTTTACTTTGAGACTAAATTCATTTCTACATATAATATGAAAATCGGTTTAGATTAAAATGCGCAAAAGATTATTATTACTGTAAACCATATGAAAATTCGCCTAAATCAGAAAATGTCACCTTTTCTGATATTTCAAGCACAGTTTTTAAAAGGGGCACAAAAAATCTCTGAATTACGGAGCTTGGCTCAAAAATTTTTTTCAAAGACAAAAAATTTTTAAATTACTGAGCTTGGCCCAAAAAAACTTTTTTTTTCAAGTGAATGTCTCTTTTACGTGATGCAGTTTCCAGGAAATGTTAGAAATCTAATTAGCTTGATTTTTTTTCCTCTAGACGTGTACGTGTGGGCAATTTTGTGCCCTTCTCTCTTTTTCTTGTTTTTTTTTATTTGTGGGAACCCTGCATAGAATGACAGAATTGAAAAAAGAATGTATCAAAAATGAAGATTCTGATTGCAGCCAATTTATGGAAAATGTATTAAGTACATTTTTTTCCATACCAACGAGAACCATTTATAACTGCCTGTTAAACAAGAAATAAGAAGGGTAGGAAAATGGAATATTTTTTGTACCATTCTCTCTTTTTTTATTTGTAAGAACTCTGCATAGAATGACAGAATTGAAAAAATAAAAGATTACATAAAAAATGACGAATCTGAGTGAAGTCAATTTATGAAAAATGTATTAAGTACATTTTTTTTCCATAACATCGAGAACCATTTATAACTATCTGTTAAACAAGAAATAAGAAGGGTATGGAAATAGAATATATATATATATATATATATATATATATATATATATATATTATATATATATATATATATATATATATATATATATATATATATATATATATATATATATATATTGTAATTTGCACACAAACGATTATGTTCAGCGGCTGAAATAACAGAAATAGTGTTCTTATTGAGAGCAATTTTTCGATTCTGTAGGCTATTACAAGTAATTTTTTAATAACTTGTACATGATTTTATACTTTCATATAATTCTCAACGGAAATTGATGGTTTTCAGATACACAGATATTCCAAAATAAAAAAATTAAATAAATAATAATCGGTTCTCAAAGCTAAACACCCCCTGGGCTTTCTGTATCTGAAAACTGTTGTATGCATTAATGTTGTCATTTCCATCTTATTCAGTATTAAAATACACTTTGTCAAATGTCACATTAAGAAGCAAGCTTCAAATAGCAGTATGGAAATAATCGTATGGTGCCTTTTTTTCTCCATTTTTTGGTTTAAAGTTAATCAGAATATAGGTCTTAAAATAGCTGATAATCAAAGCAATTCTCTTAAACCAGCAACAATAGTGCATCAGATGCATAAATGTATTTTTTAAGCAGAATAGTGTATTAAACGGCGTGGATTCCTGTTTTTTATCTAGGCAAAGTTCATATGGCGACGGCAAAAGTGATGACTTTAAATGATTATTTTTCACGGATAATTCAACACGTCAAATGCTGCTATTTAAATCCAAATGAGCTCAGTTTCATCAGACGTAAAAATTGTTTTTGGCATCTGACACATAACATTCCTGTCAGTGCTCACCTATTTTAGAACAGCGCTAGAAGAATTTTTTTTTTATAATTTCATACTAAAGCAGCCAAAAAATGAAATGGTCATTTATACCAAAAATCCCTTATCATCCGAAGACGCTCAGTTGTGAGTTATTTCAAAGCTTCCATACAATCTACCACCTTATGTTGTGCTCTACGACAAAGTTGCCATAATAATCTTTAGGTCATAGCTCTCATAGAAGATCCTGACGATCCTGGAACCCAGCTTTTCTTTCTTGAGCTGTTGAGGTTTAAACAGTTGTGTCTGATTATCAGTAAAGGTTTCTGTTAGGCAATCTTTCCTTTAAGTGAATCTGGTTATAAGGCCCAGTCAGACAACATCCTTCTTTGTACAATCTGATTTAAAGTCTCTTCTCAGTCACAGTTCTGTTGCTTTTTTTCCCAACAAGTGGCGTCCCTCAGGTAACCTTTTTCTTGCCCTTCCTGTTTCCCAGTTTCGTCGGGGACGTCCTTCAAGTGGGCTCTTGCCTTGTATTCAAAGGCAAGTATTCTATTGAATCCGTTCAGAAAACTAGGAATATTGTGGCTACGGAGATGGTGACACAGTATTAATGTCTCATGCGTCTTATCGTTTATTTTGCTATTATTGGAATACTGTATTATTATTATTATTATTATTATTATTATTATTATTATTATTATTATTATTATTATTATTATTATTATTATTATTATTATTATATAGAAGATGAACCCTGTTCATATGGAACAAGCCCACAGGGGCCATTGACTTGAAATTCAAGCTTCCTAAGAATAGAGTGTTCATCAGGAAGAAGTAAGAGGAGGTAAAGGGAAATACAGAAAGAAGAGATCTCACTTATTAAAAAAAGAAAGATGAACAAATTAATAAATGAATAAATAGACAAAAAAACGCATTAAAATGCGAGGAGATTAATATTAAGGCAGTAATGCATTGCATCTTTGCTTGAACTTTTGAAGTTCCAGTTGCACGACATTCTCAGGGAGACTGTTCCACAGCCCAACGATGATAGCATCTCTCGGGTATCTTAATCATTAAGATACGATTGCGGGAAATGATGTTTTTTCACCTTCCCGAATAAGCTTATTGTGGGTTGGACCTTTACGAAAACATTTGTAATGTTTTTCTAAATTGATACACTTTCTTTTTATTTATATATGTTTCCCTTCAGGCGAATGTCCGTTCACAAGTGAATGGAAAACTGACAGATATTATTTTTCTTGTTGAAAATACAAATAAGTATCCATCAAATTCATCTTTTTAATGAAGTAGTAGTAAAAGATTATTTTTCATGCAACAATAAGCACCTTTTACGTAGACTTTATATTAATAAGGGCCAGTTTCGTTATTCATAATTCCTCCCCCCACCCCCGAAAAAAAGTGAACAGGTCGATAGATAAAAGGTTAGAATTAAAGTAAATGCACAGTGTCTAGACTTAATACTTACGATTGCTAAAACTAGGCAGATGGCGCAACTTTTCGCAAGAATGGAAATACAGTGAATAAAATGAAGCGTAGTCATTAGCAACTGGAGTTAAAACTCATAAATTGCCTTTCACTCCTAACGTATGAGAATAATGGAATACATTCGACACGACTCAGAAATAGCATTTGGCCGAAAGAATGTTCTAGAATTAAGTATTTAAGTAGAAAATGGACAGTGCATGTAACAAACGATGAAAAATAGTAAATGTTCGGTGAAGAACTTGGTATTGTAATCGTCTTATTGGTCTGTCCATGTTTCCTAATTGGTCTTAAACTGTAATTTAATTACGCGTCTTCTGATTTAATCGATTATCATCAATATACATGTATTTTATCATTTTCAGGAATATACTTATTCCTTCATAATAATAAATACCACCATTTTCAGATTATCATTATAAAATTGTACGACATTTTAGCGAAACTGAATTTTTGGTCTTGGGATTTCGTGCTAATCATAATATACATTTTGACGAATCTTATATATGACTACGTTGGGAAAACTCGGTATTTTTGGTTCACGGAAAACGGTCAAATGCTAAATGGAACGGGGGTAGAGGGGGTTGGGGGGGATGTTGTGGAAGGGGCGGGAGTTTGGGGGTGATGTCGAGCCATTTTCATAAAGGCAAAGACATCAATATATGATAAGCACATCTGATTCTTCATGAAAATGTATAAAATGTATAAAGATTGATAGTCCAGAAGTTGTTTGATAACTATTTTTTTTTTTTATACCTTATTTTAATAGAGAAAGTTAATTCTTCGAATGTAGTGATCACTTATAGATGAAAAACCGACAGTTAAAAAATTTATTAAGACTATCGGGAAAGTAAAGTAAATATGACTATATGGGGGTGAGCCACTAAATAAACTTTTCTTTTTTTAATCTACTGAAGAATTTATGCATTCTCTCAAAAAAAAAAAAGAGTAAAAAATGCGCCGAAGTTTCTTAGGCGCAATTGAGTTTTCAACCGAAAGTAGATCTATCTTTCGGCGGTCTCGGTATAATGCTGTACGAGCCGCGGCACATGAAACTTTAATCTCGGCCCGGTGGTGGCCTGGCTTATACCGTTGCCAGAGGCACGTTTATGGCTGACTATAACCTTAAATAAAATCAAAGCTACTGAGGCTGGAGGGCTGCAATTTGGTAGTTTGATAATTGGAGGGTGGATAGTCAACATACCAATTTGCAGCCCTCTAACCTCAGTAGTTTTTAAGGTCTGAGGGCAGACAGAAAAAGTGAGGACGAACAGACAGCACGCAGCGCATTCCCGATAAAGTCTGTCAGAACTGACGGTGATATTTAAAAAAAAAACACGCGGGAAACTTTGTTTATAAATAGCACGTCATTTGTACTGTCTTTTCCCAGTGTATAAGTAAATATCCCTTTTAAAACGACATTTGACCTAACTGCGTATTAGGAAAAATGATCTCGGGTGTTATTGACGCTCCCCGTAGGGGGTTAATGCCGTCAGTGCACCTCACGCGGTGCACTGTAGGCATTACTTAAGGTTTTTGCAGCGTCCCTTCGGCCCCTAGCTGCAGCCCCTTTCATTCCTTTTACTGTACCTCCATTCATATTCTTTCTTTCATATTGCTATCCACCCTCTCCTAATAATTGCCTCACGGTGCAATGCGAGATTTTCCTCCTGTTACACCTTTCAAACCTTTTTCTCTCAATTTTCCTTACAGCGCTGAATGACCTCACAGGTCCCAGCGCTTGTCGTTTGGCCTAAACTCTATATTCCTTCCTTCCTCCTTATTATTCATGCTGAGGTCTTTTAAATTTTAAAAGACATTTTGGTACAATTTCAGTGTTCTTTACATCATTGCCTTGGGAATTTTATCTTGCTTTGAAGTGCCTGCGTATGCATGGGCTTGGATGCTTATTTGTTAATGTATATTTATTCGTTATTATTTTGTCTGTCGTTTATCTTTTTCACATATGGGATTATACCATGAGAAAGTTTACACAGTAATAATAATAATAATAATAATAATAATAATAATAATAATAATAATAATAATAATAATAATAATAATACTAATAATAATAATGAATTCACAATGCCGTGGTTAAACTTTTTTATAATAAAAATTCGCAGTTATAAAATCAAATTGTGTCTTTTACAAATACTACAGTTTATTTGTATAATTGTTTATTTTATATTATACAATAATAATAATAATAATAATAATAATAATAATAATAATAATAATAATAATGCTAAGAAACTGACAGTGCCGTGATTAAACTGTTGTTTTAAAAAAAAACAGAATTATATAAACAAACTGTATCTTTTACAAATAATACAGTCTATTTATATAACTGTGGAGTTTTATAATAATAATAATAATAATAATAATAATAATAATAATAATAATAATAATAATAATATAAGAAGGAGGCAGACCCTCTTTTAAAAAAGTCCTATTAAATAAAATGGCCGAATCATTTGAGTTAATTTTATAGTGAGTCTTCTCAGTCTTCCTTATAATTCTTTTCTCCGTTGATATTGGATTAATGTTGTCTAATATTAACGTAGAAGAGAAACGAGTAATAATAATAATAATAATAATATGCACAACTGAAATTGTACACATGAATGTATTTACAATTTGTGTGGACTACTGAATGTAGCGCTGAGAGAGAGAGAGAGAGAGAGAGAGAGAGAAAGAGAGTATGGCGGGCAAAAAGGAAGTTAAACTGAGACCCGAAATGTGAATCGCACAATTGACAACCGAACAGAAAGAATCAATTGAATTCCCCACTTCTCTCTCTCTCTCTCTCTCTCTCTCTCTCTCTCTCTCTCTCTCTCTCTCTCTCTCTCTCTCTCTCTCTCAAGTCGGGTCCTGAAAGTGGGTAAATCGGCAAATATTTTTACACAGGTAACCAGCTAAAATTAATGAATTGTGGAAACGTCAATCTAACTTATAATTAAACCTTGATAAATAGAAAAGTGTATGATGTCATGAAACTGTCATCAGATTTGTAAAAAATCACGGAAAGAAACTAAATAAAAAAAATGAAATGAAAAAGCTGATAAAATCTAAAGAAAAAGAGATAAAGCGTCGATTTTATCATTTCATTTAAACAATAAAAATAAAAATAAAAAAAACAGTTGATAAAATCTCAAGAAAAAAAAGAGATAAAGCGTCGATTTTATCATTTCATTTAAACCAAAAATAAAATAAAAATGTTGATAAAATTGAAGAAAAAAAGAGATAAAGTGTCGATTCTATCATTTCATTTAATATTTTATATATATATATATATATTTTTTGTTACTCCGTTCTCTTCAACTTGGCCAGAAATCCCAACCCACATAAAATCAAGGCCCTTGGAAAACTGGCTTTATTTTTCCAACCTACATTTTCTACAACTTTGAGCTCGGATAGACAAAAATGCCGGAGATTCTTTCGCCGAGCAAAAAGATTTTTAACTGGACATTGAAAATAGTGCCGACTGAATCGCCCTCCGGAGACCCCGTACCTGTGTAACATACCAACGAAGAAGAAGGAGATGAAGGCGGAGGAAAGAAAAAAAGGACGAAGAAGAAAGGGGGGTGTGGGGTTGGGGAGGGGGGGTGAGTTTGATGGGAACGGGTTCGTGAGTGTGGAGGATTAAGAAGCCGTGTTGGAGGTGGAGGAGGAAGAAGCTATGTTGGAGGTGGAGGATTAAGAAGCTGTGTTAGAGGTGGAGAAGGAATAAGTTATGTTGGAGGTAGAGGAGGAAGAAGCCGTGTTGGAGGTGGAGGAGGAAGAAAAAGTTAAGTATATCTTAGTTTAACCAGACCACTGAACTGATTAACAGTTCTCCTAGGGCTGGCCCGAAGGATTAGACTTATTTTACGTGGCTAAGAACCAATTGGTTACTTATTAACGGGACCTACAGCTTATTGTGGAATCCGAACCACATTATAGCGAGAAATGAACTTCTATCACCAGAAATAAATTCCTCTAACTCTTCATCAGCCGGCCGGGGGAAGGAGGAGGAAGAAGCCGTGTTGGAGGTGAAGAAGGAAGACGTGTTGGAGATGAAGGAGGAAGAATCGTGTTGGAGGTGGAGGATTAAGAAGTCCTGTTGGAGATGGAGGATTAAGAAGCAGTGTTGGAGGTGGAGGAGGAA
>JANJGK010000007.1:21546734-21558439 GCA_039081455.1 Macrobrachium rosenbergii
AAAGCATAAAAAGAGCATTCTAACTGAAAAGCATAAAAAGTGTATTCTAACTGAAAAGCATAAAAAGTGCATTCTAATTGAAAAGCATAAAAAGTACATTCTGACTGAAAAGCATAAAAAGAGCATTCTAACTGAAAAGCATAAAAAGTACATTCTGACTGAAAAGCATAAAAAGAGCCTTCTAACTGAAAAGCATAAAAAGTACATTCTGACTGAAAAGCATAAAAAGTGCATTCTAACTGAAAAGCATAAAAAGTACATTCTGACTGAAAAGCATAAAAAGAGCATTCTAACTGAAAAGCATAAAAAGTACATTCTGACTGAAAAGCATAAAAAGAGCATTCTAACTGAAAAGCATAAAAAGTACATTCTGACTGAAAAGCATAAAAAGAGCATTCTAACTGAAAAGCATAAAAAGTACATTCTGACTGAAAAGCATAAAAAGAGCATTCTAACTGAAAAGCATAAAAAGTGTATTCTAACTGAGAAGCATAAAAAGTACATTCTGACTGAAAAGCATAAAAAGTGCATTCTGAGTGAAAAGCATAAAAAGTGCATTCTAACTGAAAAGCATAAAAAGTGCATTTAACTGAAAAGTATAAAAAGTGCATTCTAACTGAAAAGCATAAAAAGTGCATTCTGACTGAAAAGCATAAAAAGTGCATTCTAACTGAAAAGCATAAAAAGTGCATTTAACTGAAAAGCATAAAAAGTGCATTCTAACTGAAAAGCATAAAAAGTGCATTCTAACTGAAAAGTATAAAAAGTGCATTCTAACTGAAAAGCATAAAATTGCATTCTAATTGGAAAGCATAAAAAGTGCATTCCAATTGAAAAGCATAAAAAGTGCATTCTGACTGAAAAGCATAAAAGGTGCATTCTAACTGAAAAGCATAAAAAGTGCATTCTAACTGAAAAGCCTAAAAAGTACATTCTGACTGAAAAGCATAAAAAGTGCATTCTAACTGAAAAACATAAATAGTACATTCTTACTGAAAAGCATTACATTCTGACTGAAAAGCATAAAAAGTACAGTCTGACTGAAAAGCATAAAAGTACATTCTGACTGAAGAGGATAAAAAGTACATTCTGACTGAAAAGCATGAAAAGTACATTCTGACTGAAAAGCATAAAAAGTACAGTCTGACCGAAAAGCATAAAAGTGCATTCTGACTGAAAAGCATAAAAAGTACATTCTGACTGAAAAGCACAAAAAGTACATTCTGACATCTAAGTAAAACAAAGAAACCTGATTACTGTTAGGGTTTGGTTTTAGCCAAAAAATATTTGAAAATTACAAAGAGTAAGGACAGTTTAAATAACTGCCCTTGTGCCCAAAGTAATCGGAAAGCAATTATATTAAGAGCTTCGTGGGAATATCCGATGCATAAGCTTCCATATTGGAAAAAAAAACGATAAACTCGAAGATCGTAAAACAGTAATAAAAGGTAATGTAATACTTTAATAGGACATGCCCATAAATATCTAAAGCGACTTGACGTCTTCGTTACTTAAAAAGTGAACAAAGAGCGTCTACATCAAGAGAATTGGAAATGATCTAAAAACAGTTTTCGCATCCCGCAAAACAAACTCATATGTAGATTTACAATTATAACGTCAAGCGAAATAAAACTGCGTTTACGCCATGGCTACGAAAATGGGAGTATGAAACATCCAAGCACAAAATATATATCAAGACTATGTTCCCCTCTGTTATTATCTAAAAGCTTACTCTTTATTATACGATCTAAAAAAAGACGAGTAAAAAATGACTTCGGCGCAATCGAGTTTTCTGTACAACTGCTACAGCTTATAATCAAGGCCACCGAAAATAAATCTATCTTTCGGTGATCTCGGTACAATGCTGTATAAGCCGCGGCCCATGAAACTTTAACCACCGGCCGGTAATGGCCTATCCTATATCGCTGCCAGAAGCACGATTATGGCTAACGTTAACCGTAAATAAAATAAAAACTACTGATGCTAGAGGACCGCAATTTGGGATGTTTGATGATTGGAGGGTGGATGATCAACATACCAATTTGCAGCCCTCTAGCCTCAGTAGTTTTTAAGATCTAAGGGCGGACAGAAAAAGTGCGGACGGACAGACAAAACCGGCACAATAGTATTCTTTTACAGAAAACTAAAAAAACTAGCATTTGACAGCTTCCGAAGGATCTCCAGCTAGACTAGCAATGTCAGGGCATTGTGTGTCCTTTGGAAAGTGCTGTCAATAACGACTTTTTTTTTATTTATTAATCAAAAGCAACCCTTTCAAGAAATAGCAACAGCTGTTGGTTTTCTTTGAAGAAAGATTACACCTCTCGTTGTCGTGTAGTTTGTCTGTTTTTTATGTCACAAAAACTAAATACAGTTCTAAGTAAAATTCCCAGTTATAAGACAGGTTCATAGTAGAGAAACAATTCAATCTCTGGGAAAAAATCATCTTATAGCAAGAAATTATAAATGAAAATAGCTAATAAAGTCTAACCAGACCTTTCAGTTAACTCCTTCAGAAAAGTTAGGATTTCAGCTAATCTGTTTCCCATAGGAGCAATTCCTTTAGCATTCTATTCAAGAGATAACACAATTAAAACATCTCTCTTTTTTGTCATCGTTTTTCAACTTGAAAATCAAGGGTACTCCTGGTTGTGCTTATGTGGCATTTATCTTCATAGGTGCACTGTAGGCATTACTTAAGGTTCTTTGCAGCATCTCTTGGGCCCCTAGCTGTAACTCCTTTCATTTCTTTTACTGTACCTCTGTTCACGTTACCTTTCTTCCATCGTACTTTCCACCCGCTTCTAACAATAGTTTCATAGTGCAACTGCGAGGTTTTCTCCCTGTTATGCCTTAAAAACCTTCTTTACTCTCAATTTCCTTTTCAGCGGAGAATGACCTCATAGGTCCCATTGCTTGGCTTTTGGCTTAAACTTTATATTCCAATTCCGATCTTCATCTCCACGTCTTTGGATTATATTTTCTATGCAAGAGTTTAAGTCTCGCATGAAGATTCCAACCTTTGAAAATGCTGTAGCATTGTAGCATTAGCTCAAAGGACAGAGGTCATCAAACCAGCTTTTTGCCTTCCCTTTGGGGAGGTTAAAGTATTTTTTGAAACATCATGAAAACCTGCATCAGTGAAGTCATACATATAGTGAAAGAGCTGTAGGAATTATTACGTCTTATTTTCTAATGTACAAGAGAATTCATAAAAGATCCCTTTAGCTATTTTTGATGCAAGATGCGTTGAACGGTGTATGTGTAAAGTAATTAGTTTTCACTTTTTTTAATATGTAATATTTCAGTATTTCCCCTCCAGATCTCGAATTTCCTTTTGTTTTCGTTTTAAATGTAATATATATCTATATATATATATATATATATATATATATATATATATATATATATATATACATATATATATAAACATATATATGTATATATATATATATATATATATATATATATATATATATATATATATACTGTATATATATACATGTATGTATTACGCTTTAATACAGTTGAACTTAGTTCCCTCCACTTAGTCAACTCCAGTCACGCATTAATGCTCATTAGAAGTTAAGTACACGAGCGTAAATCTTTTTGACATCCGTTTTATCACGTTACCATTATTCTCATCTCCTTACCTCGATCGGTATTCCTGAAGTCTATTGTTTATTTAGCATTTTGATAAAGGCAATATTAACTATGATTTATATATTCTTACTAGCTTATGCATTTATACATTGCCTTTGACGCTATATATTTATATCTGTGAATTTCTTGTCTGATCAAATAGTAAACGTGATTTGTATATAGTTACTAGCTTGTGGATTTATACTTTTTCTTTGATACTGTATTCATTTCTATTTGTCAGTTTCTTAACGTATCAAAGTTATATTTTGATTATGTAAAAAGCGATATGGTATGTGAAAATATTGTCAGATATCATATCACTTTTAATATATTTATTTTTATATTCAGAATTTTCTCTTTATGTAAAGCAAATTCCACCTATAAATAAGAAAACAAAATTTTTGTGAGTCTACGACCTCTGATAAGAAAATGTTACGGTGGAGTCATTCTAGATGCATTTTCTAGCTAATATTTCGTACAGATATTTATATTTAGTGTTTTCTAGCTAATATTTCGTATAGATATTTTTACTTAGTGTTTTCTAGCTAATATTTCGTATAGATACTTATATTTAGCGTTTTCTAGTTAATATTTCGTATAGATATTTATATTTAGTGTTTTCTAGCTAATATTTCGTATAGATATTTATATTTAGTGTTTTCTAGCTAATATTTCGTACAGATATTTGTATTTAGTGTTTTCTAGCTAATATTTCGTATAGATATTTATATTTAGTGTTTTCTAGCTAATAGTTCGTACAGATATTTGTATTTAGTGTTTCCTAGCTAATATTTCGTATTTATATTTATATTTAGTGTTTTCTAGCTAATATTTCGTATTTATATTTATAGTTAGTGTTTTCTAGCTCATATTTCGTATTTATATTAATATTTAGTGTTTTCTTGCTAATATTTCGTATTGATATTTATATATAGTGTTTTCTAGTTAATATTTCATATTGATATTTATATTTAGTGTTTTCTAGCTAATATTTCGTATTGATATTTATGTATAGTGTTTTTAGTTAATATTCGTATAGATATTTATATTTAGTGTTTTCTAGCTAATATTTCGTATTGTGTTTTGTAGCTAATGTTTCGTATAGATATTTATATTTAGTGTTTTCTAGCTAATATTTCGTATAGATATTTATATTTAAAGAGGAATTCGTAATGAATTCGTCGAATCCCTTCAGCTTTCTAGGTGTAAAGACTGTTATAGAGCGGACTCTGATAAAAGATTTTGCCTCTAGCTGACAATAAGTTGTCAGCGCCAATATCCGGAACAAAAGGATAATACGTCTCTCTCTCTCTCTCTCTCTCTCTCTCTCTCTCTCTCTCTCTCTCTCTCTCTCTCTCTCTCTCTCTCTCATGCTTATTGATTTTCCACTTAGGCTCTAACGATGGGACAACTTAAATTCTCGGGTAGAAAAGATGATAACATTCTTGCCTTCAGTTACGATAATAATAATAATAATAATAATATGAACGATGATGTTGAAGAAGGTGCCATTAACCAGAATATCGTGATAGTAATATTTAAACAATAGCAGTGTTGAAAGATAACGATGGTTATAAAAACAGTTCCAATAAAAAATTCTTTTCAGTGAAAAAGAAAAAAGTTTGTTGTATTGAATATGAGTAACATTCACCACACTCCGATATCGTGTCCTCACAGAGGGAAATTTTCATTACCCAATATCACTCTCTGGAATTGGATGTAGGAATTTGCATGTAACTTACATCGGTATGCGATTTATTTATGTGTGTATATATATATACGAGTATATATATATATATATATATATATATATATATATATATATATATATATATATATATATATATATATATATATATATATGTATGTATGTGTTTATGTATGGGTGTGTATATTGATTCTATATATATATATTATATTTGTATAGATATGTGTATGTATGTATGTGCATGTGAGTGTGTATTAATTCTTCCAACGCGACCAACGAAGCAACGTCTGATCAATTTCAAACCGTAATTGCTCTAACAAGCTCTTGTCAAGTTGTTGTCAACAACTGCAGTAAGCCTATACTACTAATCATTGCTTGTAAACACATTTATTTATTTATTTTAGCTTACAGTTCTGTGAGTGTCATGACAATTTAAGGCTATGAGGGGAACAAAAGGTTGTAGTCAAATCCATGAAAATATTAGTGCAAATTACAATATCCAAAGGTTTTAACCTAAATCGTGTTATATTCATGATTAGATAATGTTTAACTAGGAATATATTGGGTCTACTTTCTGCCGATATTAAAACGGATGCCATGACACGTGATGGGGTCTTGAATTTGGATTAAAATATAACTCCTTATTGTATCTTTGAAAATGACTTTACAAATTTAACATATTTACAGGATATAGTTAATGAAGATAAGTCTCAGTAATATTTACACTAATATTTCATAGTATTATCCAAACATATACATTAAAACTGCTCAATAGAAGCTGTCAGTGGTATTATAATTATTATACATGATAACAGCCATGAATTTACTTCATATTTTGCATGAATTGTACAACAGATATTTACGCGCCATTATTGTGCCATGAGTAGATGATTTTTTTACATTAAGATTGGACAGTAAAATTCTAAATATTGACTTGAAATACAGAGTATGTATATACAGTATATATATGTATATATACACACAGTATATGTATATATATATATGTATGTGTGTGTATAATATATGTATAGTTAGATACGTAGATAGATCGATCAGGCAATAAGAACAATAGAAATTCCACGCAACATTTTTCCCTAAATCTGAAAAAATCGAAACTGGAAAAGCATGTTTATCTCTTCTTGAAGTACGAATCAAGTTTGCCCCTAAAGACTCCCCAAGTACGTTCCTCTTCTATGTTAGCGGGTAAGTTATTCCACAACTTCGGACCTTTAATGCTTAACTGGCGGTCTTTCGTTACTGTACTTAGTTGCTTGGTAACTGTTGTCGGCTGACTTCAAGCAAAATATATGTTTGGCATCCAAGCAGAGATTGCTTTCCTCATTCATTTAAGATTGATTAAAGGAACAAATTTCATTTGAATGTTTCTGCTCATATTTTCACCCAGTGAAGTTCTTTTAGGTGAATGTTTCCTAACGCTATTTTTACTAGTGCCTGTGCAGTTTGGGTCCTAGTTTCTCTCTTCAGCTAATCTTCAATTCGGTTTATAAATAACGATATTCCTACGGTTTTGATACAAATTCGTTAATATAGTAAATCTAATAGGCGCTATGCATCCCCGTGCGTGCCACAGGGAATGATTGATTGATTGATATAGGAATCACAATACATTCCAAAGGTTTGCATGACGCTGCTTGGAGCAATTTTATGCCTGCCTGAGAATTTCTGCTGGAATTCCAGATATATTTTGCCTACTCATAATGAATGTTGGCTGACGTTTTTTTGAGCGTTTATCATCTTCTGCACCGGGGATCAGTTTACCTAGTTTATGTGCGGAGCCATGAAAAACAAGTTGTGAGTCGTCAGCAAACTAACCCAGTAAACAATTTTATAGATGCATTACACGTATCTTTAATGAAATTAGGAAACAATATAACAGAAAATAATATTGGTCCCAACACTGATCGCTGCGGTACGCCAAAAAATTCATTCTTTGCAGATGAAATATTATTTCCTGATTTTACTGATTGAATTCGGTTTATTAAATAACTGGAAGGAATAAGGACTGAAGATTGTTTAAATAATTACATGGCATATAAAACAATTTATATAAAATCTTGGCCACAAACACCGTTAAGAATGAATGTGTTTGTCGATAAGATTAATCTGGTGGTATAGACGCGCAGTTTCAGCATAATTTTTGATTGAGTCTATCAGCAGTTTGAAATCATTGCAGGAAAACACTGAAATCTGAACGAGACGAAAAATAATAGCTCAGTAATGCATTTACACTCACAGTTACGTAACAAAATGAGAATCAACAATCAGAGAAGTAATAAGAAATACACACGGACCACCCCCGAGAATTGAAACCCGACCCAAAATTATTATTATTATTATTATTATTATTATTATTATTATTATTATTATTATTATTATTGTGCAGAGGATGAACCCTTTTCGTATGGAACACGCCCACAGGGGCCACTGACTTGAAATTCAAGTTTCCAGAGAGTATGGTGTTCATTAGAAAGAGGTAACAGGAGGTAAAGGGAAATATAAAAAGAAGTGGTCACTTATTAAAAAAGAAAACAGAACAATTAAATAAATAAATGGATAAATAAAAATTTAAGTGAATTGTTAAAACGGAGGGAGAATTGTATTAGGGAAATAAGCAGGTAAAAAAGTAAAAGTTATTAAAACGCAAGGGAGATTCGTATTAGGGTAGTAATGCATTGCACCTTAGCAGAAAAGTGGAAAGAAATAAAAGCCAGAGCGAGCCAGAGCAACGTTTCTCAGCCCTCGAATAAACCGTGTACTGAATCACGATGCAGGAGGGCTACTGACTTTGAAATGGAAATCATGTCAATACGATTCGTGGATTATAAATGCAGATTCCGTCCCTAAATAGACTAGAAATATCCCGAGCCAATATCCGTGATCATTAGAGTCCCAATATGGCCGCTTCGTGAGCGCAAGAAGACATCGTACGTAGCCTTCAGCCCTACGATTGATATCGAATGCGTCGGTGTGGCTCTCGTGTTTGCCAAGGAATTCCACTGTTTGGATGGTGCTGTATATGTATGTATGTATGTGTGTGTATATTATATATATATATGTATATACACACACATGTATGTATATATATATATATATATATATATATATATATATATATATATATATATATATATATATATTGCAAGGGAGTACCTTTGTATGAGGTAACTACCCAAGTATCCTTCACCGTCACTGCAGCGACCCAGTGCAGTCGACAAACTACCGAATGCTTATTCACTGCTAAGAGCATAGAGACCCAATGGCTTCTCCATGAAGCAGGCTTGAAGTGCAACCCCAACCGCAACCTCCCCCCCCCCCCCCCCCCCCCGACTGGATTCGACTTGTGTGTAAATCAATTGTGATGTGGTGTTCTAGAATACACATTCTTACTGGTGTTCTGAATACAGTGTAGACTTGCACATAGATACACATAAACACGTTCAGTCGCTCACACTTAACCAGAGATGGCAAACTGTCAATATTTATTTTTGGAATTTAATGAGGAAAAAATAAATTTCGCGCTCATGTATCTCCATTTAGTGGACTAAACTTACCTTTCGAATATATGAAACTAATTCTTTTTGAAGATTAGCCTTTCCATGTAAAAGATTTTACTCAATTTTAGCTTTCTGTAAAAGAAAACTATTGTGCCGGCTTTGTCTGTCTGTCCACACTTTTTTCTGTCTGCACTTTTTCTGCCCGCCCTCATATCTTAAAAACTACTAAGGCTAGAGAGCTGCAAATTACTATGTTGATCATCCACCCTCCAATCATCAAACATCCCAAATTGCAGCCCTCTAGCCTCAGTAGTTTTGATTTTATTTAAGGTTAAAGTTAGCCATGATCGTGCTTCTGGCAACGATATAGGGTAAGCCACCACCGGGCCGTGTTAAAGTTTCATGGGCCGCGTCTCATACAGCACTATACCGAGACCATCGAAAGATAGATCTGTTTTCGGTGGCCTTGATTAAACGCTGTACAGAAAACTCGATTGTGCCGAAGAAACTTCGGGGCATTTTTTACTCGTTTACTGTTATTTATGATTATCAAAGTGTACAAAGCTTCTAACATTACCCTATAAAGAGAGGGTCGAGGCAGTAAGTTCCGATCTTCAGACGTGACGTACCGTTTTGCAGTTCAGACCAATGCACTTGCAGTCGAAATACTTACGTAGAGGCCAGTGATGTGTGTGTGTGGGTGTGGGTGTGTGTGTGTGTGAGAGAGAGAGAGAGAGAGAGGTTGACCCATAACTTGAGTATTTTTTTTTTTAAATCATTTTGATGACCTCAAGATGAATAGCTTTATGCCAAATCGGCTTAGGGATAACGGTGTGTCTCCATGGAAACCGGCTTTCTAGTTGTATAAGAGAAGGATTTTCTGTATTTATTTCTTTCATATCCAGGTAGATTATTGTCAGCGTATTTCAGATTCAAAAGTATTTATTTCGTTGTCTTAAGCTTATCTACTCAGTTGCCTGGCGTTGACAGAGGTAAATAAGCTTTTGACTTTGCATTTTAATTATTCTTTATTCGGTGTGGCTTTTGACTTTGCATTTCATTTATTCTTTATTCTGCTTACGGAAAATTTATGCGTCGCGTCCCGTATTTGTAGCGGATTCACAAGAAAGCTTTCGGAAAGAATACCCGATTTGATTATTGCTTAATCTGCCCATCAGCCATTTTAAGGAAGCGTGTAGTCATTTAGATTTTGTAAAAAAAAAAAAAAAATAAATAAATAAAAATAAAAAATAACAGAGAAAATAAAAAAAAAACTTCCCGGAAGGTAGTTTTTTATAATGACAGAAAGAAAAAAGGAAAAAAAATTCTCCTAAGGATTTTTTTTTTACTGTGGCATTTCAGGAACACTGAAAAATAACGCACTAGCAAAATAACCAATTAAAATAAAGAAAAATAAACAAAAACTTCCCGAAGGACAGTTTTTTTTAAATGACAGAAAGAAAAAAAGTTAAATTTCTCCTGAGGATATTTTTTATAACTGATATTTCAGGAACACTGAAAAATAGTGCACTAACAAAATAACTAAATAACAGAAAGGAAAATAAGCAAAAACTTCCCGGAAGATAGTTTTTTTTAAGTGACAGAAAGAAAAAAAAAGAAAAAATTTCCAGAAGTATTTTTTTAACTGTGACCTTTCAGGAACACTAAAAAATGACGCACTAACAAAGTAATTAAATAAAAGAAAGAAAAATAAACAAAACTTCCAGAAAGATAGTTTTTTTTAATGACAAAAAGAAAAAATTTCCCCGAAAGAGTTTTTTTTTTTTTTTTCTGTGACATTTCAGGTAGATGGAACACTGAAAAATAACACACTAACAAAAATACAACAAAAATACTACAAAGCATGTGCAATGAAACAGTTCAGGAGAGGCTTCTCGTCTCAGATGTAGGTTCTTTCAGCTTATACTATGCAAATAAGAAATACTTATCTTTACGAGACCGCTGCTTAGCATCACTGTGCTAATTTTAATACCGTATTCAACACATCAGTTCATCTAATCATCCATTTCCAGATGTTTATCTTCTCGTGATCCTCGTGTGTTACTGAATTTTTAGTTTTCCGAAAAGAAAACTATTGTGTCGGCTTTGTCTGTCCGTCCGCACTTTTTTCTGTCCTCCCTCAGCTCTTAAAAACTACTGAGGCTGAGGGCTGCAAACTGATATGTTGATCATCCACCCTCCAATCATCGAACATACCAAATTGCAGCCCTCTAGCCTCGGTAGTTTTTTTTTTTTATTTTATTTAAGGTTAAAACTAGCTATAACCATGCTTCTGGCAGCTACATAGGATAGGCCACCACCGTGCCGTGGTTAAAGTTTCATGGGCCACCGAAAGATATATCCATTTTCGGTGGACTTGATTGTATGTTGTAGCGGCTGCACTGAGAACTCGTTTCCTCGGCACATTTTTTTTTTTTTTTTTTTTTTTTTTGTCTTCAGTGAATTTTTCCACATTCCTTATTGTCGACTCCTTTCTTCTTCTTTTTTAAGTATTTGCATCACTGATCCTTGAAGTTTATGGCTTTCTTTTTATTGTTTTTGTAACTTATATAAAAGGTTTTTTCTACATTGCCTTCTTATCGACCTTTTTTTTTTTTACATTGATCTTTGAGGGTTGTTTATTTTTGTTTATTGTTTTTGGAATGTGTGTCTTATTCAGGTGTAGTTTTCTTATGAGGATTATTTTTTTTAGCCACAAGCACCTGAGAAACATCTTGAATGTAGAAACGTGTTGCAAGTTCAAAAGGAATTTAGAATAAAAGGATAATTTCCTTTGTTGCTTTGCTTCAAAAGCATTTAATCTCTGTATGCAGTTCTAT
>JANJGK010000007.1:21558539-21561039 GCA_039081455.1 Macrobrachium rosenbergii
AATTATAACTCGTGTAACTTAGTATTAATGTGCATTAGTAATAATTGTATAATGTATCAAGGTTATTGTAGGCAAGAAATGGAGGGAATATACAAGATTATTCACATCTCTTGTAATTTAGTATTGATATTACATTAATAGTAATGTATAATGTATAAAGACTATTATAGAGATGAAATGCTGAAAGTAATTAAGATATATTTTGCAGGGGACAAAGATCAGCAAACGCGCAAAAATAAAAAAAAATAAAAATACCCAGAAAAAAAATCTTTCGCTACGTCATCATCATGGCAGTGAATTCTAGGTGCTGGGCTAGCAAGAGCGCTGTTGAAAATGTCTATAAAATATATGGAATATTTCTAAGGTTACTTCAGTCGAAAATGTTAGAGAAATTAAGGAACTGGAAAGAGGAATAGGTGGGAAAATGTGATAACTGGATGGATGGAGTCACTGGAGTTTTAGAAGGGAATTTTAATACCCACAATGCCGCAGAGCGAATGGCATAATAGTAACTGAAGGATGGCATGCTGAGGAAGCACTTGAAAATGCATGGAACAATTACTGCGTTATGAGGAAGGAGAGAGAGAGAGAGAGAGAGAGAGAGGGAGAGAGAGAGAGAGAGAGAGAGTAGGGTGTTGTTTATGATTAAGCTGGCGTTATGCCAGCACGGTGTCTTGTTCATAGGGTAGCCCGTAAGCCATTTTATCATATGGAAATGAATGATGAGGAGAGAGAGAGAGAGAGAGAGAGAGAGAGAGAGAGAGAGAGAGAGAGAGAGAGAGAGAGAGAGACTTAAAAAAGAAAAGAAAACCAGCAATGCATATAACATGCAGGTTAGATTTTGCTTGGTAATGTACAATTACAAACACTAAAGATAGAGAGTGAAGAAGTCTAAAAGCTAGAAATTAGAGAAAATTAAAGGGAAAACGTGATAATAAAAAATTAGGAAAAGGATATAAAGACAAAACAATATAATGACAAATTTGCCCCGAAAGGCGAGTCTGGGGAATGTGAGGTCGAACCGAAGGTCGAATTGTCGAATCCATGGTCTAAGAAAGGTCGAATCCTACCTGGCAAACCTTTTAATTGTTTTCCCAAGACCCCCTTTCCACATCCTCCCCTCCCCTCCCCCCCACACCGTTACCAAGGCTCCATCTTCCCCTACCTCCACCCCCAAATCACACACCTCTAATCATTTAATTACTGGGTAATCTTAGGGCCAAAATTCTCGAAGAACATGATGTAATTCAGTTATAAAAGGACAGCTTGAATCTGTTGTCTTTCTTATTTATTTATGTGTTTCCCAAGTCTTTCTCCCTGCTGGAATAGGAGTCTTTATGTATGTATACAGTATGTGTATGTAAATGTTTATATACATAGCTATATTTCTTTGTCTATTTTTTGGCAAAAGATTTTTTACTGCAAAGTAGAGAAATTTACTGTATCAAATTCAAATGCTTTGAGGCCCAAAACAATGAAAGGCGGCAGATAAGCCTAATAAAGCTATTTTACTGTATTTTCCGTTCTTACTTTGTACATTTATTTAAAATCCTGAGACGTTCCTAATGCATATTCAAAATCCTATGATATTTCAAACATTTATCAAATTTCCTAAGACACTCTGAAGAAGAATTACCTCCATTATCACTAGGCTACTTACTTGAAAGAATACTTGTATTTACTAACACTTGTATTTACCATGCTCTAGCCTTGGCGGGGGTTGGAAGGATGGGTGAATCACTCGCCTCTCTCTCCCGCCCCCCCCCCCCCCCCCCCCCCCGCTCCCGTGCTTACATTATCCCTTTTAAAATTATTCAAGTGGATAACAGTAAATAATGTATATGCTCAGTACTATATCACTTTTACGCACAATAGATAGATATCAAATACGTAATTAAATGAGGTAATTAAAAACTAAAATTACGGTTGGTGAGGCAGGATCGCACACCGGAATATCAAATCCAGCGGAGAATGGCACCTGCCCGTCCAACCAGAAAACGAGATTTCCAGATATCGAAAATTAACTTCTTTTAGTCCTTTGGCGACTTGTGTTCTGGAAAAGACTTCCAGTGTAATGGAGTATCCCTAGAAGTGCAGTTGCTCGGCTACTGGAGTTGTAAAAGTGGAGAATGGGTAAAGTACTCATGGGTGGATAATGTCAGTAGGTGGATACTGCCTATGGGTGGATACTGTTAGTGGGTGAGTACTGTCTATGGGTGGATACTGTCTATGGGTGGATAGGCTACTGTCGTCTATGGGTGGATACTGTCTATGAGTGAATATTGTGGGTGGATACTGTCAGTTGGTGGGTACTGTCTGTGAGTGAATACTGTCCATGGGTGGATACTGTCTATGAGTGAATACTGTCTATGGGTGGATACTGTGAGTGTGTGGATACTGTCTATGAGTGAATACTGTCTATGGGTGGATACTGTCAGTGGGTGGATACTGTCTATGAATGAATACTGTCTATGGGTGGATATTGTCAGTGTGTGGATAC
>JANJGK010000007.1:21566039-21573539 GCA_039081455.1 Macrobrachium rosenbergii
CGTCCCTTCGGCGCCCAGCTGCAACCCCTTTCATTCCTTTTACTGCTCCTCCGTTCATATTCTCTTTCTTCCTTTTAACTTTCCACCCATTCATAACTATTGTTTGAACATGACTTTCAGCACTGAATGACCTCATAGATCCCGGCACCTGGCCCCTGGCCTAAATTTTATATTCCAATTCCAATTTTATATCCGATTCCAATTCATATTTTATATTCCAATAAGTTTTATATTCCAGTTCCAATTTTATATTCCAATTCCAATTTTATATTCCAATTCTAATTTCTCGTTATCCCGCCTTCGTCTGTTTCGTCATCCACTTGTCATTTCTGTTTGTGTTTTATTTAAGCTTACGTTAAGGTGAAAGTCCTGTGTTGGCATGTAATGGAATCCTGATAATAATGTTGATAACGCTTTCGATGTTATGATAATAACGCCACGTTATTTATTGAAGGTGAAGGTCATATATCTCCTCTCTTTGGTGTGTTGATTACGAATAACCATTCGTGTGTGTTTGCTTGTATTTTGCTTTGCTTTGTTTAATCTTCCATTTCTATGATAACTCTGATATGTTCTTTCGTGAAGGTGACGATTATAATACACCTTCTCTCTTGGGTATTAATCACGAATAACCATTCGCGATGTATTTGCTTGCATGAATATTTTTCCTTGCGTGTCTTTAATCATTCGTGTTTTTGTTGTTATCTGTTAGTTTTTTGCGTACTATAATAATAATAATAATAATAATAATAATAATAATAATAATAATAATAATAATAATAATAATAATAATAATAATGATATCCTTTATTGCAGGTCAGGGTCATATACATGGAATATACAAATACAATACACACAATCTAGATATATAAGATAACATGATAAAAATAATAATGGGCAGTATCCACACAGTTCCTGAAGAAGTAGAAAAAAATAGAATTCATAATAATGGTAAAGACAGTAATTTTATGGAGAACAATAGTAAAAAAATATTAAAAATGACAACAATTTGAAATTTTACTTAGTCCTTTCAATTTGCTCGGTAAGCTATTATGAGTGAATTATGCAATTATATAAAAAGACATTTTTTCTGAACACCGTTTCAGTGAAGAGCATTAATCCTTGAGACGCATACAGAAAGTTAGTCCTGATAACGACTGTTTAGATCTTCTTGGAATTTAATTTTTAACTTACATGTGATGCTGCAGTTTGTTGCAATTACAGCTTTATCTATCAATCTAGTCCACGCTGAACGATCTAAACATAATCCACTCATATACACATACGTTGATTGTGTAGATAATACTGGCAATAAATTTGTGCAAAATGGTATGTTGCATTTCAAAGGAATTTTGTATTATTTAAGGAAGTTTGTGTTATCTAACTAGATGTTTAGACTAATTCGCACATGTTTAGAATTTTAAAAGTTTTTTCTGTGTTACAGAAAAGATAGACTGTTTAAATGAGAGTTCAGGGGGAGTTGGTGTTTATCATATATTTCATAAATATATAGTTTTTCCAGATGTTTGATAATAAAGTGCGTTAAATGGAAACATTATAAAATGTCTAAAATACTTGTTCCATAATGTTTTGTTTTTAAAAGCGTAATTAACAGAGAATTACAAGGCAGTTCCTGAAATCACTCGTGGAACACAAAAATTAACAAATAAAAAAGTATTTAACCTCGACTGAACAGTTTACCGCTATTACAGTATTAGAAGAAAATAATTCTTCGAAAATAATTGTACACAACAAATATAAATTCTAGCAAACACTAAACTTAAGTTTTAAGTTTTGTAAGTCAGTGCTTCATTTTCGCACTATTTCATTTCGAAAATGGAATGAATTACGGTACTGATGTTATATCTGTCGGATGTCAAATTTTGCCAACAGAAAACTCCGTCCGTTCACAACTAGACAAAGTACATAGCTTAGTATTATGAGACGCGAAGGCTCCCCCCGCACTCCACGGAAAAATCCCTCAACTTTCCTAAACGCTAATCGAGGATTCCTGATATAGAAGTTGATGAAGCAAGATGCATAATTTATGTGGTGGAAGAGAGAGAAAGTTTGCCCGACGCTGGCGAGAAACGTCAGCTATAAACATGAAATAAAACGCCGGGAGAAGCGATTCCGAGCTGAAAAATAGCCAAAGTTGTCCCTTTTTGGCGAGAAAGGCTGAAAAAGGGAAAAGATTTCACGTTGGGAATAAGTTCAAAAAATGTTGGTCTGGAGGCGACGTTAGATATACCTCCCATGCTCATGACGTCCGAGATTATTATGGGTGGTGGTGGTGTCCTCTAACGCCGGAGGCCCCAGCGAGCGATCAACACAACGGGCGATTCGTATAATTCCCTTTGACGGCCGATAAAGTCGTCCCCAAGGGCGCCGTTAGCCGTCGGAGTGATTCCCCAGTGATGGAAGAGACGACGCAGCCATTTGCAGGGGTCGGGACAGGTCGTAGATCTGAAAGGAGGAGAGTAATTATCTTGAGATGTATCGGTGGTTTATATGGCTGCCTTTATGACACCCTTTTGTTTACAAGAATGCTCTCGGTGGGCTGTTGAATGTCCTCGCTCGGGGTCTGATTACGCCTCGAATTAGAAAGCGAGCCTTTCACGGCCTACACCCTTCATCCCCCCCTCACCACCCTTTCCCCTCCCTCCCCCCCTCTCCCATCCTTCCCTCCCCCCTCTCCCATCCTTCCCTCCCCCTCCCCCTCTCCCCTCCCCCTCTCCCCTCCCCCTCTCTTCGATCATTTATTTTTGAAGCATTATCTTTGGTCTGGACAATTGAAATTGTGTTGTGCAGTGGTTGCAAGACAAACTGCCTTCTCTCTCTCTCTCTCTCTCTCTCTCTCTCTCTCTCTCTCTCTCTCTCTCTCTCTCTCCAGTGCTTCATCTAACGACCCGTCTTTCACGTCTGATATATGGTATTCTGAAATGCGAACTGTATATGGTAGCGCATTTCGGAATGATAAGTTTGACACTAGAATTCATTGGTGTTCTTTCCATCTAATAACAATGGAATTAATCCTTTCACTATCTTTCTTAACTATTACTATTGTGAACTTAGAAGATAGTGCTATCGTTAGCACTCACTTCCTCAGACACGCCATAGGCGTTCTTATTATTCACAGGAATACTGTATAAGGTCTTTTAATATCCGAAATTTGCTTTCCAGCAGACATTTCCTTACTATAAGTACGAAATTAATTTCATATCGTCCTCTCTCCAGTCGACAGCTTTACTCAGTTTAATTATACATTTTATGAATTCACGTTCACATATACACACATATATGTATACATATATATGTATATATATGAATATGTATATAAGTATATATATTAATATATACACACACATATATATATATATATATATATATATATATATATATATATATATATATATATATATATATATATATATTTATATTTATATCATAGTTCATTGCAGTCTCCTTGTTTTTAGTACACTAACAAAAGTTGGAAAGATCCTTGCAAATCCTTTATTTTTAATACTCAATTTTTTTTTTTTTTTTTTTTGCTCTGTCTTTTAATATAAATCCTCCTTTATTTTCAGCACATCTCTCCGAATGCGCAGAAATCAGTCGTGCCAAGAGAATCGTGAGTACTTTTATCTAAACTTTATTTTTATTTTGTGTATGAATTTTTTTAAGGAAGGGAGATGACAATTTCACAAGGGAAAAAAAAAGTTTCCGCCAAAAGAATCAGAATTTGCGAACTGGAACAACTTTCTCGAATATATATATATATATATATATATATATATATATATATATATATATATATATATATATATATATATATATTGACACATATATATAGATATATATGTATATATGTATGTATGTGTGTATCATATATATATATATATATATATATATATATATATATATATATATATATATATATATATATATGTGTGTGTGTGTGTGTGTGTGTGTGTGTGTGTGTGTGTGTGTATGTGTGTGCAAAAAATATGGAATACATAAAATTAAAAGACAAAAAATATTAGGCAAAGAAGCGTCTGTTTGTTTTTCAGATGTTTGTTCGAGATAATCTTTGCTGAAGATCAGAAAGTGTTCGTAAAGATGTTTATACCCGATTATACAAACAAATTCGGAAAGTTGTTTACCCCCGAGTGTACAAACAAATTTCAAGTGCGGACGAAGTAAAATTGTATCGAGATCTAAGAAAGCTATTAGCGGAGCAAAGACTACAAGAGACTCTTTCATTAGTTTAGAGTAAAATGATAAAAACCAAGAACCATATATTTCTTCAAAGTTAGGCAAAAATCATATTTATCAGGATTCATCCCAAACGTCCAACTTAATGTAAGTTTCCGCGGTCAGACACTCCGGTGTTTATTAAATATGTTATTTATATATCAGTTGAGCTTTCATGCTGCATTTACATAAAATTTCAAGATTTATTTACAAGAAGATGAAATATTATACATAAGTAATTGTATAATGCAAATGAGTCTTAAGTCTATGTAATCCGTTCGCCGATTCGATTGACATGACACCGGAGATTATCAAAATATTTTATTGTCTACTTATTTTTTATGTAAGATTGAGCGTATGATGTAAGTTGGATCGAATCCCATGTCTTAGTAATGACTTTCGTTGTATAGTTCGGGAAGAAATCCTTTAAAAGCAACTAATAATCATCTTTTTTTTTTATTGAAATTAAAGGAGAACACTAAGTTGGGCGAATGGAGGTGGTGATGTCAGATTAGTTTAGTGCTGGCTATGGTGTGTAAGGTATATGTGGAGAAGGGAAAGGTTTCAGAGGAATGAGTGCTGCTCTGTACAAGAGAAAAATAAAAGAGTCAAATGTAGTAATGATGGGGACATACTATTACTTAGTGTACAAAGAAAGTAAATGAAACAAATGTAATAATTACGGGGACATATGTTACTTAGTATACAAGAAAGTATACGAATCAAATGTAGTAGTTATGGGGGACATAACATTACTTAGTATACAAAGAAAATATATGAATTAAATTTAATAATTACGGGGACATAATATTACTTAGTATACTAAGGAAGTACGAGTATATGATAGGCTTTTGATTAAGAAAATAAGGCAGATGACAGAAAGGATTAGATAGAGCGAGCACCGTATAGTTGGAGAAGGAAGACGGCGTGTTAATCTTCTAGGCTTTATAAACCTGTAAACCACTTATGAGGACTTTGAAGAAAAAAGTAAGAGCCATAGGTTGTCATATTTGAACCTTGAAAAGCGGACAGTATTATTGATAGCGATGGGATTTGGAAAGAATGTTGAGAATAATTAAAGGCCTTTCATGATGAAGGTGATGCTTGTGTTGGGAATATGTGAAGATAAGCGATCATGTAAAATCAGTTTGGAGACCAGGGTATGTTATATCTCAGGGTGTGTTACATCTCAGGGTATGCTATATCTCAGGGTATGTTACACCTCAGGGTATGTTACATCTCAGGGTATGCTATATCTCAGGGTATGTTACACCTTAGGGTATGTTACATCTCAGGGTATGTTATATCTCAGGATGTGCTATTATGTCTCAGGGTGTGTTACATGTCAGGGTATTCTATATCTCAGGGTATGTTACATCTTTGGGTTTGTTACATCTCAGGGTATGCTATATCTCAGGGTATGTTACACCTTAGGGTATGTTACATCTCAGGGTATGTTATATCTCAGGATGTGCTATGTCTCAGGGTGTGTTACATCTCAGGGTATTCTATATCTCAGGGTATGTTACATCTTTGGGTTTGTTACATCTCAGGGTATGTTATATCTCAGGATGTGCTATGTCTCAGGGTGTGTTACATCTCAGGGTATTCTATATCTCAGGGTATGTTACATCTTTGGGTTTGTTACATCTCAGGGTATGCTTTACCTCAGGGTATGTTATATCTCCAGGTATGTTACATCTCAGGGCATATATGTTGCATCTCAGGGTATGTTACATCTCAGGGCATATATGTTGCATCTCAGGGTATGTTACATCTCAGGGAATGTTCGTTTTATGTACTAAGTGACGAAATGATTATAAATGCCAAGGAATAAAAGTGTAAACTTATCACATACGTATGGTGATCAAGAATGGGATTCTGAGAGTAGATATTCTTTTATTATAGTTGATTAGTGGTAGTGAAGAGAATCTACAAGGACTGGTGAGAAAGTTAAGTATACCTTAGTTTAACCAGACCACTGAGCTGATTAACAGCTCTCCTAGGGCTGACCCGAGGGATTAGACTTACTTTACGTGGCTAAGAACCAATTGGTTACCTAGCAAAGGGACCTACAGCTTATTGTGGAATCCGAACCACATTATACCGAGAAATGAATTTCTATCACCAGAAATAAATTCCTCTAATTCCTCATTGGCCGGCCGGAGAATCGAACTAGGGCCTAGCAGAGTGCTAGCCGAGAACTCTACCGACTCGTCCAACGAGGAACTAGGACTGGTGAGAGACTCTAAGTGTGTTTGTAAGGGGATAAAGCTGAGAGTGAATACTAACAAGAGCAGTTTAAAAAAGCTAAATGGAATCCAGAATTAGTGCAAGAATGCAGTTCTTGATATACTGTATACATCAATAAAGGCAATGCCTTTATTTATAGATATTTTTATTTATATATTCATCACGTTCTATATTTTCGTGATTCAGTTATACACCGTATACATCATTCTGGGGAAAGTGAAACAGCAACATGAAGAATAAAGTGAATCACAGATTAGGCGAATTAAAAGCAAAGTTGACGTTCTTGAAAGGAGTGTTGAACCGTTCTCCCTCAAGGAAGAGAATTTTGGATTTTGGATGATTACAAAAGAAAATAAGTGAAAACTACTGAGATGAATTGTTCACGTGTTATATTTGTAGAGAGAGAGGTTCGAAGGTCGAGATACCTTGAGAAAATAGGTTAAGAAATGTTGATGAAGAAATTTCCTGAGCGAAGTAGAGAGAAGGGCCAAGAATTTGTTGGGTAGATGATTTGTCGATGATTGAACAGAGTAACTTTAATGCCCCGAGTAGTGAGAGGGTGTTTAATGTGTAGGTGACTGACACATTTATGAACTGTTAATGAACTTTCTATGTTGAGAAAACTTATTCCGCGATTGATCAGTTATACTGTGAAAGTCGCAGCAAATAGTGTCCCGATTTCAACACCCCGTTTATTGGCGTTTTCCGTATCTGTCACATGACATTGACTGAACTCTTTGCGGTTGGAAAGAAGACATCGTTCGTTCTGTAATGGGAGGAAAATTTTGAAAGCCACTGCTCATCCAGATGAGGTGAATTGACTGAAATAAGTTCTGGTATTGAGAGGGAAGGGAAGGTATAGTCACTTTGACTTCGGCATTAAGGGTGAAAGGGCCATAGCCATCTGAAGTGAGATGCGTTTGTTATATTTCTAGCGTTATATTTGAATTTGATTTAGAATGTAGATAAAATATGTTTATAGTACATAACTTT
>JANJGK010000007.1:21576039-21577988 GCA_039081455.1 Macrobrachium rosenbergii
CCCGGGGCCAGGAATTTTTCTCTCCCTCCACACATCCATTTATTGTGATCGATAATTTTAGCCTTACGCGAAATACCTGGAAGACGAGAACCATAAATCACACGATCTTTCCCAAAGGGCATCGTTACATTTATTTTTACTTCGTTTTTTTCCACATTTTTTTTCCCTAATCATGATGTCATTATGCATGTCTGCCTTTTTATTTTTTTACTGTGTGCAAATTCTTACACGCCATAAGCTCGTTCTCCTGCAGGAGAGAGAGAGAGAGAGAGAGAGAGAGAGAGAGAGAGAGAGAGAGAGAGAGAGAGAGAGACCCCTCGGGAAACAAACACTTATGGAAGGCAGATGAATGTCTCTCTTATGAAAGTCTCTTGTCAAAAAAAAAAAAAAAAAAAAAAAAAGTCTCTTGTCTCAGAAACCGAATTAGGGTTCCGTTCTGACGGAATCTATATCGTTCTGATCGTATCGAATTCTTTGGATATTTTTTTCCTCTCTTTGTACATTTGATCTTATCTGGTTTTCGAAAAAGAATGTTTCGTGTGAGATATTGTTTTATTCTTATTCGTAAATTCAGCTTCATCGGGTTTTCGAAAAAGATTGTTTTGCATGAGATTTTGTTTTTGTAGATTCGATTTTATTCGGTTTTCGAAACAGAATGCTTTGCATGAGGTTTTGTTTTATTTATTGATTTTTTTTTTTTGTAAATTCGGTTTTATCTGGTTTTCGAAAAAGAATGTTTTGCATGAGATTTTTTTTTTTTGTAAATTCGATTTTAATGGGTTTTCGACAAATAATACTTTGTGTGAGATTTTATTTTATTTTTTATTTTTGTAAATTCAATTTTATCTGGTTTTCGAAAAAGGTTGCTTTGCATGAGGTTTGTTTTTGTAAATTCGATTTTACCGGGTTAAATAGAATGGTTTGTGTGACAGTATGCTTTATTTATTTTATTTATTTTTTTTTTTTGTAAACTCAGTTTTATCTGGTTCTCGGAAAAGAATGTTTTTTTTTTTTTTTTTTTGTAAATCCGATTTTATTGAGTTTTCGAAAAAGAATGTTTAATGTGAGATTTTGTTTTATTTATTTATTTATTTTGTAAATTCAATTTTATTTGGTTTTCGAAAAAAAATGTTTTGCATGAGTTTTTTTTTTCTTTTTTGTAAGTTCGATTTTATCGGGTTTTCGAAAAAGGATGTGTTGCATGAGATTTTTTTTGTAAATTCAATTTTTATCACGTTTTCGAAAAAATGCTTTGCATGAGTTTTTTTTTTTTTGTAAATTCGATTTTATTGGGTTTTCGAAACAGAATGTTTTCCTTAAGTCTCTTTTTTTTGCATATTCGATTTTATCTTGTTTTCGGAACAGAAGTTTTGTGTTAAATTTTAATCTAATTTTTTAGTACATTCGATTTTATCGGGTTTTATCAGGCATTTTTTCTTTTTTTTTTTGCAAATTCTATTTTATGTTGTTTTCAAAAATGAATGTTTTACATGAGACTTGCTCAAAGTTCAAGCGAACATCCAAAGCTTTACTACAAAGAAAGAGTTCACCTTGTACTTTAGTAATTTATTTACGTTTTATCTATTTACTAATTAATATATATTTTTTCTGATAACTGATTTCTTCTTTCTGTATTTCCTATTATCTTGATTTTTTTTTTCAAATAAACATATACCCTTTTAAAGCTTGAATTTCAAGTCAGCGGCCCTGTAGCCTTGTTCCATATGAATAGGGTTCATCTCCAGAATAAAAACAATCATATTAATATTGATAATAACTTACGTTTTTTTTTCTGAATTTTCATCTATGTTTCGACAAACACAGATCGATATCAAAATTCACCTCGGTAATGAAGGCATCGAGGAATTGTTGATAATGGAGATATAAATATTCTCGATGACCTTCATTAAATATAAATGTCCGTAATTGTCTTCATTAACTATTAGGTT
>JANJGK010000007.1:21578088-21580588 GCA_039081455.1 Macrobrachium rosenbergii
CAATCGATCAACATATCAATTTGCAGCCCTCTAGCCCAGTAGTTTTTTTTTTTAATTTAAGGTTAAAGTTAGCCATAATCGTGCTTCTGGCAACAATACAGGGTAGGCCACCACCGGGACGTTGTTAAAGGTTCACGGGCCGCGGCTCATACAGCATTATAGCCCTTTGTTGGCCGAGTCGGTTGAGCTTCAGACTGTCATTCGATGGGCCGGAGTTCAATTCCGCGGCCGGCTGATGAAGAGTTAGAGGAATTTATTTCTGGTGATAGAAATTCATTTCTCGCTATAATGTGGTTCGGATTCCACAATAAGCTGTAGGTCCCGTTGCTAAGTAACCAATTGGTTCTTAGCCACGTAAAATAAGTCTAATCCTTCGGGCCAGCCCTAGGAGAGCTGTTAATCAGCTCAGTGGTCTGGTAAAACTAAGATATACTTAACATACAGCATTTATACCGAGACCACCAAAAGATAGATCTATTTTCGGTGGCCTTGATTATGCGCTGTACAGAAAACTCGATTGTTACATTTTTTACTTGTTTTTTCCGTCGCTAGTTTCGCTGGTCTTTCGTAGATTCTGCGTGAGTGAATGATCAAACAGCAGCGCTCTCTTTTGTTTTGCATAAAAAATTCTGTCCATAGACACAGTTAATCGAAAGTATTTCACAAACACAGCTAATCGAGGACTTGCTGAACAAGCAGGAAAATTTCTATTATTAAAAAGCAAACACTATCCTGTGATCTAAGACGATGTTGAGGCCAACATTTAACGCAGCTAATACTGTGTGTGTGTGTATATGTATATATATATATATATATATGTATATATATATATATATATATATATATATATATATATATATATATATATGTATATATATATATATATATATATATATATATATATATATAATACAATGCTGTACTTCTGAACCAAACAGTAGTAGCATCCTGGAAGCCGAAATATTTGTACACATGATAAAGTCGTGTATTGTGAGATATATGATAAAATAACAAAACAGGAGAAATAGAAAAACTTCCGACAAAAACCGAAAAAGAAGCAAGATTGCGTATGTTAATCCACTGTTTTGCTGCTCAAGGCAGTGCAAAAGAATAGCACTCTAATAAAAAACATTAAAGTAAAAAGAGAGCATTTTAACGATAAAAACACAACACACGAGCAGTCCAAGTTAAGTATACCTTAGTTTAACCAGACCACTGAGCTGATTAGCAGCTCTCCTACGGCTGGCCCGAAGGATTAGACTTATTTAACGTCACTAAGAACCAACTGGTTACCTAGCAACGGGACCTACAGCTTATTGTGGAATCCGAACCACATTATGACGAGAAATGAATTTCTATCACAAGAAATAAATTCTTCTAATTCTTCATTGGCCGATCGGAGAGTCGAACGCTGGGCCAACAGCGTGCTAGCCGAGAGCTCTACCCACCCCTCCAATGAAGAACAGTCCAAAAGTTATAATCGCCCCATTAATGGCTGCCACTTAACAACCGTTAATGGCTGCCACTTAACTTAACAACCCTTAAAGACTGCCACTTAACAACCGTTAACGACTGCCACTTAACAGCCATTAATGGCTGCCACTTGACTTAACAGCCCTTAAAGACTGCCACTTAACAACCGTTAAAGACTGCCACTTAACAGCCGTTAATACTTAACAGCCGTTAATGACTGCCACCAAACAGCTGTTAATGACTGCCACTTAACAGCCATTAATGACTGCCACTTAACAGCCATTAACAACTACCACTTAACAATCATTAATGACTGCCAGTTAACAGCCGTTGATGACTGCCACTTAACAACCATTAATGACTGCCACTTAACAACCGTTGATGACTGCCACTTAACAACCGTTAATGACTACCACTTAACAGCCATTAATGATTGCCACCATACCCTTTAAAGACTGCCACTCAACAGCTATTAATAACTGCCATTTAACAACCGTTAATGACTGCCACTTAACAGCCGCTAAAGACTGCCACTTAACAGCCGCTAAAGACTGCCACTTAACAGCCGCTAAAGACTGCCACTTAACAGCCGTTAATGACTGCCACTTAACAACCATTAATGACTGCCACTTAACAGGCGTTAAAGACTGCCACTTAACAGCCGTTAATGACTGCCACTTAACAATCATTAATGACTGCCAGTTAACAGCTGTTGATGACTGCCACTTAAACTGCCACTTAACAGCTGCTAAAGACTGCCACTTAACAGCTGCTAAAGACTGCCAATTAACAGCTGCTAAAGACTGCCACTTAACAGCTGTTAATGACTGCCACTTAAAACAACCAATAATGACGGCCACTTACAGCCGTTAAAGACTACCACTTAACAATCGTTAATGACTGCCAGTTAATAGCCGTTGATGACTGCCACTTAACCGTCAATGACTGCCACTTAACAACTGCTGATGACTGCCACTCAACAACCGTTGATGACTGCCACTTAACAGCCATTGATGACTGCCACTTA
>JANJGK010000007.1:21590588-21603707 GCA_039081455.1 Macrobrachium rosenbergii
TATATATATATATATATATATATATATATATATATATATATATATATATATATATATACATATACATATGTGTGCGTGTGTGTGTGTAAAACCCCCACGAACTTCTGACAAAAGGAATACACAATCATAAAAGAAATACAAATAGAAAGAGTAGCTATGATCTCCTGAAAATAAATACATCAACACTTATCTTACAAGAGATAGAAATGATAAATGTTGAAGAGGTACTCTCAAATAATCAAATTAATACCACAGCGTGTAAAAACACCCTTTGTAATAACACAAGAAATAACGCAAAGTTGTATCTGAAACCCAAAAAGAAAAAAGAAAAAAAAAATAGAAAAAACAACTGATAGAGGCACCAGCTCTTTTACCCTACCCTTTCAGATCCCTACAGAACGCAGCCCAGATTTATAAAGCCCAGAGAGACTGTGTGTGTGTGTGTGTGTGTGTGTGTGCGCTCGCGAGTAAGTAGGGCTTCCAGCCTTAATGGCCTCTGCAGTGGCAGCACGAAGGTGTTCATATATTGTATGACAGAAATATATGTTTATTTGCTCTCTCTCCTCCGCACAATGCATTGTCGGGGAAGGGGTTTTTCCTTTCTCCTTTCCTTTCCTTTCCCCTCATTCTGGGAGGGGTAGGGAGAGTGAGGGGAAGAGGGAGAAAGGGTTTTTTCGTTTCTCCTTTTCTTTTCCTTTCCCCTCATTCTGGGAGGGAGAGAGGGAGAGGAAGGGGGGAAGGTTTTTTCCGTTTTTCCTTTCTTTTCCCCTCATTCTGGAAGGGGGAGAGGGAGGGGAGGGAGGGAAGAAGGGGAAGGGTTTTTTGTTTCTCCTTTCCTTTCCTTTCCCCTCATTCTGGGAGGAAGAGAGGGAGGGGAAGAGGGGGGAAGGTTTTTTCGTTTTTCCTTTTCTTTCCCTCATTCTGGGAGGGGGAGGGGGAGGGGAGGGAGGGAAGAAGGGGAAGGGTTTTTCGTGTCTCCAATCCTTTTCTTTCCCCTCATTCTGGGAGGGGGAGGGGGAGGGGAGGGAGGGAAGAAGGGGAAGGGTTTTTCGTGTCTCCTTTCCATTCCTTTCCCCTCATTCTGGGAGGGAGAGAGGGAAGGGAAGAGGGGGAAGGTTTTTTCGTTTTTCCTTTCCTTTCCCCTCATTCTGGGAGGGCGAGAGGGAGGGGAGGGAGGGAAGAAGGCGAAGGGTTTTTCGTATCTCCTTTCCATTCCTTTCCCCTCATTCTGGGAGGGAGAGGGAGGGGAAGAGGGGTAAGGTTTTTTCGTTTTTTCTTTCCTTTCCCCTCATTCTAGGATGGGGAGAGGGAGGGGAGGGAGGGAAGAAGGGGAAGGCTTTTTTCGTTTCTCCTTTCCTTTCCTTTCCCCTCATTCTGGGAGGGAGGGAGAGAGGGAGGGGAAGAGGGGGAATGGTTTTTTGTTTCTCCTTTCCTTCCCCCTTATTCTGGGAGGGGGAGAGGGAGGGGAAGAGGGCATAGTCGGGTAAGGGGTTTTTCGTTTCTCCTTTCCTTTCCTTTCCCCGCCTCGTAGACACGCGTTTCTATCTTGAGAATAATAAAGGACTACTTTAAAATTTTCCTAAATACAAAATGTCTAAAATTTGTGCCATTTTTAATGTACTAATTTATCGGCACTACTATGAAATTGGTTCCCTTTTAGAAAAATAAAAAAGTTCCAATTTTCATAATTTTTAACGCGTTACGTCATCTACACCATTGTGGAACTGTTCTCCATAACGATAATAATTATGCAATTAGTGAACGTAAAGAACTGCTTCCTCAGTATAGTCAAAGCAAGCGCTTCTCCCGTTCCAGTTTACGTCTATTACCGCGCCATAAAAACCGCCATACGTCATTAACTACTTTACGACATCAATCATTTTCGAACCTTAAAGTCAGCAGACTTTGAAGGTTATTTCGAGTCCCAGAAGTTTCAGGCCTTTCGAAATATTTAAAGAAAAACCCACCAAAACAGTCAGTCTTCGTGCACTAACTTCAAAACTGTTTCATGCTCCACAAAATATCTGAATGTGTTTCGGAAGCATCGCCCTGCCATGAAAACTTCCATAAAGTTTCAAGCGACAAGTGTACCCGACATGTGCATTGGCTAGATGTACGCTACTTGGTCTACATCTCATCCCATTTTGAGTTTTAAACTTGGGTATATGGAAATAGAATATGGAATTTAGGCCTAAGGCCAAGCGCTGGGATCTACGACGTCATTCAGCGCCGAAAGGAAAATTTAGAGGAAGAGTTTTGGAAGTGTAACAGGAAAACCTCGCAGTTCCATTATGAAACACTTATTAGGAGAGGGTGGAGAGTAAGATGGAAGAGATAAAGAATATGAATAGAGGCACAGTAAAAGGAATTAAAGGGGTTGCAGCTAGGGACCGAAGGGACGCTGTAAAGAACCCCAAAGTAATGCTTACAGTGCACCGCGTGAATTTCCATTTATATTTTAATCATGCGCCGTTTAGGACAGAGATTTGTTTCTGTCTATTTTTAACATTTTTGGGATGTATATAACATACAAAAAACGTTTTATATTACACTGTAATATGCTTCTATAAAGCTTATTACAGTAAATGTAATGTTTTTACGGCAAGTTAGGCCTACACTAACGAAGTCCTTAATACTCCTCCTAAATGAAGATAAAAGGACTCAAATAGAACATGGAAAAACCGCCGCCTTCTAGAAAATGCAATTGTAGATTCTAACGCGTTTCTGCCCAATTGAATCTGCCCACATCTCCAAAGTAAGCATCTCGTCACCTTAGAAGGAAGCTTCATGTATGGGGAAAGTTTATAGACATGCCAGTTCCTCCATGTACAGGGAATGTTTACAGACATGTCAGTTCCTTCACGTAAAGGGAAACGGTTACAGACATGTCAGTTCATTCAAATATGGGGAAAGTTTACAGATATGGTTGTTCCTTCATGCAAAGCTAAAGTTTACAGACATATCAGCTCCTTTATGTAAGGGGAAAGCTTACAGACATGTCAGTTCCTTCCTGTAAGGGGAAAGTTTACAGACATATCAGTTCCTTCATGTAAGGGGAAAGTTTACAGACAAGTCAGTTCCTTCATGTAAACAAAGTTTACAGACATATCAGTTCCTTCATGTAAAGGGAAAGTTTACAGACATGGCTGTTCCTTCAAGTATGGGGAAGGTTTACAGACATGGCTGTTCCTGCAAGTATGGGGAAAGTTTACAGACATGGCTGTTACTTCAAATATGGGAAAAGATACAGACATGGCTGTTCCCTCAAGTATGGGGAAAGGGGAAAGTTTACAGACATGGCTGCTCCTGCAAGAGAGGGGAAAGTTTACAGACATGGCTGTTCCTTCAAATATGGGGAAAGTTTACAGACACGGCTGTTCCTTCACGTAAGACTCAGGTTTACAGGCATATCAGTTCCTTCATGCAAAGGGAAAGTTTATAAACAGGGCAGTTCCTTTGCGTAAAGGGAAAGTTTACAGAAACGGCTGTTCCTTCACGAAGGAGGAAAGTTTACAGACATGATTGTTCCTTCATGTATTGGGGAGAGCTTATAGAAGTAACAGTAAGAGTTATAGCTGTAAAGCATTGCTTACTGAAGGAAGGAAGATAAATGGGAGTGTTTACAGTAGGTGTGGAAAGTAATGCAAAACGAAAATATATATAAAAATGAGAAAGAATGACGTACCGTAGACGAAGAGCAGAGTCGGCTTAGCCAAGCATAAAGGAGTTTAGACCAATGTGAAGTTTGAGAGCAAAATAAAACTAAAGCCTTACGTGACGTGCATGAACCAAGAGAAAGCTGAAGATAGGGATGATTAAGATGCGATGTGGATGGAGTTGGCAATTTATGGCGTAGGAGGCAATCTGCTGGCTACTGGGAATGGTTAAGTTATATAATGAAAATGTCGATTGCGTGAGAAAACGTTAACGGGACAGTGGCTGGTTTGATATACTACTTGTCTCAGACAAGGGGATTTTGATATTTGTGGGGACTGAGTGGTGGACAAAGACAAGAAAAAGACAGATGCGGAGGAAGTGAGTATAAATACCGAATTGAATTGGATACAGAATTTAGGCCAAAGGCCAAGAACTGGGACCTACGAGGTCATTCAGAGCTGAAACGGAAATTGACAGTAAAAGGTTTGAAAGTTCTAACATGAGGAAAACCTCGCAGTTGCACTATGAATCAATTGTTAGGAGAGGGTGAAAAGTAAGACGGAAGAAAGAGAATAGGAAAAAAGAAACAGTATAAGAAACGAAAGGGGGTTGCAGCTTGGGGAGAAGGTACGCTGCAAAGAACCTTGAGTAATGCCTACAGTGCACAGCACGAGGTGCACTGACGGCACTAACCCCCTACGGAAAGTATAAATACTGATAACTGGAACCCAAAAGATAGCTTATTTTTTCACGAAGATAATCTTTCTTATAAATCAATAATTTCCAGAACAGTAAATGAAAGTGTATAAAAGTTTTGTCCAATGAGCAAAGACTCACACACAAGCAGCTGCTGGTGCTGGTGCTGGTGCTGATGGTGCTTGCTTGCTTGCTTCCACTATTAAACCATCTGCTAAACACTTCCTTGGCAGAATGCCCTGAAATGGCCCTGACGGCCAGTGGAAACGACAGCGGAATACAGCCGCCATAAAGTAAAACTTCCGCGTATTTCAGAAATCCTCGCCGAGCGACGTGCACAAGCGCGCGTCTCTCCCAACTCCCCAAGAGATTTAAGTCGAAGGGGCAAAACTCTTGAGCGGTTTTCAACATGCATGCGGAAGGGAGGGGAGGGGGGAAGAAAGAGGGAGAATTTGCATTGCACCGGCGAGCTAATTCCCAACCGGCCACGGCCACGGCCGTGAAAAGTGCGAAATAGTATTACAGAAGAAGTAGCTGAAGGTGGAGAGAGAAAAATAAAAGAAAAATCAACCGAGATGACATTTGCGAAGAAGCAGCAATACGGTGAGTGTTCACGTCAGAGAGGGGTGGGGTTGGGGCGGAGGCCGGGGCGGATATCTGCCACTGGCATCGTTCTCTTCATATTAATGTAAGACGGGGGATTTGAATCACAAACTGTCAAGAGGGGTGACAAATGAACGTCGAAAGAGAAGCCCCTTTTAATATTACGTCTCTGAGAAAGGAATAACGGTGAAAATCTTGAACACAGACACATATGCATACATTATATATATATATATATATATATATATATATATATATATATATATATATATATATATATATATATAATATATATATATATATATATATATATATATATATATATATATATATATATATATATATATATATATATATATATATATATTATTTCTTACAGATGACTCTTGTGTTCTGTATTTTGATATAATTTTCAGCTATTTCATATGTTTTGAGGTGACTTTGTAATGTATATTCATTTATGCTTGTAACACACCATGTTCATGGAAGTTAAAGTTTAAATTCTGTAGAGAGAGAGAGATTCTGGAAACATTATCAGATAACCATCTCCTGTGTACCCAGCTGTATTTGACCAAAGGGAGGTCGTGTTGGAAGGGCCACTTTGCCTATCTTTGACAAGAAGACAGACCTCAGCGCTCGCAAGTCTAAGTCCTTATTACATATTTATTCTATGTGCCTGTTCTGTAATTATTATTTTTCTCTATGCCTAATTATGTATTCCATAATCTGAGTAGAAGGACAAGGGAGGAGTGATAGGTATGACATGTTGAAAGGGCTTTTTGAGCCAGATCGTTCGCAAATTTATTTCTATATACCCGGGTGGTTAACTAAGAGCAGGAAATGTCAGTCATCCGAGATAAGAACCCATACCTTTTCCCAGGCCTTAGAATTCTCTGTGTGTATTCTTTCTGGGTATTCCCTATGTGTATTCTTTGTGTATTCTGTATTCTAGAATGCATATGAAGGAGCTCAGGATATTCTGAGATTTGAAGTGGCTAATTGGCAACTTAGACTTGAAGATAAAAGCAAGATTGGTGAGCTAACACAGTTAGTCTTATGGGGTTTTAAAGACATAAAAGTCCCCCTCTCTCTTTCTCTCTCTCAATTCACATAGAAGGGTATAACTGGTTGCTCTCCTAAAACATATAAGTTTTATAAAGCTCTCCCACGAAATGTAATATTTTGTGTATAATTCCAAAATATTTGTGTTCTTCAACCATTGTGTTTATATATTACAAAAGGAGTATTTGCTTTTATTGTAATTATGTTGAAAACTGAAGTGTTGTCATTGAGGAAGTTATAGAAAGAAGTGAGTTTAGCCTTTTTGAAAAGTGAAGGTAATCTTTTGAGAGGTTGGTATAATCTATAATCATATTTTGTCTTAGTGGAATTGCTGTTGGTATATTTCCATTTTTTGCATATTTCATCCTTATATGTCTGTGTGTGTAATTTCACAGTGTTATCCAAAGTTTTGTGTTGGTGATTACTTAGGGTTTTATTGGTGTTAATTTGCATTATTGAGATTTCAGTGCATACTTATTATTGAGATTTCAGTGAATACCTGTGTTGACTTCCATTTATTAATATTTTAGTGAACACTTGGGCTAATTGCAGATGTTCAGATTTATATCTAAAACTGGAGTGAGAGTTAATGGTTTGAATTTTACTTAATTAAATTGATTTCATGATAAATTAAAGTTTCGTGAATTAATTTTGGTTAAGAAATACTTAAATCTTACACTGTTGTCAAGAAATAGTAAATCTTTTTGAGATTGTGATCTCTGTTTATAACTTTTGAACTTAAAAATAAATTTGTCTGTTTAAAGTTTTAAAAGCACAGTGTTTCATTTTGACCACCAGTGATTAGAGATATCTGTGTGTGTGTACAAGGTAAGTGATATATCTGTTTGTTCACCTGAGGCTTATCTAGGTGAAATAGAACCAGGGAAACAATTATGGTATTTGTTGGAGTGTTGCCCTTTTTCCCCTAGTCTGTTTGTAGTTTATCAGTTGTTACCTCACCCATAAATTGATAAATTTAGATTGAATTTTCAAGTGTTAAGCAAGTTTTAAGGGATCACTGTACCTTTAGAGTATTCAGTCTTAATATTTTTGTTATGAGGTTTGAAGTGTCTGGCTGAAGTGAGATAAATTTTTTGGTCTTATTATCTGTGTAATAACCAGGTATATACTTGATCACTTTGTGACAATATATATATATATATATATATAATATATATATATATGTATATATATACTGTATGTATGTATATATATATATATATATATATATATATATATATATATATATATATATATATATATATATATATATATATAATATAATATAATATAATATATATATATATATTATATATATATATATATATAATTATTATATATATATAAAATATGTATATATATTTATAAATATAGAGTGTATATATACAGTATATATATATATATATATATATATATATATATATATATATATATATATATATATATATGATGTGTGTATAACTTGCATACTGTTTATTCGTGTATATTTCCGTATACAGAAGACAAGCTCACACCTACACATTCAGTCATTTTTCAACGCCTCGTTCTAAAGCTCAGCCCAAACTGGAACTATGTACTTCAGACTACCCATAAATGAATGTTAATTAAATGAACGGTCTTATTCTTTATATTGCTTATTAATTTTAAATTATATAAGTTCTACGAAATTCGACCTTCTGAAAGTGCTAAAATATAAAACTTTTTATATACTCTGTATTAATCAAACCGATGGACCATCATCGATATATTCCTGTGGTCAAAGTTGTGCCACTATTATATCAGGCCCCGTAGGAGGACAGTGCCCTCAGTGCACTTAATGCGGTGCACTGTAGGTTCTTTGCAGCATTCCTTCGGCTCCTAGCTGCATCCCCTTTCATTCCTTTTACTGTATCTCCGTTTATATTCTTTCTCTTCCATCTTACTTTCCACCCTCTCCTAACCGTTGTTCCAACATTGTTTTCAGCGCTGAATGACGTCATAGGTCGAAACGCTTCGCCTTTGGCCTGAATTTTATTTTCCCATTCCAATTCCAATATATCAGAATCTTTCCTGACTGCCCCTTTTCCTCCCACTCCAGGTCCTACTCCTACTCCTGTTCCTACTCTTACTCCAGATCCTAGTCCTACTCATACTCCAATTCTACTTCTACCCCAGGTTCTGTTCCTATTCGAGTTCCTACTCCTACTCCTGATCCTACTCCTACTCCACATCTTACACCTAATCCAGTTCCTACTCCTACTCCAGTTCCTACTCCTACTCCAGACTACTCCTACCCCACATCTTACTCCTACTACTCATGTTACTACTACTCCAGTTCCTATTCCTACTCCACATCCTAGTCCTACTCCAGATCCTAGTCCTACTCGTACTCCTACTCCAGTTCCTACCCCTACCCCATGTTCTGCTCCTATTCCAGTTCCTACTCCTACTCCACATCTTACACCTAGTCCATTTCCTACTCCTACTCCAGTTCCCACTCCTGCTCCAATACCTCCTCCTACTCCAGTTCCTAACCTCCTCCTACTCCAGTTCCAAACCTACTCCAGATCCTAAGCCTACTCCTATTCCTTCTCCAGCTCCTACTCCTACTCCTGATCCTAACAACAGGAGGCGAAGAGGGACTAGGCACTCAGGAAGCAGTAGAACAATAAGTCTTAATAAAGAGTCGGGCGCTTTTAAATCTTCATTTCGTGCCTAAATCTTACGGCAGCAAGAGTAGTACATCGGAGCTTTCTATTAGCAGTAAAGAGGCGCTCTTTGTCAAGCTAACATCGCCATTCTTTCCGAAAAAAGTATCGCTACAGTTAAAACCATCTTCCAGAATCGCTAGAAGCATCATTTCCAAGTTCCAGGTCCCATGGAACTGGAAAGTCGGTCAGTCGCTTGGGACTTTTTCGGAGAAGGTTACTTGGAGGCATCTGGCAACTGTCAACATAAAAATTGCCTTTATTTATTACACTCAATTTACATCCCCTTTCAACGAAAAGATTTCCGCCATCCATTTTTTCCCCTCGCCCTCCCAGAGGCGCCCTATGGAGTGGGATTGTGGGAGATGGGGGGAGGGGAGAAGGGGGGAGGGTGGTAAGGATTCATATGGCGAGAAGTAAATTGAATCAAGTTGAGGTACTGGAGGGAATAAACTTTTTTATGTTCCTGATAGAAAACATCGAGGAAGTCAATCTATTCTGGATTGGAGTAGCGTAATTTATGGAATAGAACTGAAATAGCTTAATCTGTGACAAAAAGATTGGAGCACCTTAATCTATAATCTATGTACAAAAAATTGTAGTGTAATCTATAAAAAAAATTGTAGTGTAATCTATAAAAAAAATTGTAGTGTAATCTATAAAAAAAATTGTAGTGTAATCCATGAAAAGAATTGTAGTGTAATCTATGTAAAAAAAATTGTAGTGTAAACTATGACAAAAAAAAATTGGGGTACCTTAATCTATAATCTATATGCAAACAATTGTAGTGTAATCTTTGTAAAAAAATTGTAGTGTAATCTATGAAAAGAATTGTAGTGTAATCTACGTAAAAAAAAATTGTAGTGTAATCTATGAAAAAACTGTAGTGTAATCTATGAAAAAAATTGTAATGGAAACTATGAAAAAAAATTATATGTAATCCTTGAAAAAAAATTGGAGTAGGTTAATGTACGAAAAAAACTTGGAGTGTCTTAACCCATGTAAAAAACGAGTGGTGTAATCTATGAGAAATAATTGGAGTAGTGTAACCTATGAAAATAAAACTGGAGTAGCATAATCTATCAAAACAATTAGATAGCTCAATCTATAAAAAAAATGGTAATAGTGTAATCTATGAAAAAAAATTGGAGTAGAGTAACCTATGAAAAAAATTGGAGTAGGTTAATCAATATAAAAAAGATTGGAGTAGTGTAATCTATGAAAAAATTGGAATAGGTTAATCAATGAAAAAAATTGGAGTAGCGTTGTCTTTTGAAAAAAAATTGGAGTAGGTCAATCAATGAAAAAAATTGTAGTAGAGTAATCTACGAAAAAAATGGAATAGGTTAATCGATGAAAAAAAAATTGTAGTGTAATCTTGGAAAAAAAATTGGAATAGGTTAACCAATAAAAAAAAATCGGAGTAGTGTTATCTTTTGACAAAAAATTGGAATAGGTTAATCAATGAAAAAAAAACTGGAGTAGTGTTATTTTTGGAAAAAAAATTGGAGGTCAATCGACGAAAAAAAATTGTAGTAGTGTAACCTATGAAAAAAAATTGGGGTAGGTTAATCAATGAAAAAAATGGAGTACATTATCTTTTGAAAAAAATTGGAGAAGCTTAATCAATGAAAAAAATAAAATTGTAGTAGCGTAATCTATGAAAAAAGGTTGGGGTAGCGTAGTTTATGAAAAAAAAAATTATCACGAATGAACCCTAACAGAATTTGGAATAATTTTATGTTCAAACAAACATGAAATTTACAACGAACCAAGTTCATGCACTACCGGGTGTTTCGAAATTAGAGCGTCCCCCCCCTCCACAGAACAAATGGAAAGCTATGAAGTTTTCTGCTATAGCCTATCTCCAAGTACATTATTTCAAGTTTCTATTAAGCTATTTTTCATTTTACATTTCTTGTATTTTCAGACTGAGTGACGGAGTTAGATACAGCCATGGCTAACGACTCGGAGGAAATCAGATGGATTGACCGAATCCGGGCTATAACCTTCAGAGACGCCAGGGATGCTCGCGCATCCTTCATTTCACGTTCCTGGATAGCTAAATGCATTAAAAGTAGATGAATCCTTTGTTAAAAGAAACTGGAACAAAAATCCATATGACTGTCATCGCGAAAAGAGTGAGAATCTTGGAAGGCCTGAAGTCCTTTCTCAGGAGTCAAAAGACATCATAGCTGAGGCAGTGGGTAGACCAAGAAAGTCTTTACCTAAATTGGAGCTTGAACTAGAAACAAAAAGGGGAAAGAAGAGAAGTTATAGTGCTGTATATAGTGAGTTGAAAAAATCTGTATCAAGCCATTTCATGTTATCAGCAAGCCCAACATCACTCAGCAACAGAGAGAAGACCGTGCATGGTTTTGTGGTTCATTTCTTAAAGATTGGGATGAAGCTGACTTTCTCCATGTTGCCGAATCAGATGAATTCATTTACACAGTCAGGAAGCCAAATCATAAAAATGACATCATTTGAGCTGCAAAGTTGGATGATATCAGCGATGACATGTGCTATTGCCAAGTTGTGAAATTTCCTGAATGTCTGGGAATTTTTCTCTGTTTCACAGCCAAATGTTTAATGTGGATCATCAAAGAAAAAGGACAGTCATGGAATGGCGAATACTTCAGAGAAACTGTGCTTACTGATGGAGTACTTCCTTTCCTCAAAGATCCTGAAAATGTGTTATCTGTTGAAGAAGTCACATTTTTGCATGATAAGGCACCATGTTTCAAGGCTCTTCAGACACAGGAGCTGCTTTGAAACAGTGGTATCGATTTCTTCTCATCAAGTGAATTTCCAGGTAGCTCCCCTGACCTTAATGTGTGTGAAAACATTGGTAGTACCTTAAAGGATCGTGTTGAAGCACGCACAGTGAACTATGATGGTATACCAAGCCTCGACGACCTGCGAAGAGAGGTGACCAAAGTGCTCAGGGAAATGGAGTTTGAGTCTCAGCTTTTTTGCGATTTGCTGAAATCATACCCCTCAAGAATGCAGGCTGTGGTACAGGCAGATGGAGGCCACACAAAATATCAAATACTCAGAGAGAAACTTAAATAAATACCTGTTCTGAATTACTTTTGTTTTTGTTCATATCAATTTTAGTTTATGCTGTAGAGGGGGGGGCCTTTAATTTCGAAACACCCTGTATATGTGTACTATTATCGAATATATGTAATAATAATAACTGTAAATTACTGTCGTTATTCAAAAGGAATTTGGAACGGCTCTTGACGAGTAAATCATGCAAATTCATGCCCCAACTTTTCAGATAAAATGCTTGAAAAAATTTATGGATAATGGGAATAAAAGAAAATTGGTCAAAAAAAAACAAATGTTACACACAATTATTAGCTTGAAAAAAATTTATGGATAATGGGATTAAAACAAAATTGGTAAAAAAAACAAGTGTTACACATAATTATTCGCTTGAAAAAATTTATGGATAATGGGAATAAAAAAAAATTGGTAAAAAAAACAAGTGTCACACATAATTATTCGCTTGATAAAATCTATGGATGATGGTAATAAAAAAAATTGGTAAAAAAAATTTATCTTTTTCAAAGCGTTAATCGCTGAAAAATTATCGAGAAATAAATGTTTTGCTAAAAATGTATCCAATAAAAGAATCCTCTTTAGAAATTAATCTATTTTAGTTTATTATTTTAAAAGCAACGGACCCAAATTAAGGAAGGGATGTGGTGTGGAACTTTCAAAAGAAACTTATATAGCCTATGATCCCCGATTAAAACTAATGCAATTTCTGGGTTTGATTTTTCAGTAAAAATTATTTGTTTTATGGAAGAAAATAAAATAATAAACAAGCAATAAATGCGCCTAAGTTTCTTCGGCTCAATCGAGTTTTCTGTACAGCGTGTAATCAAGGCCATCGAAAATAGATCTATCTTTCGTTGGTCTCGGTATAATGCTGTATGAGCCGCGGCCCATGACACTTTAACCACGACCTATATCGTTGCCAGTTGCACTATTATGGCTAACTTTAACCTTAGATAGAATAAAAACTATTGAGGCTAGACGGCTTCAATTTGGTATGTTTGAAGATTGGAGGGTGGATGATGAACATACCAACTGGCAGCCCTCTAACCTCAGTAGTTTTCAAGATCTGAGGGCGGACAGAAAAAGTGTGGACAGAAAAAAGTGTGGGCGGACAGACAAAGCTGGCACAATAGTTTTCTTTTCAGAAAACTAAAACGTTACCTTCTTCAGCATCAGTCTATGTAAGCCCTGTTGTTGGAGCAAAATATTAATTTCATGTTTTGAAAATCACGTGAAAATTTCAAAGATTAAATTTATTTTACTGTCATTTTTCTTTTCCAATTTCTGGTTTTCTTTGACTATGAAAAAAATTATTTAGTGACAGGTCCTAAATACTCTTAAA
>JANJGK010000007.1:21603807-21638682 GCA_039081455.1 Macrobrachium rosenbergii
GCCAGACAATGCAGGGAGGCGCAGTTTAGCATTAATGAATTCAGCAGATCAGTCATGCGGAAAGACTAGAGGGGGGATGTTAGTGAAGAATTGTGTAGCCTATGTTTCCTAAGTCATAGGAGGAAGGACGAGAGGAAGATCTAGAAAGTCCTACGGTTAGTAGGACTCCAAGGAATGGATACAGAATGGAATGTAGAGTTTAGGCCAAAGACCAAGCACTGGGACCTAAGAGTTCATTCAGCGCTGGAAAGGATTGAGAGTAGGTAGGTTTTGAAAGGTGTAACAGGAGGAACTCGCAGTTGCACCATGAAACAACTGTAGAGGGGAGAGGGTGGAAGTCAGATGGAGAAAGAATATGAACGGAGGTACAGAAAAAGGAATGAAAGAGGTTGCAGCTAGGGGCAGACGGGACGCTGCAAGAACCTTAAGTAATGCCTACAGTGCACCGCATGAGGTGCACTGATGGCACTACCCTCCTACGGGGTCTGCTATGATGAACGTGAACATTATTATCCTAATAATAATATTATGTAACTACTGTAACAACGATAGCTGTGTTATATGTGATACTATTGGATCTGGCCCCCGTGCTGGCGTAAGGCCAGCTTAATATCTACTCACTAGGCCTTCAATCTAACAACGTTAGTAATGCAGCAGACGTTAATAGCAGCAGTATGGAAAGTGTAGCATTGATTGGCTGATTATGGTTTCTAAAACTGGCGTCACAAGGAAGTGTAGCAGCAGGAAAGCTTAAGAATACCTAATGAGGCTTTTCTCGATCATTATTGCAAAAGCAGCAAGATATGCTTAAGGCGATTTAAGCCTATCTTCAATATCTCGTCACTGGTGTTGTTGAATCCAAGATCGGGGAAGAATCCTTATGCGCTAAATCTCTCCCGGATCCACACCTCTATGGGGACGGAAATTATGAAATGAAATATCAAGGCCGTGTACTAAAATGTACAAAACGATTTCTAATTTACATTTATTTGTTTACTGACTCAGATCTACGAAATACTTTCAACCTGAAAAAAAATTTTAAAGACAAAAATTAATCGTTAATTAAAAGTGAAATATAACAGGATAACAGGATGGGAATTTTAAATGAAATGTTCTAACAGGTTCAAAAAATTATCAGATATACACCATTGCTTTCAAAATTATTAATTTCAGAATTTGAACGTTATTTTCCATTTCAAAATATCTTCTAGCAGTTTAAGGAAACATGAAAATAATCACTGTAAAATTCTAGGTAAGGAAACGCCGAAATAAAATTCGCTATATTTTCATTGCTAGACGCACGACTCCCAGTTCGAAAATGTTAGCATTTTAATGTATCTTTTGTTTAAGAAAAAAAAAAAATAAGACCAATAACTTTAAATGCAAATAATAAGACAGAAATGCTAATGCTGAAAATTAATGTCCTGAATATTAAAAATTCTCAAAGTCCCCCCTCTTTTTTTTTTTTTATTTCCGCACACATTTACAACATGCAACGAAGTTGGAATGTCATTTTAAATAAAAAAGTAATTTCTTATTGAAGATAGGATATTAAGACAACTGAGATGGGGAACTATTTGCCCAGTTAATATCTTACCATAAATACTTAACCAAGGCCTGATGGAAAAATAATAAACTAAAAAAAAAAACTGGGAAAATAGAGGAGAAAAAGATAAACTTTCTAATGAAAACTGAAGACTCTAAATCAAAGAAAAAGAAGAAAAATTGACAGAGAGATCCAGAAGAATAAACCATTAAGTGGTGAAGACGTTTTCCCTCAAGAGTTCAAAACAATCTCTCTCTCTCTCTCTCTCTCTCTCTCTCTCTCTCCTCTCTCTCTCTCTCTCTCTCTCTCTCTCTCTCTCTCTCTCCGCAATATTTTCAACTCGGCAAAGATTACTTTAAGACAAGTTAAAACTCTCATAAAACAAAACTCATTTAAACTTACTGATGTGGGGTGACGTCACTGCCGACTAAGAAATATAAATGTATCTCTCAAAATTTGAAGGATTTTCTTTTTTTTTTCAAAAAAAGAATTTCGAATTTAACAAGTTCCTTGGCCCTTGGAACTTAAAAGGAAAAACACTAAAAATATAATAGCTGTTTGAGTTTTACTCCATATTTTCATCCAGTTCAATCTATACCGGAATGCAGGCGGTCTGGCATACGTGTAGGGCTAGAAAGGTGAAGGAATGCTATCAGAGCCGATCGGAATAGCACTGCAATATACTCTCTCTCTCTCTCTCTCTTTCTCTCTCTCTCTCTCTCTCTCTCTCTCTCTCTCTCTCTCTCTCTCTCTCTCTCTCTCTCTATATATATATATATATATATATATATATATATATATACATATATATATATAAATATATATATACATACGTAACACCCACATATATATATGTATATAATATATATGGTATATATATATATATATATATATATATATATATATACATACGTAACACCCACATATATATATGTATATAATATATATGGTATATATATATATATATATATATATATATATATATATATATATATATATATATATATATATATATATATGAAGGTAAACATTTGCTCATCCACGTGTAAATTGCCATTTATTATAACTTGCTATTATACTTAGTCACAATAACAAAAGCATTATAGACCATAATAGCTGTTGGTACTTGACACTCAAACTATTCTTCCAATGGACCTATTATCTCATATCCTCAATGAAATTATGATTCCGAATATTTATATGCTTTCAGTTTTACAGTCAACATTATATTTTTAAAAACGGGTTTGTTTTTTAAGTGAATCGCTCTAGCCTTCAGGCAGTGGCCAGGGCTGTTACACCATTCCTATTTTTTTTTATATACACTATTCACTTTCCCTTGTAATAAAGACACTTATTTCAGGTCATGACCACCTCAGCATAAATGGAAAGTCATAAGCAGCACTCCAAGTGCACATCAAAAGCCTCACTTATACCAAACGCCAATATGCATACAGGTCTAACCCTCTGTCTTTTACCTTATGATTGGTCACGTTTTACCGATATTCACCTCAGAATTTGCATATCATGTTTGATTAGTATTACTTGACTAATTAATAAGCTATTGCCGTTCGAAATCATCAGTTGTTTATTTAAAAAAACGTACTCTTGAAGTAAAAACAGGCTGTTTAACAGTAATAATTCCCTTATCATCTCTGTTTAACATTTTGGAGACTCGTTCCATGAGTGGTATTTTATCAGGCTACCTATTATCTCGCTCTCTGTCTGTCTGTTCCATAACCCTCCAGCTCTTGTCTGTCTGAATTGTTTAGTGCATCTGTCATTTTTTTTTTATTCTGCTGAAATTATTACATGAACGAAAGGTTTCTTGATAAATCATAAATTGTCCGTAGCATAACATTTACCAAAAATGTCAGTCATAAATTTGCGCACAACATCCGTTAACATTCATCAATGAACACTGTTTAAATCATACGTTTTAAATGCACGAACTTCACTTTCTTTGGCGGATTAAACTTTGAGCTCATGTTTACACATATTTCACTTGGTAGAAGACAAATTAAATTCCAATAGAACTATTCATGTTATAGAACAACGAAAGCAGGGAAATCGAAAAAACCTGATTTTTCATTCTACAAAGTCATTTTCAAGACGGTGAAAAACTTGATTCACCGACAATACACGACATAAACACAGTATACAAGATATTGCACGGGTTCACTATTGAATGAAGATCCTAGACAATTAAAGAGTTCATAAAAAAATGAGATTCCATTTTCTCAAACCTTCCCCAAACACACAAACGGAATCCTATAACAATTATGAAATTTCCCGTCGCTGGAATTAGCATTAGCCTGGGAAAAACTTTTGAATTATCGTCGAGTTCAACACGTTTTGAATATTCATGACTTAACTTTAGCATCATATTCAATTACCCAGAATTAAAAACGATGGTCAGGATTTCATGCTTTTTTTTTTTTTTACTCTGAAATGGGAAGGCTTTTTTAACCTTATGAATTTCTATGTTAAACGACTAGCCCAGACATGAAGGAAACAACATAGGCCTAACAAAGATGGTTCAAGAAAAACGTTTGTTGATAATCATATAATTTTGAATAGCCATTTTAGAACTAGGAGTAAATTTACGAAAGCCGAGAAAAGGTACTCAATATTTTCACAAGGAGCATTTGCACTTACTTTTTTGAGTAACAGTTATTTGCAAGTCAATTTACATTCACGTTAAACTACAAACAATAACATTCAAGCTTCGTACGAAATATAATGCAAACTCACTGATATTTCTTCCAGTTATAAATATGAACGATTTAAACTTTTACATTCATCTATTTACTAATTTAAACCTTTAAAGTTACGGACAGGATTATGGTCGATTTGCGCAGTCACTCGCAACGTATTTTCGTAGGGATTGTTGTGAAGAAATATAAAAAATTTGCCATGGGCTTCTTTATGGTGTAATCACACTTTCATAAGAATATAAATGCTTCGCCATAACCTGATTAAATCATTCTTTTCCATCATCGCCATAACCTGATTAACTCCTTTTCCATCAGAATGGAGGACCACTGACTTAAAACGAAAAACAAATGCAAACTTGTATATAAGGAAAACTCTTGCCCATTAACAATACTGTTCACTGGTTGAATTAGATAAAAAATTAAGGTGTCCAAGGAGCTATAACAGGTCTGACGTGGACCTCTAGACGCTGTTAGTCATCTAAAACAACAGCCATCAACACAACAGTTACAGTGTCTATGTGAATGTGAGCCGAACTGTCTTTCATAACACGTTTTACTGTGTATAAGCGGTTAACGAAACGAACTGATAACTCATGCAATATAAAAATTAGCGTCGAAAACTCGTTAATCGGCATTCACAGATTACAGCACTCCTTGTCATTAATACAAGAGAAAAATTAACAACAAATGGAGGTAGCCTACGCACAGCCAACAGTAAGTGAACCCATCACAAATTTGGCGTAAATTTCGTCGGAAATGTTTGGCCGACTCATTACATGACTCACTGGGCCTAGGTTAATAAAGGAATGCGACCACAGTGAGATGATTGATTGATTTATGGTTACTACTAAAACTGGCGTGGCAACGTCCACGTGTAGAAAATTGGTTTTATGTTGGGGGGGTTGGCATATGAAACTAGGTGAAATACTGGAGTGGAGGGTTGCAGTTGCCATTACATTAATTAAGGGCACCGTGGCCTGCGTTTGGCCAGGGGTGGGGGCCGGGAAGGAGGGGGTTGTATAAGTAAGTATAGCTTAGTTTTACCAGACCACTGAGCTGATTAACAGCTCTAGGCTATGGCAAACCTCACATCTCAGTCCCCTGACCTAACCTCACTTAGGCCACTATAAATTGTAGAGGAATGTAGGCTACATCTTCAACTAGGGTAGTATGTAAAACAATGGCCGATTACATGTATGACCATGAAGAATGGCTATACAGTGCTTGATAATGCAAGCAGAAGTCAGTCACTCTATCCTCAGTTCTTTCAATCCATATTAGATGGCTTGTCGATCAACAGCCATTTTAAATTGAACCATTTTATAGACAGGTCTACCAATTGAACCATTTTATAGATAGGTCTGCCAGTTGAACCATTTTATAGACATGTCTACCTGGTCCAGTCCATCACCCATATTTTAAGCCAAAGAGATAAATTTTCCACATGCCTGCAAAATTTTGGCCTACTCTCCTCCGCTTTGAAGTTCATCACTATGGTGCTGTTAGGGTAAAGTCATTTTCATATGTTAATAGTTAAGAATAGTTGCACATACTTTGCTTTGCTATGCACACCCTACTGTTTTTGAGGTGGGGGGGGGGCAAAGTTCCCTCGGCTAGGTTCCAACATGGTTCCCTTGCCTAAGGTTGTGTCCAGGGATAGTTAGGTTAGGTTGTATCCTTACTAAAGGTGTCATTAAGGATGATTTCATGTTAACCGAGATGAAAGCTAAAGCTGATGTAATGTTTGCATGGTCCAGAGTACGTTAGCCTACGTTGAAGGATAATGCCGCAAGTGCACCATGTGCAGTGCACTGTACAGTAGGTATTAAGTTTCGTTGCAGCGACCCTTCGGCCCATGGCTTCAATCCATTTCATTCCTGTTGCTGTACCTCTGTCCATATTCTCTTCCAACTTACTTTCCACCCTCTCTTTACAATTATTTCAACTTTACTTTCAGTGTGAATGACCACATTGGTCCTGCTACCTAGCTATGGTCTAAATTTTATATTCCAATTCCCAGAGTACATTAGCACAATGGCTGGTTAGTTTGTATTTGCTTGTTTATCTGTTGACTTTGTTGATATGAAACAGAACATAAACTGTTTATACTGTAAGAGGTGCAAAACAATGAGCAGGTGGACAAGTACTGCTGGTTTATTGGGAAAGCAGGTCAGCTTATAAAGCGGCGTGCAGACGTCATACAAAGGCATACAATAGAATACAAGTGACCCGAGGTCAATTGTTCTCGATGTGACAAAGGACAGGTAAATACAAATGACATGAAAAGTGAAATTACAAGAATTGACACAATAATGTTCTGACACATGTACAACGAAAACAGGCCTAAATAAATCAGTAATAGATACGTATTTACATAGATAAAAATGTGAATATTTAGCGTGACCTAGGCTTGTGGGAAAGGCACCGTAGAAAACGGGAGGTTCACCACAGAAAACCCGTTGAGCGGGGACTTTACAATACTCTCTCCCCAAGACATAGGCAACGTCTGATCAAACTAGGTATCTGCTGGGCCACCGGAGAGTGCTGCGGCTCCGCGAAGTCAGGTGGGGGGTGCGGTGTGAGCGGGAGCGGCTGTCTGTGGCGCTGCCTGGATGCTTCTTGGGTGGCCACTCGACTTCCTTTCGGGTTGGGCTGGCTGTGGGGGTGACGTTACCTACGGAGGGTGCTGCATGGTGTCGTCGATGTCTCCCTCCAACAGGGCGGGCTTGAGGCGGTCTACAGACACCACAGTCGTCCTTCTCGTGCATGGCCAACCGGAATGCTTTGGCGTTTCTCTCCAGCATGTGGAAGGGTCCCCTGTATGGCCTGGTTAAGGGCAGGCGGACGGCGTCGTTCCTGACGAAGACGTGGGTGGTGGAGTACAGGCCGGGAGGCGTGAAAGGTGACGTCCTATCGGTATACGTCCGATGGCAGGGGGCGAACTTCCCGACCGTGTCATGGAGCCTCTGGACTGTCAGGTTGTGGCAATCCCCCATGATGAGTTCGCCCGGGACTACGAGGGGCTCCCCGTAGACTTTTTCTGCTGCAGATGGGTCACCGTTGGCTCTGGGCGCAGTCCTCAGCCTGAGGAGGACCCAAGGCAGCTGGTACTTTCAATCCTTGGCGGTGCAGCGGGCCACGAGGGACGCTTTCAGGGACCTGAGGAATCTCTCCACCAATCTGTTGGCTGCGGGGTTGTAGGCGGTGGTGCTGTGGTGAGAGGTCCCCAGCAGGCGTGCCAGGGTGGACCACAGCTCGGACAGGAAGGCAGGACCCCTGTCGGTGGTTATGTGGTCCAGGACACCGAACCAGCTGATCCTGCTGGAGAGGAGGGCCTCGGCGCACGCACTGGCGGTGGCTTCCTGCATGGGTGTCGCTTCAGGCCACCTGGTGGAGCAGTCGATGATCGTTAGGAGATATCTGGCCCCGCCTAATAGGCGAAGGGGGCCTACCACGTCTACATGGATGTGTCCGAACCGCCTCCCCAGCTGGGGAAACTCGCCCACCCCCGATTCAGTGTGCCGCCCCACCTTGCTGGCCTGGCACCGGATGCACTGTCTCGCCCAGGCCATTGCGTCCTACTGTATACTGTGCCAGACGAACTTCTCTGCCAACAGCTTGGCCGTCGTCCTGCCGGAGGGGTGGGACAGCCCGTGGATAATGTCGAACACCAGACGGCAGCGGGAGGCGGGTTACGGTGGGTGGGGTTGGCCAGTGCATACGTCACACAGCAGTGTTGGCCACCCAGGGGCAAGGGGCACGTCCTTCCACCTGAGCGACGTGATGGCGGTGTGGTAGGCTGGAATCTCTGGGTCGGTGGTCTGCTCCTGGGCGAGGTCCCCATAGTCAATCCCGAGCTGCACTGCGTTGAGCTCGATCCTCGAGAGGGTGTCTGCTACAGGGTTCTTCCTGACGGGGCAGTATTTGATTGTGCAGGTGAACTCCGCGATGGCCGCAAGATGCTGCTGCTGCCTGGACGTCCATGCGTCCCCCTGCTTTGTGAAGGCATGGACCAGTGGCTGGTGATCCGTCCAGATTGTGAGGGGCATACCCTCCAGGAGGAACTTGAAGTGATGTACTGCCTGATACACTGTGCATAGTTCCCTGTCGAAGGTGCTGTAGCGGAACTCTGCGGGGCTGAACTTCCTGCTGAAGAAGGCGATGGGCAGGGGGCCTCCGGCAATGACATGCTCTAGGACAGCCCCACAAGCGACGTTGCTGACATCCATCGTCAGCTGGAGGGGGGCATTGGGGTCCTGGTGGGCCGAGGCAGTTGCCTTGGCGAGGGCGGCCTTCGTCAGGGAGAGAGCCTGCTGTTGGTTGGGTCCTCACACTTAGGCCTTCGGGCGGCCCTTCAGGATCTCCGTCAGGGGGGCCATGGTGTGTGCGACTCCGGGAATGAACCTCCTGTAGTAGTTGACCATCCCCAGGAATTCTTGTACGGCCTTGACGGAGGTAGGGGTGGGGAACCTGGTAATGGCTGCGACCTTCGATGCGAGCGGACGGACGCCTCCTGGGGATATCTCGTGGCCCAGGAATTTGACTCTTTCAACGCCGAAGGTGCATTTGTCAAACCTGACAATGAGGCCGTTCTCCTGCAGGCGCTGCAGGACCTTCCGGATGTGTCACAGGTGTTCTTTGTGGGATCTGGAAAATATCAGAATGTCATCTACATAACAGCCGCAGAAGTTCAGGTCCACCAGGATGCTGTCCATCAGTTTCTGGAAGGTTGCCTCTGCGTTCCTCAGGCCAAAGGTGGAGAAGGCGAAGACGTAGGACCCGAAGGGCGTGATGATGGCGGTTTTGGGGATGTCCTCTGGAGCTACTGGTACCTGAAAGTAGGGCTTCAAAAGGTCTAATTTAGAAAATATTTTGGCCCCACGAAAAGAGGCCGTGAGATCCTGCATGTTTGGAAGGGGGTAATGATCTGGTTCAGTTGCGAGGTTGAGCCGCCTGTAGTCGCCGCAGGGTCTCCAGGAGGCATCCGGTTTTTGCACCATATGGAGGGGAGAGGCTCACGGGCTGGAAGCCTTCCTGCATATGCCCATATGCTCCATCTCGGCGAAAGCGTCCTTGGCCTCCTGAAGGCGCCGAGGGGGGGAGCCTCCGGAACTTTGCGTGCATTGGGGGCCCCTTTGTTTTAATGTGGTGGTAGATTCCGTGCTTTGCAGGGGCCCCAGGCACCTGACGTAGTTCGCGCTTGAAGACGTCGGGGAACTCCTTCAGCAGCTGGGTGTACTGGTGCAGGGCGACAGAGAAGATGGCGAGCGCGCTGGGGCCCATCGCCAGGGGGAGGGACTGGCAGGAGTCGGTCTCCAACAGGCGCTTGCGACTGACGTCGACTGCCAGGCCGAAGTGGGAGAGGAAGTCCGCGCCCAGGAGTGGGGTCCTCTCGTCCGCAACTATGAAGTTCCAACTGTACCTCTGGCCAAGGATGGAGATCGACAAGTGACGTAGGAGAGGATGGGGGACCCGTTGACGGCCGTCAGGGAGGCAGCCGGGTCCAGCGGGCGTTTGCGGTCCTCTCTGGATGGCGGGAACACTGAACGTACAGCTCCAGGGTCGACCAGCATCATCCTGCTAGAGATGGTGTCACAGACGGAAAACCCTACTGGTTTTGGGCTCCTGGGTTCCTCTGCTGCCAAGGCGGCCTATGCTGTTGGCCGCCGCCTCCCCGTTTTTTGGATGGGCAAAGGAGCAGGGGGGTTGACAGTTCCAGGGGTCCTTGCCGTACCGTTGGTGGTAGTAGCAAGGCCCTGGTTATTGCTTCTTGTGGTGGTAGGTTGGCCGCCTCCTGGTGACGGCGCTTATCTCCTCCGCGTTTTCCTCCGGCTGGAGGGAGTTGATGGGGTGTGCGGGCGTGGATGCCCGCTTCGCTGCCCTCGTGGAGTCTGTGAGCCGTCCTGATCAGGTCGTCGAGCAGCACTGTATAAGGCTCGAGGATCTGGGTCTGAACCTCCGGGAGGAGCTGACAGAGGAAGATCTCCTTGACAGGCTTATCTCTGACTGCCTGCCGCTGGCATCCGTCCCAGGCAGGATGAGGAGGTCCTGGATCACACTCCAAGTCTCCTGGAGGTTCTGGTCGTGTCGAGGGTTGTTTACGAGGTCAAGGGCACAGGCAGCCCTCTCGAAGACTGGCAGGGAGCAGGTCTCGATGAGCGAAGCCTTCAGCTTTTCGTAGGTGACGGGACCTGCAGCAGACACCCACAGGGCGAGCTTCCTGTAGACCTCTTCGGGGAGGGCGTTGATCACGGCGTCTGCCTGCAGCACCTCATCGGTGAGTCCCGCCAGCCTGAACTGCCCCTCGACCCTGTAGAGCCATGATGACGGGTTGCCGTGCGTGAAGGGTGGCAGCTTTATGGTGAGGGCGAGCCTTGTTTGGTCCATCAGGGCGGGCAGCGCACGGGGAGCGGGTAGCGGCGTGGAGGAGCGTGTGAGCCTCGGCGTGGGGGAGGGCGCGGGCGGGTTGTGCACGAGGGAGATATCTGAGTCCGCGAAGTTTGCGGTTATTTGTATGTGGGAGGGAATGTCTGCGTCCATACTCACTACTGCACTCTTACTTGGAGTGGGTTATACTTGCGTCAATACGCGTGGGAGCCGCCGTGTGGGTCTGCTAATGATGCTGGTGATCTGCCGACAAGAGTCGGCACACCCAAACGCTTTGTTAAAGCGCCATATTTAGGCCGTTAGGGGCGTGGGGTAGTTCATGAAGCCAAGACTAGGTCGCTGTATGAGTCTGCTAATGGCTTTGGGAACCACTCCAGGAGGTCACCACTGTAAGAGGTGCAAAATAATGAGCAGGTGGACAAGTACTGCTGGTTTATTGGGAAAGCAGGTCGCCTTATAAAGTGGAGTGCAGACGGTCATACAAAGGCACGCAATAGGATACAGGTGACCCGAGGTCAATTGTTCTCGATGTGACACAGGACAGGTAAATACAAATGACATGAAAAGTGAAATTACAAGAATTGACACAATAATGTTCTGACACATGTACAACAAAAACAGGCATATATAAATCAGTAATAGATACGTATTTACATAGATAAAAATGTGGCTATTTAGCGTGACCTAGGCTTGTGGGAAAGGCACCGCAGAAAACGGGAGGTTCACCACAGAAAACCCGTTGAGCGGAGGCTTTACAATACCATTGGATTTCACTTTAAATGCTGATTTAGAAATGCAATTGCTGCAGAAACTGGGTATTTCTGTGGGATGACAAAGCTAGCCTGCATCAGCCAGCTGAAACTAGCATTTCTGGCCAAATTTCAGTTTCTGGGATAATGCAAAAATGAAAACAATTGTATTGGTTGGTTTCATTCCATTGTCTTCTCCAAACACCACTTGGCCATTGGTCTACAAACATAACCTAAAATACATACAGCACCAAGTTCTACTGACCGCCCATATACCCTAACCTAGGAAGCTGTAAATCACAAAATTTATGATTGTGAGTGACCACGATAAAAAAAGCAGGGTTTTGCAAGAGGGAATATGAAATTAACTGAAATACAATTGAGCATCTTAATCTAACCTAACTTAACCTACGAGTTGTGTCTTACCTCCCTAAGCTAGGGGGTTGACATATCCACTGGCATAACCTAACTTAGGACACTATAAATTACCAGGGAACTACAGGATGCATCCTAAGTTAACCTCCCTAGACCTAATCTAACTTAATGTAGCACTTCATTTCTGTCCACCCATGTAACCAAACTTATGTAGTCATGAATAAGAGGATTAGCAACCACTGGTCCCAACCACCTAACCTTATCTTGAATCCTAATGCACTGGTTTTTTCATGTGGTTCCCCATTGTTGTTAGATATAAGGGTTGTAATTAGCTAACAAAATGATTCCAAAGAAAACTACTGTAATGTCACTATTATCAAAATCTAATGTTAAGCCATCAGAAAAAGAAGAATTGTTATTAAATGTAATAAAAAGTAATAAAATTTCATTATATGTACACTACTATAGTTTGAAAGATGCCAAAATATGCCAAAGGCTTTAGTGTATGGTTAATTTTTTTTGCATGCATCTGTGTCTTGATGATTTTGTTTGCTCTAGGCAGTTGCCAATATTGGAATGATGCTGTACATCATAAAGTATGATTTGGGAAGTGTTCATTAGATCTTGCTTGATACAGGGTTTAGTTTTGGTTCAGTTTTATTCAGTAAGGTATAGTATGGACAGTACAGTACTACTGTATGTACTACCAGTGGGGCTTTGCTTAGCAATTTTCACTGCTTGCAGGTAGGTGGAATGTTCTGAATTGTTTTCTATAACAGTTTCTGTTTTGCTGTATGTAATAAGTGTATATAGTACAAGGCAGTAATGCGCACTACAATACAGTGCATTAGTCAAAGACTGGAACAACTACTACAAGCTTTAGCATGGGGGTTTTTACAAAACTGGGATGAGAATGTGGTTATTTACTTATATGCTATAATAATACTGTATGCAAACAAGGTATAAGGTTTATTCATAATAGCGTGCTGTACAAAAGATTTGGTGTTAAAGTGATAAAAAAAGGTACTATATAAATAAATGCTTTCAAGAGAATGTGGCTGTGCTTTGCTTGCAATCACAGCTTCATGATGTGTACACTCATATTGCATAAAATGCGATACCTGTTGCTGTGTTGCATTTGCTGATAGTTACTTGATCATGATTATATAGTTTGAGTAGGCTAGGCTACTGTGATGAGGTTCCTGAATGACACATTTTGCTTGCTACAGTGTCACAGTTTTGTGTTTAATATGGTTATTATGGAAGCTACATGAAAAATTCATATTTCTTTGGATGCTCTTCAAGTTTTTTCATAGGCTATCCAGGGTTCTGGTAGAATTTTGAAATAGCCTAGACAAAAGGTAGCTTAACCTAAGCTTGCCTAATTACTATTGTAATATTTACACTCCCCTTGGAAGTATTGGGGGATTTACTAAGCTCTGTTTGTTTCTTGAGTACACAGTCATTTTGGCATTTTTGACTCTTAATAGAGGTCATACCTTACAGTTAAGCAACAAGACCTAAAATTTGCACTACACTTAAGTAACCTTGTTATCTTTTAGGTTTGAAGGTGCAGCTATATTACATCAGTGCCCTATAGACAACTTTTCCTAATGTTCATATAGTTGCAGCATTTTAAATCTAATCATAATCCAAAATAATGTGCACATTGCTTGGGAGGATGTTACAACAGGGAGCCAGTCTCACTGTCCACTCATTAGCTTAACCTATCTTAGGAGGGGTTCCAGAATTATCAATTCCTTAATATCCTCAGAAATCTTATAAAATGCCAACAAACATTTTTAACCTTAAGTATAAGGCTTTATGGATGGAAAAAGCCCTTAATTAAGAAACAAAGCTGCTCTTTAATTATAAATGGCGTGACAATTATGATCGCACTTTATAGCAGAAATATTGTACTTTTAAATAACTTCGTTTTCCAAGACTCTGAATACATAATTCTATATTCCTAATGAAAAACATGATCTGGAGTATGTATATATATATATATATATATATATATATATATATTATATATATACTGTATATATATAATATATATATATATATATATATATATATATATATATACATATATATATATATATATATATATATATATATATATATATATATAAACAAAAATATTATCCACGTTTAATTTGCATTATAATTCAATTTCAATAACAACGCTCTCGTTAAAAATACAGTATAATGATTTTAAACCTCATTCCACATAACATGAATATGGTTGATATGCTCATGAATACACTTGCATGTTACTAAATGGCATATTCCCAAGGACATTTTGAAAAAAAAAGGACCTTATTGCGTGCCAAAATCTGCCCAAAATTACTTACAAAATTAGCTTACAAATTTATAGGCTGCGATCAAACTTTTACGCGCAAATAAATGCCTCGGTCTAACTTGATTGACTCATTCTTTTTCATCAGACCAGAATGAAGTGCCGTAAAAAAAAATAAAGGCAAACAGGAATTCACATAGTTCTTGCGCATCACAAACACCCATAAACAAGCAGCCCACAGCGATAAACAAGCAACGCACAGCGCTTGCGAGCAGACATGAATCCCATCAGCAGAGGAGTTTGACAAGGCACAGAACGATTAACTTGACGTTCAGAGGTGCAAGCAGCCCCAGCCATTAATGAGAGAGAGAGAGAGAGAGAGAGAGAGAGAGAGAGAGAGAGAGAGAGAGAGAGAGAGAGAGGTTAGCAATAAATGAAAGATGCCTACGAAAGTCAACAAACGGTAAACGTTTTAGGCTGACGACTGAACTCCATTTTTGTCTGCCTTAACTTTACCGTTTTTTTTTATGTATTACTGACTTTATCATGGAAGAAAGATAAAAACCAACCGGTAACAAAAACATTGACAAACAGGAATTTAAATAATTCTTGCACTCACAAACAACAAAAAACATTACGCCATTATTACCAAGTCGCGATACTTACTGCACAACAAAATATTGACGTCGTAATCCACCTCGCAGACACTAAATAAACTCGAAAAAACGAACACGTGATCAAATATGGACACTGTTTTTGTGAGGACACGAGCTGTACATAACAACGAGCCATACTGTACGCTAGATGTTAACTACACGAAAGCCAATTGACAACAGAAATTTCGATCCAGTACAGAACGTTGATGATCGTTGAGTCCGCCGCACTTTCCGAACAAGGAGTAACAATTGATTCGTAATATTTGCCAGTTAGGTGACTGTTACCTTCTGAAATTTGCTGTACTTGTATGAACAATGATTATATATATATATATATATATATATATATATATATATATATATATATATATAGCCTATATATATATATATATATTATATATATACATATATATATATATATATTTTTTTTTAATAATACGTGTTTTTCATAGCAGGGGTGACCCCATGATACTATATAGCTTTCCGGCCTAGACTCGTTTTGGTGGGAGGTTGCTAGACCTATACCAGTGGTTCTCAACCTGGGGGGCGTCAGCAATTTCCATGGGGGCGCGAGCCCTAGGGAAAAATAAAAATTTCTCTAATTAAATTCGTCTTTCTCTCAACAAGAGTCGCTAAGAAGCAGTGTCAAGTATCTCACTAATACATTCCCAAAAGAATAAAAACACCCCTTTCTCTTTCTCCCTTTTTTTATTTTCATTTAAATCTGGGAGGGAATTTTACTCATAGATGCCAGGCGGGGTGGCGGGAGGTGTGGGGCCGTGGAGGGAAGGACCAACTCTTAGAGGGGGCGTGGTAATAAAAAGGTTAAGAACCACTGACCTATACCCTTTTAAACCTATTATAACCTATGTTTATTTAAACGTATAACCACAGCCATCCGACTACCAGGTACAATTGCGTTACAAAATATTGCATCAGTTGCCTTAATATTTCGGACACATAAGGCTTATAGCAAGGATATTCAGTGGGAGGTATCTGGCAACTATTCGCCCGGTGGCGCAGGCGCACAGACTGCCATTCAATGAACAGTTGATGCGCCGTGGTGACAGTTTCTCAGTAACTAGCAAATTAATATTAATAACCTGTTATCTGAGTTATATATTATTCTCATATAAAGGAGATTTACATGATTATTGTTCTTTCATTGGTTATGGTTTTATTTCTTAAGAAGGAATTTTCGTGTGCCTCAGTCTACATAATTTTGGCGGGATATCTGGAGAGCGTTTTTTATTTTATCACAGAAAATTTGCATGTTTTGCAAATGCAGAGCGATAAACAAAATATTCATTACTTACCTTTTGTATATTTATCATATAAAAAATATTGAAAGATGAATAATAACTTATAAATGTGTGGCTAGGCCTACCAATATTCACCTGCTCCGTGAAAAGGGAGTATCATAATTTCCATATATTTTTGTTAAGAGGCTTTTATATGATATCATATCATAACCAATGATATTTGCTTTTACAACAGTTATACAAGCATATAATTGATCATACGAGGTGAATGTCTTGTCCATTTGTCTGAGTTATTCATTCCTTAAACGAGAAATACTTATGCTTTGCGTAGTAAGGTAAAACAGAAAAATACAAATTAAATTATTTAATTATATATATAATTAACATCAATAATGATGGAATCATGACATTCTGTAAAATATCAGCGTATTGTTGGGCATTCAGGCGTGTATCTATGCTGGTTAAGGCACCTGGCCCACTGCCACATATCCATCCCCAGAGTCCCGCTGTAATACGTCCACTCTTCGACTTCATGACACAGTTCTCAGCATACCTACATTGGAAAAGGATATGCATACATGAATACACACATATATATGTATGTAATATATAGATATATACATAACTGATGGCTGAAATTTAGTTCTGAGAAATTATTCTTGAGCTCTAGGCCTATTACTTAATAATTATATGTAAGTAATGTAAAGATGACTTTAATTTTTTCTTTCTACCTAAGCAGTCAAGACTTCTTACCTTGTGTTGTTCAAGCGCCAGCAGTGTGCTCTTCCATGAGTATCTGTTGAAAATGTTTTTTCGTCACAAAAAATTTACTTTGCTCCAGAACTCGGCATCAGCAGCGTAGTATTCTAGAGCAAAACCCAACCTCTCATCTTTATGCGCTTGAGATAATCCAGGCTTGATAGCAGGTGTTCTATGGTGTATGCGTGAAGCATGCAGTCTTTTCCTTATTACCTGCACTCCAGCATCACACCCAATTTGATGTTTAATGGCTACAGCTGTAATTATTGGTTGTTGTCGAGCTGCTTCAACTATTTTGTTATCCTCGTCAGCTGTGGTGCAGGGTGGTTGTCCTAACCTCGATTTGTCTTTAAGCATCTGTGTTTCTCTATGACGCTGAATCCACCTAGTAACAGTGCTTTTGTTTACACCGAATATACTGGCTATATCTCTGGCACTAGCTCTTCGTTGGGTGAGTCGGTAGAGCTGCGGACTGTCATTCGATGGGCCGGAGTTTGATGAAGAGTTAGAGGAATTTATTTCTGGTGATAGAAATTAATTTCTCGCTATAATGTGGTTCGGATTCCTCAATAAGCTGTAGGTCCCGTTGCTAAGTAACTAATTGGTTCTTAGCCACGTAAAATAAGTCTAATCCTTCGGACCAGCCCTAGGAGAGCTGTTAATCAGTTCAGTGGTCTGGTAAAATTAAGGTATACTTAACTTATCTCTGGCACTCACGTTGTTGTTGTGCATTCTGATGAAAGCTCTTCGTTGTTCTTCGGAAGTTTGCATTTTGTGAAGTAGATGCTTAGTCACACTCCTTACCGCGACACACCAATTTGTTTATCCCGCGATTTTGCATTAAACCATTCAGTTGCAAACCTATGTTCCCAGTTCCCTTATTTTATATATTTAAATTCTCCTTCATTTTTGTAAAAAGATTGTATGTCAGTTCTACGTTTGGAATGACATAAAAAAGGAAATTGGCAATCTGTAAGGTTTATAACTTATAGCGAATCCAAAATAGACATTGCAGGCGTGCCAACCGAACCGCCTACTTCAGTGCAGTCCAAATCCTATTAGTCAATCGAACTGTATTTTAGTCATAGAATGAAGTTATAGCTTATATAACATTTCTATTAATTACTATATCTTATTTCTCACGTGAGATTTTTAACCAGATGATAATCTGATAATATCATATATTGCCAAACACTGCCCAGTTTTTTTTATTTGCAGAAAATAATTTTTTTAACAGATAAATTTTTAAAAGGATGATAAGCTGATCACAGTTGGTAATTCTGTTCCTATCTAAACACAATGGAATATTTCATAATAATTCGGACAAAATGCTTAAAAACCAGCATCAGAAGAGGAATTTTCGTGCCGTTTTATTTTTCACTCGCTTCAATTGATTCCTCTTTTCAAGTTTCAAAAAAAAGTATCTCAAACTAATTAATATTTGGACTATAAGAAAAGAAATATGATCTGAACGATACATTTCGTAAAGTGATGCAAATTATACTAGCGCAATTGTACATGATTCAATGGTTAGGTCAAAATAGGATCATGGATTTTATTTTTAAAGTGGGTATGTCCATTTGTCAGTCCTTGCCCAGGGGTAAAACTTGACCACCGTTCTGTGTAATCGAGGTTGCTGCTAGTCACGCAAATAACCAGACACACACACACACACACACACACACACACATATATATATATATATATATATATATATATATATATATATATATATATATATATATATATATATATAAGAGACAGAGAGACCGAGAATTGTGAAATTGAACCGAAAATAGACGCAAGTACGAGCAACACGGCTGCCCAAAACCTCTCTCTCTCTCTCTCTCTCTCTCTCTCTCTCTCTCTGTGTGTGTGTGTAGAAAGAGAGAGAGAGAGAGAAAATTGTAAAATTGAACCGTCATTGTGTTTTGAAATGCATGCTGTAGGCAGAAAATAGACTCTCTCTCTCTCTCTCTCTCTCTCTCTCTCTCTCTCTCTCTCTCTCTCAGGGAATTGTGAAATTGAGCCTTCAGCGTGTTTGAAATTGATGCTCTAGGCAGAAAATAGACGCAAGTAAGAACAACACAGCTGCCCAAAATCACGCAGCAAACGCGAGTTACATCCTATGGGAATATCACCTGATGCTATCTGTGACAGTTATCAAGTCTGACATTTGTATCTACCAGCTTCTGCAACAGACAGACGATACAAGACTCTGTGTAGTTTGTGTAGTAATTACGTACTTCAAAGAGGCTTGCCAGCGGGCTGGCCTGTCTAATGGGATGTTGCTGTTTTACTTATTTATGTTCGTATGGTGTTGAGGGCTTTACTTGCATAGTTAATGAGAAATAGGCCAAGTTATATGGGAAGGGCCTAATCTTCCTGTAAATGCTGTTGCTGGTCGCGTCAATAATGGCATTATGTTTGCATTGAAATATCGCATATTTATATATATATATATATATATATATATATATATATATATATATATATATATTTATATATATATATATATATATATATATATATATATATATATATATATATATATTTAGAACTTATTATACAATGTTTTTAACGGTTTTCAGAACAGTGAGACTGAAATACGACAGTACCCCACGTGATGGACTGATATAGAAGTTAGGCATGTTGAATAATATATATACTTATTTACTTTATTACACCATTAACTCCGATTTATTGTTTGTTGTACTGCACAGCGGGAGTGGTTTACTGTAGTTATTAACGAAATCCCAAAGTTCCGAGAAAGTGGCGTCCTTGTGGATAAAGAAACTATCCAGGCGGTACATACAGTATTTTGTTTACATAATGAAAATGTTGACATCTTTGCTTTGGAATATGTATATATATACATATATATATATATATATATATATATATATATATATATATATATATATACAGTATGTGTGCGTGTGTGTGTATTTCTCGTTATTACTGCATAACTACGATACTCTGCATGCCACCTAAATAATTCCTTTCATTCACAAAGGCGTCACTTCCCAGAACTGTGGGATTTTATTTAATAACTACAATAAACATTTCCTGCTGTGCAATACCACATCCAATAAATCCTAGATAATGACGTAATAAAGTACATAAATCTTTAAGACGTTACTTACTAAGGTCCATTTTTAGTTGTCTGTAAAAGAAACCATTGAGATGGCTACGTCTGTCTGTCCGAACTTTTTCTGTCCGCCCTCAGATCTTAAAAACTACTGAGGCTAGAGGGCTGCAAAGTGGTATGTTGATCATCGACGCTCCAGTCATCAAACATACCAAATTGCAGCTCTCTAGCCTCAGTAGTTTTTATTTTATTTAAGGTTAAATTTAGACATAATGGTGCGTCTGGCAACGATATAGGACAGGCCACAACCGGGCCGTGATAAAAGTTTCATGGGCCGCGGCTCCTACAGCATATACCAAGACCACCGAAAGATAGATCTTTTTTGGGTGGCCGTGATTATACGCTGTACAGAAAACTCGACTGCGCCGAAGAAACTTCGACGCAGCTTTTACTTGTTGATTTTTATTTTTAATTATTTTGTATTTCTGTGTATTTTTACTTTTTCGTATTTTCATGTATTTTCATTTGTTTTTATTTATCTGTATTTATTTCTGCTTTATTTATTTTTATTCTACCTCATCCTGTAAGTTTCAGGAATTTCCTCAGTGAGGAAACGTCTTAATTTATGATCCTAATTGTGGCCGCTTTAGGGTAAGTACCTCAGTAGTAATTGTTAAGGGATTTAATACTTGTAGCAGAATACTTAATTCCTGATAGGTAGATGCTTGCTCTCTGTCTGTCTCTCTCTCTCTCTCATACAGATACTGTAGCCTTATTGGCAACTTTCACTCTCTCTCTCTCTCTGTGTGTCTCTCTCTGTCTCACAGATATCTTTATTGACAACTTTAGATTCTCTCTCTCTCTCTCTCTCTCTCTCTCTAGCTATATTATAACTCTTATCATGAAACTATAAAGAACATTCTTGACAGACACACACACACAGAAAACATACCTGCACGTCATGTTGTAAACCGTTCGTCAGACCTTCGAAATGTTTGTATATATTGCTCACTTGGTCGTGAATGGAAAACAGCTATTTCATTGATGATGACAAACACAGCGCCGTGTACACTGCCGCTGAAAAAATATTCTAGATCTGTTAATTTAAATGGGACCGAAATTTTTTCATTTCGTCGGACGATAAATGAAACAGGTGGGGCCGTGGGAACACGCAAGCACACACACACATATATATATATTATATATATATATATATATATATATATATATATATATATATATATATATACATATATATATATATATATATATATATATATATATATATATATATATATATATATATATATATATGATATATACATACATGTATATATTATATATTCATATGCATATAATATATATATTATATATATAGTGTATACATTCATATATATATATACATATACATACGTATATATATATATATATATATATATATATATATATATATATATATATATATATATATATATATATATAGTCACGACCTCATTGAGAAAAAGGAATAATATGAGAAAGGACTGGGCTTAAAAAAAGGCAATAGAGCGTAGATAAAGAAAAGTTATTTGACTCAGCAAAAAAAAGAAAAGCGAGAAACCTTTTTCAAAACAAGGGTGGCTTCAGAGAACAGCAAAATAAGTCTCTTCCACGTTCATTCTTTGGCTGTTAAAACAAGGGTGAACTCTCTGCTCGGTGCAAGTGAATTGCTACAGCATCGGTCTTCATGTGTCTGTTCATGAAGCTCATTAACAGCATGTCAACTCCGACACAAACTGTACTCCTCACCTGCGTTGCAATTGCTCTTGAACTTCTTCCAGGATTTAAGTCGCCTCTGTCTTAGCACTGTAAACCTTCCAGTCAGCACAAGGTTGGTTGGTTGTCGGCTGCTATTTGCTCTAGTTTTAGTTATCTGTAAAAGAAAAGCATTGTAACGGCTTTGTCTGTCCGTCCGCACTTTATTCTGTCTGCACTTTTTACTGTCCACACTTTTCTGTCCGTTCTCAGATCTTAAAAACTACTGAGGCTAGAGCTGCAAACTGGTATGTTGATCATCCACCCTCCAGTCATCAAGCATACCAAATTGAAGCCCTCTAGCCTTAGTAGTTTTTATTTTATTTAAGGTTAAAGTCGTGCTTTTGGTAACGATATAGGATAGGCCACCACCGGGATGTAGTTAAAGATTCATGGGCCGAGGCTCATATAGCATTATACCGAGACCACCGAAGGGTAGTTCTACATTCGGAGGCCTTGATTATATGCTGTAGGCTACAGAGAAATCGATTGCGCCGAAGAAATTTCGGCGCAATTTTTTCTTGTTTTTCTCTTTGGGGCGCATTGGCTTTGATTAGACCTGATGCCACAATAAGGTAAGGTCAGCTATCCCTAGGGGATGGCAGCTTCAGGGTTCTACTTGCCTTGACTCTGGTCTGTCCTGACCACTCGGGCTGTCTTGACCACTCGAACCACTGGAAAAAAGCTCATTAACAGTTTAAAAGAGATAAAGAGCCTTGTGATGGGAGTATGAAGTCGCAGGAAGATTTCTCCTGCTAAGGCTACACCTTCATTCAGCACGAACGAATGTGTCAGTGACTGCTATTTATGTTTTCTTTGAAGCCACTCAATTTTAGGGAATGCGGTTTTGCGATGAAGGGTGGAAAGGGTGAGAAGTGGCAGAAAAATAAACTGGTAAAACAACGAATATGTTTTTAGGTACTTTCTTTTATATATCTATATATATATATATGTATAAATATATATATATATATATATATATATATATATATATATAAATAAGACAAAGGACGTAAGTGTCGAAAGGCCTCGCAGCACTCCAGTGTTTCCGTTTCCTTCGTGGATTTTATCTTTATTTATATATTCATCACGTTCCATATTTTCGTGATTCAGTTATACGTATATATATATATATATATATATATATATATATATACATACAGTATATGTATATATATATATATATATATATATATATATATATATATATATATATATATATATATTGATTCCTGATCCCCTTTATCTGCCCAGAGCAACCAGATTCGCTGTACAGCAGCATCAATATGCAGTGTATGTGCCTCACTGTCGAACTTCTCAGTTCCAGAGGTCCTTTATTCCTCACACTTTTGGACTGTGGAACGGTCTCCCTGAGGATGTCGTGCAGTTGCTACTTCAAAATTTCAAGCGAATATGCAGTGCATTGCTACCCTAATACTATTCTCCTTGAATTTTAATACACTTTTTATCTATTTATTAATTTAATTTATTTTTTTCTCTTTTAATAAGTGAGATCTATTCTTTCTGTATTTCCTTTTTCTCTTACTTCCTAATGAGCACCATATTCTTTGAAAGCTTGAATTTCAAGTCAGTGTTTTTATGGGCTTGTTCCATATGAATAGGTTTCATCTACTGAATAATAATAATAATAATAATAATAATAATAATACTTGGAAGCTTGAATTTCAAGTAAATGGCCACTTTGGGCTTGTTCCGTTTGAATAGGTTTCATCTGCTGAATAATAATAATAATAATAATAATAATAATAATAATAATAATAATAATAATAATAATAATATTCTTTGGAAGCTTGAATTTCAAGTCAGTGGCCCCTGTGGGCTTGTTCCATATGAGCAGGTTTCATCTACTGAATAATAATAATAATAATAATAATAATAATAATAATAATAATAATAATAATAATAATTGGAAGCTTGAATTTCAAGTAAATGGCCACTTTGGGCTTGTTCCATATGAATGTGTCTCATCTACTGAATAATAATAATAATAATAATAATAATAATAATAATAATAATAATAATAATAATAATAATCTTTGGAAGCTTGAATTTCAAGCCATTGGCCTCTGTGGGCTTGTTCCATATGAACAGGTTTCTTCTACTGAATAATAATAATAATAATAATAATAATAATATAGAAGAAAGAAACCTGTTGTGCAGAAAGGGCACTACAAGACCAGAAATAAAGCGGGCGCAAGTCCGCCCGCCCTCTCCCGTTAAGGGAAAAACAGACAAAAAAAAAATAAATAAAAAAAAGAGACCAACAAAAGAGACCAAAAATGGCCTGAATAGACCACGCGGAATCCGATATGCTTTCGTGGGTCTCCTGCCCCCCCTACCCCCCAACACCCCCATCCTTACCTGGACCTACGTCACGAACCCGTGATTGGAAATATGACTCTATCATAGGGGCCTCCTAATTCGCCTCTCCTACCGTCTATTGGGGATTTTTCTTTCTCCGATTTCTTTGTCGGTTGTTATTCTTTTTGCGACCTCTCTCTCTCTCTCTCTCTCTCTCTCTCTCTCTCTCTCTCTCTCTCTCTCTCTCTCTCTCTCTTTGTTTCGGCTTTTGCGTTGCTCGGGTTCGACCGAGAGATTATTCTTATACTGTCTATTTTTTGTTTTTTTTTTTGGTTTTTCTGATGAACGCTGAGTCCTCGTAAGTACTTTGGTTTTTAGTTTTCTGTGAAAGAAAACTATTTTGCCGGCTTTGTTTGTCCGTCCGCACTTTGTTCTGTCCGCCCTCAGATCTTGAAAACTACTGAGGCTAGAGGGCTGCAAATTGGTATGTTGATCATCCACCCTCCAATCACAAAAATACCAAACTCCAGCCCTCTAACCTCAGTAGCTTTTATTCTATTTAAGGTTCAGGTTATCCATAATCGTGCTTCTGGCAACGATATGAGATAGGCCACCATCGGGCCGTGGTTAAAGTTACATGGGCCTCGGCTCATACAACATTATACCGAGACTACCGAAGGATAGATCTATCTTCGGTGGCCTTGATTTTACGCTGTACAGGCTGTACAGAAAACTGGATTACGCCGAAGAAACTTCGCGCATTTTTTATTTTACTTGTTTTTGTTCTCTGATGAACTCTTGAGTCCGCACGATTTTTGCTGGTAACCGGATAATATTAAGTACTTCTTTTTTCCTTTGTTGCCGAATGCACCCGTAGATTTATAAATGAATGACAATGTGACTTCATCTCTCCAATACTCGGGTATCTTCATCAAAAAGCCACATTCATCGGCTGTTTCGTTTTGAGATGAGCGTCATCTTTTTTGTAGCTTAAGATAGCATTTTGTAGTTAAGATAAACATTTCTTAACCAAAACCTTCGCTCTTGAAAGCTACTTTATCGTGTCTTCATCAGAACGCGTGGGTTTAGCTTGACTTCGTGGATGTAGAGCTTCTTTTTATATTCAGTTTTTTCAATCACAAGTTTTGTGCATTATAATCCTTGCTTTAGTCTCTTGATATAAATTTAGTCGTTCATTTTTGCTACGCAGTCAGCAAGTAAAAAATGCGCCGAAGTTTCTTCGGCGCAGTGAAGTTTTCTGTACAGCGTATAATCGAGGCCACCGAAAATAGATCTAACTTTTGGTGATCTCGGTACAATGCTGTATGAGCCGCGGCCCATGAAACTTTAACCACTGCTCGGTGGTGGCCTGTTCTATATCGTTGCCAGATGCTCGATTATGACTAACTTTAACCATAAATAAAGTAAAAAACTACTGAGGCTAGAGGGCTGCAGTTTGGTATGTTTGGTGATTGGAGGGTGGATGAACAACATACCGTACCAATTTGCAGCCTTCTAGGCTCATTCGTTTTTAAGATCTGAGGGCGGACAAAAAACTGAAAAAGAGAGGATCCTCTTGACTGTCAGGGGTCGTATTGCATTCAACATTTTCTCTAAGGACAAAATTGTTCAGTTGAGTAATATCTGTAATTAATAACTTCCGTGACTTGTTGCCATCCGCTTTTTTTCGATAAATTAGAGAGAGAGAGAGAGAGAGAGAGAGAGAGAGAGAGAGAGAGAGAGAGAGAGAGAGAGAGAGACTTAACTATAACTGATGTCTTAAAGAGAGATACTGACGGAGAGAGAGAGAGAGAGAGAGAGAGAGAGAGAGAGAGAGAGAGAGAGAGAGATAGTGGTGGGAGAAATTTGATTTTTGATATCTCAAAGAGAGATTGACGGAGAGCTTAATCTCCGAAGAGAGAGAGAGAGAGAGAGAGAGAGAGAGAGAGAGAGAGAGAGAGAGAGAGAGAGAGAGAGAGAGAAAAGTTAAGTATACCTTAGTTTTACCAGACCACTGAGCCGATTAACAGCTCTCCTAGGGCTGGCCCGAAGGATTAGACTTATTACGTGGCTAAGAACCAATTGGTTACTCAGCAACGAGAGAGAGAGAGAGAGACGATATTGGAAGGAATTTATATTGGCGTTATCAGTTACTGTAATTTATCACACTTTATGCGAAAAAGAGCACGAGAACATGCCTTAAGTGATAAAAATTGAGGCACCAGCGAGTTGACAACCAATCATCGCGACCACTTACTTCCTCCTCACTAATACCTTAGAAATCCTAAAAATGAACATCAGTATTTTCTTTGACATATAAAAAAATAAAGCTCATAAAACGCTGATACACTCTGTCGATCATCCCATCACACCGTTTGGATGCACGCAGTCCAGACAGCCTAACTACCCTAACTACGGTTGATACGTTGTTAAAGGGCTGTTCTGGTCGATTGTTAGTGAATGTTAGCCAGGGTGGGACAAGCTTATTTTACACTTGAATGATTTTATTTCACGTCGAAAATCATTTGCCCGTAAATATCCTTAAGGAAGGAAACGCTCATTCCTTTCTCGGGATGTGTGTTTGCGCTACGATGTGATTAGCCTTAGTGAAAGTGAATCGATTTTATGTCCTTAGTGTTTTCTGAAGTGTTTCTAATGCCGTACGTCGCGCTGTTGCCACGATGTATTTTTTGAGGCAGTACGCCGCGCTGTGCCCCGTAAATTGTGAGTGGCCTGACATAGGAGTGGTATACGTATTTGTTTGTTGTTTTAAGTTCAATTTCCTGATTTGATTTTACTGTAGGCATGTTTAAAGGTTATGAAATAACATTTTTGTGTTAAATATAGTAATTGTAAACAGAGTAACGACTTATATATCTATTAACGTTAATATTGATCCATGATTATTTCATAATTTGACTCCTGTTACACCTTTCAGGCCTACCTGCACTCAATTTCCCTTCCAGCGCTGAATGGCCTCATAGGTCCCCGCGCTTGGCCTTTGGTCTAAACTGTATTCCATTCCATTCCAATCTTGATTCATCATATTTTTTCATAAACATTCGCGCAGTATTCCACACGCTAAGCAACATGCAGGGCTCAACGTCATTTCGTTATAAGGTTTCGTTACACAGTTTCGAATGTCTTTTCAAAATTGTAACATAATTGGCAAATATAAAAAAGTATATATATAAGTAAAAACAAACCCTTCAGTCCAACCCTGTGAGAGCTGATAATCAGTTCAGTGGTCTGGGATAGTGTCGTCAGTACACCGCATGCGGTGCACTGTAGGCATTACTTGCGTGCTTTTCAGCGTGCCTTCGGACCCTAGCTGCAGCCCCTTTCATTCCTTTTACTGCAACTCCTTTCATATTCTCTTTCTTCCACCTTACTTTCCACCCTCTCCTAACAATTGATTCACAGTGCAACTGCGAGGTTTTGCTCCTGTTACATCTTTCAAAACCTTTCTGTCAGTTTCCGGTACAGCGCTGAATGGCCTCATATGTCCCAGTGCTTGGCCTTTGGCCTAAATTCTATATTCAATAATAATAATAATAATAATAATAATATAATAATAATAGGCGTCCAGACATCCCTGCAACGAATCAATAGGCACATACAAACCACTGGAGACAACCCATGCATTGGTTAGTTCCGCTATATACTATATAGTATATATAGGCGATGGTCACAATGTTATTGGAACCTATAAGACCAATATTGTCGTAAGGCTGCAGCGTTCTATGTAACCCACAAGCCTCTTAGGATGAGCATATCGGCATAACAATAACAGGGATGAATGTTCACTTGGTCACTATTTTTTTTTTATGCTTCTTTGCGCGGAACTGTGACCAGCCTCTTTGATATACTGTACCAAGAGAACCATTGTTAGTGATAAAAATAGTATCTATCTATTTATCAATAACCTATATGTATTACACATACACATGTATATATATATTATATATATATATATATATATATATATATATATATATATAGAGAGAGAGAGAGAGAGAGAGAGAAATATACCCTGTGTTGCATGTATGTATGTGTGCACAGTATGTAGAGAGGGGGAGAGAGAGAGAGAATAGACCCGGTGTTGTATGTTTGTATGTATGGAGAGAGAGGGAGAGAATACAGTATACCCGGTGTTCCATGTATATATGTATGTAGAGAAAGAGAGAGAGAGAGAATGCCCGACGTTGCCCAGTCTGGAGAGCAGCTGTAAATGGTCCAAAATTGTTCTTATTGAAGGCATATTTGGCTTAATAAAACGCTATTGGACTGCTCGTGAAAGTTATTTTTCATGACCCGCGGTGCATTTCCGCTTTACTAATGGGCGTTTGCAGCGTCCCTTCGGCCCCTGGCTACACCCACTTTTTAGCTTTTATTTTACCTCCGTTCACACTTCCTTCCTTCCATCTTGCTGTTCTCAACCTCTTCCATTCCTTCAACTATTATTTCTTTCTTCCATCTTGCTCTCCACCCTCTTCTAACAGTTGTTTCATAGTGTAACTGCGAGGTTTTCCTCCTGTTACACCTTTCAAGCCTTCTTACTGTCAATTTCCCTTTCTGCGCTGAATGACCTCGTAGGTCCCAGTTCTTGGCCTTTGGCCTAAATTCTATATTCAATTCAATAGGAACCCCGTTTATGACGCCAGTTTTAGTAACCGTAAATCAATCTTTGATCCGAATTTTTGAAACCTTATTACAGATGGATGGTATGATGGGTGCTATTTTTCGTTTTGAGGATAGATATCCTGCCATTTAGTTTCCTGGAATATATAAATTCTCTGCTTTGGACTTCGGGCATCGTAATCAACTTTCACTTTCAGGCGGAGTAATACTTTTTCTTTTTTTTATTTTGTTATTTTTAGAAAGGGCACTTTTATGGGACATAAATCAAGCATTTTTATTCAGCACTGTCCATTTCCGTGTGAAGTAAACTCCAGTAGCACGCTATATATCTAGTTATTTATTTTGATCTTTCTACAACATTGGCTTAGGACTCGATGGCCACTATCATGTTCATTTCTGCCGCCTTATTTTAGTAGTAAATTTTATCCCTCTGAATCGCTTGAAGAAATGTTAGATTTTTGCAGATGTACTCGTATCCAGAACAGAGGTTACAAGGTTCGATCTCCGGAGCGGGGTAGTGCCATCTGTGCTTGTCACGCGGTACGCTGTAGGTATTACTTAAGGTTCTTTGCAGCGTCCCTTCGGCTCCTAGCTGTAACCCCTTTCATTCCTTTTACACTACCTCCATTCATACTATCTCTCTTCCATATCACTGTCCACCCTCTCCTAACAATTGTTTCATAGGGCAGCTGCAAGGTTTTCCTCCTGTTACACCTTTAAAACTTTTTTTACTGTTAATTTCCCTTTCAGCGCTGAATGACCTCATTGGTCCCAGCGCTTGGCTTTCGTCCTAAATTTTATATTCCAGTTCCAACAAGGTTCGATGCTCCTAAGAATCAACTGTATGTATTTATGCCATTTACCGTGAATAATAACAATGTTGAACATAAACTCGCAAAAAATTTCTATTTTCTCTCCCCAAAGTGCAACTGCGAGGTTGTCTTCCTGGTACCCTTTTTCATACCTACTTAATCTCAATATCCTGTCCAGCGCTGAATGACTTCATAGGTCCCAGTGCTTGGCCTTTGGCCTAAGTCTATATTGCATTCCATTCCTTTGTTAGTTTTCTGTAAAAGAAAACTATTGTGCCGGTTTTGTCTGTCCGTCCGCACTTTTTCTGTCTGCCCTCAGATCTTAAAACTACTGAGCTAGAGGGCTGCAAACTGGTATGTTGATCATCCACTTTCCAATCATCAAACATACCAAATTGCAGCCTGAACCTCAGTAGTTTTTATTTTATTTAAGGTTAAATTTAGCCATAATGGTGCTTCTGGCAACGATATACGATAGGCCACCACCAGGCCATGGTTAAAGTTTCATGGGCCGCAGCCCATACAGCATTATACCAAGACCACTGAAGGGTAGATCTATTTTCGGTGGCCTTGATTATAAGCTGTAGCGGCTGTACAGAAAACTCGATTGCGCTTAAGAAACTTCGGCACATTTTTTACTTGTTAATTGTTAAGTTTACTTCTTGTAATCCATTGTTAGTAGGCACCAAGATCAGATTCAAATACACTTCCAGAACTAGGGCGATCTTCAGTAGCGAACTTTGATAATTGTCTTAATTGTGATACAGAAACTTGTGCGTCGGTTGCTCCAGCCTGATTTTCAGGTGCGCAATTGAATACCTCAGAGTTGTAAGTCATCATACTGGGTGCACCTTGAATGAAAATGAGCTTCGGAACCAAGCTCATTCGTGTTAGTCATTCTGTTAATTGTTCCGATTTTAAAATTCTACTCCAGGACACTTGATGACCATGAATTATCGAGTCTCGTCTTATTAAACAACTATCTCTTCAGATCTCAAGTCATTCAAGAAGGTCTGTGGCCATGCATATATATATATATATATATATATATATATATATATATATATATATATATATACATATATATATATATATATATGACTTTTTATCACATCACCGTGATTCATATACAATCAGTAAGCTACAAACGTCCTTTAATATCCAATTCGCTCTACCTCGAAAATAATATATTTTCATATATGTTACCGAAGGGGAATTTTTTAGTTGATAATAAGTTCGTCGTCCCGTGGGCTCGAACCAACGAAGGACAAGAACTCAGGACTACAGTGGACGCCTTTCCCACACTTGCTGGCCGTTTGTAGCTTACTGAGGTTCAAATCCCGCCGCTCACTGACTGCTCGGATTGCGCCACTGCAAAAATCTGACAGCCCGTCAACCTAAAGGTCCAAAAAAAAAAAAAAAAAAAGCCCGAGAGGCTCAGTAGGAGAATAGGTACCAGCCCTCGTGTTGGGAAGTTAAACAGTGGGCCTAGCGACACACTGGCCACGTGTCATAGGCATTGGGACCTGTCCCCGCCTGGCTGTCGGCCTAAGAAACAGGTGATCAGCGCCTGCCCTATGAGCTTACAGAGGCCCAGGAGGGCTTTAACTTTAACTAATTTATATATATATATATATATATATATATATATTATATATATGTGTGTGTGTGTGTATGTATGTATGTATGTATGCATGTATGTATGCTTAATAGATCGTTCTTGTTTAGTAAGAAGAATATGTAGATTTATATGCGTTGATCTTAACCTTACTGAGTAGGTTTCGTGGTTGGAATAATTGATTATTTGTATACTCGTATATAATAAATATAGTTCAAGGGTTTTTTTCACATTTTTTTCTGCATTTCTTTCTAATGACTTTGCTGAGAGTAATGATACATCTGTATATACCGTATTCAGATTTGATCACTTGAAATGAAGCAATAGTTATGGATTCTACTACAAAAAGGTTCATTTTGCAAATAATGCAGGTGATATTAGAAATTAAAAATAATACTATTTATATAATAGTGATTAAAATTTAATATCTTTAAAGCTTGGAATTACTGTTGTTACAGGAGTGATAATTTGATGTTAACATTTAAAATTTAATATATAATAAATTATTTTTTTTTATTTGTTACAGAACTCTACTGAAAAGGTAGGTGCGTTCCAGAACCATCGGCGGTCGAGACTTGTCACGGCGGTTGCAAGGTAAGATTGACTTATTCGGTTTTTGCATACTAATTTTAGGGGGAAATCTATTGAATGCTTTCATATTGTTTTATATATATATATATATATATATATATATATATATATATATATATATATATATATATATATATATATATATATCTATACACATAAACAGTATGAAAATATTCAATAGATTTCCCCCTATTGAATGCTTTCATATTGTTTATGTGCATATATATATATATATATATATATATATATATATATATATATATATATATATATATTTATGTATGTATAATTATTGCAATACAAAATTTTTTGTGAGTTGCGATACCGCGTATTAATTTTACTCTAAGCATATATATATATATATATATATATATATATATATATATATATATATATATAAATATAATATATATATATTATATATATATATATATATATATATATATAAGTTATGTCAAACGCATTCCTGCGCATTGATTTTTTCTCACCGAAGCTTTTATATATATATATATATATATATATATATATATATATATATATATATATATATATATATATATACAGTATATATATGTGTGTGTGTATATGATGAAGAATATTTACGTTAAACGCGATGTGATTACACGCATTGTTTTTAAAATTGTTTATATATATATATATATATTTATATACATATATATATATATATATATATATATATATATATATATATATATATATATATATATATATATACATACATATATACACATATACATACATCGTCGTACCACACCGTTATAAGGATCACGTTACTCAACGCACTGCAAGAACCACAAGGAAATATCTCCTTTTGGCTCTTGTAAAATATCGCCATATAAAAATCACTTCATGCTGAGGACATCTTCACAACTAAACATCACTTGAGGCTGCAATCAAAATATTCCAAACCCAAAGAAATTTAAATGAGTCGGCGATATATCCCTTGGAGTGAGTGAGTGAGAGGGAGAGCGGGAAGTGGAACGACGAGCTTCAGGCCTCAACTTCAGCCGTTAAATGATCGCCGGGACCGAAACTGAAGCTGAATCGGATTGGAGGAGGATGAAACACAGGGACTCTCCAGGATTAATATGCAAGGAAGGTGAATCTGGTATCAGGTTCGACCCACTCTGTCGCGGCTCAGGATCTAGAGGCTGGGTGAGTTTATTACTCTCTCTCTCTCTCTCTCTCTCTCTCTCTCTCTCTCTCTCTCTCTCTCTCTCTCTCTCTCTCTCTCTCAGTTTCATTTTGTGCTTGATTATCCGCTTGGCGTTTTATTAACTCGTTTGCAGTGAATATTAATGCCTTGGGCCGTAAATGGTTTTGGGTGTAATACGATTAGTTCCTTGATCCTTGAAAATTGTTTTGTGCGTGATAATATTAGTTCCTTGAGTCTTAGATTTTTTTGTGTGTAATAATATTAGTTCTTTGATCATTAAATTTTTTTTTGTGTGTAATAATGTTAGTTCTTTGATCCTTAGATTTTTTGTGTGTAATAAATATTAGTTCGTTGATCCTTAGATTTTTTGTGTGCTTAATAATATTAGTTCTTTGATCCTTAAGTTGTTTTGTGTGTAACAAAATTAGTTCCTTGATCATTGAATTGTTTTGTGCGTAACGAAATTTTTTCCTTGATCCTTAAATTTTTTGTGTGCATTTAAATTAGTTCCTTGATCTTTAAATTGTTTTGTGTGTCAGGAAATAAGTTCCTTGATCCTTAGATTTTTTTATGTGTATTTAAATTAGTTCCCTGATCCTTAAATTATTTTGTTTATATTTAAATTATTTCCTTGATCCTTAAATTGTTTTGTGTGTATTTAAATTAGTATCTTGATCCTTAAATTGTTTCGTGTGTAAGGAAATTAGTTCCTTGATCCTTAAATTGTTTTTGTGTGTAAGCAAATTAGTTTTTTGATCCCTAAATTGCTTCGTGTGCAATGAAATCAGTTTCTAGATCTTTAAAAAGTTTTGTGTTTAATAAAATTAGTTCCTTTATCCTTAAATTCTTTTTTGTTATTAAAATTAGTTCCTTGATCCTTAAAGTAGTTCCTTGATCCTTAAACTGTTTTTTGCCAATAGAGTTAGTTCCTTGATCCTTGAATTGTTTTGTTTGTATTTAAATTAGTTCCTTGATCGTTAAACTGTTTTCTGCTAATAGAATTACTTCCTTGATCCTTGAATTGTTTTGATTGAATTTAAATTAGTTCCTTGATCCTTAAATTGTGTTGTGTTTGATGAAATTAGTTTCTTGATTGTTAAATAATTTTTTGTGTAATTAAAATAGTTCCTGGATGCTTAAATTGTTGTGTGTGTAATAAAATCAGTTACTTGATCCTTCAATTATTCTGTTAAATGAAATTAGTTTCATTGTATTTTAGATTCGTTTTCACTGACATATATATATTTCTTAATTTCTTTTGTGATTACAGTGAAATTGAATAAGTTTTCTTATTTCACATATATTTTCACTGTTATATTTACAACTGTAATAAATATTCCTTTAGGTTTTTGGGATCTTTCGTAAGTGCATTTAAGATCAGCGGATGAATAAAGAAGAAGAACCAGGGGACTGGAAGATTGGATGAAATATAATAACGCATGAGGTGAGGAGATCCACTTCCTTTTCAGATTGTTATATTAAAATGTGTTATTTATTATCAACAACATATAAGTAAATATTGTTATATGCAAAATTGTCTTTTATTGTTAACTGCTAATGTTATGCAAATGTTTCAGTTACTATAAATGAATAATGTCAGAATTATACAAGTTTTTCGGATTATTATGTGCAAGTATGTCATTTAAAAAGGCCATGCAAATATTTCAGGTACTATAAATGAATAATGTGAGAGTTGTAAGAAATTTACAGATTATTATATGCAAAATTTTCCATTGATTATTAACAAAAGAATGCTATGCAGATATGTCAATTTACTATGAATGAATAATGTCAGAATTATAAGAAATTTTCTGATTATTATATCCAAGTGTGTCATTGATTATTAACAAGTAATGTTATGCAAATATGTCATTTACTATAAATGAATAACGTCAGAATTATAAGAGTTTTTTCTGATTATTGTATGCAAGTATGTCATTATTATTAACAAGTAATGTTACGCAAATATGTCATTTACTATAAATGAAAAATGTCAGAATTGTAAGAAATTTTTCTGATTATTATATGCAAGCACGTCATTGATTATTAACAAGTAATGTTACGCAAATATGTCAT
>JANJGK010000007.1:21643782-21671221 GCA_039081455.1 Macrobrachium rosenbergii
GAATGTGGGACATCCCCAGAGGATGCCTCGTCCTAGCAGGAATTCCACTCCATGCCGAATACGTTTCACCGCTCCAAGGCGGTGAGTTTGGGTGCTCCAAGGGGTGATCACCCTGAGTTCGACTGTGGGAACAGTCAAGGATTGTTCATCTACCCAAGTTACCGTCCACCTGGTTTGCTCGTCCACAGTGGCACTGGCTGGCACTTTGGCCTGATCAATCAGACTAATATCCGAGCCAGTGTCGGCAGTAGTTGGTAGGTGCACTGGTGGGCTAGAGCCATCCACAGGGGCCACGGAGATGGACTGAGTCCAGACCTGCTCAGGATGAGACCTTTCAGGCAGCACAGCCAAGGAGGCTGTGGCACTGATCAGGTTGATGTGCCTGGGAGAGACCATATGTTTTGGGCAGCCAGGATATCCGGCAGAAGAGTGCCCTGGAGTCCCACAGTCTCGGCACAGTCCCCTGGGATAGGATGATCTCCCAGCAGTGACAGTCTGCTGAAAGGTGGTGCGGAGTTAGAAGGAGAGGAGGAGTGGCAGTTACTGGTAGGCTACCGTTGGTTGTTGTCTGCCTTGTAGCAGCGCTCGGCTTCGGCATGACCGTACTTCTTGCAGATGGTGCAAGGGGGCTTGCTAGGTGGTCCGTTCCCTGGGTGAGTCGAGCCTGAGAGGTCTCCAGGTGGCACTACCTAGCGTTGAAACGTGCTGTGGGAGACATTAAACATTTCCCAGACATCGGCCAAGCGAAAGGCTTCCCTGAGAGTGGGTGGCTGCTTATCACTGAGATACACAGCCAGAGGCCCAGGCACACACTGGAAAAGATCCTCCAGCATGGTCCTAGTGAGTAAGTCCTCGAAAGTCGTGCATTTCAGGGAGTCGACCCAGCGGGTCCCAGCCTGAGTCTTGTAACAGGCCCATCCTGTCCTGGACCATCCGGCTTCCTTGGCCAGACCTCGGAACCATTGTCTCCACTTCTCAGGGGATATTACGTATGCCTTGGTTATTACCTCACAGACTGCGGCCATGTCTCCTCATTGACTCTGCTCCAGTGAGCGGAGGGCTGCCTTTGCTTTACCTTCCAGGTGTTTGGTCAGCACTAAGGCCCTCTTGGCCTCAGTGGTGTTGAAATTATCGAAGAGCGCCTCGACCTCTTCCAGCCATGCTTCCAGCTCTTCCTCAGTCCACTTGGGGACTAGGGCATTAAGGCTTGATAGTTTAGCATTTGAGGCAGCAGGTGTGGGCTAGAGGCTTGTTAGGATGCTAGAGCTTCTGCGCTGTCTTTTCTTGCTCTCTCCAGCTTAAGCTCCTTGTCTAGGAGTGCCAGCTCGCTCGCCTTGAGCGCTTGCTTGCTTTCTTTAAGGGCTAACTCGTACTGTCTTCTCCTTTCTTCTCTTTCCTCGTCTTTCTGTCTCTGTTCTTCTTCGTGCTGCCTTCGTTTGGCTAGCTGTTCTTTGATCCACTTGGTGAGTCCAGGTCCCGTGAGACCAGCCTCCTTCCCTAGATCCATGAAGGCTTTGTACTCCTCGGCTGCCATGTTGCTGGTGGGGGAAGGGAGGCTAAGTGGGCTGACTGGACGTACTTGGAGGAAAGGTTTGTGATGATTGTGGAAAGTGTTCCGTAATTTGGTGGCACTTTAGTGGTGTAGCACCCTTTTAATAAGGTGGCACTGTGGTTGAGTGTGCCGTGCGAAGGTCACACTGATGAAGTGATCCTGAAGGTATAATATTCCTTATGGGCAGAAACACTTAGGAAATGGGAGTGATCCCGAAGGCGCTTCGGTCCTTATGGGCGGATACACTGGTTGTAAGGCACTCTGTTTCTTAGATACAGGTGCAATGGCTAATGGTTAAGTACTGGGGTTTGGTGGCACTATGGTGCCAGTGCGCTCCATGGAGCAATACAAAATGTCAGTGCACAAAATGGCACTCTGCCTGAGGCAGGAGGTAGTCAAAGAGTAAGAGGGAAAAGAGAGACTATGGCAGAAAGTAATTGAGAAAGGAAAGGTAAAGAAATATAAGTGCTTCTTTAATTGAGTTGGTTGGCAGTGCCTCAGATTAGTGGCACTGTGGGAAAGGGAAATTGGGGCATGGCATTCGTGGGTGGCTAGTTTTACGAACTAGAGATTGCTTCCTAACATGAGGAAAGGAAGCCTTCTCCCTGATATGCGGAGAGGGAGGATATGGGTGTGGCACTCAATATGCAATTTGGCGCTTGCGGCATACGCACGTCTTGCATGAGGTACCCACTCATGCATGGCAGTTGATAACGTATAAGTAATTAGTTGTTCGTGCACTCGGTGGCGTACGAGAATTTATATGGGCTGAAGCACATGGAAAAAGCAAATATGCGATATTATTCACGGGAAACAGCATTTATGAAGTTTCGCACACTGGGTATAATAACGTGAAAATGGAGTTGGATCTTCGAAGTTTGAAGATTGGTTAAATGAAAGAAAATTCTTTGTATTTGTCTGTTATGATTCGTGGGTTGTTTTTCCAACTTGTGGATAAATTTGTGTAAGTCCCTTTGTTATGCAAAAAGGAAGGAGAACAAAACAACAACAACAACAAAAATCTCTCTCTCTCTCTCTCTATCTCTCTCTCTCTCTCTCTCTCTCTGAGAGCACAGCGTAATGGGATGCTTATATGTTAGAAATTGTAAAGAGACTTTACCTTGTGCTTAAGAGAAAATAAATTATGTTTGCGAAGTTACGTTAAGATAAGGTTCCTTTCTCTTTCAAAATGAATTCTTGGGAATTACGTAAGGTTAACTAATGCGCTCTTGCCCTGACAAGTGATAGTAAGTAAAGTCGTAAATTGTTTCAAAAGGCTTCAAGTCTTCATGAAGGTTTTACATTAAGTTTGAAAAGTGATGAAACTTCTCTCAGCGTGAACGAAAGATGTGGGATCAAGTCACATGGGTGAGAACAGCTGATCGCCTCGCTCGCTCGCTTTGTCGCACATGAACAGAGAATGGGGAAGTGTTGGAGGGAAACAAAAAAAACTGTACTTTCTTCGCTAAATGCAGATTTCGAATGCAACAGTGAATGGTTTAACATTAAACGTCAGCAACGTCTTTACTTTACTGAATATACACTGGGAGGGTTCTTAAATAACTACGCTGGGATGCTTTCCTTGGTACGACAATGGAATGATCCGTGCATGCACCAACTGTACTCGCTCGGCATCGGGACGCCAGACTTGAATAAACTCCTAGCTAACTGTTCACAGCCAGCACATGCGATAATTCCCTTATACACTTCCTAACTCCTACTTACTCATTCGTCTGGCAACACAACACAACTATTCCCTATGCTCGAAAGTTTGTGGATGAAAATTTCCGCTAATGCTACTCTATTGCTAACTTAAGATTGGCTACCTTTTGCCCGTGTTATGAATGAATTCTAACGAAACGAGATTTGTTGCATTTTTCTTTAAAGAAACATTAATATCACTTTTCTTATTTAACCCTACATATCCTTAATGTTATCAAACTTAATGATAATAACCTCTTTACCTGTCTGTTCCCTGTTTCCAGTCGCCTTTGTGCCTTTGTAAACAATGGAATTAATTACGTTAAATAAATTATTTATTCCTGGTTCGTCCTTCCTATTTCTTAGCCGTTAGTGATGCTAGTTATGGCTATTCTATAGGATCCTGAGCATTAGGTCGTCACTTTCACAGATTGGGTCTCGTTGGAGGGATGAAAGAGGGGTTTATATGAAGTTACTGCCTTAAGGCCGACCAAGAATGCCAACCTGTAACAAAATGAAGGGGAAAAATGGGTAACTTACCTTGGTAGTACCATTATTTAGGTAGTGATTTGAAGATCGCCATGGGAAATGATTAGCAATTTATGTTAAATTGAATTTATCTACAGAAAAACAACCAAGAAGGCAATCTGAAAGGCTGATGATAAAGCAAGTAAACTCAAATAAGAAAAAAAAATGTAATTTGAACTGTACAATAATTCTCAGCCGCTGATGAGTTGATTTCGTCTTGAATGATTAGGCTCTATCGCGTGCAACAAAAGTGGGGGAACAGGCTATTGCTCCCTTGACTGCGTACCAGGGAAGTTTACGTGTATTGTAATGGCAGTACTTTTAAGGTGATTTGCGGCACAATCTAGCGAAACTATACCGAGATATTCAACCTCCTGGAAGAGAATTCCAGAATTAGCATGCACTTATACACAAAATCAGTTCTCCCTCATTGCTAAACAATGCACCATGGAGGATTTGATTAATTAGCTTAATTGGCCCAAATTAACACTATGGAGGGAGTAGTTTGTTAAGGTTCTTGATGCTTTACTTAAACACAAGGCAATTCAAGGGATGGTTTTGTGGGCTGGTCTTTGGGAACAAAGGGAAAGGCCAGAAGTGGAAATGAAATGGAGAAAATCTTGGGAAATAAAGAAAAGAATTTCACTAGAATGAACAGAGGGGTACTGGCAAAAGACTGCTACTCAGACATACCTTCTCAGGCTTATATGGGCTCCTGTAAAAGACGTCGAACTTACAGAATGAGCATTATCTGTCACCAGTGCGGATTGAGAGGAAAAAAGTTCTACCTCTCGTCATGAAAGCCAGATCGTCTCTCTGCCCTCTCATGTTGGTTTTCATGGGGCGCTTGGTGTGTGTACACGAGCTGGGCAAATCTGAAAGCAAGTCCTTGAGCTAGTATCAAGGTCAAGGGAAAAGAATCCTTATAGTCTAAGGACCTAAAGATTAAGGTAGCAGCTTTCCCTTCGAGAGGCCTACAACTCTAATGATTATAACCTTACCTACAACCTACGCCACTCTTGCTACTCCAAAATGGGGGAAATCTAGGAGTGTTCTTTAGCAGGGGGGTGTGAAGAGGGGGGGAGCATCTATTGTCCTGATTTCCAGTCAGGTGTGGAGAGGAATGCTTTCTTGGTTCAAAACAAGTGTCCTCCTACCTTGTCCGCCATGTTGTTTTGGCCTAACATTCATATGAGAAGCTCTTTTAATTAGAAATTCAAATTATTTTTGGCTGGCTAAGAGGGAGGAATGTAAATACGTGACAATATGTATATAAATTTGTGTGTGTGTATATATATATATATATATATATATATATATATATATATATATTATATATATATATATATATATATATATATATATATATATATATATATATATCATAAACAACGAAAGCACGCAAGCGAATCTGGTTCGACACAAGAAAAGGCATCCCTCGCATTCCTGACACACAGTGTCGATGGATCGACTTTATTAAGTACATGCAACAGGAGACCACGGCTTTAAAATAAACTAAGCAACGGAGGTTAATGCAATGAGTCGACAAATCTCCCTTTATGGATCATCAAATATGATGAAAGCAGGATCGGAGGGTCGAGTCGGGAGTTTGAGAATTATGATGATTGCCTTTGCTTTGCCCGGCTATAATGATTTAGCTAAGAGATCGCGGCTGAGGTTCGTGTCACTGTAGGCAATTGAGAGAGATCACTGTTTTAGTATGTCCGAGGAACAGTTTTTGCATATTTGTCTTTACGGAGAGACATAAATCTTTAACAAGAGACATACGTGCGAATTTAAATTCAAATTAAAAGGTAAAAAGAGATGACGTTGGACGAATTGTTTGCTAGTATATGAGGCGAATAAAAAGAATGAGAAAATGTCGAGATATGCAGAACTGGCAAAATATTAACCACAGCAGAAAGGAAACATCACTGCTTTGAGATGGTTCGGTCATGTTGGTTGGACGGGGTTTATAATTCAATAATTCAAAAATGCCAGGAGGAAGGAGGAGAGACAAACCTAAAACAGTGCTTGACAAACAAAATGGAAGGTCCTCGATATCCAGGAAGCGAGGTGAATAATAGAACACTATTTTATAATTATATAGTAGCGTGTCCGGTGATTTTTTGCATTTTTGTCTTTACGAAAAGACTTCAACTGAGAATTTAAATTCAAATTATAGAAGAAAAGAGATGAAGTTAGATGAACCGTTTGCTATAGTCTAGCAACGAAAGGTCGCTATTTAAAAAAAATAAAAATCTAACTACGAAGAGCTGAGACTTTCCTATAATATAGCGGCCTTGACACGTTTCCCATCTTGCCCACGGAGGTATTTAATCCTAATCCAAGAAGGTACATTTTCAAGATTAACCTGGAGGATTGGGTTAATTCTGAGAATGGATATACTCAAGCACACTGTCCAACTATTTGTTTTTACTTACAAGTGACTTCGTTTTTAAGTAATGTATACATGCTCATATATTAAAATGCATGTACATATAAACACACAAAGTGTGTATATGTATACACACACACAGTATATGAGACGAAGAAAAATATGTGTAGGTTTACGGGCTGCTCCAGGAGCAAGAGCCCGTGCCAGCACAAGGCTGGCCTAATTTTAAACTGTGTAGGGCAAGATTAACCTTGGTGTATGAGGTACTACAGTGAGAGAGAGAGAGAGAGAGAGAGAGAGAGAGAGAGAGAGAAAGAGAGATAGAGAGAGAGAGAGAAGGATGAGTCCTTTTATATCCGAGCGGTTAAGGGTTAGTAGGCCTACAAAGGAATTTTCCTACCTGGAAACCCAGGTCAAGTAGGTTCAAAACTTCAAGGCAGAACAAATCAGTTTCTTCCAGGAACTTGTAGAGTGAGGTCACGCCAGTAGCCTACGATTTTTTACATAAAAACTAAAGAAATTTACTCGTTAACTACAGGTTTCAAACATCTGTGGCAATGCCGTATAAGTGTTGCGTTCCCAACTGCCAAGGAAATTACACACCATCGGAAAAAGTGGCCGTTTTTAAATTTCCCGAGGCAACGGAAAGGCGAGAGCAGTGGCTGAGTGCTATCAGAAGGAAGGATTTCACTCCGACCAAGAACACACGCGTAAGTTCACAGCAAGAAAATCAGTGTGTATGTGTATAGCTATATATATGTATACACACACATATACATCAAAAATAAGGGAGCCCATAGAAACGCCAAAATGTGGAAAATAAAGGCTATCTTTCAGAGACCAAACTGTCTCTCTCCTCAGGCAAATTCACTATTTGCCTGAGGAGAGAGACAGTTCGGTCTCTGAATATAGCCTTTATTTTCTACATTTCGGCGTTTCTATGGGCTCCCTGATATTTGATGGAATTCTGTCTTAACAGAAAATATCTCACAGCCACATATATACATATGTATATCCATATACACGTCTTGGTAATAAAATGAAAGTATGTAGCATCTCCTTCGTGGCTGTAACTTGTTCATATATATATATATATATATATATATATATATATATATATATATATATATATATATATATATATATATATATACATGTGTGTGTGTGTGTGTGTGTGTGTGTAATGTACGTTTGTAGAATAAAACCTGTATGCGTAAATTCCTGAATTCAATGAATTCAATGACATACTTCACGTTTATTTCGTAACACTAATTCATGTGTATATCTCTAGACTTTTCGCCTCTCATGAGTGAATCTTCTTACAGGTTTGTGAAAGACACTTCCATCCAGACGACATTTCGAGGGAAATATCCGTCCTTGATGTAAATACTGGGGAAACAACTACTTTGTAAATGCAGCGGCCACATTTGCGGGAAAATGCTGTACCTAATTGCCTGCCTAACTGTCCAAATTACCTGTCTTCTTCGACTGCGAACAGAAGGGAATCGCCCGAATCTAAAAGGCGGCGAATAGAGGAACATTCGATGAAGGTGGCACTCGAGAAAAGTGGCTCAGAAGCTCGAGATCACGAGAAACGTCAGATTCAACGACCTGCAGGAACTATCCAGCAAATTGAAACTTGACAAGTACTGGAAAAATATTTCCGCGAGCAGTGTCTGTTAATAGCCCATATTTCGCTATCGCCTTATCCTAAAATAGTCAGTTCGTTAAGAGTGAACCGTGATAAATCCATTCGAGCCTATATCGATGGTTTTGCAGTACAGAGGTTAGTTGATTACGTTATACCTTCGTCTGCGCAGGACACAAAGGCTGGGGAGATCATTTTGAGTGAACTGCGAAAATTCGACAGGCAAAGTAACACTGGTGTAAGCCCGGTTAAAATCATAACTTGTTTTGTCATTGTTGTCGCTCATAAAAGACCAGCCCTTCGAGTACTTACAGACCTTGAAATTTGTTTGTGAACAGCTATACTTAATGACTCAACAACGCTAAGTATTCCCAAGATCTTTTAACTTCTTCATCATTGTTATACAAAATGTCTCCTCGCGTATACAGATTCCTTAGCGATAGAAGCAAGGTCTATAGATAATCTATAGACCTTGGATAGAAGACGGCTTATTCTACCCAGTATTTCGACGATCAGACGCACCTTCGCGTCAAAAAAACTCCAGTCCGGAAACTGAACAAGCCAAAAATTCTACTGGAAGTGCACCGAAAAAATGGAACCTTTCAACTCTAACATAAAGTCATTTCACAGAATTGATACTCTGCTGCAACACACATCTGGAACTGCAGACTAGGCCTACCGGGGAACTGCAGTATAAATATAAAAAACGCGCCAGTGCTAACTACCTCTGTGGTGGTGTGGAAAAGTTAGCGGTAAAAATGTGTCAATGAATATTATTTTCCAGTTGTCGTAAATTAATATCTTCAACCGTAATTAAGATTCTCTCTCTCTCTCTCTCTCTCTCTCTCTCTCTCTCTCTCTCTCTCTCTCTCTCTCTCTCTCTCTCTCTCTCACAGTATGAATGTATGTACATTACGCATTGCTGATCTGTGTAGATGCATGAAGTAGCTAATGGAAGTTCTATCCACGGGTTTCAATCATGATTTAGCAGTTAAAGACTGAATATAACTGACTATTGTCTCTTGTTTTCTGTAATACACACACACAATATATATATATATATAAATATATATATATATATATATATATATATATATATATATATATATATATATATATATATATATATATAACAACAAGCAGGAGTCCAAAGAAGACGACAGTCAACGAAACAGTTGCATATTTATTAAGAAACGTTTCGTGTTACTTAAACACATCATCAGTCTGTAAAATTGAAAAATACACATTAATTCTCTAATTTAAAATAAAAGCTAAATTAAAAAACGGCAGTTAAATTCTTTAAAATTACAACATACATAAAAAGTAAAAAGAAAGGAGATTTTTTCTAAGTCTACCTGATCAATAGAAGGGGAAAGACGAAGTGAGACCACAAGCTCACGCATGCCCAGAGTATACTTAGGCCAAGTGCAGAGGAGAAGAAGACACGTTGGAGTTTAAAAGAGGTGCATGACGTTTAATAAACAAAGACTCAAGGGTCGTTAAATAAGCCGATTGTTTGGTAGTTCCCATGATGGAAAAATGTTTTTTATCTATATTAACCTTGCATTTAACGGCATGATTTCTAATGCTAGAAAATTCGGGATTAGTTATACGTGAGCCAGTTCTGTAGCTCAGACCTAAGTGGCTATAATAACGGACCTGCAACATTCTCTTTGATGAGCCAACATAACTACCAAGACATCTTGGGCATTCAAATTTGTAAATAATATTGGACTTCATAAAGGTCTGTAGCTTGTCCTTATAATTAAAAAAGCCGCCAATCTTTAGTGGATTCATAGGTATTAAATTGAGTTTTAGAAATCCAAACTCTTTTTCAATTATTTGTTTGACTTTGGATCTAAGAAAGTCGGAGTGCGTAAATGGTATCGTAGCGTACATAGTCAGTTTAGGAACATTATATTTCACAATAGAATCAGAAAAGTTACGTGCTACAATCTTGTTAACTATTTTATAAAAAAGTCTTTGTGGGTATGAATTTTTGGTAAAATATTCCAGTAAAAATTCAATTTCGGAGTGGAAATTTGCCCAGCTAGATGTATAACGGAGGGCTCTAAAAACTAGAGTTGTTATGGCATTAATTTTAAAAGAAAAGAAACACGAACTATAAAAGTTACCTCCAAGGCCTGTATAAGTACTTTTTCTAAAAACTGATGTACTAAAATTATGGTCAGAGCGGGTGATTTTTACGTCTAAAAAAGCTAGTGTATTCTCAGTCTCCTGCTCAATAGTAAATCTAATGTTGGGATGGCTAGAGTTAACGTAATCTAGAAAAGATTGACATTGCCACGAATGTTTAAATAGGGCAAAAGTATCATCCACATATCTCCTATAGTAAAGGGGTTTAAAGGATTCGGGACAGTTGTTTAAAAACTCTTCTTCTAAATGTGCCATAAAAAAATTTGCGAAGAGAGGGCCCAATGGGGACCCCATAGCAACTCCCTCGACCTGCAAGTAAAGGTGTTTGTTAAAAATAAAAGCAGAATCTTGCACTGCAAGTTCCAAGAGAGACTTAAAAAGTTGTCTATTAAAACCGTGAAAGATAACACCACTCTCATAAAAAACTTTGTCCAGAATAATCTCAATAGTTTCGGAGACTGGCACATTTGTGAATAACGACTCAACGTCTAAACTGGCCATATATAAATCACCATCCTGGTGTACTATTTGTTGTTGGAAGTCAAAGCCATTTTTTAGCGCAAACTGGGATATTGAGTAATCATTTAATAAGTGAACTAAGTACTTAGAGATATTATAGGAAGGGCTATTATACGAAGACATAATTGGCCTGATAGGTATGCCATCCTTATGGATCTTAGGGAGCCCATACAAAATGCCAAACGATGACCCTGTAACAAACAATTTTTGGAAGGTTTCTTCATTTAAGATGTTATCTTTCTTTAACTTTCTAAGGAATCTATTAATCTTATCTTCCCTTCTGTAGATTTCTAAGAAGCTAGGTTCTCCAATCAGTAAAAATTTTGTATTATCAGAAAGTACTGAATTAACTTTATGTAGATAGTCTTGTTTATTCATTAACACTACTCCCTTGCCCTTGTCGGGTTTGCAAATAACGATATTTTCCACTTTACTTAAATTTCTTAAAATTTCCAAATCTTCCTTTCTAAAGAAGGGAGCCCATTTATTTTTTAAGTTCTTATAGGTGTCATGCAGGAGAAGAGAAAGTTTCTGTTGCAAGCTACTGAGATTAGCACTAGCACAATTCAAACCCTTGAGTCTTTGGAACAACACCTCAAAAGGAAAGTAAAAATACGAGAAATTAGGTCTATATGACGGAATACAGAAGTCCAGGCCGAAAGATAAAAGAAACTCTTCCCTCTTCGAAAGAACATAGTCAGAATAGTTAAAAATACAAGTGCTACGCTCATCAAAATTGGGCTCACCATTTTGCCCAGATCCTTAGACCTCGATATCCTCCTTCAACCTTGAAACTCGCCAGACAGCTTGAAAAGTTGACCCTTAAGCAAGAGAAAGCAAAATGTGACCTTGATTTTTTATTATACTGTCAGCACAGCGGCATCTACCCGAAATTTGTTAGATTCAAGTTATACAAGACTTCTTTATATCGCACAGATTTCTACCGGAACGCCCTAGATGAACTGCTCTCTAAAGAAATTGCCTACAAACAACGAATCTCTGATGGTTTACGTAAGGATTGTTTGGCACTTCAAGAAAGACTTTTTCGGTTATTATCATTTATTGATGTGATTGTTTTTAAGAAGTTGTTTTTTAAATATGTTAATAATTTTATCTCTGATGTTCACTTGCGCCACCAGAGGAAACTGAAATCTCTAGGCGTTTGTATTCCCAATTTTGATGAGCGTAGCACTTGTATTTTTAACTATTCTGACTATGTTCTTTCGAAGAGGGAAGAGTTTCTTTTATCTTTCGGCCTGGACTTCTGTATTCCGTCATATAGACCTAATTTCTCGTATTTTTACTTTCCTTTTGAGGTGTTGTTCCAAAGACTCAAGGGTTTGAATTGTGCTAGTGCTAATCTCAGTAGCTTGCAACAGAAACTTTCTCTTCTCCTGCATGACACCTATAAGAACTTAAAAAATAAATGGGCTCCCTTCTTTAGAAAGGAAGATTTGGAAATTTTAAGAAATTTAAGTAAAGTGGAAAATATCGTTATTTGCAAACCCGACAAGGGCAAGGGAGTAGTGTTAATGAATAAACAAGACTATCTACATAAAGTTAATTCAGTACTTTCTGATAATACAAAATTTTTACTGATTGGAGAACCTAGCTTCTTAGAAATCTACAGAAGGGAAGATAAGATTAATAGATTCCTTAGAAAGTTAAAGAAAGATAACATCTTAAATGAAGAAACCTTCCAAAAATTGTTTGTTACAGGGTCATCGTTTGGCATTTTGTATGGGCTCCCTAAGATCCATAAGGATGGCATACCTATCAGGCCAATTATGTCTTCGTATAATAGCCCTTCCTATAATATCTCTAAGTACTTAGTTCACTTATTAAATGATTACTCAATATCCCAGTTTGCGCTAAAAAATGGCTTTGACTTCCAACAACAAATAGTACACCAGGATGGTGATTTATATATGGCCAGTTTAGACGTTGAGTCGTTATTCACAAATGTGCCAGTCTCCGAAACTATTGAGATTATTCTGGACAAAGTTTTTTATGAGAGTGGTGTTATCTTTCACGGTTTTAATAGACAACTTTTTAAGTCTCTCTTGGAACTTGCAGTGCAAGATTCTGCTTTTATTTTTAACAAACAACTTTACTTGCAGGTCGAGGGAGTTGCTATGGGGTCCCCATTGGGCCCTCTCTTCGCAAATTTTTTTATGGCACATTTAGAAGAAGAGTTTTTAAACAACTGTCCCGAATCCTTTAAACCCCTTTACTATAGGAGATATGTGGATGATACTTTTGCCCTATTTAAACATTCGTGGCAATGTCAATCTTTTCTAGATTACGTTAACTCTAGCCATCCCAACATTAGATTTACTATTGAGCAGGAGACTGAGAATACACTAGCTTTTTTAGACGTAAAAATCACCCGCTCTGACCATAATTTTAGTACATCAGTTTTTAGAAAAAGTACTTATACAGGCCTTGGAGGTAACTTTTATAGTTCGTGTTTCTTTTCTTTTAAAATTAATGCCATAACAACTCTAGTTTTTAGAGCCCTCCGTTATACATCTAGCTGGGCAAATTTCCACTCCGAAATTGAATTTTTACTGGAATATTTTACCAAAAATTCATACCCACAAAGACTTTTTTATAAAATAGTTAACAAGATTGTAGCACGTAACTTTTCTGATTCTATTGTGAAATATAATGTTCCTAAACTGACTATGTACGCTACGATACCATTTACGCACTCCGACTTTCTTAGATCCAAAGTCAAACAAATAATTGAAAAAGAGTTTGGATTTCTAAAACTCAATTTAATACCTATGAATCCACTAAAGATTGGCGGCTTTTTTAATTATAAGGACAAGCTACAGACCTTTATGAAGTCCAATATTATTTACAAATTTGAATGCCCAAGATGTCTTGGTAGTTATGTTGGCTCATCAAAGAGAATGTTGCAGGTCCGTTATTATAGCCACTTAGGTCTGAGCTACAGAACTGGCTCACGTATAACTAATCCCGAATTTTCTAGCATTAGAAATCATGCCGTTAAATGCAAGGTTAATATAGATAAAAAACATTTTTCCATCATGGGAACTACCAAACAATCGGCTTATTTAACGACCCTTGAGTCTTTGTTTATTAAACGTCATGCACCTCTTTTAAACTCCAACGTGTCTTCTTCTCCTCTGCACTTGGCCTAAGTATACTCTGGGCATGCGTGAGCTTGTGGTCTCACTTCGTCTTTCCCCTTCTATTGATCAGGTAGACTTAGAAAAAATCTCCTTTCTTTTTACTTTTTATGTATGTTGTAATTTTAAAGAATTTAACTGCCGTTTTTTAATTTAGCTTTTATTTTAAATTAGAGAATTAATGTGTATTTTTCAATTTTACAGACTGATGATGTGTTTAAGTAACACGAAACGTTTCTTAATAAATATGCAACTGTTTCGTTGACTGTCGTCTTCTTTGGACTCCTGCTTGTTGTTGTGTACTTCCGCCTGAATGTGTGTGTATATATATATATATATATATATATATATATATATATATATATATATATATATATATATATATATATATATATATATATTTACATATATGTGTGTGCATTATATATATAAATATATATATATATATATACATTTATATATATAATATAAACAAAAATATACAAACATTATTACAAGAGAAAAATTTCTCACAGTTACGGAGGATCAGAGTTTAAGTTCCACTCTTTCTCTTGTGTACATGAGAGAGAGAGAGAGTTATCTTTCACTTAGTTGTCCGCAGGGCAAAGATGTACGAATATAAAGTCATATCTAAAGATTCACTATAACCATGTCAGTTTGCAGAATGAAAATGTCAGCCGGAGCCAAATGGGCAAAAATAAAATGAAATAAATAAACAAGTAAAAAAAAAAAAAAAAAAAAAAAAGCCAGCATGAAGCGCCCTTCAGGGACAAGAAGCAGGGACCTGAAGAGAGTCTGAAACCATTCAGCCCAACAACGCTGAAACGAAAAAGCCAAAGCGAATTCACGAAACTCATCATATTCATCTCTTCCCAACCCTTACGCCCAAGAGGAAAAGCAGATGACGAGACTTGATAACTTTACTACATGAATAAGGTCATGCTGACATTTTCCCCGCATTTCCCCCATCTTAAAGCTGATGAGGGAATGCTAAGACAGACCTGTGTGTATAAGAATTTCGAGGTTGTTTCTTGGGAGTACATAGTATCTTTAAGGAAGAAGATTTTACGAAGGCGATGGACGTTTTTAAACAGGAGCGTTGGTTAGACCGTGCAGTAGGAATAGCGGACTCTAGGGGGGGTAATGTCGTCAGTGCACCTCACGGGGTGCACGATAGGCATTACTAAAGGTTCTTTGCAGCGTGCCTTCGGCCCCTAGCTGCAACCTCTTTCATTCCTTTTACTGTACCTCCATTCATATTATCTTTCTTCCATCTTGAAATCCACCCTCTCCTAACGATTATTTCGTAGTGCAACTGCGAGGTTTTCCTTCTGCTACACCTTCCAAACCTATCAACTCTCAACTTCCTTTCCAGCCCTAAATGACCTCATAGGTCCCAGTGCTTGGCCTTTGGCCTAAACTCTATATTCCATTCTATTTGCGCGGATGGGCGTAGCTGGTAATTTCGTGACGTTAGTAGAGGATGTATAGAGAGATGAGAGCTTCGGGGTAAACATGATAATGAATGTATTTACTAAGGTAAAATATAATAAATGTAAAGGGATTAAATATTAAATAGGAATGTTGAATGGGATAAAACTGTATAAGTATATGTGAAGGGATAAACTTTAGTAAGTATACTTGAAGGGATAAAATATAATAAGAATATTTAAAGCAATAAAATATAATAGGTATATTTAAGGCGATAAATATGAGTATGCCGCCGTGGTGGTGCAGTGGTATGATTCTTGGCTACCAGTCGAGAGGGCCGGGGTTCAAAACTCGCCGCCCACTGATGGCTCGGATTGCACCACTGCAAAAATCCGGCAGCCCATAAACCTAACGGTCTGAAAAAACCCGAGAGGTTCAGTAGGAGAATAGGTACCAGCCCCCAGGCTGGGGAGTTAAACAGTGGGACTAGCGACACACTGGCCACGTATCATAGGCATTGGGTCCTGTCCCCCACTGGCTGTCGGTCTAAGAAACAGGAGATCAGCGCCTCCCCTATGAGCCTACCGAGGCCCAGGAGGACTTTTAATTTAACTAAATATGAGTATATTTAAAGGGATAAAATATAAGTATATTTAAAAGGATAAAATATAATAGGAATATTTAACGGGATAAAGCATAATTGTATTTAAAGGGATGAAATATAATAGGAATATTTAAAGGGATAAAATATAGGTATACTTTAAGAGATAAAATATAAGAATGTCTAAAGGGAAAAATGTACTGTAAGTATATTTAAATGGATGAAATATTCCAGCTTACATATTCAAGAGGGGAAAAAAAATTCAAGGAATCTCATACTGAATGAGAAGCTTGAAAAGGATTACAGTATTTTGAAATGATAAGAATATGTTAAAAGATTACATTTTTATTAATGATGAGACCACCTTACAAGAAGAAAGAATTACTAATGATAAGTCAGTACTATATAAAATTCTACGATAATACATTTCTTAGCGATAAGTATATATAAAGGTGAAGGCACCATAGTCCTTCCGATGAGGATTAATACACCTTAAATAAAGTATAGCCTTTATTTTAAGACGATGAGGTGTTAAAAAAAATTTGGTTCTTGGTAAGGATATACATAATAATGGTGTGGACAGTTAAATAGATGACTTAAAAATAAAAACTCTTTAAATACTACGAAGACACTGCTCCAAGAACTTTTCTTAACGATGAAAAGTACATTTAAGAAATGAACAAAATCTAGTCCAGGGACACTTACAAAATGAACCCTTCTGAAACATCATCATCTTAATGATTAGGAAATGAGGGACATTTAAAGAGGGGGAGCCGTCAAGGGTATCTTGTTAATAATAATAATAATAATAATAATAATAATAATAATAATAATAATAATAATAATAATAATAATAATATTGACATCTAGACACAAGAATTCTTTGAAGAAATCTTGTTATTAATATTTTAAAGACACAAGTTCTTCGGAGAAACCTTAACACAAAATGCAATGATACGTCAGGTAGGAATCCTTTTAAAAGAGAAGTTTCAACTTTTATGGAAAAACTTTAAAAGACGATGTTTTTCATCAGAAAATAAATATCCCTCTCTTGTGTCTTCAATGTAGCACACTGGCACTGTATTATAATTTTCCATGAATCATTAACCATAACACAAAAGCCATCTGTCGTAAATGTCAGATGACAAATATAAAATATATACATTTCATGAAAATGGAAGATAACTATTTATGTAATTGTACACTTTACGTTTGATAAGAGTGATCCATTTTCTTTTCCTGCTGTCGATTTATCAAAAATAAAAAATTAAAATTTTCACTCTTCTCACTCTCATTCCTATACTAAACACGCACTTAATTTAGTAATTTGACAGCATTGAAATATGTAAATAATTCGTAATAATTTATACCAACACCGCCCAAATAGTCTTGCGCTCAATTTTTATATCAGTTGTCCAATTTCCTTTCCTGTTTGACGATTTATCAAAAATAAAAAAATTAAGTTTTCCCCCTTGCTTACTTTCATTCCTATACTAAACATGCACTTGATTTAGCAACTTGACAGTATAACAATATGAAAATAATTTATAATAACTTAAACCAACACCTCCCAAATAGTCTTGCGCTCAATTTTGATATCAGTGATCCAATTTTCTTTTCCTGTTTGACGATTTATCAAAATTAAAAACTACTTTTCCTCTTGCTTATTCGCATTCTTATATTAAACATGCACTTAATAACTTGACAGTATAATAATGTGAAAATAATTCATAATAATTTAAACCAACACCACCCAAATAATCTTGCGCTCAATTTTAATATCAGTGACCCAACTGCCTTTCCTGTTTCACGATTTATCAAAAATAAAAAAAATATGATTCTCCCTCTTGCTTACTTCATCCCTATACTAAACATGCACTTAATTTAGTAACTTGACAGCACTGAAATATGTGAACATTTTTAATAACTAATAACTTACACAACCTAAATAATTTTACGCTTAATTCTGATATCAGAGATCCATTTTTTTTCCAGCTCACGATTTACAAAAATAAAAACTACTTTTCCTCTTGCCTACTATCATTCATATACTAAACACTCTTAATTTACATAACCTGGCGGTATTAAAATCTGCAAATAATTCATAATACATAATACCAATACAACCCAAATCATCTTTTGCGTTCAACTTTGACATCAGTGATCCAATTTCTTTTCCTGTTTCAGGATTTATCAAAAATAAAAACTTCCCAATTACTAAACATTTACTTACTTTACGTAACCTGACAGCATTAAAATATGCAAATAATTCATAATACCAACAAAACACCATTAACCTTGGACTCAATTATCACAATAAAACGCCTTACTGTTTTCTTTAAATGCTGTCTCTCTGAACTAACTCCCAAATGATTCCGACGAATGATTTTCCGCCCTACAGCAGTCTCATTTGACGCCCCCTTCCCCCTCCCAACCCCCACCCCCCTTCCCCCTACGTATATGGAACTGACACTCCATTTCTCAAGCGCTTCCGTGAGGTCCTCAGTTGTTTTCAAGCAGCGACGGGGGCCGAGGGGGGGGGGGGGGGAGGATGTGGATGTTATTCACTTGTACGGAACCATTATCTATTAGGGGGAAGCTCTCTCTAATTACAAGGTTGTGGCATCGTGACGTCCCGGAAACCAGAGTAAATTGATGATTGTAACAATATAATGCTCTTTCATCTATTTATTAATTTTTTTTTTTCTAATAAGTGGTATCTCTTCTTATTGTATTTCCCTTTACTTCCACTTACTTCTTCTTAATGAAGACCATATTCCTTGGAAGCTTGGATTTCCAGCCAATGGCCCCTCTGGTGGGCTTGTTCCATATGAATAGGCTTCATCTTCTGAATAATAATAATAATAATAATAATAATAATAATAATAATAATAATAATAATAATAATGTTGTACTTCGTTTTCGATTCGGGTTACGAGTCTCTGATGTTACTGGGGTCAATCGTAAAAAAAATATATATATATATTTCCGGAAACCAGAGTAGATTTATCATTATAACAATATAATTCTCTTGTTATCGTACTCAGATGTTACTCTGTCGATCTTAAAAAAAAATATATATATATTTCCAGAAACCATAGTAGACTTATAATTGTAAAAATATATAATACTCTTGTTGTAGTTCATTTTCGATTCGGATTACAAATCTCAGACGTTACTTTGTCGATCGTAACAAAAATCGTAAAAAAAATATATTTCCGGAACTAAAGTAGATTTATAATTATAAAAATATATATTACTCTTATTGTAATTCGTTTTCGATTCGGATTACATATCTCAGATGCTACTTTCTCGATCGTGAAAAAAAATAAATAAAATTGTTTCGTTTCATTTGCACGTGAAAACAGATTTATTTGTATATAAAAATAATGCAATTATGCATGCATTCCTACTCTGAATTCAACAGTTTCGCCCATTCATCTATATTTATTATTCACAATAAAATCTACCCTGTGACTTTGTCGATCGTGAAAGTGAAAAATCATTCAATTAACTTCTCGTTTTATTTGTATGTGGAAATACTCAATATACATTTTTATATAAAAATAATGGGATTATTAACTGAAGCCACTGGGAAAGTTCAAAATGAAACTACAGTGCCAAGTACTTTCGTGATTTTTAACACATCTTCGGGGCACAAAGTGATACTGAGCATACAATTGAACATGAAACCTCGCACAAAAGTTTTTTTTTTTTTACTTTGCTTTTGTGAGAGCTTTCTCGCCAACTTGTTTTACGCTCAGTATCACTTAGTGCCCAGAAGATGTGTTAAAAATACACGAAAGTACTGGGCACTCGGCCGTTTCATTTTGAACTTTCCCAGCGGCTTCAGCCAATCAACAAAACTACGTGCTTACTTTTGTGATTTCTTAGTATAATGGGATTGTGCATTCATACACTAAACACAACAATTTCATTCTTTCGTCAAAACAAAGAAACCTCAAAAAATAATTTTTTGAGGTTGTAATTTACCTTTATGAAAAAAACTTAAACAGAAAACTTATTTATATTATTATCAGGCCTTGTCGAAACGTGCAATTCTGTGACAAAATCCCTTTCAGTAACTACCTGACACTCACTACCTCAAGTAAATCCTTAACAAGAAAAGTCTCCAAGAAACACACGACTAGGAAAATGGACCATATTGCCATTCGCCAGTCAGCGAATTTCAAAACGGTATCGTTTTTGCAAATGCGTCCAAAAAGGGATTGTTACGCACATCAGAGAATTTCCATCTAGTAGTGAAAATTATTCAGATGAGGGAAATCTGAATCGGCATTCTCTTCCCTAATTTATTCAAACTCCTTTATTCAAATATGGACTCCATGCTACAACGTTTCGGAAAACTGCCCATATTCATGTTCTGTAAAAATTAAAAGCTAACACATTTATACCCAAAGTACATAAGATTAGCATAAAATGAATACAGCTAACACAGACAATGATAAAAATGAATTTAAATTAAAAAACCTTCCTGCTGAGTTGGGAGGGAAAACAAACACTTGCTAATACCTGCTAAAAGCCACAAAGCAGCTACTGCAATGTTGAATAAAGACTGAGAAGGTGTTGCCAAGAAAGTGGTTCGAGAATTTATCTCTGTTCTTCCTTGCTGGTTTCGAGAGGAGGTGAACATTAGGCAATGAGGGAGGGAATGGAATTTTGATTTCTTGAAATTTAGGCTATCAAGCTCAGCAACTGGGGTGTTTTGGGGCCATTCAGCACTCAAGAGGTAAAGACCTAGATAAGAAGTGCAACTATTTTTCTTCTCGTGAATTTCTCTCCATTTTTTCCGAATTTCCAATTTTTCATTCTCCTAAACCAAGCCCCCTTCACCCAAACCAAACCTAACAGACCTTGCCCCCATGACTAGCTTAAGCTCAAAGTAAATTAATTCAATAATAATTAGCGTCTCCCACCATAGTGTTACCATGGTCTAATTAAAATATCTAATAGATCAATTCCTCCATCGTGCATAATTAAGTTCATGTGAGAGAAAGTCATTGGTTTTGAATGCTAACCTGGAATTCTCTTCCAGAACCTGTTATCCAGCACCTCAGGCAGTCTGTTTCCTTGCCTAGTGAACAAAACCTAGCATAGACGTTTAACTGCCACCCTGTCACATGCAACAATCTTCTGATCACCCAGTCCCGGGCCCTAGACGTCACCCCCCTTGATAAATCCAGTTGCGTTAACAGCAAAAAAGCATTTAAACAGTAGCAACCTTCACGTTCCTTTGCGTGTTAAACTATTTCAGGGCCGTAGCCTTTTCAGATTCAGGAATTTGCTACACATTGTCTAATTTTATTGCACATTGTATGTGCTTCCTTGCTGCTCAGTCAGCCCTTTCATATTAATTTCCTGATTGCTTCATTTGTACATAAATTCAGTTTAAATTACATAAATGGTTAAATTTTTCCCCATGGCGACCTCCAATTCTGTTTAATTAAATGTGATATGAAGGTAAGTCAGTTTATCCATTCCATTTATTGCTTACATTCTGAGTGCTTTGTGTTGGCTTTCAAGGCAGTTAATTAAAATAATCATTTCCATACATCCATCCGGCCCCAGAATGTAACAATATATATATATATATATATATATATATATATATTATATATATATATATATATATATATATATATACATATACTGTATATACAGTACCTAAACCTCGTATCTAAACTAATCTGACGAAACAATTCATACCTAAAGCCAGCTGCCAACCAATTTTTTTTTCTCCCTAAACTTGCTCTCGCTACGGTAGGTAGCAACAATAACCAACTGGTGGCAGTTCCCTTGACTGCATACGTACGATTTACATAAAACAATTGAAGAAAAAAAAAGAGATTCGCTTCGGATATCTGAAAAAGCAACGCATGCACATAAACGCTGTCACTTAATGAGTGATCGAGTGGGTGTCTACTTCTTCCATAACTAAATGAACAGGATTGCAGGGGGCCACTTCACAAAGGAGAGGAGAACGGAAGCATTCCAAATTGGCCCCGTCTCATTTTTCGTCACAGTTGCGCGCCAGATGAAAGCGAATGCGAACGACGCATTTTAAATAGTAAGAGCATACAGCCTTTGTAACGGCTCGTCAGTGTTTTAAATAGTAACAGCATAGAGCCTTTGTAACGGCTCGTCAATTATGAACAGAGGTTTCACGGAAGCGAGATAAAATCCCCTTTTGAATAGTATATTGCACGGACGATTGACAGCCTAATAAATATAGATATGAAAAGGGAAAATCTTCGGTGTGAATGGGGCAGGCGAAAAAAAATATATATTCCGCATAGAATTACCAAGATAAAGGGACATAGAAACTCTGTAGGATCGGTAGGTAATTTTGACAAAATCGCTGCGTCACACGCAAATGGATCCAGCGTTTAGTGTCTTTGTTATTAATGTAAACTTGGTCTGCAGCGGCTCCTGTAGGTCTTTTATTTCGAGTTACTGTTTTTTAGTTTTCTGTAAAAGAAAACTATTGTGCCGGCTTTGTCTGTCCGTCCGCACTTTATTAAGTCCGCAATGTTTTTTGTCCGCGCTTTTCCTGTCCGCCCTCAGATCTTAAAAACTACTGAGGCTAGGGGGCTGCAAATTGGTATACAGATCATCCACCCCCCAAAACGTCAAACATTCCAAATTGCAGCCCTCTAGCTCAGTAGATTTTATTTTATTCAAGGTTAAAGTTAGCCATAATCGTGCTTCTGGCAACGATATAGGACGGGCCACCACCGGCCCGTAGTTAAAGTTTCATGGGCCGCGGCTCATGCAGCATCGTACCGAGACCACCGAAAGATAAATCAATTTTCGGTGGCTTTGACCATACGCTGTAGGGGCTGTACAGAAAACTCGATTGCGCCGAAGAAACTTCGGCACATTTTTTACTTGTTTTCTATATCTGTTTACTTATGTATGACCTCTTCACACTGTTCTGATCCATTTTCGGCACCTATGAGCACTTATTTCTTTGCAAGCGTGCCGGTCAACCAAGTTTCACTGTTGTAAGACTAATAACTGTTACCTTTTCTAAGATCCATACCGTAGGCAGTAATTTCTTTTTAACCATTACAAACGAACATTCAATGGTTTCCTTTATACAATATACATCAATTGTGGAAAAATCAATCCAGTTTGTGAGGAAATGATTTCTTCATTTGATTACGAAAATATCGTCAGTATACTGTAACCATCAAACAGTTATCATCGGAACAAATTAGTACTTCAAAATCACTGGAACTGCTTCTTCCTGTTCTTCTTCTTTCTTCTCGACATTTCTTGTTTAAGTTAATTTTTCGTGTTTAATTCATGATTTAAAATATAATAAGCAGATAATCATAGAACAGGGTTAAAATATAATAAGCAGATAATGATAGAACAGAGTTAGACAGACCAACTTCGACGCGTGATGGCGACTGCAGGCCTTTGTATATTTTAAAATATTATCGCCAAGAGACGCTCGTAGGTAACAAGAGCGAAAACGCTTTCTAAAGGGGATATATACCACAATCAAGTCTGCACTGAAATCATCCTTACCAGATATATATACAGTATATACATATGAAAGATTCTTTAATATCTCAAAAAGTCTTCAGGGACCCACTGTCCACGCAATCAGCTGTACAAATGTACATAGCGATGCACTCAACAAGTTGGCAATCTGACGCTGGGAGCTGATATGCTTACTTGCAACCTATGGTGCCATTAGGAATGGCACTCTAAGTTTATGAGAATCTATCACTTTATATAACTTTAATAATCCTCTGGGAGAAGTGCTGGAAAGACTGGTTTCCAGGCGCTTCTTCACGATCACGATCGTAAAGAGAGGTGTAGACGCACGTATGAAAGCAGTATAGTTTCTCATCAAAATGCAAACATTTAAACACACACACACACACACACACACATATATAAATACACAAACACACACACACACACACACACACACACACACACACACACACACACACATATATATATATATATATATATATATATATATTTCTATATTTATATATATACATATATGTATGTACATGTATATAAATTGTGTGCTTATGTATATATAATACATATGTACAATGTATGGATATATATGAATATATATTATATATAATATATATGAACACACACACACACACATATATATATATATATATATATATATATATATATATATATATATATATATATATATATATATACATACATATATTTATATATATATTTATATATAAACATACATATATATATATATATACTGTATAGTGTCACTAATTTTACTAAGAACGTTTATAGACTTTCTAGTATTATGCCACATACAACCAAATATTGCCGAATCATTTTATCATGTGGATGACTTAAACACAGTGGAGACTGTACTTAAGTACACGTACCCTAGCCATGATTCGAACTTACCCCATTTGGATTTGTTTCAGAAATGACAGTAAACTGATTCACTCAGCCATCAAGAGTTACAAAAGTTTACCTCGACTCTGTTGAAGAAAATGATTTCGAATGAAGTATCTGTACTTAGAAGTGTAAGTAACCCATCTCCATTATGACGGAGACGTTGTGACGCCAGTTTTAGCAACCATAAATCAATTGGGTTGATTACACTTCTAAGTACAGAAACTGAATTCGAAATGCATTTGTACATCCGAGTCGAAATTACTTTCATAACTTTGGATAGTTGAGTGAATCAAGTCACTGTCATTATTCTAACAAATCCACAAGAACTGTAACAATTTTGGGAGATACACAACTGATAAACGATGAGCAACAAGATTTTCTTGTGACCAAAATCATTCACAGAAAATAGGATCAACGGATGACGGCGAATGTTCGCTTATTTTGAGAAACATAAACATTTTTTCCATTCTTGATAAAACATTTAATAATTACTTCTTCTTATTCGACAGTTAAGCATCCACATCTACTGCCCTTTCTTTGAATTCTCGTACTAAGAAGAATGTGTGGTATATGTAATGTAAAGGAGAAGGCTAGGGAAGCTCGTCTGAGATACTATGGCCATGCAATAAGGAGAGAGGAGGTGGAATCAATCAAGAGAGATAAGAACATGCCAGTGATGGGGAGGAGGAGTGTGGGACGTCAGCGGATCAGATGGATGGATGTGGTGAGGAGGGATATGGGTGAGGTGGGACTGGGGGAAGAAGATGCTAGGAATAGAAATAGATGAAGAAGGTTGACTCGAGCAGCCGACCCTTCTATACAGTGGAACTAATGAGGTCGAAAGAAGAAAAAAAAACAAACTCTGCAAACCACATTACTCTTTCACACCTACTTTTACAGCAAACCAGTCACTTTCCCGTCTACACATTCTAGTACACGTTCCAATTCTTTTGTAAAAACTTTTAATCACTCTCTACAGCTTACTTGCACCTTCAACACAGATTCTTTACTCTCTATCATAAGCACCTTCTCGGGCCATATATACCACAAACAGCTTTCAAACCACTCATATAAATGTTTCATCAAAATCACCTGATCCACACAACTTCTCCATTGTCTATACCCACACACACGTACCCACTTCGTCCCACATTATTCCTTCTATTATCTGTCACTTTCTCTTTATTAAAATTCGTGATTTGCACTCTCCCAGGCATACTAAGTGCGTGCATATGTGCGCGGGTGTAAACAAAAAAACACCAAATCAAAACAGTTTATTTTTTTTGGGGGGGGGAGGTTTCAGCCTTTTTTTTTTTAATTCAGTAAAAGCAATATCACAATGTCGAATTTATTACCTAGTAAAAAAATAGTACTATACGCGATAAAAATGTTTGCCGTATGTAGTGCAGTTGGAAAAATACATATCTGACAAATAAGTTAAATTCCATTACACTTTACTATATCAGTTCGTTCCGTTTTGTATTTCCCTATATATAAATGTTACAGAACTGTTGTATGAAATACAGTTTCGAAACATGAACAATAACAATTGTAATATGTTTTTTTTATTTTGTTGCCGTTTTATTTATAATTTTTTGGTATTCCAATTTTGAATTCACCCATATGCATCCCGTATCTTGAAACTTATTTACAAAAGTACTTTAATGATAATAATAATAATAATAATAATAATAATAATAATAATAATAATAATAATAATAATAATAATAATAATAATAATAATAAAAATAAAAATAATAATAATAATAATATTAATAATAATAATAATTTTATGCATGTATTTCCAAACGTATAATCATAAGTTGAAAATCTTACATTCTATCACATTTTTTTTTATAAAGAACTGCTCCTATTTGTGGCTAAAAAAATAAATACCGAATTCACATATCATATTTTTCCTCTCATGAAGGATAAAAGAATGGTAGATCAAAACACTGGCCAAAAAAAACTTGAATCACATAAGAAAAATAAATGTATACTTCGGTAATTAGCGTTATTACGAATATTTGGAGGGTTTGTATATTTTGAAAAAAAATCTGTCCCTAAAACTTTCGATGTCTAAAATTTACAATTTACGTAATTATAACAAGAATTTCTCAAACAATTAATTACGTTATGCCTATATCACAAGGGAAAGTTTTTGGGAACAACTATAGACTTGATTATTTTATTCAACTAAACTTTGATTACTCCGATATTCGGTTTCTTCACTTAATTCTTGCATCCTCTTAACAATATACTATAAATCCTTCAAATTAAAATAATAGTAAATATCAACTACCATTCACCTTACGAATAAAATACTACGAAGAATCGATTTGAAGATTACCGTCACAGAAATCAATTGAACATATACAGAAAAAAAGGCGGCTAAATTAATACCACAGGGTAGCGGGGAGAGAGAGAGAGAGAGAGAGAGAGAGAGAGAGAGAGAGAGAGAGAGAGAGAGAGAGAGAGAGAGAGAGAGTAACGAAAGGGAAAGAAGAAACACTATGAAAAAAGGGAACAGAGTAAACCAAGAAGGAAGGACAATATGAGAGAGAGAGAGAGAGAGAGAGAGAGAGAGAGAGAGAGAGAGAGAAAGGCATCAGGTAAAGAGAGAGAGAAGGCATCAGGTAAAGAGAAAGAGAGAGAGAGAGAGAGAGAGAGAGAGAGAGAGAGAGAGAGAGAGAGAGCGTGCGATGCGTAAACAACGAAAGGGTAGAAGGAAAAAAAATGAAAAACGAAAGGGAGGGAGCCAAGAAGGGACAACATGTCCTCCCCTAGAAAGTGGGATACAGTAATTGAGAAATAACTTTCCATCCACGCGTTCCCCTGTGATGGCTTACATCCCACCGGAAGAAACAATTTAGAAGGACCCACAGAGGAGAGAGAGAGAGAGAGAGAGAGAGAGAGAGAGAGAGAGAGAGAGAGAGAGAGAGAGAGAGAATCTTTCTCATTAAGATCGGCAGGGGAACTCACCAACTTCCAATTTTGGCCGAATTTTAAAAGCAAAAAGGTATTATGGATTCACAGTCATTTCCCCCAAACTTCTGCAGGTCTTTCATGATGAAATAATTTCGCCCCCCTTATCTGCTCTGCTCTGAGAGAGAGAGAGAGAGAGAGAGAGAGAGAGAGAGAGAGAGAGAGAGAGAGAGAGAATATACCTAATTAATGTTGACAGATGCGACCACTGAGGGAGTTGTTGAGGAGAATATCTGATCATCCTGAGCCTGATAAGGGGGGGGGGACTGACCCCCTCCCCACTTTCTCCTTATTATGATTTTCAATTATGCTGGTTTTGCTATGACAC
>JANJGK010000007.1:21671321-21706321 GCA_039081455.1 Macrobrachium rosenbergii
AAGCGGCACTTAACATGAGGGGGTTCCGCTTTAAAGACGTCGTTTGTCGATGGACAAGTCATTTGTGCCCTGGCACTAATTGGACTAATTGGAAAGGGTACATCCTAGTCATGAGGGTGGTCGTCCCTCTGTGGGATGTTGGCCAATAGATCAGGATCAATCAATGTCGGTATGATTATAACAAGGTTTTTGTTCACTTACACCTATTTGTATCTGGTGTAGGAATGGATTGGAACATGAATTTAGACCTTTGTAATACTTGTATTTGGTATAGGATGAATTGGCACATTAATTTAGGTGTTTTATAATAATTGTATTTGGTATAGGATGGATTGGAACCTGAAATTTAGGCCTTTATAATAATTGTATTGGGTATAGGATGGATTGGAACATGAAATTTAGGCCTTTATAATAATTGTATTGGTATAGGATGGATTGGAACATAAAATTTTGGTCTTTATAATAGTTGTATTTGGTATAGGATGAATCGGAACATGAAATTTAGGCCTTTTATAATAATTTTATTTGGCATAGGATGGATTGGAACATAAAATTTAGGCCTTTATAATAATTGTTTTGGTATAGGATGGATTGGAACATAAAATTTAGGCCTTTATAATAATCATATTTGGTATAGGATGGATTGGAACATAAAATTTACGCCTTTATAATAATTGTATATGGTATAGGAATGGATTGGGATATAAAATTTAGGCCAAAGGCCAAGCGTTGTGACCTATGAGGTCAATCCAGCGCTGAAAGGGAAATTGAGAGCAAAAAAGGTTTTAAAGGTTTAACAGGAGGAAAATCTCACAGTTGCAGTATGAAACAATTGTCTGGAGAGGTTGGAAAGTAGGATGGAAGAAAGAGAATATGAATAGAGGTACAGCAAAAAAGAATTAAGGGGATTGTAGCTAGGTGCCGACGGGACGCTGCAAAGAACCTGAAGTGATGCTTACAGTGCACCGCGTGAAGTGCGCTGACGGCACTACCGCCTTACGGGGAGTATTGGATACAGGACGCATCAACGTTCATGACTACTGGAATCAACTCGATGGAAGTTGACTGTGGTATTTCTTATTGGTCGTTACTGAGGAGTTTAGTATTTCCTTACTGATGCTTACTGAAGTGTTTCTTACTTGCAGTTACTGAGGAGTCCGGAGTTTTCTTGTTATTGAATGGTATTTTGTGTTGGTTACTGAGAATCTGGCCATTCTTAATGGTAATTGCTGAAAAGTTTGGCATTTCTTTTTGTGGTTACTAAGGCGTTTGATATTTCTTACTTGTGGTTACTGGGGAGTTTGGTATTTCCTACTGGTGGTTATTGAGGAGTTTGACATTTCTTACTTGTGGTTACTGGGGAGTTTGGTATTTCTTACTGGTGGTTATTGAGGAGTTTGACATTTCTTATTGTGGTTACTGGGAGTTTTGGTATTTCTTACTGGTGGTTATTGAGGAGTTTGGTATTTCTTAATGGTGGTCACTAGGAAAGTTTGGTATTTCGTAATGGTGGTTATTGAAGAGTTTGTTATTCTAACGGTGGGTTACTAAGACCTTTCTGTATTTTTTAAGATTGATTGCGCAGAAGGGTTACATGCTTATGAATATGATCCGAATTAAGCTAATTGCTTTATAAAGATTTGCAATAACATATCGCTTTCAAGTACATAACAAAATACTCTATTTCGTTTGAGTCATCGTTATATAACAAAAGCTGAACTTTAATGTTGATTTTGAACGTCGAAGCACTGTGGAAAAAGGAAAAAATTTTTTTATTAGAGCTGCATTTACTTCAAGAGAAAATTTATAGCAAACTGACGTTACTTTATTTTTAACTCGTTATTTTTATGAAAAAACACACGGTATCGCGTGTTTCAAAAAGGCCCACCTTTTTCGGGAGTGCTGTCAGGTTTTATATTTATATACAGGTGAGCAGAATGCTGGTCAGGTCCAAGCTTTTGTGTATTTGTAAAATATCGAATCCATTGACAGGGATATTTATAGATTTATGCCATCTGAATATGCAAGTTCATGAGGATGCTTTTATCTACTTAGGCCACAAATAAATAAACCTAATTTTCTTCCTCTGGCGTTATAAATGCATCAGTCAGATAATCATTTTCAATGCTCAAACATCGTAAAATTTAGTGGACCTAAATCTTATGATATTTGATAATGAAAAAAGAGAATCTGACTGATGCGATTATGATTACAAGCCAAGAAAATGTTTTTACAACCAAATTACTCATTATTGCTTTAATTGAGGCTTCATTACCCTTTGAAAATTATTATAATTTTTTTTTTGTAAGGTTAGGCGTTGATGACTGTGTATAACCTGTAGTGTATCTAAACCTAATTTGCTTTTAAATGAATAATGTGTAAAGTATGGATAATTATAATTTTTTTTATTCATAATGAATGATACATTGTAAATACTTCGTCAACCAATTAATACATCACCCACTAGAAACTTAACAAACCATTACATAATTTAAAACATCAGAGGAACAAAACTTCCTCATCTCAGCCAACAAAGAAATAATTACATTCCCATTACCGAACGGAGCAATTCCATTAATATTATAATATTTAGAGCAAAGAACGAGGGCGGGGGGTGGGGGGGGAGGGGGGTAATTCAGAAAGTGGCCGGAGGTGGAATGAGGAAAGTGTATTATGCAAATAGCATAAACTTCAAGAAAAGGGAAAAGCAACCGACGTGCCTGGAATCCAGTCTTGGGCTGGACCGTCCTTCCAGAAAGAGAATCTCGCTGGAAGTGATCATTCCGAAAGTTTAAAACACAATATCAGGTATTAGGGTTAAGACTGCTGTTAGGTTCATTCTCGTGGGAGATTGTGATGGACATGTGTTTTTTTTCCAGGTAAATGCGAGCTTTAGCTCATAAATATCATTCACACACACACACACACACATATATATATAGGTATATATGTGTATGATACATATATATATATATATATATATATATTATATATATAATATATGTGTGTGTGTGTGTGTGTGTGTGTGTGTGTAGGTAGTAAAGGCTTCTATTATTCCCTCTAAGGGTGATTTGTATATTTGAATCCTTTCATAAGAAATATCAACAGAAGTTGGCGACACAGATTCGTGAACATTCCGTCCTATGAATTGAATATTTGAAAAGCTGAAGAGATGTTCTGAGCAAAAAAAAAAATGTTCCTGAATTATTTCTGTAGTGGGCAACTGTTACTTTTCCACAGAGAGAGAGAGAGGAGAGAGAGAGAGAGAGAGAGAGAGAGATTGCCTGAAGAATGCCCCTTCCCTCTCCCTCCGGAGGTGGGGATTACCTAATCGAGGCTCTCTCCTATGTGGTCTTAAATGTTACTTGCTCCAGTATTGAAGCAATGATGTAAAACATCGTTAGATCTAATTTCAGAAATTAAATACGAGTTACCCGAACGACTTAGAATGGAGGCATATACTAGGACCGCTAAAATATCCGGTGGCATTGCCTCTTGGCTCACAACTGTAGAATATCCAGATTCCTACCAAGTTATGCCTAGATATGTGTATAGGCGGGTCCTTGATCCTTGGAATATGTTGAGGTTCACAGTATGAGCTGTCTCAGAAGGGTCATGACATAGAGTATTTTGAGGTAAAGAGCATCTGTTGTAAGTGCTAGGATTTGGATGGAATTGAAATTCAAACGCTTTTGGTATTTTTGAACCAAGCCCTTTCTTGATTTTGTGGATGCAAGGGATTTTATGGTATTCTTGTGTAAACTATATGTTGGTCAGTTTCATCTCCTTTAGTTTATGTCAGTAGGGAAGGTCACGCAAGTTATCGACCGGTTTATATCAAAATTACATAGCTTGGTAAATTTGGCCTTAGTCAGCTGGGTGTGGGGGCCATTAAAATTAAGAGTTGTCTATAATTGGTTGATCAACGTCAACCGCGTTAATATGCCAATTTAGCGCTTTTCGCGCTAGATTTGGCGCGCTTTCAATATTTCGGCGCCCAAGAATTTTCGTTTGTGGCGCTTGCGCCTTTTTAGCACTTTTAGGGAAAGAGGATTTCTACATAAATAGTATTCTTGCCATTAAATATGAATTGAAGAGGCGCGGGCAATGCTGCTATCAATGTGAGCTTCCAAGTGATGTTGTCAAAGTCTCGAAGCTTATGAAAATGAAGATGCAGATGAGGACTTTATTGGAATGTTAGAAGACTTCTAAATTTAGCAGAACCGCGTATATAAACCTTTAATGATGATCAGTACACGTAAGTACAGCATAAGCTTGATTAGTTACCGTTTATTTTTTATTTGGCGCTTTTTTATAGTGCATTAATTAGAAAGTCTAGCGTCTTGTTAGTGCCTTTGCGATCCACTTTTAGCGCTTTTACTGTCAAATGGAGCTGGCAACACTGCCGGACGTTATTATGTAGGTATCTCTTTTATGACAGTCTGTCAATATAGGTAGACAATGTTAGGTCTTCAGAGATGAAGGCCCCCAAGCCTTTTGCTGGATGCTATATTATAAAAGCGTTTCCAAGTGTATCAAGATAGTGATCAGAATTTCTTGATTTCTTGCCAAGTACATGTGCTCGACTTTGTTGATTCCCAATTTTTGCAGTGGATGCTTTATTGTAAAAGCGTTTCCAAGGGTATCAAGATAGTGATCAGAACTTCTTGATTTCTTGCCAAGTACATGTGCTCGACTTTGTCACCGTTGAAGGTTGCATTTTTTATCCTGACACCCAAAGACAAACTGCATTATGTAGTCCTCAAGTGATTCCGACAGGGCTGGGACACAGGAAACAGTCTCTCTTGAGGATGTCGTGTAATTGGAACTCCGAAAGTTCAGGCAAAGACGCAATGCATTACTACCCTAATGCTATTCTCCTTGCATTTTGGTTCATTTTTATCTATTTGTTAGTTTATTTTTTCTTTTTTGTGAGGACCTCTTCTTTCTGTATTTCCCTTTACCTTCTCTTACTTCCTAATGAGCGCCATATTCTTAGGAAGCTTCAATTTCAAGTCAGTGGCCCCTGTGGATTTGTTCCATATGATTAGGGTTCATTACTGAATAATAAGAACAACAACAACAATAATAATAATAATAATAATAATAATAATAATAATAATAATAATCGACAACATATAAAGACACTGACGAGGTATGTGGGTTGTTATTCTAATACCAATAATCCCTATAACAAAGAGAGCAGGGTCGAGAGCAGTTTTATTATTATTATTATTATTATTATTATTATTATTATTATTATTATTATTATTATTCAGAGGGATGAATCCTATTCATATGGAACAAGCCCACAGGGGCCATTGACTTTAAATTCAAGCTTCAAAGAATATGGTTCTCATTAGGAAGAAGTAAGAGGAGGTAAAGGGAAATTACAAAAAGAAGAGATCTCTCTTATTAAAGAAGAAAAAAATAAATTATTAATTAATAAATAGATAAAAGTGTATTCAAATCCAAGGAGAATTGTATTAGGGCAGTAACGCACTGCGTCTTCGCTTAAACTTTTTGAAGTCCCAGTTTCACGACTTCCCCAGGGGGACTGTCCCACAGTCCAGCGGTGTGAGGAACAAAAGACCTCTGGAACTGAGAAGCTCCACAGCGAAGGCAGTTTCATGGTGGTCACCTGGTTTGGATCATTTTCCATTTGGTGAAGCTGGAGGCGTTCAGTTATGAGACAAAATATTTCAACCAGGTTACTACTACATGTCCAATTAAATATTTTGTATTTTTAAGTGAACAACTTCGTTAAAAGCCTTGGATAAGCTAAGATAAGGTGTTAATTTGGCTGTCAGTAGGAAGATTCTGATTATTGACTCTCACGACGATATGCTGTGATATTGTTACTTTTCACTAGTTTAAGCCCTGTTTGAAGATGGTTACCTGCCAGATGTTTGACGCTTGCTTTCTTATGATATCCCCGAAGATGGGTTATCGCCGTTGGAGGAAAGCGCCGTCAGTACACCTCACAAGATGCACTGTAGGCTTTACTGAAGGGTGTTTGCAGCGCCCTTTCGGCCCTTAGCTACACCCTCCTTATAGCCTTTTACAGTTCATTTTTGCTGTCCAACCTCTCAAACTATTTACTCCTTGTGTAACTGAGGATCTCTCCAGTTCCACCTTTACATCCGTGTACTTCATCTCCTTTATTTTCTGTATTTCTTTACTTGCTGTCCAACCACTCGAACTCTCTTTTTTCACACAGCCCCTCCCAAGCGCTGAATGGCGAAAATGCCCCAGTGTCTAGTAATTTGACAGCCTGAATTTTATTCAATCAAATCAAATCAAAGATCTTTATAAGGTGGGATCTTAGTGACGTACATACTGTACGATTTCGAGAGAATCTTTCGCTTGGGGTTTTAGTGTTGGGCAAGTAATGCCGCGAATTTTTGCTGTTATTATTTGTTAATGATTCTCACCATAGGAGACACGTTGATTTCTCCAGTTTTTTGCATGATTTCTTTGGCTTTGCAATGTCCTTTTCAAACGTCTCTTCAATAAAGCTGGTGATTTGTAGCGTCAGGAGATCGGTGTCTCTTGTGATTTAGGAATGGGACAGAGTTGATGGATATGATAAGGGATCCGTTTACTTTGAAAGGATCTCTCTCTCTCTCTCTTCTCTCTCTCTCTCTCTCTCTCTCTCTCTCTCTATCGACGTCTTATGCATGCTCAGGGTTTTTTTGCTGTAACTTTCCGGGTTTCGTATTACCCTCACAGAGAGAGAGAGAGAGAGAGAGAGAGAGAGAAACGGTGCTTTTGAATAATTATACCCGGTTTTCATATCCTGCCAGTTGTTTATATAATCATCACATAATTTCCAACTTCTGTATACCTCTATAGAAGGTTATTGCAGAGAGAGAGAGAGAGAGAGAGAGAGAGAGAGAGAGAGAGAGAGAGAGAGAGAGAACGGAGCTTCTGTAGGATTATACGGGTTTTTCGTGTCCTGCTAGTTGTTTATGTAATCATCATAGACTTTCCTACTTTTTTATACCTTAGAGAGAGAGAGAGAGAGAGAGAGAGAGAGAGAGAGAGAGAGAGAGAGAGAGAGAGGATGGAGGGTTGGCAGAGTTTAATGTCGAGAATATATTGTTAAAAGCCATAGAAATGATGCCACGATTTTTCGTTTTTTGTGGCCGTAAGTGTCAGGACGTGTGAATAATTGGATCATTCAGCCTCCACTTAGATGTCACTGATAAATTTATTTGACTTTATGGACCTCGATGGGATATAGGGTTAGTTTCAGCCCCTGAAAGAGCCAGACGCATTTTTTTCTTTTTTCCTTGCTAAGGTTTTCTGAAGTCTGGAGGGGGAAATTATTATTTTTTTTTTTTCACCGGCTTCTACGCGCAAACAAGCGCGTATTTTACCCTCTTTATGTGGGTACTTCTGAGTAAGGCGTTTTGAAGTAAGTAGTTTCTGGTTCAGATTCCGGATTGATAAAGAAATTCGTGTATTTTTAGGTTGAATCAAGTTTTTTTTTCATGCCAGAATGGTTTACTCTCTCTCTCTCTCTCTCTCTCTCTCTCTCTCCTCTCTCTCTCTCTCTCTCAGATGAGTGACTGTATTTATATCCATTTGATGTAAGAAACTTTATACCCACTGTAAACTAAAATGTAGACATAAAGGTATTATTATTATTATTTTTATTATTATTATTATTGTTACTACTACTACTACTACGTCTACTACTACTACTACTATCTCTCTCTCTCTCAGATTAATTACTGAATTCGTATCTGTTTTATTTAAGAAACTTAATACCCGCTGTAAACTGAAAATGTAGAAATATAAAGGTATTATTATTATTATTATTATTATTATTATTATTATTATTATTATTATTATTATTATTATTATTATTATTATTATTATTCTCCCTCTCTCTCTTTAAATATTTCGTTAGTTGTGAATGGATATGTTAGCAAGTTTGTAACGGCATATATTATTTTGAAAATGTCTGTATGATTTGGTTTTGGAGGGATGTTTTTACGATTTAGATTTATTTCATTTAAGACCTTTTATGCAAAATATTCAACCAGTACAATATACTAAATAAGTCTGTATAAGTGTGAGATTTTTCCATTTTGTTGTTATTACTAAGAGTTTTCCTTATTAATTTTGGCATTGCCTACTAGTACTTTCACCAATTATTATTTTTATTATTCAGAAGATAAACCCAATTCATATGGAACAAGCCCACGGGGGCCATTGACTTTGAAATTCAAGCTTCCAAAGAATATGGTTTCCATTCGAAAGAAGTAACAGGAAGCAAAGGAAAAAAGGAGCTTTCAGTTTCAGGAATTCTCTCTCGTCTTGTTCGTTCCGACCATAAGAAAGCGAATTTATTCCTTTTCTTTCGTGAATTCTAACTCGTATTCTTCCTTTGATAACACTGGCTATTGTTCAGTGGTCAATGATAACAATTCTTATTGTTCCGTCAACTCAACATTTCAAAAGGTCATTGAGCATTGTTTCCATTGTGGTTTGCATTTGTGAAAACAGTAGTAAAATGCCTAACTTGGAGAGCGGAACATCCTTTGGCTTTTGGTGTGGCATGCTAAAATAAGGGTGAATTTCAATAATGTAGCTGAAAGCACCCCACTTTCTCTCGTTTTTCTGTCGTAGGATCGTAAGACTACTCTGAGCAGCCACAGAGTGAAGACCTTTCATAGCATAGGCTAGCTTCAGCTACTCTTTCCTTCGTAAGATCGTAAGACTGCCCGAGTAGCCACAGAATATAGACCTTTCTGAGCATTGGCTAGTTTTAAGTTCAATAAGCACCTTCACTTTCTCGTTTCTTCGTAAGATCGTAAGACTGCTCTAAGCAGCAACAGAATTAAGACCATTCTGAGCATAGGATAGTTTCAAGTCCCAAAAGCAACTTCAATTTCTCTTTTCTTCGTAAGACCGTAATAGAAGTTGCGAAAGTTTCTTGTGCAGAAGAGGTAATGGTGCAGGGAGGACTATTACTTGATAGTGTCAGCCTGGGCCCTGTAGGCACCAGGAATGTTAGAAGACCCAGACTTGCTTGGATCGGAAATATGTGACGGAAGGCTGGAGGTGAGTGGAGATTTGTGGAAGTGAAAGCACAGGAGAGACATGAGTGGTGGAATTTCACAAAGGCCTTTTGCGTCGAGGGGCGTTGGAGGCGTTGATGATGATGATGATGATGATGAAGCCACCAAAATTTGCTATAACCAGAGTAGAATTAGTGTTATTAGGTTATTTGATGCCATTTCGTAGGTTTGTTAAACAATAACAAACGTTTATGAAATCTGATGAAGGGAAGCTCTGGGAATTTTCATTGTTGATTGAAACTGAATGAAAAAGATCTAATTGCAAAATGAAATTATAAAATAGAATAAAATAAAATGAAATAAAATAAATAAAACGTAGAATGGCCACGGAAGTCACAAAGACAGGATTCATATACACCAGTTACCAGCGTTAGGGTTAATAATGAATATATATACATACCGCAGGCAAATGCATTCTAGGTGTGCGTACCAAAACCAATACAGAAATACAGTGTACGTTCTGTGCTACCAATTCAGTGTGGGAATATACAGGAACAAAAGGGATGTATCAGAATGCAAGCAGGTGATATATCCGGCGATTTAAATCACCATAGCAATGCGTGCAGATTCGATGACAAAATGTCCGCGGGCAACTGTATGTGAATATGAAAATTAGTCTTGTGAAGTGTATGCCAGGAAATGTTTGTATAGATGCAAGCAAGGAAATTCCGATATGAACAAAACTTGGGAGACTTTATATATATATATATATATATATATTATATATATATGTATATATATATATATTTATATTATATACATACATACGTACATACATGCATACATACACACACACACACCACATACATACACACACACACACCACATACATACACACACATACACATATATGTAAACATCACTGTCTGTTTTGAAGAAGTGAATTTGCATGTTAAAGAAATCACATAGATGAATGTGTCAATTACAATATTTTTTTAGTAATATTTTGTCGTCTAAGCTTCAATGAATTCCGTAAGAATTTATGCATAGAAACCTCTTTCATTATAACTGTGGATGAAGTGTTGTTTTTGAAGTGTAGCAACTACATTATTTATTGTTTATTTGTTTATTGCTATTATTTGTGTATGTGTGTTTGTGTGTATATATACTGAAAGTTCGTACACATCAAAGGGTAATTAGATTTGTGCTTGTATATACACATGTTAAAAAGGGAGGTGTGTGTATGGCTGAGAGAGAGAGAGAGAGAGAGAGAGAGAGAGAGAGAGAGAGAGAGAGAATGATAAATAGAACTCTCTTACACTGAAAAGGATTCCTGGTGATCAGGTTAAAAATAGGAAAAAGGCTATGAGAGAGAGCGAGAGAGAGAGAGAGAGAGAGAGAGAGAGAGAGAGAGAGGATGATGGATAGAGAGAGAGAGAGAGAGAGGGGGGGGGCGATGATGAATAGAACTGTTTCTTGCACTGAAAATGATTCCTGATTATCAGGTTCAAAATAGGAGAGAGAGAGAGAGAGGGGGGTTGGGTGGAGGATGATAAATAGAATGTTTCTTGCACTGAAAATGATCCCAGATGATCAGGTTAAAAATAGTAAAGAGACTAGGAGAGAGAGAGAGAGAGAGAGAGAGAGAGAGAGAGAGAGAGAGAACACCACCTTATATTAAACTGTAAAATGACCCGGCGCGGGGCGCTGCCGCGGAAAGCAGATGTTTGTTAGTGAGGCCAGCGGACGGAAACCCCCGAAATTTGAGGAGGTCGGAAATTTATCCTCCGATGGCCGATGATACCGCCAGATGTCGCTGCTGTCCATGCTTTCGATTGTAAGGGGGGGAACAGTCCCTTTCCCTTCCACCTCCTGCTCCTGCTCCTGCTCCTGCTCCTGCTCCTCCTCCTCCTCCTCCTCCTCCTCCTCCTCCTCCCCCTTCCCCCTTCTTCTCCTCCTCCTCGTCCTCCTCCTCCTCGTCCTCCTCCTCCTCCTCCTCTCCCCCTTCCCCCTTATCCTCCTCCTCCTCTTCCTCCTCCTCCTCCTCCCTTTTTCCTGTGACGTCAAGGATAACATCTTGGCAGTTTTAGGTGGTAAGTAGATAAGGGTAGATAAAGCTGTTTTGCTTGGTCCTTTTTTTTTTCTTTATTTTGTGTTTTGTTAGAGCTTAATTTTTCTCTTCTCTTTTTTTATTTTTGTTTTTAATTGATTGATAAAGATCTGTTTTTTTTATTATCTGTATGAGATTGTGAATAGAGAAGTTTTAATTTGATCGAGTTTGATTTCGTTCTCATTTTTTCACTATTGGTTCAATTTGTGAATATTTGTGTGAGTATTCATATAATAATGTAAATGATCGTTTTATATATATATATATATGTGTGTGTGTGTGTGTGTGTGTGTGTATGTTTGCCTATGTATGTATGTATTTATAGAGATGGAAAGGCGTTGGATCCTATAATCTGAAATGAGAGACTCTGGAACAGAAGGAGGAGTAGACGCCAACACGATTGATAAGGTTTCTCAGAGGAGGAAACCTGACACACGTGCCGAGGAGAAACAGAGAGAGAGAGAGAGAGAGAGAGAGAGAGAGAGAGAGAGAGAGAGAGAGAGAGAGAGAATGATAAATAGAACCGTTTCTTATATTGAAAATGATTCAAGATGACCAGGTGAAAAATAGGAAATAGAACTCTCTCTTGAACTGAAAATAATTCCTAATGGTCAGGTTAAAAATAGGAAAAAGGCTAGGGTTAGAGAGAGAGAGAGAGAGAGAGAGAGAGAGAGAGAGAGAGAGAGAGAGAGAGAGGGCTCTGCTGTTCACTCAATTAACCAGATGTCTCTACTAGTGGCTCAGATCACTTTATTCCCCAGAGCTCACAGCTTACGCTCGTGCAGTTTGTCAGGAACGCTTATAAGCTGTCTCTTGTTATGAAATACGCTCCTACACACGCGCGCGCGCATGCGCACACACGTAAACACCCACCCACACACACACCCACACGCACATATACGAGTACGTACACACACACGTACACTGCACGGGGACACAAGCATACTAATGAATTTGGTTGGTGTTCATGGCTTTGAGCTGAAACACAGGATATTATTATTATTATTATTATTATTATTATTATTATTATTATTATTATTATATATAGATATAAACACACACACACACACACACATATACACACACACACACACGCGCACACACACACATCCACCATCCCAAAATCCTCGTCGTCTTTCTGAGATCTCCGGGGAAGTTTTGGCGGATTCTTTTGAGGGGGAGAAGTTCCTAAGGAAATATAAAAATGCCTCTAATAAGACGTCCAATTTCACTTTTATCTGGTAATGATGGGCGGAAGAATTTTCTGGGCTTCGAAACTAGAGTACGCTCGCGGTGGACTTTAGCGAGTTTTGTCGAATATAATAATAATAATAATAATAATAATAATAATAATAATAATAATAATAAGAGATTCACAGTTTCATGAAAAGCAATCTGTTATAAAAATTCACCATTATATAGTAAATAGCAATGTAAAATAAACAAAGACTTTCGAACACTTGAACGGCGTTCCTCATCAGTGCTAACGTTAAAATGTAGAATGAGAGGGTAGTTTTCTTATGAATAGTTTTTAAATAGTGTTTATTTTACATAATAATAGATTTACTATATAGTTGTGGATTTTTATTACACAATAATAATAATAATAATAATAATAATAATAATATAATAATAGTTATTATTATTATTATTATTATAAAATATTCATTTTCCGAATCATCATCATCATCATCATCATAATAATAATAATAAAAACAATAATAATAATAATAATAATAATAATAATAATAATAATAATTATTATTATTATTATTATTATTATTATTATTATTATTATTATTATTATTATTATTATTATATCCAAAAGGATTTGAAAAGTACAGAGCATTAGGCCTATTGTTGTTTGAATGTCTGCAAATCGAGATTCACGCGTAGAATGAGCAGTTTTATGTAGGATAGACAATCGAAAATGCTCAAATATTCATTTTCAAGATATTCCTAACTCTACCGTAACCAGAAAGATGTGGATACTTGCGTATGTTATCAGTACTTTAGAAAATCACGTTTGCATTACTAAAAAACGCTTCTTTCGAGTCTATGGCTCATTAATCCGTTTTCGAAATATTTCCATTGAGTCTTGAAATCAATTATAAATCTCTTGTCACTATTTAGTGCTTGAATTCAGTATTTTTGGACAGTGTTTCCCCAGGAAAGATTTGGAATAGGTATTGATGACAAAATCTGCTAAACTAGCGGCGTGGATCTGAAAACGTGGTTAATGTAATGTAATGTAATGTAATGGAAATAATGAAGGAACTAAGGAGCAGAATATAAAATTTTTTCTGTAATTTTATGCAGTGTAACAACAACTAATTGATAATGTGTTCCGGTAGAATATAGTTAGTCCAAACCTAAGCGCCTTCATTTTTATTTTATTTAATAATGGCCTTATCTTTTTAATGACATATAAGCAGATGGAAGGCTTATATATACTGTGTATATATATATATATATATATATATATATATATATATATATATATATATATATATATATATATATATATATTTATGTTTGTATTTATGTATAATTCTATTGGAACAGAGAGGAAACGTTGGACTCTAAAGATAACGGAAGTAGTCCCAGATCTAAGCTAATAAAACTGATTTAAAACTACTTTGGAGAACGCTTATGGCGTTACAAATCATGACGATGTTTTAACATCGCTGGATTCCAGAGAGAGAGAGAGACAGAGGACAAAAGAGCTTCCAGTTTTTTATGTGGACATTTGGTCTCCCTATATTTCCATGAACGTCAACAGTTGCATCTGGTAGTCGGCCCAACTTATTTATATAGGCCCGGGCCTAAGCCTAAAATTCCAGGGGGTGGTGGCGTATCCCCTTGCGGGATCTCGTTTTTAAAGTCTCTATCGTTACTTTCATCTGACGTCCGAAACTCGACCCTTTCCCCCGTGGTTGTGGTTGCGGCCTTCTCCCTCCGCCCTCGCCTTCATGTTCTTCTTGTCAGCTGGCATCATCTGGCCATGTTTGCTCTCGGCGTTAATGGAGTTTTTAAAACGGGTAATTATTTTTTTGAAAAGGGTAATTTTTTAAAAATGGGTAATTATTTCCTTCGCTGTTATGGGAGGATTCTATTTGGCCTCTTGGTCAGGTAGTTTGGTACGTGATGTGTAAATTTATATATATATGTATGTGTATATATATATATATATATATATATATATATATATATATAAATATATATATACAGTATATGTATGTATATATATATTATATAAATGCATATATATATATATATATATATATATATATATATATATATATATATATTTATGTATGTCTAAATATATATATATATAATTTTTATAAATAGATATGTACATATACATATGTATATATGTATACAGTATATATATTTTATATGTATGTGTATATATACATATATATATATATATATATATATATATATATATATATATATATATATATATACATACATATACACACACACATAGTTATCGCTTACACACACTTGACTTTCTTATGCAAACAAATATTAAGCCACAAATATCTTTTAATATTCGTCTGTGTATATATATATATGTATAAATATATATATATATATATATATATATATATATATATATATATATATATATATTATATATTTATATATATATATATATATATATATATATATATATATACGGATACTAAAAGATGTTTGTGGCCTAATATTTGTTTGCATAAGAAAGTCAAGTGTGTATAAGCGATAACTATGTGTATATATATATATATATATATATATATATATATATATATATATATGTACATATGTATATATATATATATATATATATATATATATATATATATATATATATACACATATATATATATACACATATACATATGTTTATGCGTATATATATTTATATATAAGGTATATATAGATATATTTATACATATACTGTATATATGTATTTATATAATATATATACATACTTATATATATATATATATATATATATATATATATATATATATATATATATACATATATAAATAAATATACACATCACGTACCAAACTAACCTGACCAAGAGGCCAAATAGAATCCTTCCACACAGTTTTCGCTTATGCACACTTGACTTTCTTATGCAAAAAAATATTAAGCCACAAATATCTTTTAATATCCAATTCACTGTACCTCGGGAATAACTTACACCCAAGGGGAATTACAATTGATGATTGCCTTCGTCTTGATAGCTTCCAGTGATAAAAGTCACTGTCTGTCGTTTGTAAACCGGGCAACGGTTCGAATCCGTCCGGTGACGAGCACTTATGAATCAGAGTTATTCCCGAGGTATACTGAACTGGAAATTAAACCATATTTTGGCTTAATATGTATATATATATATATATATATATATATATATATATATATATATATATATATATATATAGATAGATAGATAGATAGATAGGTAGATAGATAATATATATATACAGTATATGTATATATATATATATATATATATATATATATATATATATATATATATATATATATATATATATATATATATGTTGTGTGTGTGTGCTTGCCGTAATTGGTGTATGAAATGATTTGCAACCTGAGCTCGTGCACGAGCTCAGGTTGCAAACGAACATTTGGTACAGAGCTGATTTGTGATACTTTTAAGTCTGTAGCATTTCCTCTTTATTGAGAATGGGGTTCAAAACGCCAAATAATTAAAGGTTTTCAATGTATCTGTAACATTCTTTACCCAAGATTTACGAGAATCGGCCGCAAATTCCTGAGATGTATGCTAGTACCGCACCAGCCCCGTTTTTTTGTTTTTGTTTTTTTGTCATGCCCCTAGGTTAGGATAAGTTAGGTTAAGAAAGGAATTTGGATGTGGGAAACATAATGAAATTATTTTCAAGCAAATTCTGTGATTAGTTTTTAAGATATGGCGTCCCGCTTTTTTCAGGGAAAGGTCTCGGTACTCGGTTACATCTCGGGAAAATGCGAACCTGCCGATTTTTGTGAAGTTTTTCATTCAGTTTTGAAGTGTAATATTTAATCTTAGGATTTTTTTTTTATCCTATGACGGCTCAGTATTTTACGTTTCACAAAGTATTCAGACATTTCCTTTGAATGTTATGTAATCGTCGTTGTCGATTTTCAGTTGATGAATAAAAGATTACGTGTTCTAAAAAATAACGAAGGTCTTCGATTGATAAGTCAACAGAAATAAATAAATAATGTCTTGGCCGTTGTCGGCTTCTTCCTGCTGCCTCTGTAATATTCAGAGCAAAGTGAAAAGAAATATATTTTGAATGACGGTTATGTCTCTTTGAACTTAGAAAAGTTCAAGCGAAGTTGCAACGCATTACTACCCTAAAACAGTTCTCTATGTGTTTTAATAATTAAAATACATTTTTATCTATTTATTGATATGTTAATATAGTTTTCATTTTCCAATCACTGATCTCTTCTTTCTGTATTTCCTGTTGCCTGCTGTTACTCCTTTCAAATAAATGCCATATTCTTTCGAAGCTTGAATTTCAATTCAGTGACCTCCGCGGGACTCGTTCTATATGAAAAGGGTTCATGTTCTGAATAATAATAATAATAATAATAATAATAATAATAATAATAATAATAATAATAATAATAATAATAATAATAATAATTCCTTTGCAGTATTTAAAAGATAGTTGGAAACGAAAGGACGAATACATAATAATAATAATAATAATTCCTTTGCAGTATTTAAAAGATAATAGGAGACGAAAGGACGAATAGATAATAATAATAATAATAATAATAATAATAATAATAATAATAATAATAATATTAATAACAATATTAATAATTCCTTTGCACTGTTTAAAAGATAATTAGAAACCAAAGAACGAATAGATATAATAATAATAATAATAATAATGATAATAATAATAATAATAATTATTATTATTATTATTATTATTATTATTATTTTTATTATTATTATTATTATTATTATTATTATTCCTATGCGACATTTAAAAGATAATAGGAGACGAAAAGACAAATAGATAATAATAATAATAATAATAATAATAATAATAATAATAATAATAATAATAATTACTTTGCGATAATAGTAGATAATAGAAAACGAAAGAACGAACAGGCAAATAAACAGCTGACCATTTAACATACAGCCAGGTGCCAGACTATTCCAAAAATATACCTGAAGACCAGCTTATAGTCGAATCTTCCAATGAAGACCCCTCATTAAACCCCGTGGAATAATCTTCATTAATAGTCAGGAGTCCCCAGACGCATCCTAATAAAAAAACCACGCCATCATGGCGGGACAATGACTCCTTCGCCATTAGAGCCGTAGATCCACCGGAGAAATTATCAAAGCGATAGGCAATATATGGCCCTTCGCTCAATGTAAACAAAAGGACTTCGACATCATCTCCTCTTCCTCCTCCTCCTCCTCCTCTTCCTCCACCTCCTCCTCCCCCTCCCCCTCCCCCTCCGCCTCCTACCCCTCCCCTCCTCCTCCTCCTCCTCCCACTCCCCTCCTCCTCCTCCCCTCCCCCTCCCACTCACCTCCCCTTCCCCTCCCCCTTCCCCTCCTCCTCCTCCTCTCTGATGATGAATATCAAACGCATACATTATTCATCCCTACGGACACCCTCGGAGGAGATTTGGCCAGCCTCTTGTTGTCTCATAGTTTATTGCATTATTCATATCTATTGTTTCTGCTTTCCATCATATCTCTCTCGAGAGAGAACATTTACACTGAATAGGGGAGAAACCTCCCGAAATGCCCAGAATTCTTCTCTTGACCGGAGGACCTGAAGAAAGGTCGCCTTCCTTTTTGTCAGAGCCTCCCTTCGTTCGGATCTCAGGGTGAGGGTCTTCACAATGCAAGAGACATTTGATGGTTTAACGGCATCTGGGAACATGATGATCAGTCTGGGAATGGGAATTTATTTATGCGTAGGGCATTATTGCCTTTGTCTCGGGCGAACATTGCAGGCGTTTATACTTTGTCCTCTCATGCAATCGATGTACTGCAAGTGTGCAAGATTCCGCTTTCGATTTGTGTGATTTAGAATCCCCCTCCTGTCTCTAGTCACCTTGAACCGAGTCGCATGAATTATTCATTCTGCACTCCCTGTAGACTCGCCATTGAAGTTCATATGATGCATACATATTAATGAATTACCTGCTGGTATGTCTCTGCGTTGAGTTCTTTACGTGGTGAGACAAGAGGCTTGGAGGCTTTCATGGGCGCCGTCTTGGGTTTTGATGATTTATTTAAACTGCCCGGGTTCGGTTTCTGAGACAAAATTTCGGTATCTTCGAGATTTTTAGATTTCTGTAAAAGAAAACTATTGAGCCGGCTTTGTCTATCCGTCCGCACTTTTTTCTGTCCTGACTTTTTCTGTCCGCCATCGATCTTAAAAACTACTGAGGAGGCTAGAGGGCTGCAAATTGGTATGTTGATCATCCACCCTCCAGTCATCAAACATATCAAATTGCAGCCCTATGGCCTCAGTAGTTTTTATTATAGTTAAGGTTAAAGTTAGCCATAATCGTGCGCCTGGCAACGATATAGGACAGGCCACCACCGGACCGTGGTTAAAGTTTCATGGGCATTGGTTCATACAGCATTATACCGAGACCACCGAAAGATAGATCTATTTTCGGTGGTCTTGATTATACGCTGTACAGATAACTCGATTGCGCCGAAGAAACTTCGGCGTCTTTATTACTTGTTATATGTATGCCTACTTTTATATTTATTATTACAAAGTACACCAGTACCTCCATTCCATGAGGTTAAGGCTATTTCAAATAGAAAGTGTATTTTTACTCGTTGCCCTCTAAAAAATATATGGAAACGTTTTTGTGAGAGCCGTTCTTGGAAACTAATGAATGAAGAATCAAGAAGAGTTTGTAACAGCTTGCATGCATATATATATATATATATATATATATATATATATATATATATATATATATATATTTATATATATATATATATATATATATATATATATATATATACATATATAATTTACATATTATATATGTGTATTATATATATATATATATATATATATATATATATATATATATATATATATGTATGTATGTATGTATGTATGTATGTATTTTATATAATTATATATATATATAACATATACATGTGCGTGTGTGTATGTATGTATGTGTATATATATTCATATATATTTATATATATACAGTATATATATATATATATATATATATATATATATATATATATACATTTATATATACATGTATATAACAGCTATAAAGCTTTCAAGAGGCAAAAGTAATCCAATGTATTGCACCGAATAAAACAAAACAAAGAAAAATCCGGGATGCAAGATTACATGGCGAGAATAAAAAAAAAAAGCAACTATGCAGCCTGCAAAAAAAAAAAAAAAAAGAAATGGAGTATGCAAATGTCACAGAGCCGGGGAAATTATGAAATATATTAAGTCCCACAATGGCCTCATTTTTATCCCGAAGTGTGGGACGACTGTGGGAGAGAAAAGAGGATTCTTCTGTGGGGGAGGCCCGTTATTCGGCTGAGAATGAACTTGGAAAGAGATAGTGAATCATGCCACAAAAGGGCCAATGGCAACTTGTGGATTGTGTTTTGAGAAGAAGGGATTCTTTTGTTGCAATGCTTCTGTTACTGCTATTACTACTACCACAACTATGACTACTTCTGTGATTATGAAAGCAAGTTTTGTTTTTATTATTGTTTGGTTAGTACTGATTCTTATGAGGAATATTTTATTGCAGTGCTACTTTTACTGCTGTTACCGCTACTGCTGCTGCTACTGCTACTGCGATTATGAAAGCAAGTTATTATTATTATTATTATTATTATTATTATTATTATTATTATTATTATTATTATTGTTGTTATTGTTGTTTAGTAAGTACTTAAACCCTAGGAATGAAAATTAATACTTTGTGATTTTGAAAGCAAGTTATTATTATTATTATTATTATTATTATTATTATTATTATTATTATTATTATTATTATTATTATTGTTTAGTAAGTACTTAATCCCTAGGAATGAAAATGAATACTTTGTGATCACGAAAGCAAGTTTTGTTATTATTATTGTTTAGTTAGCAGTTAAACCATAGGAATGATCATGAATACATTTTTGTAACAGCGATGCCTTTATCACTATGACATTAACAGCAGATTTTGTTTTTATTATTATTATTATTATTATTATTATTATTATTATTATTATTATTATTATTATTATTATTATTATTATTATTACTTGAATCATGGGAATGACTGTGAATGCATTCGGGTAACCGCTATGCCTTTATCACCATGATATTAAGAGTAGATTTTATTATTATTATTATTATTATTATTATTATTATTATTATTATTATTATTATTATTATTAGATGAAAGCTTGCTATTATTATTATTAGTCATGGGAATGATCGTGAATACATTTTTGTAGCAGCTTTAGCGCTGTTACCTAGACATTAACAGCAACTTTATTATTATTATTATTATTATTATTATTATTATTATTATTATTATTATATTATTATTATCTGGGATAAGTCCTCTTTTAGGGCAGCGTTATTAAAAATAGTTGCTTTTTAATGCCATTTAACCTGTAGAATGTCTTCTCTAAATAATAATAATAATAATAATAATAATAATAATAATAATAATAATAATAATAATAATAATAATAATTATAATAAAATGTTTCAACGGCATTTAACTTGTAGAGAGTCTTCTCTATGCAGACGAAAAGAATATAATAAAAAGAATAGAGAAGACTCTCTACAAGTTAAATGCCGTTGAAACTTATTATTATTATTATTATTATTATTATTATTATGATTATTATTATTATTATTATTATTATTATGTAAAGACTGTCAAAAGATGAAGTTTGGGTTCACCTTCCGTTAGTGGTTTTTTTTTATTCATTACCACCATATCCAGCGCCGTGCGACACAAAGTGCTTCTGGAAAACTGCATAATTTCTAGTCTTTCGTGTGTTTTATCTTCCGCGAATCTCCACTCCTCTCCAGCCCTCCATTTCCTACGATACTGATGATGATGATTTTTATTAATGTAATAGTAATAGTAGTAGTAACAGTGTTTGCTATTTTGTGTGTTAAATATGGTTTTCTGAGTTACTGGAACAGTGTCAGCATGAGGATATATATATATATATATATATATATATATATATATATATATATATATATATATATATATATATATATATATTATACATAGATATTATATGTATCATAAATTTGACTCACATCAGGATCGAACCCAGGTCTTTCAGTTGAAAGGCAAGGGTGCTGCCCGCTAGGCCATACAAGCCATAAAAGAAGTTGCCTATAATTCCTTGCACACAGTGACACTCAGGTTCCAACTTCTTTTATGACTTGTATGGTCGAGTGGGCATTGCCCTTGCCTTTCAATTGAAGGACCTGGGTTCGATCCTGGTGTGAGCCAGAAATATATATATATATATATATATATATATATATATATATATATACATACATACATACATACATACTTATATATATATATATATATATATATATATATATATATATATATATATATATATATTTATTTATTTTATATATATATATATGTTATATATATATTCTGTATATATATATATATATATATATATATATATATATATATATATATATATATATATATATATATATATATATTATTTATCAATGGTCTTTCAACGTCGTTTTCAAGGATTTTATGACGTTATGGCTTTTCACGATGGATGCCTCAGGGACTGAAATGTCAGGGGAATTTCGAAAACAGGCTAAAAATCCACTTCGATCTGAAAATCTTCACTAATGATCTTTTGCCCCTAGTCTTTGGGAGATAAGCAGACTTAAGTACGTAGATAAACAGCTTATAGCGTTCTCTTAAGATGATGACCATTAGGATACGCACTGCGAGGTCTCGGGGGCAGTTTTTAAAATTTAAAATTTTTGTATATTTTATCTCTTAATTTCTTCATTGGTCGTAATTGTATAAATCTGATACAAGAAACTCTTGTCTGTAAAGATTTGACTACAGAAACTCTTATCTGTGTAAATTCAATACAAGAAACTCCTCTCTGTATAGATTTGATACAAAAAAAACTCTTATCTATGTAGACGTGCTACAAGAAACTCTGTCTATATAAGTTTAATACAAGAAACTATATCTATATAGACTTAATAGAAGAAAATCCTATATATATAAATTTAATAGCAAAGGCTCCTCTCTGTATAGAATAATACGAGAAACCCCTGTCCATAGTATTTTAATACCAGAAACTCCTTGCTAGATGAATTAATACAAGAAACTCCTATCTAAATAAATTTACTACAAGAAGCAGAACCTGTCAATAGGTTCTGTTTCATGTAGTCTGAAAATCCACGGGACAAGAATAGCGAAAAATAAAAAAAACATTAAAACCATTAGGTTCGATTTTTTGCGATCTGTAGATCCAAGAAATAAGAATATTGAAAAGATAAGAAAAGAATTAAAAGACTTAATTTCAGTTTTTGCATTCTGAAGTCCATGGGATAAGAATATTGAAAAGATAAAAAAAAAAAGCATTAAAAGAATAAGTAAATTTTTTGCAATCTGAAGATCTGTGGGATAAGAATAGCGAAAAGATAAAAAAAAAAAACATTAAAACCATTAGGTTCCGTTTACTGAATTCTGAAGATCCGTGGGATAACAATAGTGAAAACAGTTGAAAGCACAAAGTCATTGTTATTTATTATTTTTAGTTTTCTGTAGAAGAAAACTATTGTGCCGGCTTTGTCTGTCCGTCCTCACTTTTTCTGTCCTCCCTCAGATCTTAAAAACTACTAAGGCTAGAGGGCTGCAAATTGATATGTTGCTCATCCACCCTCCAATCATCAAACATACCCAGTTGCAGCTCTCCAGCCTCAGTGCATCTGGCAACGATATAGGACAGGCCACCACCGAGCCGTGGTTAAAGATTCATGGGCCGCCGCTCATACAGCATTATACCGAGACCACCGAAAGACAGATCTATTTTCGGTGGCCTTGATTATACGCTGTACAGAGAACTTGATTGCGCCGAAGAAACTTCGGCACACTTTTTACTTGTTTATTTTTCTCATGAGTTCCCTGGTACACAGGCCCTGATCAGAGTATGCTGGCTGTGTCCCAGGGCCTGATTTGGCATTCAGGAGAGTGATCCGCATGCATAGTCATCAGTTCCATTGGCGTTTGTGATGTAGGAAAAGCGAGGAGGATTTTTTTTCCCCTCTTTCTCGTACCTCTGGTAATGCTGACTTATTTGTTGCTCATAGGAATGGGTGGTCGGCTATTCCCTCCGTAATATGATATCTCTGGTTTCCTTTCTCATTCTCTCGGTTTTTTTTTTTTTTTTTTTTTTTTTTCCCGAGGACGAAACACCACTGGGGAAAACAGTCTTGTTTCCTTTTCGGGGGAAGGAAACAGCACCGTATTTGCTTTTCCTGTGATGCGACGGTCTCCTGCATTTCTTGCCTTTTCTGAGACGCGGAGTGGCGTTGGATTTTTTCCGAGACGCGGAGTGGAGTTAGACTTTTTGAGAGACAGTGAGTGGCGTTAGACTTTTTCAGAGACACGGACTGGCGTTAGACTTTTTCAGACACAATGAGTGGCGTTAGACTTTTTCAGACACAATGAGTGGCGTTAGACTTTTTCCGAGACGCGGAGTGGAGTTAGACTTTTTCAGAAACACGGAGTGAGTTTAGACTTTTTCAGAGACTCGGAGTGGCGTTAGAATTTTTTTGGAGACACAGATTAACGTTAGACTTTTCCGAGACGCACAGTGATTAGACTTTTTTCCTAGACGCGGAGTGGCGTTAGACTTTTTTAGAGGCACGGAGTGGCGGTAGACTTTTTCCGAGATACGAAGTAGAGTTAGGCTTTTCCCGAGACACGGAGAGCAGCGTTAGACTTTTCTGAGACGTCTAGTGACGTTAGACTTTTTCCGATACGCAAAGTGACATTAGTCATTTTTCATGGACGCGGAGTGGCGTTAGACTTTATCAGAGACAAAGTGGCGTTAGACTTTTGTAGGTTTGTTGAGAATCGCTCTTTCAATGCATGTATGCATGCAGCTTTCTCAATGCAGTCTTGAACTGATGGGGGAAGTGTGCTCAGATTTAAGACCTCGGGTTTGTTTGCGCCTTTGTTCGGATTCCTGCATCTTGGATACTCGGGAGTCTGGGCTCCTTACCACTCTGGAATGTTTGGTAGGGATCCACTGGAATATTTAAAGAGTTCATTTGGCGAGTGAAGTCGAATTATTGGTTAAAATAAAGTACCCATTTCTACCCTTCTGTTTAAATTAGATACAATGTAAAGATTCATTTCGGGTTGTCGTTGTTCTCTCTCGCCCTGAACTAGGACCAGAATAATGTCGGTTTTAGCTTTCGGTAAAAGAAAACTATTGTGCCGGCTTTGTCTGTCCTTCCGCACTTTATTCCAAGGTCTAGACCTTGCTTTATTCTATCCGCACTTTTTTCAGTCCGCACTTTTTCTGTCGGCCCTGAGATCTTAAAAACTACGTAGGATAGAGAGCTGCAAATTGGTAAGTTGATCATCCACCCTCCAATCATCAAACGTACTAAATTGTAGCCCTCTAGCCTCAGTAGTTTTTTTATTTTATTTTATTTACGGTTAAAGTTAGCCATAATCTTGCTTCTGTCAACGATATAGGATAGGCCACCACCGGCCCGTGGTTAAAGTTTCACGGGCCGCGGATCATACAGCATTTTGCCGAGACCACCGAAAGATATATCTATTTTCGGTGGCCTTGGTTATAAACGCTGTAGCGGCTGTACAGAAAACTCGATTGCGCCGAAGAAACTTCGACGCAATTTTTACTTGTATGGATTTGTAGTAGCCATAAAGGTTCTGGGTTACACTAGATCTGGTTGAACTGTGTAGCCTTAGATAAAAGACCCTATTGTTAATAGGGTTTAAGAGTTAGCAGGATGATGAATCAAGTTTCACAAGGTTCTTGGAGGTTATTCTTTTTAGTCGCTGAAGTCTGATGATCATTTGATCAGCATAACTTTTAACTTGAAGGGTTTGCTTTGTCCACTTATGTAGTTCATAGGAATAAAGCTTATTATCGAGTCTCCAGATTTTATACATGTAAATAGTGATCTGAAATATGTACTGAATTCCATCACAGAATCATTACCATTATGATTATACTGCTACCACCACCACCACCACCACTACTACTGCTACTACTACTACTACTACTACTACTACTACTACTACTATTGATAGCTTTCTTATGAAGAACTCATAATTATTATAACGACTGCTGCTACTACTTATAGTTTTCTTATGAATGACTTCCGTAAATGTCCCACATCGATTAGGATACACTAAAACTAGAATGTACGCTTTTAACAAGTCTCCATTTTTGGGTGACTGGTAATGTGTTATTGGAGATGATTGTCTGTGGTTATTGATATAGCTCTCTTGATGACAAAAGAAGACAAAACAGTGAAACGGAAATATATCCACAAGATAAGGGAAAATGATTATTCCGTGTGTCAACAAGCCTCTTTTAGGTACCCCCGCAGCGGGATAGATTATTGCTTCTCTTATGATGCACTGTAGGCATTATAAAAGGGTCTTTGCAGCGTTCCCTCGGCCCCCGACTACACCCACTTTTCAGCCCTTTACTTGACCTCCGTTCCCGCTTCCTTTCTTCAACCTTGCTGTCCAACCTATCTGACTATTATTTCTATTTGTCTCAGTTCCACAGTTAGGTCTTTGTACTTCATCTCCTTTATTTTCTGGATCTTTCATCTGGCTGTCCAGCCGCTCTAACTCCCTCTTTTCACTGTCTTAAACGCTGAATGGCCAGAAGTGCCCCTGTGCTTGGTTTGACAGCTAAATTTTCATTAATAAAATCGAATCCTGTGCATGAGTGGAGATTTGTGGAAGACAAAGCACAGGAAAGACATGAGTAGCGGAATGTTATTATTATTATTATTATTATTATTATTATTATTATTATTATTATTATTATTATTCAGAAGATGAACCCTATTCATATGGAACAAGTCCACAGGGGCGATGATGATGATCAAGATTGGGAGAGGTGTGGGGACATCCTATCTTAAGATGAAGTTCTTGCAGGATTCCTCAAATACAAACATTATCTGTATTTAAGAACGCAGGTTAAAAGAAAAGTTCGACCCTGCTGTATGGATGTACAAACACAAAACACACACACACACACAAAACAATCAGGCAAAAAACACGAACATCTTAACGAACATGTCTTGTCTTTATGTCTTCTGTAAAACACAAAGACATTCAACCTTGCTACATAGATATACAAACAAAATAAAAGAATAAATGACCCAAGAAATAAGAACGAAGGCAGACCAGACGTTGTTATCGTCCCTGTGTCTGGTTCCTCCATCGATTGGCAAGCGATTCGCTTTACATACTCCCAATTCTTCCTCATCCGTGCATCTCTCTCTCTCTCTCTCTCTCTCTCTCTCTCTCTCTCTCTCTCTCTCTCTCTCTCTCTCTCTCTCTCTCTCTGACGTTGATGAATAGCAACTTCTATTGGCCCCTTCCATTCTGTCAACAAGGAGCCAGTCTCTTGTCCATACATCATCTCCCCTGCCTATCAGCTGTCAAAACTACCTGTCAAACGGATTATGACTTGTCTCCATATTTGTCCGGATGGATTTCCACAGGAGGATGTGATGGGATGCTGGTGTTGATGATGATGGTCTTGGCCTTCAAGATGTGGCGGTGGGTTTGGAGGGGTTTAAGATGTGCCAGAAGATAGTTTGGTGTCTGTAAGTGTCATCTGATTTTCGGGAGCTGGACTGAGTTCGCCAGTTGTAGTGTTTACAATCGTTCTGTTGATCTTTGTGGTGGTAACTCTGGATAGATTTGCAGGATGGACACTTGTAGTAATGATATATATATATATAATATATATATATATATATATATATATATATATATATATATATATATATATATATATATGTGTGTGTGTGTGTGTGTATTTATATATATATATTTATATATTATATATATATATATATATATATATATATATATGAAGATAAAAAGACCCATAAAAATACTATATTTTTGGACCTTCTTATCTTCGTAATGTACTGTCGGATCACAGCAAAACAAAAACAAATTCATATACCTGTATATGTACAGTATATATGTATCTATCTATCTGTCTATCTGTCTGTCTATATGTATACATATATATATATATATATATATATATATATATATATATATATATATATATATATAATATATATGTATATATATATATAATATATATATATATATATATATATATATATATATATATATATATATATATATATATATATATATATATATATATATATGTACACCCCTCTCTCCCCTAGAGTAGATGGCTGCTGGGGCTCAGTAACCAAAGTCAACTAATCATCAAGTACTTACTTTACGCCTTAGATCAACAGTGGAATTTTTCGGCATTAAACCAAGCCGTTTCTCCCGGTCCCCTTCCTTCCCTGTGAGATCGATCTCGGCCCTCTGATTGGTAACCTTTGAAAGACGAGGAAGGGGGATGTCATGAAAGTATTATTCTTTGTAATTTATTTCTTTTCACTGTATTTCATTTATTCACTGTAATTTATTAATTTCCATTGTAATTCATTTAGTATTCATTGTAATTCATTTTTTTAACTTTATGAACATTAACATTGCAGGCATTCAGCTGCCGTTTGCTTTTAATTCAGTAAAAACTATAATGAGAAAGTTACCACCAAGATATTTTCCTTACAAGTAAACCTGTACATAACAGTAATGAGATAGTAGAAAAAAAAATGGCAAGCATTAACTAATATATTATTAACTGAATTAAAAAAAAATAAAGTGAAGAAGTTTCTCCATTATATTAGTGATTTCCATTTTTTTTACTATCTCATCACTTTTCTGTTATGTACAGGTTTCCTTGTAATCTAAATATGTTTATGGTTACCATCTCTTGAGGAAGCTTTTCTTCAGTAGCAAGGGAACTCACACCTATAACTACAGAACTGTACTGAGCTAAAATGGAAAACTGCAGCATCTGCAAAATTTTCGAAATCGAGATATGTCACCTATTGGGCTCGTGAAACAAAATACACAAGTTACTGCAGTTTCAGAATGATTCTTCAATGTTTTCCACGAGTATTTAGGAGGTCCCATTTGCAGTATCTGCAAAATCAGTATTAAGGCAAGGGAGTATCTACCATTTTTCTACGTTTTGTATTTTTGCAGATACTACAGTCTTCCATTTTAGGGCAGTATAGTGGAGAGACTGTACGGGTATAGCACGCTCTCGGATTTATAGAACATTGGCTCAGCGGTCGCCTCCTCCCTACGTAAAGCAAATAGATGGAGGCCACTTCAGATAACCCAGCTGCCACAAATCACGGTGCCGATACTAAAACATAACTACTAGGAGGGCAAGGGACTTTTAGGAGGGGCCAACTACGCCCAAATTTTAATTTACCTCGCCCTATCTCCCCCATGTTTCTCATTTGCCTTCTTTCCTCATCATGTTCTGTTTCAGTAGTCTTACCAACAGGTCATTCCTCTCCAACAGGCCACTCCTCACCAAAAGGTCATTCCTCACAAACAGGTAATTCCTTACCAGCAGGTTATTCCTCACCAAGAGGTCACTCTTTATCAATTGGTCATTCCTCACCACCTGGTTATTCCTCACCAAGAGGTCATTCCTTACCAACAGGTCACGTATCACCAACAGGTCATTCCTCACCAGCAGGTAATTTCTTACCAACAGGTCATTCCCCACCAGCAGATCATTCATCACCAACAGGTCACTCTTCGCCAACAGGTCATTCCTCACCAACAGGTTACTTCTCACCATCAGGTCATTCCTCACCAACAGGCCACTCTTCAGCAACGGTCACTCCTCACCAACAGGCCACTCCTCACCAAAAGGTCATTCCTCACCAACAGGTAATTCCTTACCAGCAGGTTATTCCTCACCAAGAGGTCACTCCTTATCAATTGCTCATTCCTCACCACCTGGTTATTCCTCACCAAGAGGTCATTCCTCACCAGCCGGTCATTTCTTACCAACAGGTCATTCCTCACCAGCAGGTCATTCATCACCAACAGGTCACTCCTCACCAACAGGTCAGTCCTCACCAACAGGTCACTTCTCACCATCAGGTCATTCCTCACCAACAGGTCACTCTTCAGCAACGGTCACTCCTCACCAACAGTCATTCCTCACCAACAGGTCACTCCCCACCAACAGGTCAGTCTTCAACAAGAGATCATTCCTCACCAGCAGGTCACTTCTCACCATCAGGTCATTCCTCATCAACAGGTCACTCTTCAGCAACGGTCACTCCTCACCAACAGGCCACTCCTCACTAAAAAGGTCATTCCTCACCAACAGCTAATTCCTTACCAGCAGGTTATTCCTCACCATGAGGTCACTCCTTATCAATTGCTCATTCCTCACCACCTGGTTATTCCTCACCAAGAGGTCATTCTTCACCAGCAGGTCATTTCTTACCAAGAGGTCATTCCTCACCAGCAGGTCATTCATCACCAACAGGTCACTCTTCACCAACAGGTCATTCCTCACCAACAGGTCACTTCTCACCATCAGGTCATTCCTCACCAACAGGTCACTCTTCAGCAATGGTCACTCCTCACCAACAGTCATTCCTCACCAACAGGTCACTCCCCACCAACAGGTCAGTCCTCAACAAGAGATCATTCCTCACCAGCAGGTCACTTCTCACCATCAGGTCATTCCTCACCAACAGGTCACTCTTCAGCAACGGTCACTCCTCGCCAACAGTCATTCCTCACCAACAGGTCACTCCCCACCAACAGGTCAGTCCTCAACAAGAGATCATTCCTCAGCAGCAGGTCAACCTTCACCAACACGTCCCCGTGTCTCATTCTTCTTGTCCCTTATCTTCTTCAGTCTTCTTCACGCGTTCCCCTTTGTCTTCGTAACCTCTCGAGTTTCATCTTTCTCTTCTTTTTGTTCTTGACCCTGGTTTTCTTCTGGTTAGAATATGATTTTATCTTTTCCTCATTTATTTTTTTGGGTCTTGCTCATATTTATTTATTTATTTGTTGTGTTATTTTTCGATTGCAACCTTTTTCTTAAACGAAAGTTTATGGTTTACGTTGGCCGACCTCGTCTCCGTTGCTGCTGGTGTGCTCTCTCTCTCTCTCTCTCTCTCTCTCTCTCTCTCTCTCTCTCTCTCTCTCTCTCTCTCTCTCTCTGTCTCGTCGTATAAGAAAGACTCTCGATCGTGGTCAGTCGCATCTGTGCTTTATTTTGTTTGCAGTGACCCTGATCTGTTGTTTTCGGTGCCTTTCATTGCTTTCTTTCTTTTTTTTTATTTTCTTGGTCTTCATGTGATGTTTCACCTATCCTGTGAGTATAGATTTTACTTTTTGTTTTAAAGCATTGTTTAGTGCAAAGTTTTGTTCATACTCGTTATGCGACTTTTTCATCTTTCTTTCAACTTCCCTATTACAAAAGTGATTTTATATCATCCTTTGTTTATCAAATATACTCCAGCTTATTTGCTAAATTCCCGGTAGCACATTAATACATTTCTGTTTCTCGGTCGTTTCGTAATCTTTTGCACATTTGCTTTATTAATTCCAGTAATATCAATTCCCAGCTTACATGAGCATTTTTTCTTTATTAAAAATGTATGCCATAATGGCTGTGCCCTGGAAGATGTATAATTCTGGAAGCTTATGACTAAGCCTTCCTTGTCAGCCGTAATCTTCTTGTTTGCCCATAACGCTTCGTAATATCATGACAGCGAGACTCCCACACAATATTTCTCCGAGATATTTGCGAAGGACAGTCTGTGATACCTACGCTTTTTTTTTTTTTTATTTATGATCCTCAAGTTATTGGTTCTTTTATTTTCAATGTCAAGAGAACACGTATTTCGGATTTATGTTTGGTTCTCTCTCTCTCTCTCTCTCTCTCTCTCTCTCTCTCTCTCTCTCTCTCTCTCTCTCTCTCTCTCTCTCTCTCCATTGATTTTTTTTAGGATGGCAGTATTATTGTTACTCTGTAAGAAAGTGTCGAATCATATTGATTGTTTTTCGTAGGCAGTATACCTACGCCTTGCGTATGCGTTTAAATTAATTTTAGCATTTAATGAGCTGTAGCAAAAGCCTACATTTTTTCGTTGTTAGGCAATAATTGGTTAATACTCCAAAGGTCAATAGGATTATTTTAATATCTAGTCCTGTTAGACTCCTTACAATGAAACTATCAGGTCAGTCAACATAAAAGTTGCTAAACTTACATAATATTTGTTCTCATTAGGACAGTGATTCATTATATGCATGGGTACTTGTCTCTACTGGTATTGATATTACGTATTGACGTCCTTTATCATAAAAATGTCCATTTATAACTACTGTGAAGATAACCGTGTATTTATATTACCTAAAAATAAAAATGCTATTCTCTTCATTAACGAAAATGTTTTCATCATTTAGAGGAACAGACTGCATATACAAGTTATTTTGCACGAAAACCATCATTCTGCTTATTCTGTAAAAAAAAAAAAAGAGTAATTACAATTAATTTGGAAATTGGTGGGCTCTTTTCTGAAACCTTACTAGGATGCGGATGGTTTAGAAATGATTATTCACACACAAACACACATACACATATGTATACAGCATATATATACTGTATATACACACTCGTGTATATATATAAGGTACATATAAAAATATATGTATATATATATATGTAATATATATGAGGATATATATATATATATATATATATATATATATATATATATATATATATATATATATATATATATATATATATATATATATATTGTGTGTGTGTGTATGTATGTAGAATCTACATACATACGTTATTGTAATAACCGCAGTGCCCTCTTAAATTCTCGTTTTCTTCGCACTTTTTGGGTACGCTTGGTATAAAAAGCCTGTGTATGTATATATGTGTGTATGTATGCATGCATGTATACACGCGTCCATTTGTAATCAGTGATATTGCATAAAGCTGAATCCAGTAATGTTAAGACTTGAAAGCTAACGACTTTGCCATATAAAACGAAAAAAAAAAATGTTGGCAAAGGCCTTTTATTGTGATTTTTGTAATTAGGCTACCTAAATAGCCTTCATTATTTTATTCCCAAGAGATGTGTCCACCTAAAATTACTCAGTAATTCACTTTACGTCATCGCTCATTCAGAGTACTACGATTAGGTTGAATTGTAGTACTTTGCCCCATTTTGTATTTACCTAATCACATTTCTTTGTAGCTCTTTGTTGTTTGTAATTATTTGTTGACTATAAATAATTGTCATGGACGGAAATTACTTGTGTCGTTAGGTCAAGTCATTATGCAATATGCGTAGGTGTCTTTTAGAGTCTTCTTGAAACTAGCGCATATATATTTTTTTTACCGACATACAGTATAATTAACGGTGATTAAAAATTATTGTATTTGAATTAATGAAATGATAAATAATGAATAAAATTTATATTGGTGTTAAAATAAGTTCGCTTTCCGCTCCTCTTTTTGAAACGTACTGAAAATAAACTGCTTTACTGTAGTCTTTCTATTTTTTTTCTTTTTTTGATAATGTAGTTCATTTGGCGTTTTAGGTCGCGCAAAAGATGCTTTCATTTTCTTCGGAACTAACTTGTGTCATTTCTTTGTTCTCGCGAGTCTTCTAATTGCTTGCATCATTAAGAGAATTACCTTTCGTAAGCGTAAGACAATAATTTTTTTATTCCTTTACATTCTGTTTATTATATGAATTTTGATCTCATGTGTCGATGTGCATGTTGTCTTCTTCGTTGCGTTGCTTTCCAATGTAGTAATATAAAATCCGAGGGGATCTTGTTTGTCCTTCCCCGGGTGACAGTAAGGGAGACGTGACACAGCCTCCCAGCCCCTGCAAACCGGTTTGTCCGCCCCGGGTGGGGCCAGGTGGGTAGGGAAACGGGAGGGTAGGGGAGACATCCACCCACCTCCTGCAAACCTGTTTGTCCGCCCCGGGTGGGGGCGGGGTAGGAAGGGGATCGGGAGGATAGGGGAGACAGCAGCCCAGGGTTCATGTAGTAATACTGTTTGGTCGTTGGTTTGGCTTGGTTAAACAAGATTTATGCCGGCACAGCCCTTGCCCAAAAGCAGGTGTGGTATGGGAGTGCCCACACAACGGGAAGACGTCATACACACACGTCGGCAAACTATCCCATACATATCACTAACAAGTTGAACACAAGTCAGGGACCGTGAGTGGAGAACGAACCTTTGTCAAATGCTGGATGATTGTGTGAAGCACTTACCAGAGCTACCAATATGTCGCTGACTTGTATTCAACCTGTTTGTGATGGGTGTGCGATAAATTGCCGACACGTAGTTGTGATATTTTAGCTGGTCCGCTGGTATAGTGGTTAGTGTCATGGCATGCCACTCAGACGTCCCGGTTTCGCGTCTCCCCGAGAGCGGTGAAAAATCACTGGCTCTGTATCGTGATCAGTTACTGCTGCAGTGTGGGGTCTGCGGTGGGAGGTTGAAACCAACATTCTTTGGAAGCTTGAATTTCAAGTCAGCCGTCCCTTTCGTGTTCTTGTTCCATGTGAATGGGTTCCATCTTCGGAAATAATAATAATAATAATAATAATAATAATAATAATAATAATAATAATAATAGTGTTGTTGCAATATTACTCTTGTGGATGTCTGGAAAATTGATTTGATTTCCAGAGAAGCTTTTGGTGGTGAGTTTTAGACTTTTCAATTGATGACTTAAAACTTTTGCGTTTTACGATAACATTTTTCTAAACTTAAAAAGATAGATTGTATAAAGAGAGGATGCAGTCAAATATACATATGTATATATATACCCACCGTACATTCATCATACATAAAGTATATAATTAGAAAAGAGTTCAAGATATTGTACATATGATGAAAGTTGATGTGTATAATCGTGAGAGAGAGAGAGAGAGAGAGAGAGAGAGAGAGAGAGAGAGAGAGAGAGAGAGAGAGAGAGAACAAAAACCGCTTCATCTTACGCTGTTATTCTTGTTATTTTCTGACGTACAAAAAAAATTGCAGACATGGTATACACAACCATTAACTAAAGATTTACGTCAATATTAAGTAATCAGTATTAAGTAACCCAGTGTATGGGTAATGAACTAATCGCCATTGCTTTCTACAAAGAAAGTAAATAAAAAAAAAAGACGCAAGAAGTCGGAAGGACGAAGAGAGCAACTTGGAAGTTTTTTTTTTTTTTTTTTGTGACCTCGAGAACAGAAGTAATATTTCGAGCTGTTGTATATTTCCCGCCGGGAGATATTTCCTTGCGAGTTGATATATTATCTGGCCGACAATAAATCATGTATATTGTTCCCTAAGATTGCCTACAGCTCCATCGACAACGAAAGATTAACTGAGAGAGAGAGAGAGAGAGAGAGAGAGAGAGAGAGAGAGAGAGAGAGAGAGAGAGAGAGAGAGAGAGAAAGGCAAGAGGAAAAGTTTGTTCTCTAGCCTGACATATTTCTTCTTTTTCTGCGTTCCATCTTTGGTCAGTTTTACATTACATTCATGTGTGTCAAAATAAACATTTATTCTTGCGTTCGGTCCAATTGTGTGCCTCCATTAGCATTACGATGAATAGGCC
>JANJGK010000007.1:21711321-21740188 GCA_039081455.1 Macrobrachium rosenbergii
TTTGTCAACTCTTTTCTTCGCACTTCTTATGGATTTTATTATTATTATTATTATTATTATTATTATTATTATTATTATTATTATTATTACTGAGTAATAAAAATCCACAATTATATAGTAAATGTATTACTATGCAATATATTTACTATGTAATAGTGGAATTTTATTACTCAGATTGTTTTTCACGTGACCATTATTATTATTGTTATAATTATTATTATTATTATTATTATTATTATTATTATTATTATTATTATTATTATTATTATTATTATTATTATTAAGATGAACCCTATACATGTGGAACAAGGCTACAGGGGCCACTGACTCGAAATTCAAGCTTCCGACGAAAATGGTGTTCATTTGAAAGAGGTAACAGAAGGTAACAGGAAATTCAGAAAGAAGAAATCAGTTATTGGAAAAGAGAAAAAAATGTATTAACAAATTAATAAATAGATAGATAAAAATGTACGTAAAGTATTAAAATATGAGGCGAACTGCTTTAGGGTAATAATACGTTGCATCTTTGTTTGAACCTTTGAAGTTCAATAGAAAAATGTGGTTGGAGATGTAAAGTAACAGACTTGGAATGGAATGTACGGATGATGCTGTTTGCTTCTGCAAATACACCACGAGATTTACAAAGCATGCTGAATAGAGTGCATCTTGTGTCTAGGAAGGTGGGACTTGAGATAAATCCAATAAATACAGAAATAGTTAGGATAGAGTTCCACGAAGGGATGGAGAAAGGATTCTTGAAGTTTAATCTTTCAGATATTTAGGAACAATGATTTTCAGTCCAGGTTCTCTTTGGTTGGAATTTAGTGCAAGATCAAAAAAGAGAAATCGAACAGTAGGCAGGCTGAAAAAAAATTGCAAATGAAGTGGGCTGAAATTGCTTACGAAAGTAAGATTATACATTTGTATGATTTCTATTGCTACATGGGCACGAATCTCGGTACGCGAATGAAACTGCAAAAGATTTTGTCGATTTGAAAATAAAGCTTAGATAAGAACATTAGGAGTCAGATGGCTGGACAGAGTGACTTATGATACCATAAAGGAAATTCCGGAGGTTCCATATGTAGGCGAGATAACTGATGAATGGGAAAGGAAGATGCCGTGGACATGTCCTTCTCACCACTCCAGGATTACAGGTTGCGCTAGATCAAGAGCCCCTGCCAGGCTTGCCAGCACAATGCTGGGTTAATCTAAAACTAACGCTTCAGGAGAAATAGTACACAACTGTGTCAGCTGGCCTTCTGTGGGCACCAAAAGACTTGTAAGGGTCAGACCTACTGGGATGAGAATTATGAGACAGGAATCAAGAGATTGGTGGAGATTAGTGGTACTGAAAGTGCAGGATAGGCCTGGGTGGCAGAATTTCGCAAAGGCCCTTCGCATCTCAAAGTTGGAGGCGATGATGATGATGTACTGGAAATTTCTAGAATATTCGCCATCAAGTTTACGGTGATGAAGAGTAAAGCGAGTTTGCAGTAATTTTAGAGGCAAATGTAAACAAAAGACCTTGAGCATAAGAAAGACGCCCTCGTCCCTTTTGTGCTGTGGCACAGAATATAAGAAAGCCACTGATTCAATCAATTTACATTGCTTCCATTTTTCTGAAATCGACCAAAGGCCAATAACAGGACATTGTTGAACGAAATTCACTGGAAACTGAACGGTAACTTTTAGCCTCGTTTTCCACTCAAGCCAGTTTTTCTTCTCTGTTCTTGAAACCGAATTCTTTGAAGCTGATATTCGTCTCATGTGATGAAAAGTCAGTGAAGGGAGTTTTGTTTGCCTCAGGATTTTTTCTCAGGGAAACTTTTTTTTTTTTTTGGAAACTTTTGATGAGGCTGTGTCAATCCTCCTCGAAGTGCATCCAGAGGTTTGTTCGAAGTGCTTATGTTCATTTTTATAATCAGAAATATTTCAGGTGTATGCGTGAGTTTTGCCAATTGAATAAAGGTGTGACTTATACATTGTGGTTAGGAGCAACCAGTCATCTTGTTATGCGTTTAATCACTGAAGTAGGTAGCGTCCTACAGGACTTGTATTTCTTGGCAGAAAGTACAGTTTTATGAAATAAAGTTTATAATTTACGAATCTGTAAATACAGTTAATGAAACAAGGATCACATCAACTTTTGAATATTGTAATTCAAAGTATCACATGTGAAAACATAGAACATTTTAATTTACCATACAGTGATGTTTTCAGAACATTTTCATATACCTCACAGTGATGTTTTCAGAACATTTTCCTTTACCATACAGTGATGTTTTCCTGACATTGAGAAAACTAATGAACATTTCAGTTGCTGTTATGAAAGACTTTTCTCAGCGAGCCCAAGAACTTCAGACGTTACCAAGTCATCTTTCCAATGGACTTCGTAGGGGATGTAGTGCCATCAATGCACCACACGCGGTGCACTGTAGTCATTATGTAAAATTCTGTGCAGCGTCCCTTCGGCCCCTAGCTGCAACTCCTTTCATTCAACTTATTGTAAGTCCGTTTGTATTGTCTTTCTTCCTTCTTACGTTCTACCCTCTCCTTACAATTGTTTCACAGTGCAACTGCGAGTCTTCCTCCTGTTACATCTTGAGGCCTTCTTTACTCTCAATTTCTCTTTCAGCGCTGAATGTCCTCGAAGGCCCCAGCTCATGGCCTTTGGCCTAAATTTTATATTCCAGTCTTTCCAGTGGAGATACAGTAATACCTCAGAATAGTACAAAAGACAATTTTGCAATTCATTGCAACCTTAGGCTCTCTCCATGTGTTTTTAAAAAACTGAAGTGGCTGTTATAGTGAAGTTCAAGTTCATCTTTCAGTACTCAGTGAGCTTGAAGCTGAGTATTGTTTCCCAGTATTCTAATTCCCAATAAATCCATTAACTCAATCATTTATTCCGAGCTAGGATTCAAGTTTTCGAGAAGAGTTCCGAGTTTATTCTGGAATTCCTGGAAATTAGGAATTCCTGGTAATTAGATATGAGAAAAGTTGGAATTCCAGGTGATGTGTATTGGGAACTGGATTGTGGAAAAGAATATTCAGTAGTGAAGTGCACTTGTCATCGGTTTTTTTAATTATCCTACTCATATTTTCTTTCTTAACTTCAGAACATTTGAGAATTAAACATCCCCCCCTCCTAGACTTTCCATCAAGGACGCTCCAGTTTTACAGGGATACATACTTGCCTAACAGAAGGACTTGCGTCCACCTCGCAGGGATACAGACTAGCCTAACTGAAGGACTTGCGTCCACCCCACAGGGATATAGACTAGCCTAACTGGAGGACTTGCGACTAGCCTCACTGAGGGAGTTGCGTCCACCACACAGGGATATAGTCTAGCCTAACTGAAGGACTTGCATCCACCTCACAGGGATACAGGCTAGCCTAACTGAAGGACTTGCATACACCTCACAGGGATACAGACTAGCCTAATTGAAGCATTTGCATTCACCTCACAGGGATACAGGCTAGCCTAACTGGAGGACTTGCATCCACCTCGCAGGGATACAGACTAGCCTAACTGAAGGACTTGCGTCCACCTCACAGGGATACAGACTAGCCTAACTGAAGGACTTGTGTCCACCCATCTACTCTCGCCCTAGAAACTTCCCCCCCCCTCCCCCCCAACCCCCGCCCATATCTGGCGCCAACTTTTGCCCTCTAAAATCTTCATAAAAAAACCTTGAAGGAAGAGATCTGCTGTTCTAATGTTGCCGTTAGACTTTAGAATTTATTCACTCAAAGGTAGTTGTGCACCTTAGGCGCCTTACCTGGAGTGAGGGACGATTTTGACCCCTAATGTACGACCATTACCTTTACATAAAGAAATGTATGAATCTTAACCTAGCCATGCCTAATCAAACTTAACCTAGATTACTGTTTTTTTGGGGGTTGGGCATGGGGAACGATTGCCTCGGAAATCCTTTTAGTTTTCTGTAAAAGAAAACTATTGTGGCAGCTTGGTCTGTCCGTCCGCCCTCAGATCTTAAAAACTACTGAGGCTAGTGGGCTGCAAATCGGTATGTTGATCATCCACCCTCCAATCATCAGACATACCAAATTACAGCCCTCTAGCCTCAGTAGGTTTTATTTTATTTAAGGTTAAAGTTAGAGATAATCGTGCATCTGGCAACGATATGGGCAGGCCACCTCCGGGCCGTGGTTAAAGATTCATGGGCCGCTGCTCGTACAGCATTATACCGAGACCACCGGTAGCCTTAATTATACGATGTACAGAAGACTCGATTGCGCCGAAGTAACTTCGGCGCATTTTTTACTTGTTTAACCTTGCTTATACTTCAGGTGGAAAGCACTGTTTTGCTTTAAATGGTATGGAGCCACAGGAAAAGCAAGAAAGCAATTATTGCCATTTTTTCTGTAGCCAGTGAGTGAAAAGTGTGTGCCACGATTACAGGACACACTTCTTCACCATCACTGGCGTAACGGGCTAATGCTAAAGGTTCAAGAGCAGCATTTCAGCATAATACGTTATACATTGCGCCCAGTCACCGATTGTCTTGTATGAATGCTCACGCTTCTTTGGTTACTAATTCCATCTGCGTGTGTGTATATATATATAATATATATATATATATATATATATATATATATATATATATATATATATATATATATATATATATATATATATATATATATATATATATATATATATATATATATATATATTGCGTGTGTGTGTGTATGTATGTATGTATGTATGTATGTATAATTAGTAACTTGTTCATTAGAACATTCAGTGACTTTTTATAATTAAATTATTTTATACGAATAATACGTTCGAATATATACACTAATGGTTGCTTGTATGTACGTATTTCGTATGTATGCGAGCAACGCATTATTAGGAAGAGCTTTAAACAGCACTTTTCTTTCTCATTATTTTTGTAATTAACCACATTTACTGAAACGATAACCACTGTTGGTTAATTTCCAGTTTAAGATCAGCATCGCTCATCGAAAAATAATCAGTATAAAAAAAATTATATAGATTTTTTTCTCAATTAGAGAAAGTGCTATGCCGAACTGAATTGAACATAGAATTTATGCTAAAGGCCAAGCACTGGGATGGGACCTATGAGGTCATTCAGCGCTGAAACGGAAATTGACAGTAAAAGGTTTGAACGGTGTAACAGGAGGAAAACCTCGCAGTTGCACTATGAATCAATTGTAAGGAGAGGGTGGAAAGTAAGATGGAAGAGAATATGAATGGGGGTAGAGTAAAAGGAACGAAAGGGGTTACTGCTAGGAGCCGAAGGCACGCTGCAAAGAACCTTAAGTAATGCCTACGGTGCACTACGTGAGGTGCATTGACGGCAACACCCCCCTACGCTGACAGTGCTGTGCCGAAGACATTTTTTGCAACGTATTGCAATTTTATCATTTCCACCATAATTTTATGCTGTTTATCAGGCTCCTATGACAAATTCAGGCTTATTTTTAAGTACTCATTGATGCGAAGTTTTAATTTTTTCCCCCTCAAATCCACATTGAATGTTTTAATTCAACCGTTCATACTTACTTAGGATTCACGATTGGATAAAAGTTCAGTGTTTTTTTTTTTTTTTTTTTTTTTTTTTTTTTTTTGAGAATTCCTGTTAATGCACACTGGAGTTCAGAACGAGGAAAAATATAATTTCGAGAAAACCTATCGGTTGCTGGTAGGTAGGATTCCCAGTAATGCATGATGGAATTCGGAATTTGGAAAAGAAATTCCAGGGCTGTAGCTATCGGTTTATCATAAGGTAAATGGATTTTAGGAATTTCTCAGATTCCAATTATTCTCTTACGCCAAGTCTTTCGGATATTTTTCTTCCTTTCTTCGGAGAGTTGGAATAATAGCGCTGCTTCGAGGCAGGTATAAAATTTTCGAAAGATAAATAATTTACTGCATGAATTGTTTTATTCAGCTGTAATTTTATATTTCCATGAAATTATGCATATATGCATATGAATTTAACCTGTGCATTTACAGATAATGTGTATTCATAATTACACATGCATGTATATCTTGACTAACAGTTTGCAGTTTCGTATCAAAAAGCTATGAATCCAGTGAAAAAATGAGATGGTATTCGCTGCTTTTTGTATTATTCAACTGATGATTCAGAATGCTCACCCAAATACACGATATATTATTCCACTGGAGTAATTAAATCCAAAAGAGGAATCGAACACTGAAATTCTGCACCGCGGGTGGAATTCGAACCCACACTTATATTGCAAAATATGCTTAATACATCCCTTGGTTCTGACAAGACTGATGTGAATATTTTTTAAAACAGAATCATACTTTCATGGGTTAAATCAACATACAATTTTACTGGAATGATTGTATCCTTGCCAAGGTTAGGTATTACTGAGGTTTTTAGTTTTCTTTGAAAGAAAACTATTGTGCCGGCCTATTATCTGTCCGTCCGCACTTTATTCTGTCCGCACTTTTTTCTGTCCGTACTCAGATCTTATTTTAAAAATGAGGCTAGAGGGCTGCAAATTGGTATGTTGGTCATCCACCCTCCAGTCATCAAGCATGCCAAATTGCAGCCCTCTAGCCTCAGTAGTTTTTATTTTATTTAAGGCTAAAGTTAGCCATGACCGTGCTTCTGGCAACGATATAGGATAGGCCACCACCGGACCGTGGTTAAAGTTTCATAGGCCGCGACTCATACAGCATTATACCGAGACCACCGACAGATAGATCTATTTTCGGTGGCCTTGATTATACGCTGTAGCGGCTTTACAGAAAACTTGATTGCGCCCAAGAAACTTCGGTGCATTCTTTACTTGTTTTATTTTGGGATGCACTGTATAATTGGTCACGTTCATTAAATCTATACATTGTAATTTTCAAAGATACTTATTGGTCTTGAGCAATTCTGTCTAGATTTTGTATTTTATGAATGGCGGATATAACCAGAATTGAGCAGATTAAACTAAGAGTTTGATATTTAATAGGAAAGAGGAAAGCAACAAAACTGCTAATTGTTACATTGGTAATATTTCTGGCAATAACAGTGCTAGTAATTATCAGCATTAATAAGATTGAGTAATAAGTAAAATATACGCCGAAGTTTCTTCGGTGCAATCGAGTTTTCTGTACAGCCGCTACAACGTATAATGATAATCAAGGCCACCGAAAACAGATCTATCTTTCGGTGGTCTCGGCATAATGCTGTATGATCCGCGACCCATGAAACTTCAACCACGGCCTGGTGGTAGCCTATCCTATATCGTTGCCAGAAGCACGATTATACCTAACTTTAACCTTAAATAAAATAAAAACTACTGAGGCTAGAGGGCTGCAATTTGGTGTGGGTGATGATTAGAGGGTGGATGATCAACCTACTAATTTATTGGCCCTCTAGCCTTAGTAGTTTTTAAGATCTGATGGCGGACAGACTAAAGTGCGGACAGAATAAAATGCGGACGGACAGACAAAGCCGACACAACAATTTTCTTTTACAGAAAACTAAAAACGATCAAAACGAAAGTTCCTTAATGTGGAAGATATTCCTCGGAGAGCTTTAACTCGAAAGGATATTCTCATAATGGAAGAACTATTTTTCAACCCCGCTTTCAACTCTCGGTATGAAATTCCAGTTCGCCGGAATTGTCAGTCAAACTCAGCGTCACGACACGAAAATTCCCTTTTTGCCGGATTGATTCATTAATCCACTTGATTCCATTGACGGCGGTGACATTGTTTGAGGAGCTTCTGATCTTCCCATTATGTCAGTCTGTATGTTTGTCTGTCTCTCTCTCTCTGTCTGTGTGTCTTTCTGCATGTTTGTGTGTGTGTCTTTTTGTCTGTTTTTTCTGCGTTTGTGTGCCTTGTCTGTCTCTTTGGCTGTATTTTTGTTTCTGCTTGTCTGTCTTTCTGGCTGTATTTTTGTTTCTGCTTGTCTGCCTTTAGTCTGCGTGTGTGTCTTCTCTGTTTGTGTGCCTTGTCCGTCTTTCTGTCTGATTGTTTGTGAATCGTCTTGGCTGTCTTCCTGCTGGTTTGATTGTCTTCTTGTCTCTTTTTTTCAGTCTTGGAGCCTGGTAGGGTCCCGTATGCACTAAGATGTATCCTAAATTTGACTTCAGATCTTGTTTAAGGGTTGTTTGGACATAAAAAAAAAAAACTTGGTCGCATGTTCCACAACTGGGCTGTTTTCCGCCATTTTGAAATCCAAGATGGCCGCCTGACAAAAATGATAAGTCAATAAATGACCAGAATATGCTCATTATGCATATTATTTCAAAAATCTTGAATAGGAGAATAATAATAGGATGGTTTGACATGAATCTTTACCTGATAAGAATATAAATAAAAAAAATTAAATTATAAGAAATTTATATACATAATTGTTTATCTAAGTCTCCCAGTACTGTGCGGTAGTAAAATTAAGCAAATAAATCATACACTTGTGTAACGAACTATTAATTGTTTGGAAAAAAAATCACACTCTCAAACTTTCATTTCACATTCCACCATTAAATCATCTTCACTGTCTTTGGAATCATTATGACTCTTTCTTACAATATTATTGGATTGCTACACTGCCCACTTACATCACACTTATAGAATTCATAGCAACTAATGTCTGCTACACGGCAAGGACATACATTTGACTTAAAGCATTTTTTACAAGAGCATGGAAATGGAAAATCGGTGGGTTGATTAGGTTCAGAAACAATAATTGGTACCAGGAAGTCGTCTTTCAAAATGTAACCATAATCTAGTGGATTCAGTATACCTATGGTAGCTTTGGTGGCATTTGTCCAGTGATAACATTGCAAAAAAGCTCGCTTGATATGAAGCTGTATGCTATTTGAAGTTGGAACAAGTCTTTCAAAATTGTTTTTAATGCTTTTATGATGGTACAGAAAATATCACAGCTCATTGAATGTATCTATGTTGACTCCACCAATGGCTCGGGCAAGAAACTGCTCTGCCTTGATTTCCATATCATGAGAAAGTTCTTTATTTTTTCCAGAATCCTTGACTGACTCTATTCCACCTTGGTCTGCTGCCTTGAATACAGCAAGTTTCGTTGAAACCTTGCCGGTCGTGTCACAACCACTAAGTGCATGGACAGCTGGAAGTACAGAAACTAGTGCTCTTGACATTGTCAGTACTAAATCATGGACTGGCAGTGCCCTTTTGGTGTTGGCTTGTCCACAAAGGACCCATAGCTCTTCTAGACCACTGAATTTCCAAGTTTCACTGAAGTGGTACAGTAGACATACTAAAACATCTGTATCTGGTGAAGCCACTATGACTCTTGAATAATTCTGTGCAGGTGACATGGTTGGTATGTAACAAAATTCTATCATCAGCCTCTTTTTATTTTCTTTTAATTTATATCCTTATCTGATGAAAATTCATGTCAAACCATCCTATAATGTATTCTCCTATTCAAGCCCTTTGAAATAATATGCATATTGAGTATATTCTGGTCATTTATTGACTTTTATCATTTTTGTCAGGCAGCCATCTTGGATTTGAAAATGGCGGAAAACAGGCCAGTTGTGAAACATGTGACCAAGTTTTTTTGTTTTTTATGTCCAAACAACCCTTAAACAAGATCTGAAGTCAAATTTAGGTACATCTTAGTGCATACGGGACCCTACCAGGCTCCATGACTATTTCGTGGGTGTGTTTTTCTTGTCTGTCTTTCTGACTGGATGTTTTTGTGTCTCCTCTATTTTTGTCTGTTTTGTGTCGTCTTGTCTGTCTTTCTGCCTGTTTGTGTGTCCACTTGTCTGTCGTTCTGCTTGTATGTGTGTCTTCTTGTCTGTCTTTCTGTCTGTTTTTGTGTCTCCTCTGTCTTTGTTTGTTTTTGTGTCCTTTTGTCTGTCTTTCTGCCTGTTTTTGTGCCTGCTTGTCTGTCTTCCTGTCAGTTTGTGTGTTTGTATGCCAGTCGCTTTCTTTCTAATTTGTATGTCTGTCTCATTTCATCTCTTTACACTGTCTTTCTGTCAGTTTGTGTCTTCAGTTTTTATCACCTAATCAGATCTGCTTCTTCTTCTTCTTCTTCTTCTTCTTCTTCTTCTTCTTCTTCTTCTGTTGGTATACTAGTCTCCTTCTTTCTTTCTTCTTTGTGTGTCTGTCTCATTTCTTCTCTTTGCTCTGTCTTTCTGTCAGTTTGTCTCTTCAATCTTTTTCGGCTAATCAGATCTTCTTCTTCTTCTTGTTCTTCTTCTGTTAGTAGGCCAGTCTCCTTTCTTCTTTGTATGTCTGTCTCATTACTTCTCTTTACACTGTCTTTCCGTCAGTCTGTGTCTCCAATTTTTATCACCTAAGCAGATCTGCTTCTTCTTCTTCTTCTTCTTCTTCTTCTTCTTCTTCTTCTTCTTCTTCTTCTTCTGTTGGTATGCCAGTCTCCTTCTTCTTTCTTCTCTGTGTGTCTGTCTCATTTCTTCTCTTACACTGTCTTTCTGTCAGTTTGTGTCTTCAATTTTTATCACCTAATCAGATCTGCTTCTTCTTCTTCTGTTGGTATGCCAGTCTCCTTCTTTCTTTCTTCTTTGTGTGTCTGTCTCATTTCTTCTCTTTACTCGACCTGGTGAATTAATCAGTCTTTAATCATTGGCCCTCATACCGTGTTCGGCCTAAAATCCTCCGTCCTAATTATCCCTCTGAACTTTTTCCTCTTCCCCCGAAGTTCCGGGGAAGTGAAAAAGAATGAAAATGAGACGAACCCATTAAAAAAAAAGTTTTGGCCAATGGACATTTTCTTTTTAAAAAAAGTTTTCAGTTCGCGCCCCAAATTGACATTTTTTTAAAGTTTTTTTTTCTCGTCGGTTGGGACTTGGATTTTTTTTTGGTTCCCTTTTTCGTTTTTTTTTTTTTTTTTTACTAGAACTGGATTTCGTTGATTCAGTGTATTTACGGTATAAAACTCTCAAACGTTTTATTCAAACGGCGTTTTTCCCCCGTTTCTTATGTTTTTCCAATAGAGTGCAACTGTTTTGCTATGTGGCAATTTGTGGCAATGCTGTTTCCCTCGGTTGCTTGTTCTGTGTTTGTCCGTTTTCATTGCAGTAATGATTTTATGCATGCACACACAAACACACACACACACTATAAGTATTTATATATATATATATATATATATATATATATATATATATGTATGTATTTATATATTTACATATTTATATTTATATGCACTTATGTTGTTAGTATTTATTTGGTTTTGCGTGTCTTCTTAATGTATTGGTAATCATTTTGAACGTATTTCTCTGATATGTCTGTAAGCTCTTTGTAAAATGTCTTCGTATTAGTCTTTGGTCTTTTGTATGTGAACATGTGTATGTGTATATATATAGCGTATGTAGAGTCATCTAAAATATATGAATATCTCTTTACAATAGGTATTTAGTTGACAGTTGCACTACCACTAATGAAGGAAGAGCCTCAGAACAATCAAAAAGAGATTAATGTGAGAACTCTGATCTTTGTCCTTTTTCTAGGCTTGTACCTACTTTAAATATTCTTATCACAGTCTTCAAGTACCTTCGTCGGGTTTCTTTATACCTGACAACGCTGAATAGATCACATCTCTTGCTAAATTTTCCTTTTCCTTTTCCTTTTTTATAACGACATTTTAAACGTGTTGATGAATTATGGACCCCTAACACCAGTTGTCTTGATCTTGGAGGAAGCAGCTGACCCCACCAGAGTTGAGGAAGTGGGTTATCCGCTTAGTAATATTATTTTAATACAGTATTTTGCATTTTTAGTTTTCTATAAAAGAAAAGTATTGTGCCGGCTTTGTCTGTCCGTCTGCACTTTTTCTGTCCGCCATGAGATCTTAAAAACTACCGAGGCTAGAGGGCTGCAAATTGGTATGTTGGTCATCCACCTTCCAATCATCAAAGATACCAAATTGCAGCCCTCTAGCCTCAGTAGTTTTTATTTTATTTGAAGTTAAAGTTAGCCATAAGCGTGCATCTGGCAGCGATATAGGACATGCCACCACCGGACCGTGGTTAAAGTTTTTGGACCGCGGCTTATACAGCATTATACCGAGACCACCGAAAGATAGATCTGTTTTAGGTGGACTTGATTATACACTGTACAGAAAACTTGATTGTGCCGAAGAAACTTCGGCACATTTTTTACTTGTTTCACATAATTATAATCGGGTAGTGATGCTGATGTTTCCTTAGAAAAGCACCTCTTAACCTCTACCTTTTCCAGTCTTCTCCTTCCCCTCAAACCCTGTTGTCCAGTAATGCCATTAAGAGTTCCGGGATGTTGGTGTGGTGTACTTTAATTGGAACTTAGCCATGGACCTTTTCTTCTTCCAGGTGTCACTATCACTTCCTACTTTTGCTACGTTCAACAAAGTCTGAATTATTTGTCAATATTTCAGGTGTCAAGGGTGTTGAGGCTGGTACTTTAACCGGTGCACGTGTAATTGAGGCTTGTCCTCTACCCACCACCTGTGCAAGTAATTGAGGCTTCTAATTTCCCGGCACGCGAGCATTTGAGGCTTGTTCTTAACTTGTGCATTAGTAGCTGAAGCTTGTACATTTCCTTGTTAACTATTAGGGAGATTTGTACTTGACCTGTGCACAAGTAGCTGATGCTTATAATTTACCCCCGTGCACTGTTAGGGAGGCTTTTGTCTTTACCCTGCACACTATTAGCTTAGGTTTGTACTTTATCCTATAACTGTTAGAGAGGCTTTGTACTTTATCTTTGCACTGTTAGGAAGGCTTTAACTTTACTCTGTGTACTGCTAGGGAGGCTTGTTCCCTATGGCATTAGTAAGTGAGACTTGTACTTGACCTTGTGCACTAATAGTTGAGGCTGGTACTTGAAGATAATATTTGCTGACATGGCTGGTAGTCTAGACTTGTCGACTATTAGGGAGGCTTGTACTTTGCCTTGTTAACTATTAGGGAGGCTTGTATTTTAGCCATGTTAACTATTAGGGAGGGTTGCAATTTAGCCAGTTAACTATTAGGGAGGCTTGCAATTTAGCTAGTTAACTATTAGGGAGGCTTGTAATCCAGCAGTTAAATATTAGGGAGGCTTGTACTTTACCTTGTTATCTGTTAGGGAGGGTTGCACACTACCTAGTTAACTATTAGGGAGGCTTGTAATTTAGCCAGTTAACTATTAGGGAGGCGTGTAATTTAGCCAGTTAACTATTAGGGAGGCTTGTACTTTACCTTGGTAACTGTTAGGGAGGCTTGTAATTTAGCCAGTTTAACTATTAGAGAGGCTTGTAATTTAGCCAGTTAACTATTAGGGAGGCTTGTATTTTACCTTGTTAACTATTAGGGAGGCTTGTATTTTACCTTGTTAACTATTAGGAGGCTTGTATTTTACCTTGTTAACTATTAGGGAGGCTTGTATTTTACCTTGTTAACTATTAGGGAGGCTTGTATTTTACCTTGTTAACTATTAGGGAGGCTTGTATTTTACCTTGTTAACTATTAGGGAGGCTTGTATTTTAGCCAGTTAACTATTAGGAAGGCTTGTAATTTGGCCAGTTAACTATTAGGGAGGCATGTACTTTACTCGGTTACCTGATAGGGAGGCATGTACTTTACTCAGTTAACTGATAGGGATAGGGAGGCATGTACTTTACTCAGTTAACTGATAGGGAGGCATGTACTTTACTCAGTTAACTGATAGAGTGAGGCATGTACTTTACCAGCTGCACTATCATTAGGATTGTTTCGATAAGACAACACGTACTGGTTCACACTTTTTTTTCGTAGGGAAATCCGACGTAGGTATATTATACGAAGCTCGCATTCTCCATAGAGATCCACATTGATTGAAGGCTTTCAGTTAATTGCCAATATTGACTTGTGCAGTGATTTAAGTAGCTGCATGCGCAGTGTCCCATGGCCGTTAATTTTAGGATATTGGCTTTTTCCATATTTATGAGGTCGTGGGTTTTGTCTCTTTTTATTTATTGCTTATCAATAGGTGATTGTACATCTTCAGGTATGGTGTGAAACGGTCAGTTTGTTATTTCGTTTCTTGGTGGCGCTTTTCGTTTGCAACCCGAGAGTATTGTTGTGGCCCTTGAATACTGGGTGAAATAAGACGTAATTGGTGAAATGTGAAAGTAAATAGAATATGTGAAAGCTTATGCACACATATAAAATATATATATATATATATATATAATATACATTACGTACATACATACATATATATATATATATATATATATATATAGTGTGTGTGTGTGTATTATATATGTGTGTGCGTGTGTGCATTTATGCATACACACTTATATGTATATATATAAATATATATTACATACATATATGTGTGTGTAGTATATAAAGCGTCCTGCGTAAAATATATTTTTTATCAAGAAAACTTGTGAATATCACGCAGTGCATGTGTCGTAGGACAGAAAGTTTTCCCTCGCCAAATTTTTTTTATTCTCCTCTCTCTCTCTCTCTCTCTCTCTCTCTCTCTCTCATGCGACACATCCTTGAAACGTGCGCCCTGCTTGTAAGTGTCCAAAGTGGCGTCAAGTATCTGTATCAAAAGATGTTCGCAGTCACCGAGAGCCTTTGTCGGCTAGGATAACAGGTACATGACCCTCCTTTGGATGCGGGAGATACCCCAGAAAGTTTGAAGACTCTCTCTCTCTCTCTCTCTCTCTCTCTCTCTCTCTCTCGCCGAGGAGGAGTAGGAGGAGGGGGAGGGGCAGGGGAAATGGAAGAGGAGGAGGAGGATGGGGTAGGGGTAGGAGGAGGAGGAGGAGGATGGGTAGGGGTAGGAGGAGGAGGAGGATGATGGGTAGGGGTAAGGGAGGGGAGGGGAAAGGGAAAGGGAGGAGGAGAGGGGAAGGGTAGGAGGAGTAGGAGGCGGGGACAGGGAGGAGGAGGAGGAAGGGTAGGGGAGGGGGAATGGAAAGGGAGGGGGGAGGAGGAGGGGTAAGGGGAGGAGGAGGAGGAGGAGGTGGTAAGGGGAGGAGGAGGAGGAGGAGGGGGGAAGATAAGGAAGAGGAGAGTAGGGTAAGGATAGGAAAAGAGGAGGAGGAGGAGTGGAAGGGAAGGAGGAGGATGAGGAGGAGGAAGGGACGGGAGGGGAGGAGGAGAGTGAAGGTGAGGAGGAGGAGGTGGAGGGAAACGAGGGGAAAAAAGAAAATAAAAGATAAAGTGTCACGCCTTGAGGGCAGTGATGCTGAAGATGTCTTACTTTTCAAGGAGGCAACAAGACAGAGGGAGATGGAGAGAAGATAATATTTGCTGACACGGCTGGAGAGAGAGAGAGAGATTGTATGAACCTTATTTTTTCTTTTTTTTTTGTTTCACTACTTTCGATGTGAAAAGTGTTCTTCTTAGGTGGAACTGGTAGGCTTGTAGAGAAATTAGTATTAAATACTCTGATGAAAGCAGCCGATGTTTAATCCTGGGAATGTTTTTTAGAAATCGAGAATGGGTGTATCTGAGGGTAATACTTGTCACTGAAATTTTATATATATAGTATATATATATTATATATATATATGTGTGTGTGTGTGTGTGTGTGTGTGTGTGTATGTAAGTGTATGTATATATGTATGTATCTGTAGCAGCCACAAAGACCTCGTAACTTGATTTGTTCAATTAATTTTTTAAAAATTTCCCTTCAGAAATTAGCAGAGACCATTCAAAACTTAATTATTTTCCTAAAATGTTATTCTGAACGTACAGATGCAGATGAAATTATATGTCAGTATTTTTATCATTGGTGTTTATTATATAACAGTTCCTCTTCTGAAAAATTTTGGTGACTTGGTAAGCAGCAGTGAGTATTTTATCATTGATGAGTAAGTGGGAGGGAATTATAGGCACAGAACTGAACATGGCCTGGTAATTGTCAGTAATCAGTCATAATTTCTTTCTTTACTTACATGGCTGAACAGTGGCTGAAATGGAGATTGCTATCTTACAAAAACTGATCGTTATGTTTGTATTAAGGGTGACTTTATAGCAGAAATTAAATCGATGTCTTCCTCAGTGAAAAAAATATTTCCCATTTTGCTTTATACTTTCATCCGAAAGCCGAGATTTTCCAAGTTCAGAATCGCCGTTGTCTTTTATTCGAAGCCGACGTTGATGATCGCAGATGCCAGACTCAATAAATAAAAGATACAACCGAAAAATTTTTGAAAAATAAAATGGACTAGTTTAGAGACGAAAGTTACAGAATGCGACGCAGCGCTTGAGTCATTGCTTTGAAGAAAACATTTCGGTGTCTCGGGAAATATTTCTGTATTTTCATTCTTCTTTTGGCGAGACTTCATACATTTCCCTCCCTCATTTATATCAGGTCCTATTCATCACCGAGGGTGTGACATTTTTCGAAAATGCTGCAGAGGGACGATTAGGGAACGTAAATTTACTTTCTTGTCAGACGCGCATCCCATATAAAGGCCACGTTTTCAGTTTCTAAATCCTCGCTCGGGCTTTAATTCGGCGACTTGTCATGCATGATGTTATTTCTCCTGTGTTTTTATTAACGATCGAAGCCTGATTGTGATTTTGGTTAATATTTTGTTTGTATCATATTCCTCTTTTTTTTCTGTTGTCGGTCTGTAGCGCCCATTAATTTATCATTAGTCCATAATCTTAGTTTTTAGAGTTGTCTGAAAAGAAAACTATTGTGCCGCCTTTGTCTGTCCGTCCGCACTTTTTTCTGTCCGCACTTTTTCTGTCCGCCCTCAGATCTTAAAAACTACTGAGGGCTAGAGGGTTGCAAATTGGTATGTTGATCATCCAACCTCCAGTTATCAAACACATCAAATTGCAGCCCTTTAGCCTCAGTAAGTTTTTATTTGATTTAAGGTTAAAGTTAGCCATAGTCGTGCTTCTGACAACGATATAGGCCATGCCACCACCCTGGCCGTGATTAAAGTTTCATGGGGCCGACGGCTTATACAGGATTATCTCAACATATACATATACATGTAATATATATATATATATATATATATATACATACATACATATATATATATAATATATATATATGTGTGTGTGTGTGTTTGTGTGTGTATACATATTCTTACAAGTAATATATATTTATATGCATGTATGTATGTATATATATAATGTATGTGTTTTGCTTATGTGTATTTTGAACTGTATATGGCTTATTCTGCCGTTTTTTTCAGATACTAAAGCGTTCCATATTTTTAAGTCAGTTTTTCTTAGTTTTTATAAATAAGTATTTTAATCATCGACCTTTTTGTAACTTATCGGTGAAGCAATTTGAATGTAATAACCTGGACCAGAAGGTTCTTGTATAAGTTGAAAGAAGAAGAAAATACAAATAAACTAGAAATAATGTAAGTGAATTAATCGTATCTTTAACTGTTCATGAAAACTGTAAATAGAAGACATTATCTTAACAAAGATCGGTTTAAATTTTCAGGCAAATGATGTAAGTTAATTATCATATTTTTAGCTGTTCATGAAAATTCAAATGTAAGACATTACACTAGCAAAATCCGGTATAAATTTTCCGGTTAATGTTCCATGTAATAATTTAAAATATTATGTAATCACTTAAGTAATTTTAAAATTATGTAATAATTTAAAACAGCTTTTGTATAATACAAAGAAATAAAAAATTGAGTTTCTCGTCCATTACTGAAAGAACTGACGTGCAGTTTCGAAGGGCGTCCATTAAAATGCAAGAGAAGGTGATCGGCGTCTTGGGAGTTAATCATTCTAAATTGGATCACATTGCATAAAAGGAAACGAACCGTAATGAAAAACTAATTTTGGAAGGAAATAATAAATGACTGCCTTGAAAAATTAATCTGTCTTTTGTTGCGGAATGTGCAGTAATGCAAGGGTTAAGGAAAAGCAAGGTATTACTGGCAAGCATTTATATAAATTTTTTGTGAATCAGGATCTTTCTCACACAACATACATACACCCAGACACACAGTGTGTGTGTGCGTGTCTGTGTGTATGTGTGTGTTCATGTACAGCTTGTTCGTATCGTAACCTCAATATTTAAAATGTATTCAGGAAGAATGCATTTTTAAGTAATTCGGAAAGAACTTTTCCAATAATGTTGACAGTAACTTGACATCTCTAGAGATTTTTAGCACATCATACAAAATGAATAATCATTATGTAGGATGTAAAATTAAGAAAAAGAGTCTGCTTTATATTCACAACCCTTAACAAGTGAAAAATGAAGTTAACTCCAGAAATTTCTCATCGAAAGGTTTTGTTTCCTTCTACGGAAGGAAAAGAACAGAGAACTCATACGTTCTTAGACAAATATATAGAAAAAGGCGCTTTCCTGTTCTCCTTGAAGGGGGGAACCTGCGGCCGGGGGAAGGGGAGACGGGCACTAGGAGGGGGGGGGAGGGGGGTTTATGTGTTACATAATACATCAACAAAAGGGCGTTTTTTTTTATTCATTCCTGTTGGACCGGAATCCGAGTCACCACGCGCGACAGAACCTTTTTTTCCGTCAATAGCTCACCCTTGATACCTTTTCATATAGTGTTCTAAAGGGGGACTCGGGAAATAAAAATGTTCCAGAGATATCGTGCAGTGTAGAGCGGAGGTCCTCTTGAAATGCTTGAATGCTGCTGAAGAGTCAAATCGTTCTTTAGCAATCCTCTCTCTCTTCACAGTATACACAATCGTTTCTTTCTCTCTTCTCTCTCTTCTCTCTCTCTCTCTCCTCTCTCTCTCTCTCTCTCTCCTCTCTCTCTCTTCTGCTCACAGTCGTCTCTCTTTCTCTCTCTCCATATACACACAGTCGTCTCTCTGTCTGTCTGTCTGTCTGTCTCTCTCTCTCATACAAACAGCCGTCTCTCTCTCTCTCTCTCTCTCTCTCTCTCTCTCTCTCATACTAACACACACACACACACACACACGGCTCCCCCTTTTGGGGCGGTGTAAATAGAAAGAGATACGCTCACATAATACAGAAGTTTTATACATTGAAATCGTTGCTTCACAAATCAAGTATATTGAAAGAACATAAATTAACAATAAGGTGAAGTGATTGTATGTTATTTGTACACACATTGACTTAAACAGATTGAAATCGTTGCTTCACAATTCAAGTATACTAAAAGAACGCGAAGGTGAAGTAATTGTGTGTTATTTGTACACACAGTGACTTATCATTATGAATATAATGTTCATTATCGTGGTCTTGTGGTCAAGCACTTGCCCTTTCAACGAGAGAACCTGGGTTCGATCCGTGGTGGAGGCCAGTCGTTTTTAGGTGCTACCAGTAAATCTCATTGTGTCTCTGCTAACTGAAGCAGAGATTCATGTATATAGTATTTGATAGACTGTGGAGGGTTGTGGCGAAGGCGTGGGGCTGGCAGCCTCATTCCCAAAATATTCGGAGATAGCGGGGGTCGGGGAGGAGTACCTTCCTTAGTCGGTCCATGTAATAAAATAATTTTTCAATCAAAATTTTTACTTCTTAGATTTCTGTTGTTGTTCCATTTATATATAAAAAAAACTTGATTAAGCGTAGAGAAACAACATTCTTTGGCACCCAACCTCATATTCTTATACGTACTTGCATTCTGCAACGCAAGAAAATAAACAAACTGTTACTCCATATTTTCTTTACTTCCTTTATTCCTTACATTCTCCACTTCCTCGCACTGAATCCACCATCACACTTGAGCCGACCCCTGTTAGGGGAGACGGCTTACAGGGTTGACAAAAGAATATACACTGTATATGTTGTATTTCCGTCGGATTTATTGGATTAGGTATAGAGCTAGTTTGTGAAGAAATGGATGTTAAAATGTATCGAGTGATGCGAGCAAGTAGGTGTAAAATCAGACCTGATGCGTTGAGAGAGAGAGAGAGAGAGAGAGAGAGCAAAAATCCACCGTATGCAAGTGATCAGATGAGCTATTGATATATTCCCTGAAAGAGAGAGAGAGAGAGAGAGAGAAAGTTGGGTTAGGAAAATGTCAGGGAAGGAAAAAGGAGAGAGAGAGAGAGAGAGAGAGAGAGAGAGAGAGATTGGGTTAGGAAAATATCAGGGAAGGAAAAAGGAGAAAGAGAGAGAGAGAGAGAGAGAGAGAGAGAGCGAGCGAGCAAAAATTGACCGTGTGCAAGTAACTAGCCGAGCTATTGATATATCCCTGAGAGAGAGAGAGAGAGAGAGAGAGAGAGGGGGGGGGGCAAAAATTGCCCCTGTGCAAGTGACCAGGTGAGCTATTGATACATCCCTTCCACTGACCGAACTGCGTTGAAAGCAAACCCAGTCATCCATTAATGTCAGACTATTTATTTGTTATTTTTTTCAGAATTGGTAAAATAAAAAAAAGGTTGACTGCGGATAACGTTCTGAAATGATTCCGTTTTCTGCACGAGTTTCTATAAAAGGTAAAAGGCTATTAATTGACGATCTGCTAGAACCCAGGTTTTAGGCAGTTGCAATGTCAGCAGTTTAGAGAGTCAATCATAAAATTGTGCTGTTCACAAATTGAAATTATAACAGCTGGCAGGTGACCCGGGTTTGTTGATTTAGTATCTCTCTCTCTCTCTCTCTCTCTCTCTCTCTCACACACACACACACACACACACACACACTGCCCCGCGGGGGGGTAATGCCGTCAGTGCACCTCGTGCGGTGGCACTGTAGGCATTACTTAAGGTTCTTTGCAGCGTGCCCCTTTCCTTCCTTTTACTGTACCTCCTTTCATATTCTCTTTCCTCCAATTATCTCTTAACAATTGATTCATTGGGTATCTGCGAGGTTTCCTCCTGTAACACCTTTCAAACCTTTTACTCTCAATTTCCATTTCAGCGCTGAATGACCTCATAGGTCCCTGCGTTTGGCCTTTGGCTTAGATTCTATATCAACTCAACTTAATTCAACACATAAACTGAGTAGACAATGGTGTTATTTGCTTCAAGTTTAACTGAAAAAACTTTTATATCCTGTTTCCTCAAATTGAAGTAATGGAAAAAAACTATTTTAATCAGCTTGATTATCTCTCATCGACAAACGTGAAAACAGGAGATCGATCATGATCAAATAACGTACGTAAGATATTGTTTGTAAGCATCTTTTATTTTGATAGTGCAGCTTTTCCTTTGTGTGTGTGTTGTTTTTTCCAACATCATGTTCGTTCTAACACATTTTCAAGTTATCAAAGTCGTTAATTGCTAAATATCGTGTAAGTCATTTCACACACGCACGCACACACACACACATATAATATATATATATATATGTGTGTGTGTGTAAGTAGATATATATTTATGTGTATATATGAAAATATATGTATATTATATATATATATATATATATCGTTTAATTGCTATTCTTCTCTTTAACTTCTTGAGGAATGAAGCTGTCTATAAAGTGCTACTCCATTTATATATTCAAAGAGAGTTGACTCGGGTGATTATTGTTTCCAGGCTTTAGCAGAGTGCAAATGTGTCAACCAGTCATACCCAACTTTCAGCTGTTCCCTGTTTCTATCAATTTAAAATAATCGGAAATGTCAGAGAAATATAGAAATTTAAATGTGAATTTTCAGAAAGCGGGAAATGAATCGTGTTAGAAAAATAAGGTGAAATATAAAGCAGTCCAGATGGAAGTCGTTTTTCATCAGAAATAAAAAAAAAAAACCCTTTCCTAAAATTCCCTTTCCCGCATATGAAAATATTAATCCGTAAAATCGCGCCATGTTTGTGGAGGTTAGCGAATATGTCCAGTGAACTGTATTCTTGCAGTACTGGCTTGCAGGCTAAAGGTTTGGCGAGAGAGAGAGAGAGAGAGAGAGAGAGAGAGCAAAAATTGCCTGCGCAGAGATGACCAGGTGGGCTATTGATATGTCCCTGAGAGAGAGAGAGAGAGCAAAATGTGCCTGCGTGCAAGTGACCAGGTGAGCTATTGACACATTCCTGAGAGAGAGAGAGAGAGAGAGAGAGAGAGATTAAAACTGAATATTCACAGTAGAATATTTGCCCTGGTCAGGTCACATGAGGAGGACTAAGGAATCTCTTTAAACGTGAAAGGAATTAGAATGTAAACAAGCGCCCTTTGAGATTAATCTATGGCTTTAGTTTTCTGTAAAAGAAAATTACTGAGTGGCTTTGTTTGTTCGTCTGCACTTTTTTCTAGCCGCACTCTTTCTGTCCGCCCTCTGATCTTAAAAACTACTGGGGCTAGAAGGCTGCAAATTGGTACCTTGATCATCCACCATCCATTCATCAAACATACCAAATTGCAACCCTCTAGCCTCGGTAGTTTTTATTTTATACAAGGTTAAAGTTAGCCATGATCATGCGTCTGGCAACGATATAGGACAGGCCACCGCCGGGTCGTGACTGAAAGTTTCGTGGGCCGTGGCTCATACAGCATTATAAGCTGTACAGAAAACTCGATTGCGCCGAAGGAGCTCGGCGCATTTTTTACTTGTTTTGGGTTGCACCTTGTTTGTTCTAAAAGACAGGACTTTGGAGATAGAATAATCATCATTAGAATGTTTATAACATAAGTAAGTGGTAAGGTAAATGGTTTCGAAAAGTGAACGGTGATTACCAACGGTTAAGTGGTATTTCGGCATAGGAAGTACGGAAAAAGATAAATTACAAACAATGGGTTTCATAAGAAATCCGGTGAAAAAATGAATGATGATGGTTATTCAAGAGTCTCATTCATCAGCATTGATTTTTAACTGGAAACAATTTAAGAAAGAGAAAGTGAATACGCAACAACAGATTCAGAACGGATGTCACCCAGTCGAGTCAGAAATAGAAATCTGTGCAAGAAAAGAAATGAACTGTGGAATTTTCAGGCGGCAGTCTTTCATTCTTTCCTTCTGAGATTCTTTAAACAGCGTAAATTTATCGCCAAGAGGAAGAAAAGAAATGTGCAAAAGAAATCGAGAGATAGTCTGGTGGGGGAGAAATTGACCTGCTCTTTAGAAATAAGAAACTTCTTTTTTTTTTCCTCCGCATAAAAAATAAAGAAAGATATTTCCATGAAACGCAATACCACTCCGAAACTTTTTTATATTTTTCTACCCCGGACGTTTTGCACCGGCGTGAAATGTCATGAAAGGAACTGTGGAGCAGTGTGCTATTGAAGCCTAATGCACCTCGGGGCTGTTTGAAGTTTTCCCTGATAACTGCTGAGTCAATTGAATAACGTCCTGTTAAGCCCTGATCATGTGGACCCCTTTCAAATATAACTGTGTGATAAGTGAATCTAATGACTTGTCGATGAAGCAGGTATGCTGAAGTATTTCTGATGCACACGCGTGAATATGCAATAGTTTTAGTTTTCTGTGAAAGAAAACTATTGAGATGACTTTGTCTGTCCGCCCTCAGATCTTAAAAACTATAGAGGCTAGAGGGCTGCAAATTGGTATGTTGATCATCCACCCTGCAATCATCAAACCATACCAGGTTGCAGCCCTATAGCCTCAGTAGTTTTCATTTCATTCAAGGTTAAAGTTAGCCATAATTGTACTTCTGGCACCGCTATAGATACCAACAACACAGGCCACCACTGGACCGTGGCTGAGTTTCATGGGCCGCGGCTAAGAGTTTCATGGGCCGAGGCTGAAAGTTTCACACCAGCATTATACGCTGTACAGAAAACTCGATTGCGCCGAAGAAACTTCGGTGTATTTTTTACTTGTTTTCTGATACATTTGGTTTCATTTGTAATCTATCTGAATGACTATGGTCATTTTTGAAGTTTTCCTGATGCCACTTTGCAGTCTTCATGCCACACCTGGTTGTGTGTGTTTACTCCTAGTAAACAGAAATTTATTTGCAGCCTTCCTGGTACTTTTTATTTTTATTTGGAATCTTTATATATCTGGGTCCTAGTTGAGAGTTCCAAATATAGCCGAATTTCTCGCAAAATGGATCTTCTTTTTTCATCCCCCCAGATACACACGATACATTTATGGTCTCTTTGATACACCTGGCATACTTATGGTCTTGAAACCACCAAATCGGGTTTAATGGATTACCTGAGTCTATGTGGTGTTTGTGATCTCATGGGTCTGTGTGTAGTCTGTTTTATGCAACATGGTTTGTGTATAGCTTTATTGATGTGATTAAGACTTCATAACAATGTTTCATATACCTGGCTTATTTGCAGTTTTCTTCAAGTATCTAGTTCTGTTTGCAGTCATCCTGATGCTTCTGCCAGCATTTGCAGTTACACATAAGATTTCATTTTGTAATCTTGAGACTCATGGTGCTGTTGGTAGCACTCTTGGTATTCACAGGTTTATATTTATGGAACTATGTTCAGTGATTTTGCTACGCGCCTAGATAGATATATTGATTAATGGCAAATAATTCATTAGAATTAAAAACGTTGCACTTAATCTCCTTACTGCCCGTTTATATATAAATTGTATTGGCAAGAAATCGAAGACAGTGGTTGGTTACATTTTGATTTATATTTTTAAGTTTTAGGGCTGGTTTAAAGCAAGTTATAGTTAGAAGGGTATCCGTATGTGATATTGGGCATAGGCTCTCTCTCCTCTCTCTCTCTCTCTCTCTCTCTCTCTCTCTCCACTATATGTATGTATATATGTGTGTATATACAGTATATGAATGTATATGTTTGTGCAAGATTATATATAGAATTAGTCTTACTATATAGGTGTGTGTGTGTGAGAGAGAGAGAGAGAGAGAGAGAGAGAGAGAGAGAGAACCAAAAAATTTCTACCCTTGAGGAAAAAAGAACAGAGGCTCTAGCTACGGGAAAAAGGGCTTTCATTGGAAAAAGAAAAAAAAACGCGACAGCCCTTTTTGTTTTGTTGCCTTTTGTTTTTGTGCGAGCAACACTTTACAAAATCGGAAAATAAATAGTGAACGCTGAATTTCCGCAGGAAAGTGCATCTCGGCATTACTGCCATTTTCCAATGAAGGGCTTTTAAGTGCTTTTAATCATCGAAACCATCTAATCACTCTATAAGCGGTGAGAGCGCAACGCTTCTTTCTATGTCAGTTGTGTAAGTAAAGGACAGTAATTAATAGTAATTTGTTGATGCTTTCAGTGATGAGTTTAGCAAGTTTAGTCTGAGCTTTGCTGGATTAGGGTTATATAATTTTTTACTGATTTGAAAGAGACAAGTTTCATTGCTATCTTTTCATATATATATATATATATATATATATATATACATATATATATATATACATATATATATACATTATATATATATATATAAAATATATGTATATCTATTTATCTGTATTGTGACTGTAACTTCCATATAATAATTCACTTTTATACCATTTGGCAAAGCAGAATTTTCGAATGATTGCTTTTAAGTACTTATTAGAATGCAAAGCCCTATCATTTAACTTCCTACACACACACACACACATATATATATACATACATATATATATATATATATATATATATATGTGTGTGTGTGTGTGTGTGTGTACGTGTGTGTGTGTGTGTGTGTGCGCGCAGTAATTAGGTAAAAGATTGACATTTTTTAATGTGAGAACTAGTGAAAAATTGCAGTTGTTTCAAAACAGTTGCATTTTCTAACATATTTTGCTGGTCATATATGTATGTTTTCTTCTACGTGATTAAATTTCGCCTTTATTCAGTTACAATTCTCTTCTTTTTGTATTTCAGCAATCCATATGTGAGCACTGTATTCTGTAAAAGCTCTGAATATGTTCATTGCCCATTTTGAATAATCATGAAATAACAGAAAATTACTGTATGAAAAAACAGAGAATCAAAAGCACACTAATTAGTCGTTCATTTAATGAACTGACGCTCGTCTGAGTATTATTATGACAATGCTTTTTTGTTAAATATGAGAAACTGAAGTGAATATATAATAAGACTGAAAAAAAAGATTTTTTTTTAAATCACCAAATAAATTTTAGCAGAACTTTTATTTTTAATATTTTCAGAATATGAAAATATCAGAGAATATTGTTAAATGTTATTACAAAAGTAATTGATATCACTGGATAGCGACCAAATTCTGAGCACAAGTAAATGTGAATTCTTCCTGAAAGTCACAAAATCGAATGAAAGAAAAATTGAAATTATTCAAGAAATCTTTAACGTTGATTGAAGGGAAAATAATACTCAACCATCAAATCGAGTTTCTGATTTTTATAATTTTTTAAGAAACACCGAATAGAATGCAAAATGTCCTTATACCAAAGAGTGGAATTTTACCTCTGGAAAAGTAGAACTTTTTCTTCTTGCAATTCAGTTTCCTTTGAGGTACAAAATACCTTTGTGCTACCCGATGCCTTTCCAACATTTTCGTCCTTTTCCGTTGAGGCCAGTTGAATAGTGCGACGAGTTAAAAGCACACACGCTTACACATGCACGCGTACACACACGCACGCGCGCGCACACACACACACACACACATATATACATATATATATATATATATATATATATTATATATATATACAACCTGAATCACGAAGATATGGAACGTGATGAATATATAAAAAAAGACAAAATCCATGAAGGAAAGGGAAACAATGGAGTACTGCAAGACCTTTCAACTTCTTGTCCTTTACTTAGTATTTAATACATATACATATGTGTGTGCATGTGTTTGTGTGTATTATCTACTGGTCACTTTTTTTGATCAAATACGTATGCCTTTGTAAACGTTCTTCTTTTGGATCTTCATCTGACTCTTAGGCTTTATCCAAAGTGTGAAGACGCCAAGATGTGGCATTGTGGTTGGTATAGTTATTCACATACACACTGTATTATACTCGTGTATGTATATATATATATATATATATACTTATACCTACATATATATATATATATATATACGAGTATATATATATATATATATATATGCGTGTGTGTTTGTGTTTGTGCTCATGCTTCTGGTACCCACAGTTGCGAGCTCATAGCTGCAATTGGCATTCGGAGAAGAGGTTCATATGCCATTTAATGTTCATTTCCTCCTTTCAGCGAGTCCACATTCTTTCATTAGCTGGCCATCAGCTTTGAGGTGCCTGTTGAATGTATCCTAAACCGTTAGTATTTGATGGAGCATCTGAGTTTAGGTTCTACAGCTTACTACCACTACAATAGCAGCCCTAATGCAGTAAGTGACCTGACGTGTTGGTTGCCCTTTGATGTCAAGGGACAGAGGTTCATCCATCAATTTATGGGCATTTCCAACCCCTCCAGTGGCTGTCCTCTGAACTGGGATATGGTGCAATCAGATCTCAAAGCCTTTTTCACTTCATAGGAATTGGGATATACAATTTAGGCCAAAGGCCAAGCGTTGGGATCTATGAGGACACTTATAGTAATTGGGACATAGAATTGAGGCCAAAGGCCAAGCGCTGGGGCCTATGAGGTCATGTGTGGGAATTGGGATATAGAATTTAGGCCAAGTGCTGGGACCTATGAGTTCATTCAGCGCTGAGTGGGAAATTGACAGTAAGAATGTTTGATAGGTGTAACAAGAGGAAAACCACGCGCTTATAGTATGAAACTCGTTAGAAAGGGTGGAAAGTCAGATGGAAGAAAGAGAATATGAACGGAGGTACAGTAAACGGAATGAAAGAATTTGCAGCTAGGTGCCGAAGGACGCTGCAAAGAACCTTTGCCTACAGTGCAGCATGTGAGGTGCACTGACGGCTCTACCCTCCCCTACGGGGTTGACACTTTATAGTGCAGGATTGTCAAAGTAGTTTGACTTAACACACTGAGGACTTTGCTCCTTTCTACTAATGCTTACCAATGATTCACTCTTTTCATTAACCTATTTCTCTCTCTCTCCCTCTCTCTCTCTCTCGATTCTTACTACATGACTAAACCATCTCAATACAGTCTGTTCCCATTTTTACTTTTTCTTTACTTTTTACCCATTTTGTACGTTCACATTTTTCATCCCTTCAGTTTTCTTATGTCACATACACTAACAAATAGTAAATATCAGCATTCGTTACTTTTTTCCTCTCATTTTCATTACTTTATGGATTGTGGAAGTGATGTGTGGAAGGTTGAATAAAAGAAGACAGCAAGAAAAAAATTTAAAGCTGTTGAGATGACTGTTATGTGTAACATAAGTGGTGTAACGTTAAATATTAACATTTTTTACCTGTTTTCTTTCGTTTTCAGTACTATATGGATTATGGAATCAAACTGTGGATATTGAATAAGAAAGAATGCAAGAAAAAATTTAAAGCTGTTGAGGTGAATGTTTTGGGTAGCATATGTGGTGTAAGAAGAACCGAAAAGGTTACAAATGTGGAAATGTGTAGGGAGTGGCAAAAATTGATTTAGTTGGAAGGGAAGATCAGATTTTATTCAGATTGGTCAGTCATGTGGAAAGAAGGATTGGCGATAGGTCGATGAAAAGAGAATATGATTCAGAAATTTATTCATTGTAGAAGGTGAGGAAGACCTGGAAAAACATGGAAACATCTGAGTAGCTGAGCGGTAGTGTCCTTAAAGTACGGGAGTGCGTGTAAGATGGAGTTGAGTGGCGCAATGTGCAGGGGGCGGGGTATCGAATTCCTCTTGATGAGCTGTTTGTATAGGATTGTGACACGAATCATTTTGTGTAATTTTTCTGCACGGGGATTCATCAACAAGTGTGAGTATTGCCGTGACCAGGGTCACGATTTTTCTATGGAGCCACACTGTTATAAGTGTAATATATACTGTATATATATATATATATATATATATATATATAATTATATATATATATATATATATATATATATATATAATATATATATATATATATATATATATATATAACTGAATCACGAATCACGAAAATATGGAACGTGGTGAATATATATATAAAGACAAAATCCACGAAGGAAAGAGAAACAATGGAGTGC
>JANJGK010000007.1:21742788-21765288 GCA_039081455.1 Macrobrachium rosenbergii
AGGTAATCTTGACTGTGTGAGGTAGAATTTGTTTTTTGTATGTGTGAGGTAGAATTTGTGTTTTGTATACATAGTCTTCATAGTTATTATTTTTCGAATTACCCATGCACAAATCCCTGTTGGCACCTGTTTATCACAAGATGTTAAATTCTGAAAATTATTAATTGAACCCCTTATGAATTGTTCACTTCTAAAGTTGTCTCCTAGTCTGGTCCCCGTATTGGGCGTAGTGTCGTCAGTGCACCTCATGTGGTGCACTGTAGGCATTACTTAAGGTTCTTTGTGAGCCCTTTGTTGGCCGAACCGGTTGAGCTTCAGACTGTCATTCGATGGGCCGGAGTTCAATTCCCGCGGCCGGCTGATGAAGAGTTAGAGGAATTTATTTCTGGTGATAGAAATTCATTTCTCGCTATAATATGTGGTTCGGATTCCACAATAAGCTGTAGGTCCCGTTGCTAAGTAACCAACTGGTTCTTAGCCACGTAAAATAAGTCTAATCCTTCGGGCCAGGCCCTAGGAGAGCTGTTAATCAGCTCAGTGGTCTGGTAAAACTAAGGTATACTTAACTTAACTTAAGGTTCTTTGCAGCGTGCCTTCGGCCCCAGTCTGCAACGCCTTTCGTTCCTTTTACTGTACCCTCCTTTCATATTCTGTTTCTTCAACTTGCTCTCCACCTTCCCCTAACAATAGTTTTATAGTGCAACTGCTACACCTTTCAGACCTTTTACTGTCAATTTCCATTTCAGCGCTGAATGACCTCATAGGTCCCAGTGCTTGTCCTTTGGCCTAAATCCTATATTCCAATTCCTGGCCTGGTTGGGATTAACTGGCGAAAATGTAAATTGATTAATGAATCATTCATTTTGTTGTGCTACGATATCTGTTACTAAAATGTTTAATCTGTGACCGAAATTTAAATGTAGGTAGTTCGAGTTTAGTCAGTGTATTGTCCTAGCACTTGCTCTTGTTTTTTGAACAGTCTTATAGAATAGAATATAGAATTTTTGGCAAAGCAAGAGCTGGAACCTATGAGGTCATTCAGCGCTGAAACGGAAGCTGACAGTAATAAGGCTTAAAACGGTGTAACAGGGGGAAAACCTCGCAGCTGCACTGTGAAATAATTGTTAGGGGAGAGTGGATAGTAAGATGGAAGAAAGACAATATGAACGGAGGTGCAGTAAAAGGAATGAAAGGAGTTGCAGCTAGGGGCCAGAAGCGACGCTGCAAAGAACCTCAAGTAATGCCTACAGTGCATCGCATGAGGTGCATAGATGGCGCTACCTCCTCTACGAGGTGAACAGTCTTATAGCTAAGTCAATAATGATACATTATGTTCGTTCGTTCGTTTTAGATTAAGTCAGCCTTGGGCTGGCACGGGCTCTGTCTCTTGGGCAACCTGCAAAATGCGTTTTGAGTAAACATGTTCCTCGATGGCTGTTGAAAGTCTGTTTAGTTCATAAAAACTTAAGAAGTTTTATGGCTAGATAGATCAGTGCAGCTGGTAATTCCTGAGCTGGAATTCCTTGGTGCCCCCGAGCTGGGAGGGTCCTTTTCCCCTTCAGAAAAGAATAAGTCAGGTTCCTTTAGCAAACTTATTGGTAGAAATTGGTTGAAACCCTGTTATTATAGATACGAGTTCCGGTGCGTAAAACGTAAGGTTTAGATGTTTTGCTTTTCATTCTGTGTTTTTTTTGATGACTGCGTGGTAGAGACAAGTGTCTGGAAACATAAACACTCATTTGCAATTAAATATGTCTGAATCTTTAAAGTCCCCTTATTCATGAAAAGTAACTACTGCCATAAAAAATGTCAGTGTACTGACTTCAGTTACATTATGCACTTGAAGTCGGCAACAGTAAAGGACATTAATGAGTGAATGCAGGTGGAGTTTATATCAGCGAAGAGGTAAGAAAGAGTCGCATTTCATTTCAAACGTTGCGCTTGTCGTGAATTATAACACTAAGATAAAGAAAAAATGTTAATTGTTTCATTTATGTGTTCAAGGTTAGATATGGTAGTAATGAGAATATGATACAGAAAAGTTATCACCCACCCTCATCCATGTGTTAGATGTTAACTCGAATTCAGAAATAGAAAATATGAATCGTCTTATTTATGTTCCTAAAGTTAACAGCAGTAATAAAAATGTCTGTACGTTTGAACTGAACTGGGACAGGGGTATTGATATAGGAGAAAAATCAACTATTAATATTTTGAAAGTCGTGACAGGTTAATTACTTTAATATTATTATCTGGAATGAAATCGTCATTAATGCTGATATCTAATTAAGAATTAATAATATTCCAGAGATTATTAATACAAGTGAAATTGTCAGGAATGGACGAACTGCATAGTCCCCACACTTTTCCTTCGATGAATTTCTCTTTGGAGCAAACATACTTCCTAAGCTTTTTCGTTAGTGCTTAGAGTATTCATTTTATTTTTTATACGGAATATTTCCTCATGCAAATTTCTCATATCGCCTTCCTTTAATCATCTGGATAGGCTTAAAATAAAATCCCCCAGAGAGCTCATTGATATTCATGAGGACCTTGGATCATACACTCCGGATACCACTAAGCCATGAGACTGCTCTGAGAACTTGTAATATATATTATGTGTGTGTATATATATATATATATATAGTATATATATATATATATATATATATATATATATATATATTATATATATATATATATATATATATATATGCTATATAAATATTGTATGTATATATATGTATATATATGCTATATAAAATATACAGTATATGTATATACACATAAGTATACATACACACACACACACACACACACACATATATATATATATATATTATATATTTGTGTATGTATATTTATCTATACATACATATACTTTTATATTGTATATAAGCATATACATATATATATATACATATATATTATATGTGTGTATATTTTTATGTATTTCCCTGGATTTCTAGATTTGTAGAATACTTTTACAGGCCGGCAACGGAACTTTATTTATTTGGATTTGGAAATATGACCTTACGTTAAGGGAAATCATAAAAGGAAAAGAAAAGGGGGATGATTCACATGAGCTTAGGGCTCTACTTCACATGGGAATGTTACGTAAACACTTTGGTTAAATTAAGTAATATTTACAAGAAAAGAATCAAAAGAAAATGGTTAAATGAATTATTAGGAGGCTTGCAAAGCCTGAAGATCTTACTACTGGAGTCTTGAATGGTGGCAAGGCACAGTCCAAGATGAGTCCACAGCAAATTGGTCCCTCTGCAAAGGAAAATAGAACACATACAATGACTCGAGGCTGCACTGATGGTGCCAAGGACTCGAGGAATGAATGAACAGTTTACACTGGAGCACAAAACACTGGGAATGGCACGGATAAAATGGCACAAAGGATAGAGAGTAATACTGGCACTCAATAAACACTTCTAATGGCAAACTGTCGTGACTGAAAGGTCTTTACTCGTACTTTACCTTAGGGGAAAGCGGGTCTCATGGAGCGGTCTGTTCGAGGATGACTGTAGAACTGGATTCAAGTCCGGAGTCTGGTGTGGACAGAGGGGTAGGGGGACCTCTCAGCAACTTATAGCCTAGCATCCTCCCACATGTGTACAGCTAACTGCAAAGATCTTCCTGTCCAAGCTCCTTTTAAGGCAGCAACTGCCAAGTGTAGGGGGCCCCCAATGTTGGGCCCCATGTGGTGACCGGGCTGAAGTTGTGTCATTTTCCAGGTGTTCCGACCATTCTGCTGGTATCTCCCCAGGTATCCTGTGGAAAGACAGTTCAGCCAGCTCAATCTGCCTTTAGAATAGTTGTTTTAAGCAGCTTAGTTGGGGCTAAGCTGCTTAAGGGAGTGACAATCAGTCTCTTATTCTTGCCCCTTTCAACTGTGACATCTAAATGTCTGTCCCAGGTAAAGGAAGGCGGACAGATCGGAATGTTGATAATTTTTATGTGTTGGTATCTAGGTCAACTGGGGTCGGCTACACAGCAACGATTCTACTCTTGATAAACTAAGGGCAAAGTAAGGGTCAGCTACGTGGTGACTTCTTGTTACTTATAATAGCTCCCCATAGAAGAAAACATATGCACCCTTCATTCTGGGGTGTGCATGTTGATATTCAAGAAGTCGGCAAAGATGCTTTTACTTTACTTTTCTCCCCAACACAGTATTGAAACGATGCTTTACTTTACTTTATTCCCAACACACATTAATGTTAATCTACTTTAACATGGCACATTAATTTCCTTCAATTCTAAGGCTATACGTTACTTTAGGATTACGAGGTCAAGGTAATTTGAGGCGGGTGAGGTGACAAAATTTAAGAATTAATTTACATATAAGTTCCTTAATTCTAATGAAATAGCAGCATGTGGTTAGTTTGCACTGAGTGCCTAAAGAATGATCAGGGGAAACGACTCGTTCTCACCTGATATCTTAAATTCAATCAAAAGGTATCAAAGGGCTTCTACATTACACATATTTGGACAAAATTGATACAATGAAAAGAGAGGGGGGAGGGGGTTGAAATGAAGTTCCTTGAATTACAAGAAGGCAGGGTGAACGTGCCACCACCATCTGGCTGGTGGGCCACGCCCCTCTGGATTAAAAGTATTGGCTCAGAACCGCTTTGGGTTTTCTTGCCCCTGAGATGGAGTTTTGGGCGCTAGTAACACCCGGGGGTGTTACTTGCTATGCTGCCGAGATAGGACATTGGCTGTTTGTTATCAGTGCCCTTGATGTACCCAGTTCTCCAGTTATAGTCCTGGAGATCAAGGCACCATCGCATTAAACGTTTATTCTGGTTCCTAAATGTAATTAAGTATCATAGGGGGTTATGATCAGTATACACTGTTAGCGGGAAAGTGTGGTCAGCATGGTGTGACTCAAAGTGTTTCATCGCCAGTACCATTCCTAGCAGTTCCTTTTCGATGGTACTATAATGAGTTTCAGCTGGTTTCAATTTCTTAGCATAATATGCCACTGGGTGCCTAACTCCCTCTTTCTCTTGGAACATCATTGCTCCGATACCGATGTTGCTGGCATCTACTGCTAGGCAAAAAGGCCGTTCGTAGTCGGGGGTATGTAGGACCGGTTTCAAAATTAATACAGCTTTTAAATTATCATAAGCTCTTTTGCATTCTTCTATGCACCTGAAGGCCTGCTTTCCCCGGAAGAGGTTTGCGAAGGGGGGCAGCAGCATCCGCGAAGTTTGGGATGAACCTGCGGAAGTACTGTACCATCCCAAGGAAGTGTTGGGCACCCCTTTACTTTGGCGCTAACCGTCCATTTCCGACTTGATGGCCCAAGTATGTAATTTCCCGACTCCGAATCGGCACTTTTTAAAATTTATTACCAAATTGGCTTTTACCAGGGCAGTTAAAATTTGTTCTAAGATCATTAGGTGCTCTTCCCAGGTGCTGGTGTAGGTGACAATGTTGTCCAAGTATACCACACAGTTCTTTATGACCGCCTGTACCTCGTTCATCAGACAATGGAAACAGCAGGGAGCATTTTGAACCTGAATGGCATAACTTTGCACTGATAGATTCCGCTAGGAGTTATGAATGCTGTCCGAGGGCGCAACTCCTTAGACAGCGGGACTTGCCAATAACCCTTCTCCAGATCAATCTTGCTTAGATAGGGCACTCCCTAGGCTGTCTAAGCAAGCCTCGATCTGGGGAAGGGGGTAAGGTTCCGACTCCGTCGCTTCATTTAGCTTTCTGAAGTTGACACAGAGTCGATCTCCACCGCCCTCCTTAGGTACTAGAACTACTGGGGAAGCCCAGGGGCTGCGGCTGTGCTCTAAAAGGCTGAGGTCGAGTTGGAGCTTGACCTGCTTCTCGATCCCATGGGCCTTATCCGGGTTGACCCGGTAGTATCTCTGGGCTATGGGTTTCACACCCTCTGTGATCTTGATGGAGTGCTGTAACACGTCCGAGCACCTAAGGGTGTCTCGGACGACTTGCGAGTTTCGGTGTAGTAACAGGCGGATATCTTCCCTGTGGGCAGCAGCGAGACTTAGGGTGATGACTTCCAGGTTCTCGAGGATTTCAGAGTTAGTGGTGGGCGTATAGGCCAGGGCAGCAGTGCTAACTACTGCCTCGGGGGTGGATGTATCATCTTCAGGTGTCTTCTCACTACGGGGCTAGTATGGTTTCAGGAGAGTTATATGGAGCTACTTGGCCCTCTGTTTTCCACAGTCTACTAAGCAAGTCAAGTCCCCACGCTTTCCCAAGATTTTGTGGGGGCCCGAGAAGTGGGTTTTGAGGGGCCTCGTGGTGCCTGTCCGGAGTACAAGGACCTGATCTCTCATCTCAAAGAGCGGGAGTGGGCAGTCCCGTCGAATTTTATCTTCACCCGTTCTTGGGTGGCTGCCTCTGTGGCCTGGGCTACCACCCAAGCCTCCCGAAGGTTTTTCTGAATAGTAGGTAATACTTCCGCCCAATCCGTGTGAGCGGGGTCTGCCCATGCGTCATATAATATGTCAAGCGGCGCCCGGGTGGAGTGAGCATACAACAACTCGAAGGGGCTATACCCGGTTGTCTCGGGGGGAGAGTGGTATATGTCAAGCGGTGCCCGGGTGGAGTGAGCATACAACAACTCAAAGGGGCTATACCCGGTGGTCTCGGGGGGAGCGTGGTGGGCACAAAAAGGACATACGGGAGGTTGTCCTCCCACGAGCCACCTCCCTCGTGCTCCAGTTTTTTGAGCATCGTAGATAGCGATTGATGGAATTGCTTGATGATTCCTTGGTTCTCGGGGTGGTAGGGCATTGAGTTAAAGTGCTTGATTCCATGACTGGCCATGCTGTCACAGAATTCTTTCGACATAAAGTGTCGACCCTGGTCTGTCTGTATCGTGGCAGGGAATCCGAACCAACAAAAGAACTTCACTCCGGCCTTCACCGCATTTTTCGAGCTCTCGCTCCTTACCGGAATTGCCTCTGGGTATCACGTAAAGCGGTCAATGATGGCAAGCCAATGGGCATTCCCTGATTTACTTTTCATCCTCCCCTGCAGAGTAAAATAGTCAATGACGACGTCCCTGAAGGGGATGCCGGCGGAGGGGATATTCCTGAGGGGGCCCTTGGGACTACCTCGTTTGGGTTTCTTGCCACCTGGCATGTGGGACAGAAGGCAGCAAATTGCTTTACACTCTTTCGGATGCCGGGCCAGTGGAACTTGCTCTCGACGGCACGCCCAGTGCGAGCGACATAGAAGTGCCCACTGATGCTGTCTTGTGCCAAACTTAGCACATCCCTCTGTAGGGTCAGGGGGACTACCACAAGTTTATGGCGCACCTAGGATGGCTCGTTTGGCCCCCGGGTTACTTTGTACAGGAGGTCATCTTCCAGCAGGAAGGCGTCCTTTACTAGATCAATGAGGGCATCCACTCTGGTGGCGGCCTCCCTGTGGAGGCGGCTGATTGAGGCGTCTGCCTTTTATTCTTCTATTAATCTTTCCCTTGCGAGGGAGGGCAGGGCAGCTGCAGCTCCGGTAATGTGGAGGGTGGTAAGGGCTGGAGTAGTCTTGGCTTTCTTAGGGGCAGGGGGTGGTTCCTGGAGCCACGGGATAGATCCTAGAGACAGGCCAGGGGGAAGCAGATCCTCCTGCTTTCGTCAGGGAGGCCGTGGGTTTGGATGGCTTTAGGCAGCAGAGAGGAATGGAGGGATCCCTCCACTGGACAAGATCTTGTCCTAGGAGGAGGGTTTTCCCCATGGTGAGCATCTCGGCTATGCCGAAGATGTGTTCCCTCTCTCGAGAGTCGTCGCCTGTGGTAACCCTTAAGTGGACTGTTGGAAGGTCCTTTCAATCCCCAATCACCCAGAGTATTGTCATTTGTTCATTTTCCCAAGTGACGGCTTGAGGGGGACTTTGCTACGCACTATCAGGCTGACTTTTGACCCGGTGTCTACTATATTTTCTAATTTCTGGGAAGGACTGGACCTGTCCGGAGGTGCGACCCTTATGGACTCAAGCCCAATCCGCTCGGTGGGCCGTTTAGGGCAAGTTACTGTGCTTACTGTCTTCACCTGGTTGTAACGAGGGCAAAGCTTATACATGAAGGAGTAATGTCCCCGTTTTCTGCAATCGTGGCAGATTTCATGGCGGAACTCCCACGGGGGGCGGTGCCTGCTGCAAGCGGCAAGTGGGGCGTAGGGGCACGAGGCAGCGGTGGTGACCTTGGAGGCAGGTGAGAGGGGGCCTTGGGCCGATTTTGGCACTGGTCAGAGGAATGCCCCGACTCTTTGCAATAAGTGCATATGAATGGCTTGCCTGAGTTTCCATTCTTGGGGGAAGCAGATCCCCAAGGAAAGGTGGGGGATAGATCTTCCACCCCATTGACCCCTCCTGAGGGTGGTGAGTCTTGCACGCATCAGCTATACAGCAACATTCCATTAGGGTCGCAGGAACCCCTTTTACCACGTGCGTGGCCAGAGTGGGAGGGGCAAAGCGCTGGAAGCGTTCCAGCTTGAATTTTTCAAGTACCTCGGCTGTGCTGGAGGTCCCTTTGGCCTCGAGCCATTTTGCTAGCGCCCGCTCCAAGTGGTACGCCCAATCTGACCACGTCTGGCCTGCATCTCTTGTCTGCCCTCTCCATCGTCTCCTCCAGCGCTCGGGGGTGATCTCGTACACCTCGGTGACAGCTTGGCATACAAGCCCCCAATCTCCTTGGTCCTCCACTGGGAGGGCGTGATAGGCAATCTGTGCCTTCCCTCCAAGGAATTTTGTAAGGACAAGGGAAAGTTCAGCAGGGGAGAGGGCGCAGGAGTGTAGGACCCTTTCAGTGCGCTCGAGCCATACTTCGGGTTCTGCCTCAGTCCACTTTGTCATAAACAAATGGGCAGGGCGCTCATCCCCGCAGCGGGAGCAGGGGGAGAGGCACTCCTTTGGGCCAGCACTTGGAGTTCATGGGTGCGCTGTCGCTCTCGCTCCTCTCTCTCCTTCTCTCTCTTGTCTCTCTATCTCCTCTCTTCTCTTCTGGGCGATTCTCTCTCTCTCCTTCTCTTGCCTCTTTATTTCTCTCTCTTGCCTCTCTATCTCCTCTCTTCTCTCCTGGGCAATTCTCTCTCTCTCCCGTTCTTGCCTTCCTATCTCCTCTCTCTTCTCCTGGGCAATTCTTTCTTTCTCCCATTCTTGTCTTTCTATCTCTTCTCTCGTCTCTTGGGCTAGTCTTTCTTTCTCCTTCTCCTGCCTCTCTTTCTCCCTCTCTTGCCTTTCTAGCTCCTTTCTTTTCTCCTGAGCTATTCTCTCTTTCTCCTTCTCCTGTCTTGCCATCTCTCTCTCTCTCTGCCTTTGCAGCATCTAGGTTCCTCTGGACCCATTCCCGTAACTCTCAACCTGCTAGTTCTAGGTCTCTTCCTGCCTCCGTATAGAATTTGAAATCCTCATTATGTTGGGCTCTTGGAGTCACCATCTTGACAAACTTACTTGTCAAATAAACTTAAAGTGATAAATAATGGGTTTTGGTAACCGATTTTAAGTTAAAATATATTTTATCTCTCGCGCGGCCCCGGCCGGTTATTGTGGGGATAGTGGTGTTTGTCGTCTCATAAGATGTGGAATTTTATTTTGTCACAGAGGACGTGGAATTTGATGGGCGTCATGTAGGGCGCAGAATTTGATGGACGTCATATAGGACGTGGAATTTGATGGATGTCACTTAGGACATGGAATTTGATGGACGTCATGTAGGATGTGGAATTTGATGGACATCGCGTAGGACGTGGAATTTGGGTGCATGTCACGTAGGACATGGAATTTGATGGACGTCACGTAGGAGGTGGAATTTGGGTGGACGTCACGTAGGGCATGGAATTTGATGGATGTCACGTAGTAGGACGTGGAATTTGTTTCCGTCCTGTAGGACTTGGAAATTTGATTTCGTCTCTTAGGACTTGGAAATTTGATTTCGTCTCTTAGGACTTGGAATTTGGATCCATCCTGTGGGACTTGGAACTTGGGTTCTTTTTCATAAGACTTGAGAATTTGGTTTAGCCTCGTAGGACTTAGAATTTGGTGGCGCCTCGTGAGACTTGGAAATTTTCACCTTGTTGGACTTGAAATTTGGTGATGTCTCGTAAGCCTTGGAATTTGGATCCGTCCTGTAGGACTGGAAAATTGGATTTGTCTTGTAAGACTTGAAAATTTGATATTGTCTCGTAAGACTTGGAAATTGGATTTGTCCCGTAGGACTTGGAAACTACATCTCATAGGACGTGGAAATTGCTAATGGAAAAAAAATTTGCTGAGAGTGGCCCGAGTATGAACAATTTTTAAAGGAACAAACTACTTGGGTGATGAATGAAGATTTTGCAGGCACGTGGGGAGGGAGGGGGGGAGGGTGAAGGTCGTCAAACTCTCACTGATGTGGGTTATTTTTAGACACTGGTTGAATGAACCCTTCTGTTTACAAACACTGTCTGGGCTTTCCTGACTGTGGGGAATTTCCCGGGATGGGCAGATAATAGTAAAATGTCCTCCTGATTTTCCCTAGAAGCGGAGTTCAAATTTCACTTTCCTAACACCTGATTTGAGTTGTAGCTAATCTGAGAGAGAGTATTTCAGCGATGCAAGCTGATTGTCGTCTTATCCCATGTGGGAGTTTGTCTGCACCTAAATAATTCGCTATTCCGAAATTCGAAGTAAAATTTAACACAGAGGAATTTCTTTCGCACTATTCCTCGAAAAGAAAATGGCAAAGTGAAAATTTAACACAGGAATTTCTTTCGCACAATTCCTCGAAAAGAAAATGGTTAGCACTTGTTGTTTCCTAACTACATATCATGAAAGGCTTGCATTAACAAAATCTAATACAGCGGTTCTCTTCTCTCAGTTGACACATGCGTCCCTATTTCCCTAATTTCCAAGGAACAGTCACGATTGTAAAAAATTTCTTTGCTAAGATAAACACATTACTTGCGTGGAACTCTCTTGGTCTGTGCTCTTGGTACCAGGTTCAGAATTTGTCTCATAACCAGCTTAGCTTTGCTAATCTCTGATTTGGCGAGTTGCAAATGCAACAAAGCAACAGTAGAGGGGGAAATGCAACTGCAAAACGAGATCTATGGAAAGGTGGCCATTTTTATGTATTTCCATGGATTTCTAGATTTGTAGAATACTTTTACAGGCTGGCAACAGAAATTTATTTATTTGGCCTTGGAAATCTGACCTTACATTAAGGGAAATCATAAGAAAAGAAAAGGGGGATGATTCACATGAGCTTAAGGCTCTACTTCATGAGGGAATGTTACATAAACACTTTGGTTAAATTAAAGTAATTATATTTACAAGAAAAGAATCAAAAGAAAATGGTTAAATGAATTATTGGGAGGCTTGCAAAGCCTGAAGATCTCCCTACTGGAGTCTTGAATGATGGCAAGGCACAGTCCAAGATGAGTCCACAGCAAATTGGTCCCTCTGCAAGAGAGAGTTAAACATTACACGCCAGTAAAATATAACACATACAGTGACTCGAGGCTGCACTGATGGTGCCAAGGACTTGAGGAATGAATGAACAGTTTACACTGGAGCACAAAACACTGGGAGTGGCACTGGATAAAATGGCACAAAGGATAGAGAGTAATACTGGCACTCAATAAACACTTCTAATGGCAAACTGTCGTGACTGGAAGGTCTTTACTTGTACTTTGCCTTAGGGGAAGCGGGTCTCTGGTGAAGAATGACGAGGGGCAATCACACGCCTGCACGGTAGAACTGGATTCAAGTCCGGAGTCTGGTGTGGACAGGGGGGTAGGTGGGGGGGGAGGGGGGCCTCTCAGCAACTCATAACATCCTCCCACGCGTGTATGGCTAACTGCAAAGATCTTCCTGTCCAAGCTCCTTTTAAGGCAACCGCCAAGGGTAGGGACCCCAGTGTCGGGCCCATGTGGTGACCGGGCTGTAGATGTTTCATTTTCCAGGTGTTCCGACCATCTGCTTGTATCTCGCCAGGTATCCTGTGGAAAATCAATTCAGCCAGCTCAATCTGCCTTTAGAATGGTTGTTTTAAGCAGCTTAGTTGTGCTAAGCTGCTTAAGGGAGTGACAATCAGCCTCTTATCCTTGCACCTTTGGACTGTGCCATCTAAATGTCTGTCCCAGGCAAAGGGAGGGGACAGATGGGAATGTTGATAATTTTTATGTGTTGGTATCTAGGTCAACTGGGGTCGGCTACGCAGTGACGATTCTACCCTTGATAAACTAAGGGCAAACTAAGAGTTGGCTACGTGGTGACTTCTTGTTAGTTATAATATATATATATATAATATATATATATATATATATATATATATATATATATATATATATATATATATATATACATATATATATATACATATATATATATATATATATATATATATATATATATATATATATATATATATATATATATATATATATATATATATATATATATATATATATATATATATATATATACATACAGGGTGCGGCATAGGTAACGCCCTTTGTTTAAGTGGAACAAAATTAAAGCCTTTTTGATTACCCTTTATTTTTTCGAACATGAATGTATTGCCACAGGTTAATAGATTAATATAATATATTAACAAAATTAATATAATGCTTATTCGGTTTAATAATGTTCAATACAAATTATATTTCGGCTTTGCACCCTAGGGATGTTAAATTCAGCTGATAACAATCTTGCGGTTTCAGCGCCATTTTTATTGTTTTGATAGTACAATTGAATTGCTTTTACTCTCTGTTCCATTGTTAATCTCATGGTTGTATAAAATATCTGAAAAAATGAAGATTTAGCAAATTAATTAAAGAAAATATACATTATAAGATATAAAATTAAAAAGGGCGTTACTTATGCCGCATTATTAAACCGAATAAGCATCTATTAATTTTGTTAATCTATTATATTAATCTATTAACCTGTGGCAATACATTCATGTTCGAAAAAATAAAGGATAATCAAAAAGGCTCTAATTTTGTTCCACTTAAACAAAGGGCGTTACTTATGCTGCACCCTGTATATATATGTATGTATATGAATGTCTTCTTTCTCAGTAGGATTGAATGGAAGGCATTTTGTTTGATTAGAGTGACATTGACCTTGCCTCATATTTAGGTCTTAATTTTCACAGCTGAGTGACACTGACCATACCTCATATTTAGGTCTTAATTTTCACAGCCGAAAGATATAAGGAGTCCTTAATGGGTATTTCCTGCTGATCCTATTTCTGGTATTGTCCTGCTGAACACAAACAACTTACAAGCTCTCCTCTGCACAAGGTTCCATGTGGAATTCTGAAGCCCTTTGTCTGCAATTTTTTTTTTAATGGTGGAGCTTATCTTCCTGCCTACAGGTTCCCAGGCTTTAAACAGTTACGTATTCTAACGTAAATGCCTTTTATTTTGCCTGAGGTTTTATTTTCACACACACACACACACACATACACACACGCACAAAGAGAGAGAGAGAGAGAGAGAGAGAGAGAGAGAGAGAGAGAGAGAGAGAGAGAGAGAGAGAGAGAGGGAAAATAGGACATTTTTTTACTAACTCCTTTCAAACTGTAATATCAGATTTTGACGCGTTTTATCGTCCCCGGCGATTGAACTGTATTGAGCACCTAAAAACTCCTCTCTATTTACTTTCAATTTTTTTGTTTTGTTTCGAAAACGAACAATTTGCAAAAATGGCGGCGGTTGTAGATAACCATCGAAAATAACGGCGATCCCTGAATGAATGAGTGAATGACTGAATGAATATTCCTCGAAATTGAGGCTAGTCAGCCCCCTTTCATTCCAACCAGGATGAATGGTCGACCAAGTATGAGCAAAAAAAAAAAAAAAATTAAAGTGAAAAACTGGAAAAAAATAAAAAGACCTTTGTGTTTTTTATATGAAATCTGTAGAGTTCGGCGTTAATATTTGCAGTATTTTGGCTTCAGTTCTATTTGTGGAGAACTGTGATGGTTGGCTTTACACGTGTGCTGACGAAGCCACGTCGTTTGACCCTTGTCGGATATGAAAGCTTGGTTATGGAGCCACCCTGGGAAATGGACCAGGAGCTATTGATAGACTTTTGTAAGTAGACTGTATACGTAAGTTAGAGGAAGATTAAAAAAATCTTTAAAAAGTGGAGTTTTTAATGCTTTTTTGTTTTGTTTTGTTAGGATAGCAGTATGATAAAACTGAATTTCTTGTTGAAAAGAAGTTTACGTATACCTAAGTACAAGAGCGTCGTATAAGTATATTATAAATTACAGTGCTTCAGTATATGTTGAGATTTAAACCGGTGGATATCGTCTTGAAGAAAAAAGATATTCCGAATTCTGACGTAAACTTCTGAAGTCACTACTAGATTTATCAGATCTCGAAGTTTTTATTCATGAGTCGAAATTCAGTTAAAACCAGTTTCGTTCAGACTTAACTATTATTTTCACTCCTCAGTGACCTTTGTTCTTGTGACGCTGGCACTTCTATAAATCGGAAAGAAAAGTATTCAGTATTTATAAACGGCCCTGCCCCGTAGGGGTTAAGTGCCATCAGCACACCTCGTGCGGTGCTCTGTAGGGATTATTTAAGGTTCTTTGCAGCGTCCCTTCGGCCCCTAACTGCAACCCCTGTCATTTCTTTTACTGTAACCCCGTTCATATTCTCTTTCTTTCATCTTCCTTTCCACCCTCTCCTAACGATTGATTTAAAGTGCAACTGCGAGGTTTTCCTCCTGTTACGCCTTTCACACCTTTTTTGCTGTCAGTTTCCCTCTCAGCGCTGAATGACTCCTTAGATCTCAGCGCTTGGCCTTTTTCTCATAAACAGCTCTAAGGATCTCGTAACGGCAATAATCTTTTCTCATGACCATTGTTTAAGGTTTGGTGTTGTGATCATGTCGAGTAGATATCCATATACACACCGAGTGTGCTTTGTTTCGATGCGATCCGCTGTTGATGCTGCTTTTGCCATATTTTCCTGTTGGTCCTAAGTTAAATGTTGCGATCTTTAATAAAAACTTCATTTTTGTATTAGCGTAATACGATTTCTGTGAGGTGTTAATACAATATCTGTGAGGTATTAATTAATGTAATATTGTACAATTAAACTTCGATTATGCTCTATTTAGTTTAAAGAATAAAGGATTATTTTATATTCTAATTCTAATGATACATTATTCGAAGATGGAGTTCTCGTGAATACATTATTCAGTGGAGTTCAGACTTTTTAGTTTTCTGTAAAAGCAAACTGTTGAGATGGCTATTTGTCTGTCCGTCCGCACTTTTTCTGTCCGCCCTCAGATCTTAAGAACTACAGAGGCTAGAGGGCTGCAAATATGTCTGTTGATCATCCAGCCTCCAGTTATCAAGCACACGAAATTGCAGCCCTCTAGCCTCAGTAGTTTTTTTTTTTATTTGAGGTTAAAGTTAGCCATAATCCTGCTTCTGGCACCTGTATAGGTGCCAACAACACGGGCCATCACCGGGCCGTGGCTGAGAGTTTCATACAGCCTTATACACTGTACAGAAAACTCGATCGCGCCGAAGAAACTTCGACCTATTTTTTACTTGTTTTAATTGTAATCCAGTAGTCTACGACTAAGTCTGCACACCTTCAGAAATAGAAACGACGACATATTCCGTATCAGATCTGTTTTAAAGCAGTCATTCAAGGTTTAACTCCCGTAAACCGACGCAGTAGATTTCTTTCATACTAGATGGAGAATTAAAAAAAAAAAAATCACTTCTTAGACTTGACTCAGAGTGACTTTTTTTTTTACCAAATAATGATGAACTCAATTCAGCTCAATTCAGTAACTTTCCCCGGTGCAAATAATTCCCGGCAACCATCTGGGAGCGACAGATGGTTCAAAATCCCATCGAGAAAACGTCGCCGCGACGTTTTCCCGTCGAGGTGAAGCGACTGACGACGACGAATGACTCCCAAACGGTAAACGTTTTCTCAAGTGAGGCTGAAAATGGCTCGTATGGAAGAGAAGATGATGATCGTTCTCTACATCTTTCCTTGATGTTTGATGCCTGGTGGAACTGCAGGCGGAATCACGGGTTTCCTGTTTTATATACACGGACACGTGTGTATATATATATATATATATATATATATATATATATATATATATATATATATATATATATATATATATAGTATTTATATGTGTGTATGTATATACTGTATATTTATATATATGTATATATAATATATACATATATATATATACATATACATATATATATATATATATATATATATATATATATATATATATATATATATATATATATATGTATATATATATATATATATATATATATATATATATATATATATATATATATATATATATATATATATATATATATATATATATACACACACACACACACACACACACACACACACACACAATACATACGTGTACATTCACTGTCGTTGGGAATAACTTACTTCCAAGGGGTTTGTGGCGTAATATTCTTGAATAGTGTCTTTTTCCACTGACTTGGAATAACCGCCTTTTAACGGCTCCTTTGTTTCTTCCCTCCGGTAAAGTCTCAAATTTTTGTTCTTGTCTGTTATTTATTTATTTATTTACTCATTTATCTATTTATTATTTTTAGCATCAAGCCTGAGTTAAATAAAGGCTACATTTGCCTCTCCCATAGGTTTTTGGGACGAAATATGGCGCTTTTAAATTTTAGGAAGGTGAAATAGAAAAGATATACTCGCTGTAACAACACCCATGTAATGGAGTCTTCAACTTTTTACTACCAAATACTTAACAGGATATGCTTTATATTTTTAATAGGAAATAAATGAGTCTTAAAAAAACGTAAACTCAAGGTTGAAGCTGACTCAGAACAAACCTTTTAGGCCATCATTCACAATTATTGTGTCTTTCAGGAACTATTGAGCATAGATAAACGAGAATTTGATAAAATTCTGTAATTTGATAAAATTTCGTTGAATGGCATTGCCATTTTTTGCATTCCACGAGAAGTAAGTCTCTTCATAATATTTTTTTTTTTTTTATTTATGGCTTACACCTGTGAAACATTCGCATTTTGAAAGCCTTTTGTTTTTCTCTCTGAAAAAGGAGACAAAAAGCAATGCATGATTCCTCTGAAAAGACACTTTTAATTTCCGGATGGATGAGCAGCTGTGCTTTAGTCTTTTTTTTTTTAGGGAGTGGTGAGAATGGAATATTTGCATTTTAATGTTCTTTTCATTTAACTTCGAAATTCTGCTGGAAGAGTTTCACAGGACTCACTGAATAATAAACTAATAATAAGTAAAAACAAGAAACGCAAAAAAATTTAAAACATTTTAAAACCAAATCAACATACCAAATCATGACTAAACAAAACATTTTCCTTTCTATAAATAAAGAATACATTGGTATCGTGCGCGCCTAGTCCCCTCACGGCAAGTCAGAGTCATGAGAATTGACTTTTGCGGTGAGTAATAGGCCATCAAGGCTTTAGGAGTCACGCTACTGCTGTGAAATCGTGTCACTCTGTGAAAATCAGGATGATATTCGTGGTGGAAACTAGTGAGTGATGGGGCACAAATACCTCCTCTTCGGTTGCTGTACGTTCAGTATTTTTTGTTTCTATATTTTTTCTTATTTCGGAATATAAGGTTTTATAAGCGACAGAAACAAGCAAAGGGGCCTTTACCATGTTCTTCAGAGGAGATATATTAAACTAATTTATACAGTATTTCTGCTTCTCCTTTACGACGTATGGGGAGCTAGTGCCGTCCATGCACTGTAGGCATTACTTCAGGTTCTTTGCAGCGTCCCTTCGGCCCTAGCTGCAACTCCTTTCACTCCTATTCCTGTGCCTCAGTTCATATTCTTTTCCTTCCATCTTACTTTCCACCTTGCGAGATTTTCCTCCTGTTACACCTCTCAAAGCTTTTTACTGTCAATTTCCGTTTCAGTGCTGAATGACCTCATAGGTTCCAGCGCTTGGCCTGTGGCCTAAATTCTATATTCTGTTCTACGGCTCCTTTCAGATAACAGTTCCTTTCAGATAACTTTATATCCGCCAAAATTTAAAAAAGAATGTAGTGAATGAATGGTAACACCAGAACTGTTTATTCTGTTGGATGAATAGAAACGACTGGTTCGATTAGGATTATGTGAATAAATTGTAATTGATGAGATATGAGATTGATTGCACAACACTGGAACAAGGAAAGTATCAGGTCTTTGCGAAAAAATGTTGTAGAGAAGACGAGTGTCCGGACAGGCAAAAAGGGCCATTAGGAAAGGGTCGTCGAGGAGAGAGAGAGAGAGAGAGAGAGAGAGAGAGAGAGAGAGAGAGAGAAATGATTCTTGTCAAAAAACAAGAGCAACCAAGAACATTTGTGTATTTTCCTTTGTCCTGTCATTATTACTACCCTTTTTATCATTATCATCATTGTTATCATATTTTACAACGTTTCCATTTTTTTATCATTATTTTCCTCTTGGTAATTTACTTTATAAATATATTATGAAGGGATTTTAGTGTATAAACACGCACAGACAGACCCTCGGGAAGTGTAGCAGTAAAGGCTTAATAAAGGTGCCTGAACTTTCGCTTATTTCAGAGGCGCCCGACTCCTTGTAGACAGGACGGAAGTTAATTGCTTCTTCCTTCAAGGGCCTTCTCGAATGCGATGGGAAGTGGTGCTTGCGATGATTCCCTTCAATATTAGCTCAGGACTCACACTGTGCAAAGCATCTTCTCCAACAGTAATATCTCTCGAGGGAGTACTGCCTGTTCCAGAAAAATACAGGTAAAAATTACTCCGAAATTTCTTTGGCGCAATCAAGTTTTCTGTACAGCCACTACAGCGTATAATCAAGGTCACCGCAAATAGATCTATCCCGGTGGTCTCGGTATAATGCTGTGTGAGCCGCGGCATATGTAATTTTAAACACGGCCCGTTGGTGACCTATCCTATATCGTTGCCAGAAGCACGATTATGGCTAACTTTAACCTCAAATAAAATAAAAACTACTGAGGTTAGAGGGCTGCAATTTGGCATGCTTGATGATTGGAGGGTGGATGATCAACATCCGATTTGCAGCCCTCTAGCCTCGGTAGTCTTTAAGATCTGAGGGCGGACAGAAAAAGTGCGGAGAGAAAAAAGTGCGGGCGCACGGACATAGCCGGCACAATAGTTTTATTTTACAGAAAACTAAAAAGGAGGAAAATGAATGAAAAGATATAAATTATTTTCCTGAAAATTTAGTTTTAATGTTGCTATACTTTGTTTTGGTGATGAATTCTTCCGTCTGATTCCCTTAACTCAAGAACTGTAGCCGTCACACTAATTGTCTTTATTCTGCATCGTAGGCTATATCTGTTTCAAAAAAAAAAAAAGGAAAATGAATTGAAGAATAAATATCGCCTTTGTGAAAATTCTAGTTTAAAGTTGCTAGAGTCTGCTCTGGTGATAATTATTATATTCTTTCGCCTGAATTCGTTCACTCAAAAATTGTAGTCGTCAGATATAACATTATTTTATATCCAACAATTATAATTTATGATTAGCGTTTATGTAACCTTCAACATACTAAATACTATTTAAATTATCGGAAGCTGTCGATAAAATGATGGGAACTCATAACATTTGGAAAAGATTTTTAGTTTTCTGTAAAAGAAAACTATTGTGCCGGCTTTGTCTGCCCGTCCGCACGTTTGTGTCTACACTTTTTCTGTCTGCCCTCAGATCCTAAAAACTACTGAGGCTAGAGGGCTACAAATTGGTATGTAGATCATCCGCCCTCCACTCATCTAACATACCAAATTGCAGCCCTCTAGCCTCAGTAGTTTTTACTTTATTTAAGTTAAGTTAGCCATAATCGTGCTTTTGGCAACGATGTAGGATAGGCCACCATCAGGCCGTGGTTAAAATTACATATGCCGCAACTCATACGGCATTATACCGAGACCACCGAAAGATAGATCTATTTTCGGTGGCCTTGATTATACGCCGTAGCGACTGTACAGAAAACTCGATTGCCCCGAAGAAACTTCGGCGCATTTTCCACTCGTTTTTCGAACTCTAGATTTTGTACTTTTTTAATCGTTTGAGTATAGTGATGACGAGTGAGAGTACAGCTATGTAATAAAAATGTGAACGTGGCGGAAAGATAGAAATCAAATAAAAGAATGAGTCTGTAGTTCAGTAACAGAAGAAGTCCCAATATGGGCTTGATTATCTTTAGACATCTAGGAGTGGCGGTTTTGCGAAGTGAGTTATATATCCCAACTTCGGTCATAGAAGTGGGCATCTATTTGTGTTCAAGTTTCGTATGTTTAATTTTCAAGTATTGCCACGTGATTTTTATCAAGCCTGTGACGTATCCTCAAGTGAACATGGAGAGGATTTTTTTTGCATCAAGTATTAAGAAGGGAAATTTTTACTATAAGTAGGACTTCCCAACGATAAGAAACTGAGGATCAGCCTTAGAGTTATGTATAATAATAATAATAATAATAATAATAATAATAATAATAATAATAATAATAATAATAATAATAATAATCAACGACAGGAAACTGGGGGCCTGGGTATGTTGAATAATAATAATAATAATAATAATAATAATAATAATAATAATAATAATGAACCAACGACATGAAACTGAGGGCCAGCCTTATGAGACTTAGTTTAACCAGACCACTGAGGTGATTAACAGCTCTCCTAGGGCTGGCCCGAAGGATTAAATTTATTTTACGTGGCTAAGAACCAACTGGTTACCTAGCAACGGGACCTACAGCTTATTGTGGAATCCGAACCACATTATAACGAGAAATGAATTTCTATCACCAGAAATAAACTTCTCTAATTCTTCATTGGCCGGTCGGAGAATCGAACGCGGGCCCAGAAGAGTGCTAGCTGAGAACGATACCAACCCGTCCAGTGAGTGACTAATAATAATAATAATAATAATAATAATAATAATAATAATAATAATAATAATAATAATAATAATAATAATAAAAGAGGAACTGACGTTTCACCATGAACAAGTTTCCAGACGAACTTATGCAGCAAACCCCCACATTTCTATCAGCTACAGAAAGTCTTTAAAAAAGCCCCAAAACATCCCAGACGGGAAATAAAATCCGACCTTATGTTCTTGTCTGGAAATTTTATAACAACATTTCTCCCTCTAAAAGAGACAGTTCTTTACTGTTACACAAGGGCAGGATTACAGTGTCTGGTTTGTGATGAAGCAAATGAACTTTATCATAATAACAGTGCAGTTTTGATCAATTCTCGACATCGCTTCTTTTGTTTCTTTTCTTTCTCCCCCGTCTTCATTAAAGAGCGGAAAAGATTCTTCGTTATTTTTAATTTTTAGGGAAATTTAGGAATATGTTGGTTAGTAAGGTCAAATATTCATTCGTGAAATGTATATGATAAAGCAGACTCCAATTTGCGATCCTACTAAGTAAAATTAGCAAATATACCAAGCAGGAATCCAACCTGGATACAAATATTTTTCATTACCTGCCAAGATTTAATCAGTCACTTTTACCTGTTGTTAAAATTAAGCGCCATTTCCTCTGTTTGGATATTCCATATTTCTACGAACAGGCGTATAAACTATGACTTTTTAGAATTATATAGTGTATTTCCAGGTTTCCCAAGAAATGGTAATAAATCGTGTAGGTGACAACAAACTTTTTGTGTGTGATTGAAATATATATTAGAACGACTCACATATTTATTTAGGTTTGTTCTCGGAAAGATATTTATTTAGATATGTTCTCGGGAAGTTTTAATAAATGCAGATATGCAAAAAAGGCAGAAAACGTGGTTATTCACATAAGCAATATATGTTCATTTTTGAAGACAATATTGTGGCGCTTCTTGGAATCCATTAGACGTTATTCCATTGACTCATAATTCCACGCAGAATAATTTTTTTAATTATTGCAGCAGTTCTTTTTCCTCTGACGATAATTAACATTGTTTTTTCAACCCAGAAGACTTTTAAATAATTGATGAATTATAATTGTATTAAAATTATTCGTTTGTTGACAAGTCTCTTTGATATAAGAAGAGCAAACATTTTTACATGACCAATAGGAGAAATGGTGAGAAATGTTTTATTGTGGCCTTAATCCTGACATTTATCCCTTTGCCTTTATGGTATTAATTTCTCCTTTAGAGCGGATTTATATCATTGTTATTTCTAAAACTGTAATCCCTCAAAGAAGTTTCGAAATCCGCATCCTCTTTTCAATTCCTAATTCGTTCCCAGTATTCCAACAATTCCTAGGCCACAGGATTCAAGGAAGAAAAACTAAGCGGGAAATCCTTCCTTCAAAACATTTTGTTATTTCTTCTTCTTCTTCTCCTTCCCGTTTCCTCCAGTGGCGTGAAAGTCTCGAAGGGAGCCGGGGAACCCCCGTTGCATATTGCATACAGCAACATGTTGCACGTGTGAGTCTATTGAAGAGAAAGGAAAATGGCCAAGGGG
>JANJGK010000007.1:21767788-21818084 GCA_039081455.1 Macrobrachium rosenbergii
GGTATGTTAATCATTCACCCTCCAGTCATCAAACATACCAAATTGCAGCCCTCTAGCCTCAGTAGTTTATTTTATTTAAGGTTAAAGTTAGCCATAATCGTGCTTCCGGCAACGATATAGGTGGTGGCCTAACTTAAACCTCAAATACGATAAAAACCATTGGGGCTATAGAGCTGCAATTTGGTATGTTTGATGATTGGAGGGTGGATGATCAACATACCAATTTGCAGGTCCTTTATCCTCAGTAGTTTTTAAGACCTGAGGGCGGACAGAAAATGTGCGGACAGAAAAAAGTGCGGGCAGAATAAAGTGCTGACGGACAGACTAAGCCGGTACAATAGTTTTCTTTTACAGAAAATGAAAATTGTTTTTTCAAATATTTTTTGATGGATTAAAGGTAACTTCATTTTTATTTGCTTCTACTTTCATGCCCTGATACCGTGCTTAAATTTTTACCTAAACATATTTGGTTTGTGTGTAAACTACCCAGAAATAGCAATATTTTATTTTTCTGTTTTATAACTCCTTGGAATATTCCCGATATGCCCAGGAACACGTCCATGGGGACTCCATACCTCACTCCGCGAGCAAATCCCTTAAAAATCCTACCCAATACATACTAGACAAGAGGTGAAGTATTGCCCTCTTGTAGTGTGGAAATTATATAGTAAAATTCCTCCCGTAAAGAAAAAGAATGTGTCTTTATTGTTATTCTAGAGGAGTTATGTAATGTATTTTGTCGTTGTGCGAATAAATTTAAACATATTAAGGATATTATCTCATATTTTCCAGTTATCATCGTTTTATATGCCTTCCCTACGCCCAGTAAGAAAGGAATAGACTCCTGGAAAGGTACATTTAAGACAAAATCTGAAGATAATCTGAAAACGGTTACTTTAGTATTCAAGAAAAAATGTTAATTCAGATAACTATTTGCAGTTGGAAAACGGTTGCTTTAATTTTCAAGAAAAAATATAATTGAGATAACTATTTGCTTGCGTAATAAGTCAAAAGGTAACTATTGACTTGAATAATAATTCAAAATTTTGAAAAGAAAAGATTAACCTAAAAGTCCAGTGAAGTGAGTATCCTTGAAAGAGACCTATTTTATTGCGAAATCTGAAAATGAATTGGATAATGGTTACCTTATTATTGAAGAAAAAATATAACTAAGATAACTAGTTGCTTGGCGTAATCATTCAAAATGTAATTAGACGGAATCCCGCTTAGTAGAAAAAAAGATTAAAAGTCCAGTAAAGTTACTTTCCTTAAAAGTGACTTTTTATTGTAAAATCTGAAAATTAATAGGAAATACACTAATTTATTATTCAAGAAAATGATATAACTAAAATAACTATAGTTACTTGCGTAATAAATCGTAATGTAACAAATGTTTCATTGCATTGAAAGATTTGAGTTAGTTATACTGCAACCTGTTCTTATAGCTAGGTCCGAGTTATTCTTCTTCTTGGATTTCTCATCCTTTCGGGGCGATGAATTATTCATTTCAATTTTTGAAGGGACTGAGTTTCAGGTGTCCCCAGAAATGGGAGGAAATCTTGGGCGTATTAACTTGTTAACCGTTTTTTTCTTTGCGTTGTTTTACGGGAATGAAAAAAATTTTTTGAATGACGCACAGCCGTATAGGTATATTTTCGTTTTCCTTGAAGGTCCACAATGTTAGAGTAGGAGAGCATCCCCATCTTTCTTGAAAAGTAAATGAATTTGAAGAAGTGATTCGAAACGAGCTTCTGTTAAAATTCATTGTGAATACCTCATTTTGTATGTATGGATTAAGAGCACGGAAAACACTAGGTATAATTCCTTATAACATGGTGAAATAATGTTTTATTTGAGTAGTGAAATAAACTTTTTTCCCTGCCGCTTAAAGGATGAGATTCAGTAAACTAAACCAACAAATGGAAGGAATTATACGATTTGAATGACTATAGGACTGTTGAGGATAAAACTCGAACTAGTGTAGTTAAGATGACTGAAGAATTTAAAAACTAGCCACCTGAACTATGAGTACTTTACGAGAGAGAGAGAGAGAGAGAGAGAGAGAGAGAGAGAAGAGAGAGAGAGAGAGAGAGAGAGAGAGAGAGAATATTACCTGCATGGTGTGTGTGTGTGTGTGTTTGAGAGACCTTATAGACCTTATAGACCGTTCGAGTTGCCCCAGGTCCCTCAGTGTGAGGCACCTCTGATGTCTACCAGAGAATTGCTAATGCATCTTCCGGTATATTTTGCATCTTCCAATCTTGGATGGTCTGGTATGCAGCTTAGATATGTATGCAGCTTAGATATTTGTCGAGCTTATTCTTAAACACATCTACGCTCAATCCTGATATGTTCCTCAGATGAGCTGGTAACGCATTGAATAGACGCTGCATTAGCGATGCTGGTGCGTAGTGGATTAATGTCCTGTGTGCTTTCCTTAGTTTTCCTGGTATAGTTTTGGGCACTATTAATCTACCTCTGCGTGCTCTTTCTGATATTTTTAGCTCCATGTTGTTTTCGGTAATTCCTTCTATCTGTTTCCGTGCCTATATTATCATGTAGCGTTCTCTTCTCCTTTCGAGGCTATATAATTTTAAGAATTGTAGTCTTTTCCAGTAGTCAAGGTCCTTAACTTCTTCTATTCTAGCTGTGAAGGACCTTTGTACACTCTCTATTTGTGCAATATCCTTTTGGTAGTGTGAGTACCATATTATATTACAACGTTCAAGTGGACTGCTTATATACGTTTTATAAAGCATAATCATGTGTTTTCTTGTTTTGAAGTGCCGGAATAACATTCCCATTTTTGCTTTGCATTTTGCCAGTAGTATTGCTATTTGATCATTGCATAACATATTCCTATTCAACATCACACCAAGGTCTTTAACTGCTTCCCTATTTGTTATTGTCTCGTTATTAGGTCCTCTATGTGCATATAGCATTCCTTCTTTATCACCATAATTTATTGATTCAAATTTATCAGAGTTAAATACCATCCTATTTACCTCTGCCCATTCATATATTTTGTTTAGGTCTCTTTGTAGCGAGTTCCTATCTTCATCACAAGTAGTTTTCTATTTATTCTTGTGTCATCAGCGAAAGTTCTCACTACCGAGCCCTTAACATTACTGCCTATGTGTGCAATCATAATAACAAACAGCAATGCAGCTAACACCGTACCTTGTGGCGCACTGGATATTACCTTAGCTTCATCCGATTTCTCGTCGTTTGCAGTCACTATCTGTTTTCTGTTTTGCAAAAATTCTTTTATCCATCATCCTACTTTGTCCACAATATTATGTTTTCTCATTTTTTTTCGCAAAGTCAAGGCAAACCACAGCTGTATCTTTTTCGTTTATCATATTTTTATATATGTTTTCAAGGTCGACTAACAGTTGGGTTTGTGTACTTTTAGTACAAAACCATGTTCTCCTATATTAAAGAAACTATTTTTCATTGAATGTTTCATTATATTTTTCTTCATTATCTTTTCATACACTTTTCATAATATGTGATGTTAGACTCACAGGCCTACTAGTATAATTACTTGCCTCTAGTCTTGATCCACTTTTGAAAATAGGGGTAATATATGCTAATTTATGTGCCTGCGTGGAGTGTATGTGTGTGTGTGTGGTAGAGAGAGAGAGAGAGAGAGAGAGAGAGAGAGAGAGAGAGAGAGAGAGAGAGAGAGAGAGAGAGAGAATATTACCTGCATGGTGTGTGGGTGTGTGTTTAGAGAGAGAGAGAGAGAGAGAGAGAGAGAGAGAGAGAGAGAGAGAGAGAGAGAGAGAGAGAGAGAGAGAATGATATTACCACTGCGGCATAAAACTGGGAAACCAGAAATTCTCGGACGAAATAAGTCCCGATTCTTCCAAAGCCACAACATTTTCCAGCCGAACTTCCACCTGGGTCTCGGTTTCCCCCTTGGCCATTTTCCTTTCTCTTCAATAGACTCACACGTGCAACATGTTGCTGTATGCAATATGCAACGGGGGGTTCCCCGGCTCCCTTCGAGACTTTCACGCCACTGGAGGAAACGAGAAGAAGTAAAAAAAAATCCCTGGAAATACTTTGATATTTTCTTCTTGCTGTCTTACGTCTTAAGAAAATGTAGACGTGAGGGAATGGGAGGAAGAAGGAATCAAACGGTGCTTTTGGATTCTGGAGTTCCTTTGTGGAATTACTGCTTTTAGAAATTCCAGTAAGATGAATCAGAGCAAAAATAAGCGTAAAAATATTAAGAGAAAAGAACTCAGTAGCCGCTGGAATTGGGTTACCTGAAACGTTGTTGTTATTATTATTATTATTATTATTATTATTATTATTATTATTATTATTATTATTATTATTATTATTATTATTATTATTATTAAATGCAAAATCCACATTTATGTAAAGTACTGTATTTACAAACAATAAAATGAATTCCTGGAATTCATTTTATTATTTGTAAATACAGTACTTTACATAAATGTGGATTTTGTATTTTATAAACATATTCACGGGATTGTGAAGAAGATTTGCATTATTATTATTATTATTATTATTATTATTATTATTATTATTATTATTATTATTATTATTATTATTATTATTATTATTATTCAGAAGATAAACCCCTGTTTATAGAAACAAGCCTACAGGGGCTATTGACTCGAAATTCATGCTTCCAAAGAATATGGTGTTCGTTTGAAAGAAGTTACTGAAGAAAATAGGAAATGCAGAAGGAAGAGATCAGTTATTGGAAAAGAAAAAAAAAAAAGATAAATTAATATATTGATAAATAAATAGGTAAAAATATAACCAAGTTAGTGAAATACCAGGTGAATTTTTTAGGGTATTAAATTATCGTTGAACATAACTTTTGAACATTATGAGACGAAATCATATTTGCTATGCTTAGGCTATCCCTCTAATGATTCACATGTAAGTTCAGAGGCTAGTTGTACGAGGGTCAAGGTCATACATAGAGGTTAAAGCTAAATATATATATATATATAATATATATATATATATATATATATATATATATATATATATATATATATATATATATATATAATATATATATTATGAATATGTATGTATGTATCTATTTGAAATAGATGCTGGTTGACGCTTCATTTCAGCAAGTCTAAATGGACACCCAAATATTAAAAAAAGAAAAAAAAAAAAAGGATAATTCATAAATCTACAGACATCGATTTCACTGGAGGTATTCTAACGTGTTTCCTATTTGAATGAAACCCTGGCGGTTGACCTACCTCTCTCTCTCTGTCTGTCTCTCTCTCTCTCTCTCTCTCTCTCTCTCTCTCTCTCTCTCTCTCTCTCTCTCTCTCTCTCTCTCTGCGTGGTGAGCGGAACTGTGTCGTTTGTCCTTTTATTTGATGTAAAAGGTCAGTCGTGAAGCAACCCTGGAAACCTGGAAAACGGATCAAAAGGGAGCAGATAGAATTTTATTCTTAAAGCGACAAATATGACGGAAAATTATATTAATGGAGAGAAGGAGCTGCTGTTTTTTGGTGTGATGGAACTGGTCGCATCGTATTATTTATATATATATATATATATATATTATATATATATATATATATATATATATATATATATATATATATATATATATATATATATATACAGTATATATATTTATATATATATATATATATATATATTGTTACGTGTGAGGGTCTTGGTTGATCATGTATTATTCAATTTACGTAATTTTTACGGCCCTGCAAACCAAGATTACACGTAACCTGCCACTTGAAGCCAAAAGTTAACCTCAAAGACAGTCGTTAATTAGCCAAAGGTCGCCAGTTAAGGGTAATTAACCTTAACAAAAATATTTGAGATGAATTTGATTTTAAACGCAACGGTTCTTCCAAACATTAGGACGCGAGGCATACAAAGCATCGAGATTTAACCTGATTTTGCTTACCCTAAATCCTAGGTATTTTACTGGAATAACGGGGTTGAAGCTAACAATATAATAATGAGGCTTAATCTAGACTTCGTAAACACATATACAGTAAGTGGGGGATGAAGGAGGAAACAAAGAAATGCGAAATACAGAAAAAAGATAAAAGAATGGGCGAAGTTTTGAACAAAAAGCGACTTTACCTTAGGACGAACGTTGTGCGCACCAACACCGCCGGGGGGGGGTCTTCGCAATTGCTTCTTCACTTCACTAATAGGATAATAGACAAAGAAAGGGAGAAGAGGCCCCGTCGGACATGTGGTCTCTCTGAATGCTCCAGTCTCTCTGAAGGTCCCTGACCGGCGCTGGGTCAAAACAGGCCTACAGTCATGCCTTAGGCGTCTACGCTCTGTTAAAAACATTCGCCACGAGAGACAGGTAAAAAGGAAAAAAGGACCTTAGGACCACCTATTTTTAAGGCTGATATGGGAAATTTTCCTATAGGGTGGAAGGCCTAACTTACCTATCCCGTTCTCCAACGGACGTTAAGGTTTGAACTGAAGACGCTTCTAGCGTGGGACAAAGCAATTTCCCTGTCTTGATCAGGCTGATACTACTATCCCTAAATGTTCGAGGGCGAACAGCGTAAATATTTATAAAAGCTCCCCCCTTTAAGAGGGCCTTCACTCCCTTTTTCGGGCGTGAAGGTCTATACTAAGCAAGCTGTTCGCCTCTCGTAGGTTACTCTCCTTCCCCTGAGCAGATTAGTCCTGGTTAGCCTACCTAGCTACAGAACTACCTAACCCTAGATAGGATAGGAGCTATAATCACTACTTAACCTAATTCTAATAGTACTAGAAGGTGCTCACGGTTATTATAGGCTACCTCCTACAATCATGATGTGTTTTAGACCTAGCCTAGTGGTACATTCTATGATATTCCCTAGCCTAACCTATCCTAACCCGACCGTAGCACCAACATAAGCGTTAATATTCTAACTAAATTACAACATGGTTTATGTTTAACACAATTAAAATTTACTAGTTAATTCATGAGGGTTGCCTCATATGATAAATGGGTGCCTCACTGAGGTCTTAGGCCATGCGTGTCACGAGCATCGTGGCTCGTTTTACAATAGTTAAGATTACTGAAATTAGTTAGGCTACTTACATGATTACTGCGGCTCGGTGGTAAGTGGAAAGAACAAGGCTACTAAATTGATGTACTGTACTTTAAGGTGGCCTAGGCTAGGTACAAATAAAAGGAAGAGATCACACTGGCTACCTTCTCTGGGCAAGGGGCCAGGATCACTCTTGGATGTTAGGGCACTGTGCCGAGAGGGCACTAGTGCCAGGATGAGCGTATAGCTCGGCAACTACTGGGCTCTCTTTCGCCCCTTCTTCTTCTTCTTCGGTTTCCTCCAAGGCCTATCAGTAGCTGGCCTAGCAGGTGATGAGAGCACCGACTCCGGGGACAGGCCAGAAGGGCTAGCGGGCGCGAAGTCAGGGGCAACTGCAAAAGCTGCGGGAGGACTCCCTACTCTGGCTGCTGCGACAACCGGAGCGAGAGCGATCTCAACTTCTGCATCCGAGGATGCCAGTTCCTGGTCTTCCAAGGAAGGGGTACCATTTCGATCCTCCAGGGGTTCATCCCCTGGAGTCAAATTTTGCAAAGAAGAATCTTGCAAAGAAGAAGTTTCGGGTGCTGGAGGCTCTCCAGTCGCGATGATCAACTGCATGGGGAATCCTAAATCTCCCGAAGGAGGATTCGCCTCATGATTTAGACCCGGCATAGGGGCCTTTTCCATTGGTAGCTCAACGTCCGTGGCGGACGGAGTCTGGCACTGCTCAGTGCTCGCAAGTGGCACTGGCAGCAGTTGAGGGTCAGGCATGCCTGATGAGGGGTCCGGAGGTGCAATACCTCGCGGACGACTTGTGGTTGGCTGCGGCAGAGATTCCTGCCCCAGCGGGAGATCGTAGCCTCTCGGTGAGTTTTGTTCGGGGGCGTCCACTGGGCGTTGCTTGTTTGGGCAGCCCTCCCAATTTGTGGAGTGGTCTGCCCGCTTGCACGTCCTGCAGCGGTACTGCTCCTCCTGAATCTCTCTTCGCGGAGGGGGAGGACCTCTGGGCCAGCCCTTCGCAATTGGAGAGGGCTAGGCCTGGAATAGTTTGGGTTGTGCCCCTTCCGCGGACCACTTTGGTGGGCGGAAGGTGGAGGTTTGTCATGGTTGAGAGTTTTACAGGTGGCCTCTGTGGAGGAGGTAACGCGGCTGCGAAGTGGCGTTGGTAACGGGCTTCCGCAGAGAAGATCCCGACCCAACAAGAAGACCACTCCGGGCCGAATTCCACCTACCACGCCAAGGCGGTGGGGTATCGTGCCCCAAGGTGTCATTACCTGGAGTTGGACCGTAGGAACGGTAATGGTGTGGCCCTCTATCCACTTCATTTCCCACCGGGTTTCTTCGTCAACCATGGCACCGGCTGGCACTTGGGCCCTAGTGATCAGGCTAATGTCTGCCGCAGTGTCTACTGTGACCGGAAGGGTCACTGGCAGGCTAGTGCTCTGAAGAGGGGCCACCGAGATGAACTGGGTTTCCAGTCTCTCGGGGTAAAGGATCCGGTGCGGACCAGCAGCAGAAAATGAAGTTCTGATTAGGTTGACAAATTTGGTGGTGGGGACATGATGTGGACAGGCCGGAGATCCAGCATTGTAGTGGCTAGCAGCCCCACAGGATCTGCACGGGCCTTTTGGATGGGCTCGGTGGCCTGCAGTAACTGTTGGAGGAGAGGGCTGAGCGGATGAATCGGGAGCGGAGTTCTGGCTGGTAGGGTTAGGCTGCTTATTAGTGCCGAGTTTGTATCGGCACTCAGCTTCAGCGTGGCCCCCCTTCTTGCAATAGTTGCACAGGGTCTTGCTAGGCAGTCCATTCTTCGGGCGAGTGGAGTTCGAGAGGTAGGCCGGAGGGATGATTCGCTTCTGAGAGGTGCTATGCGACTGATTGAAAGTTTCCCACGAATCAGCCATGCGACAAGCTTCCATAAGTGTGGAGGGCTGTTTATCGTTAAGATATACTGCAAGGGGCCCTGGCACACATTGGAAGAGGTCTTCTAGCATGGTCCGATTGAAGAGATCCTCAAACGTCGTGCAGGCCAAGGAGTCGAACCAGCGCGTACCGGACTGGGTTTTGTGACATGCCCATTCCGTCCAAGACCAGCCGACTTCCTTGGCAAGACCTCGGAACCGTTGTCTCCATTTTTCTGGGGTTATTTCGTAGGTCTTTGTAATGACTCTACGAACTTCTGCCATGTTGCCTCTCTGGCTCTTTTCCAGTGAGCGAAGCGCTGCCTTGGCTTTTCCCTCCATATGCTTGGCTAGTATTAAGGCTCTCTCCGTCTCCGTGGTGCTGTAGTTATCGAAAAGAGCCTCGATCTCCTCCAGCCATGCTTCTGGCTCGTCCTCAGTCCACTTGGGGGACTAGGGGGGAATTGATGCTCGAAATTGGAGCGTTTGATGCAGCAGGTGTAGGACTGGAGGCTTGATGGCTAGCCATAGCTTCGGCATTCTCCATTTTCGCTCTCTCAAGCTCGAGCTCCTTCTCCTTTAGGGCTAACTCAGTTTCCTTGCAGGCTAACTCATGCTGTCTCCTTCTTTCTTCTCTTTCCTCTTCATATTGCCTTTGCTCGGCTTCATACACCCTTCGTTCTTCTTCATACTTCCTCTGCTCGAGTCTTTCTTCCTTCTCCCGCTTGGCCAAGTCGTCCACTTGCTCCTTAACCCAGGTGGTAAGTTCCGAGCCGGTGAGACCTGCCGCCGTCCCCAGCCCCAGGAAAGTTTTATAATGCTCTGCTGCCATGGTTCTGGTGGGGAAGGGCGTCTAACCGGGTCGACTGGGCGTACTTGGGCAGCGAGGAAGTGTCTCTTCAATGACGTGGCACCCTTTCAAAAGGTGGCACTGTAGTTTGGGTGTGCCGTGTACAGGTCACACTGGTGGCACTCAGTATCCCTAGGCACTGGTGCAGGTTAGGTCCCAGAAGAACCTTCTCTTCTGTGTTCCCTTTTGTTTTCTTTAGTGGCACTTATGGTGCCAATGTGTTCCTAGGGACCCTCTACTGGAGTCCAACTAGGCTATATGGGAGGAAAGGCACTCTACACCCCCTGCAGAGTGCAACAATCGAATGAGAGAGAAAGGGAAGGTAAAAGAGAGAGAGAGAGAGAGAGAGAGAGAGAGAGAGAGAGAGAGAGAGAGAGAGAAGTAAGCTATTCAAGTGATGACAGTGCTGCAAATTATTGGCACTGTGGAATAAAGTGAATTTGGGTTTCTTTTTTTTTTTTTTTTTTTTTTAAAGATCCTCGTGAGTAGCTGGTCCCAGTACCGGCCCCAGTGCTGGCCCCTTCTTTTTTCAGAGGGTGAAAACTACTGTTTGCTTCGGTCTGGATAGCAGGCCTCACTCGTGACCGACAGTTTATCACTGTATCGTAATTACTCTTAACTTGTCCTCATCTATTGTGGGACAGAGGTGTTTCTTTTATTTGGCTTATTGTATTCGAATTAATTAGCCTAGTGTCGGCCGTTCTTTCTTTGAAGAGGGTCACGTACACTTAGGTTAGGAATGCTTACTTGAACGATGAGAGAGAGAGAGAGAGAGAGAGAGAGAGAGAGAGAGAGAGAGAGAGAGAGAGAGAGAGATTTTCAATCAGCGAATTTCTTGCTGCTTGAGAACATGTAAACAAAGATTTTATACATGCACAATGGCATGGATCTTAACAAAATGATATAGATGCGTCGTCTTGGCTTCCTTAGGGATTACTTTATTATCTTAATTTTCCTGGGAGCCGACGTCACAAAAGTTTATCGTAAAATTTTAAATTCTCTTTATATGATTTTTATAGCAGGTATTCGTAGGAACTTCGTTATGGTACTCCTAACTAAGGCCTATCTTTCCCTGCCTAAATTATCTTTTGGTTTTTTCCTAGCTAAGATATTAGGAGGTGGGTTCGCTACGAAAGGAGAAAAAAAAAAAGAGGATGACCCAAGAGTGGCTCGGGCAGAGTCTGGTCACGACAGCGGATGACAATAACAAGGTCTTAAGATGGTGGAAAAGTGCCGTTAGGCCTAAATTTCAAAAACAACCTCTGGCGGCGAAGGAACACCAAAATGGCCGTTCTCTCACAAACAGTTCGAACAATTTCAAAACAACCGCGCGAACACGGCGGAGGAATCCAAGATGGCGGGTATTTTCTTTTCAAACAAATTCAAAACAACGCAACAAATGCAGGTATCCAGATTTACTTTAAATATACCAATCATGCATAGTGTTTTACGTTAAAGTTGGAAAACGAAATTACCAACAACTTTGTGTCTTTTGTTATCGTATTCTCACCCGGACATTAAACAAAAGAATGAAAAGAGAAATGCTAGCCTGCCTGCGTAAATTTACGTTGTTGAACGGTACCTTTATTGTAAAATTACTATTTCAGTTCGTTTGCTACTTCACTGACACGGTTTTGAATGATTCCCGCTATATGCAAACAATAACGATCGGAATTGCCGACGCGATTAGTATATTACTTTGTGTACATGAAACGGGGCTCCGCGATTCGGCCTTTGAATTCGTTACTTGAACGACTTGATTCACGATCCGAACACGGTAATGTCCTTGTCTTAGACGTTATAAATTATGACGCTCTGCTCTCGAGTCGCACACTTCTTACCTACAGCTAATTCTCACTACTCTTGTTATTATAAACTATTCTCTTTACTGCTTATTATTATGCCTCGTTCCTTGTTTGGAAGAATGAAATGGAGTTCGATATCTGACTTTTATTTTTTTTGGAATTAATGTAATTTAATTTCCTTTTCTCCAGATTCTTCCTCTAAAATGTACTTTAGATTCTACGCAAGGTCGCCAATGTTACGTGTGAGGGTCTTGGTTGATCATGAATTATTCAATTTACGTAATTTTTACGGCCCTGCAAACCAAGATTACACGTAACCTGCCACTTGAAGCCAAAAGTTAACCTCAAAGACAGTCGTTAATTAGCCAAAGGTCGCCAGTTAAGGGTAATTAACCTTAACAAAAATATTTGAGATGAATTTGATTTTAAACGCAACGGTTCTTCCAAACATTAGGACGCGAGGCATACAAAGCATCGAGATTTAACCTGATTTTGCTTACCCTAAATCCTAGGTATTTTACTGGAATAACGGGGTTGAAGCTAACAATATAATAATGAGGCTTAATCTAGACTTCGTAAACACATATACAGTAAGTGGGGGATGAAGGAGGAAACAAAGAAATGCGAAATACAGAAAAAAGATAAAAGAATGGCGAAGTTTTGAACAAAAAGCGACTTTACCTTAGGACGAACGTTGTGCGCACCAACACCGCCGGGGGGGGGTCTTCGCAATTGCTTCTTCACTTCACTAATAGGATAATAGACAAAGAAAGGGAGAAGAGGCCCCGTCGGACATGTGGTCTCTCCGAATGCTCCAGTCTCTCTGAAGGTCCCTGACCGGCGCTGGGTCAAAACAGGCCTACAGTCATGCCTTAGGCGTCTACGCTCTGTTAAAAACATTCGCCACGAGAGACAGGTAAAAAGGAAAAAAGGACCTTAGGACCACCTATTTTTAAGGCTGATATGGGAAATTTTCCTATAGGGTGGAAGGCCTAACTTACCTATCCCGTTCTCCAACGGACGTTAAGGTTTGAACTGAAGACGCTTCTAGCGTGGGACAAAGCAATTTCCCTGTCTTGATCAGGCTGATACTACTATCCCTAAATGTTCGAGGGCGAACAGCGTAAATATTTATAAATATATATATATATATATATATATATATATATATATATATATATATATATATATATATATATATATATATATATATATCTTTTTTCGGCATTATCGTCTTCAAAGGAAAGAGTTTTTGAATTGTAGAATTTCTGGATTCTGTAATTTTTTTTTTTTCTTTTTTTTTTTTTTTTTTTTTTTTTACAAATTTCAACTTTACTGGAAGAATGTCTCGTTCATTAAAAAAAGATATTTTCGTGACGCCAGCATATGTGTAGATTGAAAAATCAGTCATTTTATCATTCTTGAAGATTTTAGTTTTACGAATATAAAATAAAAAATTAATCTGTGTACCAGACAGGTATTGGTTAAAGAAGTAAAGTATGTTAGCGCATAAATAAGTTTGTTGGGAAGATGGGAAAAGACTGAAGAAATAATTATTATTTGATTATTATTTCATAGTGTTTAATTAGGTTCCAGAATATTTATGTGTGGATAAATCCAGCTTTCTTTCTACCGAGATTAATTTTGAATGTGTGATACCGTTCTTTGTAGCGAGCAATGAATTTCTGAACTTGATAAATATCTGGCATACTTTGGTGATGCACTGTTATTTTATTTCAGTATTGAGTGATAGTTATGTAATGATGTTCATTATACAGATGCAGCAACTTGGAACCTTTGGTGATTTGATAATGAAGTAATGAATGATTTATCTTGTTTTCTAGTCAGTTATCGTAACGAATGAAAGGTTAGTTTTGGTATAAAATTGGTATTTCCTTCCTGTTAGTCTTCTCTGAATGGTTTATCAGCCCTAAAAAATATAAGTAACAAAAATTAAATAAAATTCTTGTCTTGTATCAACACAGCAGATTACAATTTTTTCCCCTGTAATGCCGATGGAAAATATACCGAAAAAAAAATAACAAAACGAAAAAAGAAAACTTGAACGGTATTGTAGGTTTAGCTCGACACAGTAGAATACAATTTCCTTTTCTTCTGGTGTCCATGGAAAATTTAATTAGAAAAAAAAAAGCGGAAAAGGAACCTTGAACAGTAGCGTAGGTTTAGCTTTAACTCGAAGATACTCCATTCAGCTGAATGGCAAATGAAATCAATTCGGGAAACTCCTCGATGCATATATACGATTCTTAGCCGGAAGCGGGGAATGACAGATGGTTCAATATTCCATCAAGAAAACGTCACGCTGACGTTTTATCGCCCTGGAAGAAGGGAGGAGGAGGGGGGGGGGAGAGGGGGTGTAGGGGCGTGTTGGGTAAGGGGGAAGAAGAAACGATCGACGTCGAGTCACTTCCGAGAGGAAACGTTTCTCAAGCGATGCTGAAAATGGTTCAAATAGGAGAGAGAGAGAGAGAGAGAGAGAGAGAGAGAGAGAGAGAGAGAGAGATGATGGTCGTTCCAAATCCTCATTGATGTTTGGTTCCCAAAGATGCTACGGAGGAAATTAGATGTCACGTCGCCTTCGGCGCGTTTGTGATTGAACGTCAGCTCGCGTGAATCGCGCGCGCTTTATGTATCTCTCTGAGATTGACTCCCGTTGTCGCAATTGCTGAGTCTTGCAGTCTTTCTGGACTTTTTTAAAAAGAGGGTGGTCCATCTTTTTTCTCTCTCGTTTGCTCTTCTCGCTTCCGTCCGCCTGATTTGAGTTACAATTTTGGGTTTCTCGTCTCATGTGATTTTTGGGGGTGTAATATGGAGTTTTGCATTTTTTAAAAAATGCATTCGAAAATATAATATTTTATCCTCAGTAGAACAGCCATTTTACTTCTGATGAATGGCATATTCCATTGCAGCGTTTTAAGCACAGGAAATACGTGATTCTCTAAAAGGCCATTAACTTATGAGTCAATGTTTGGGGTTAAAATGAAATAAGACCGTTTATGAACACTTGTTTTTACAAAGATTAAAAATGTCTCCTGAGTAGCCTGTGACGTTTTCCTTGCTTAGCCTGTTGAGTGATCTATGTCTTCTCTCACCCTACCAACATTCAACACACATTTCAAAGTAAAGAAATGGAAAGGTATTTAATAAGACCCCGTAGCAGGGTAGTGCTGTCAGTGCACCTCATGCGGTACACTGTAGGCATTACTTAAGACTCTTTGCAGCGTCCCCTCGGCCCCTAGCTGCAACACCTTTCATTTCTTGTACTGTAACTCCATTTACATTCTCTCTCTTCCATCTTACTTTCCACACTCTCTTAACAACTGATTCATAGTGCAACTGCGAGGTTTTCCTCCTGTTACACCTTTCATACCTTCTTTACTCTCAGTTTCCCTTTCAGCGCTGAATGACCTCATGGGTCCCAGCGCTTGGCCTTTGGCCTAAACTCTGTATTCAGTTCAGTTATATGTTCATTTAATAAGATCTCTTTGAGCAGCATCGCTTCAGTTTTGCATCCACGTAAATCAGATCATCTCATTCCTTCTAGGTAAATCCTTTTATTCATGGAAAAGCACAGCGAAGTGCACCTTTCTGTACATTTTTCACTTAAAATGTTCCTTTATCCATCAACCTAACGGTCCAAAAAAACCCGAGAGCTTCAGTAGGAGAATTAGTGCAGCAGATAATTGCATATTTCATAAGAATCGTTCACATAGTGAAACAAGCATGAAATTTTGCACAAGTGCTCTTTAAAGTTCCCTCTATCAGAAAAGGGCACTGGCCACGCAAAAAATTTAATATGGCGGCCAAATTCCAAGATGGCGGCCAGTATCGACAGATTTTGGCTAATTTTTCACTAGAATGGCATGTATTTGCTTCTAGCAATATGGTAAAGCTCTTCCATACTATTTCTTGTGAATATTATGTTTCTGTAGCTTCCCAGTACAGTTTACCTTTAAATTTGGGGGCTATATGGCTGCCAAGAAAAGGTAGAAACAATAATTATAATGAGAAATAATGCCCGTTCAACAATTATCGTTTTAAGCATGGATCTTGGTTTCTGTGGTTTTAGATCCTAATGAGGCCATCTCTTTCGAATAACTCATCAATTTTGAAGGAAAATTAATAAATGTAAAAGAGTGTATGTCTGCACACAACCAGGGCACACTGGTGACATCACTGCTGTATAACTCAGCATGGGGTTCAGTGCCAGCTAATCCAGCTTTACTAATCCTGTAGTCTTAGACTAGTAGTTGTAGTATAGTTTAGTTTAGTGTCCCAAATGCTTTCTAACAGCCCCAGACCAGCTATAGTTAGATAGCCGCACCTGAATAGACAGGATGTGCCAGCGCGGGAGAGCCGAGCCAAGGGTATGGGGGCTGTACATGATGGTTCATGTACTTACCCGGATGGTGTACAGATCACACGGGACTTAAATGGCACTGGATGAATGATCGGGCTAGGTGTAGGGAGACCGAACCTAGTTGAATCCCATACAGGAATGTGTGCTTTGTTTAAGGTGGTAAAAGGATAACCCCTCGGCCTTAATCAAAAGTGAAATCATGGCAGAATGTGATGCCAATCCAATATTGAGCAGTAGAAAAACAAACTGGAGTTTGTGTTGTCTTTGTCAGAAGGACAAAAGAGGTGAGCACTTGACATCACCTCCAAGTCATCATGTCCTAGACCATGATGGGTACACAATGCTGGCAAGGAACATTCCCATGTTCAGTGAAATTAATGAAATGCCACTGATAATGGATCCAGCAAGGCTGGATGAAGGTGATGGCATAGAGGCCACTCTCAGGAAAAATGCAGCAAAATACCATGTGAACTGTCGCTTGTTGTTTAACAACACTAAACTGGACCGTGCAAGAAAGCGACAATCCAATGACCAGACCAGCAACACTGAGACTAGTCGTGCAAAACTGCGCCGAACCAGTCATGACAATGAAGTTTGCATTTTCTGTGAGAAAGTGGCACCTGCATCTGATCTCAGACAGGCTAGTACTAAGGGCCTTGACTTGAAATTGCGTGAATGTGCAGAGATACTTAGTGATGGCAAGCTCCTTGCTAAGTTGACTGGTGGGGATGTCATTGCACAGGAGTTTAAGTATCACCATGCCTGTCTTTGTGCCCTCTACAACAGAAAAAGGTCCTACCTGAGGAGCCTTGAGAAAGACCAAGGCAGCACTGAGTCAGAATCAGATGTGTATCCACTAGTTCTGTCAGAACTGATGACATACATTGTTGAAAACAACCTTTGTTCAGATGATCCAGTCACATTTCGGCTGGCAGATATTTGCCACCTCTACCAACAACGTCTGGAACAATTAGGTGTAGAGTCACCAAGTGTAAATTCCACGAGACTCAAAGACAAACTTCTGGCAGAAATTCCAGAACTTGAGGCTCATAAATCTGGCAGAGATGTATTACTTGCATTTCAAAAGGATGTGGGAAAAGCACTTGCTCAATCATCTGATCTTTCAGAGGCAGTTATCATTGCTAAAGCAGCAAATATTCTCAGAAAGTCTATACTTGATCATCAGTCACGGTTTGATGGCACATTTTCTGAGGCTTGTGTACGAAATTCTGTGCCTCCTCTCCTGCTCCAGTTTGTAGGGATGGTTGAGCATGGGGCTGACATCAAGTCACAGTTACGATTTGGAGCATCAAAGTCAGACCAGGCCATTGCACAGCTCATGCAGTTCAACTGCTACTCCCGATACAAAGAGGGAGCAACAACTCATAGACACTCCAAAGACAGAGAAACACCATTCCCAGTCTACATGGGACTCTCAGTCTATGCCAAAACCAGGAAGAGAAACCTGGTTGAAATGCTACATCGGTATGGCCTCAGTATCTCTTATGACAGAGTACTGGAGGTCTCTGCACAGTTAGGAGATGCCACAGTTAGCAAATATGTGGAGGAGGGTGTGGTCTGTCCCCCAGTACTGCGAAAAGGGTTGTTCACCATTGCAGTGATGGACAACATCGACCACAACCCATCTGCAACTACTGCCACTACCTCCTTCCATGGAACTAGCATCTCCATATTTCAGCACCCCACCAAGGAGAACACTGGACAGGAAAGACAGCAACTAAAGTTTGCACCTGAGAAAGTGAGGTCGGTGCCTGAATTGCCGGACACATTCACAAACATCTCACCAGCTTCCTTTCAAACAAAGAACCCTGTGCCACCAAACACTGCAATACCAAAGCCACCCACAGATATCTTGGGGCCACAGCTTGCACTGGAGTATCAGTGGCTAGACAAGGTCATAGTCACCCAGGAAATAGATGATGCAGTGAATCTGACGTGGTCAGCTCATCACGCTTCAATGAAGAGAAGCCCAGAATTTGAAGTAACCATAACTTCATTGCTTCCTCTCCTGCGTGATCAGGCTCATTCTGTTGCTACGATCAAACACGTGATGCAGAAAGTGCAGGATGTCACTGATTTTCTGAACCCTGGCCAGATACCCATAATCACAGCTGATCAGCCAATCTATGCCGTAGCAAAGCAGGTGCAGTGGCAGTGGCCTGATCAGTATGGCGAAGACAAGTATCTGGTAATGTTTGGTGGTCTGCACATTGAGATGGCAGCAATGACATCTCTTGGTACTCTTCTTCATGGCAGTGGTTGGACAGGAGCTCTGGTGGAGGCAGGAGTTGCTTCATCTGGAACTGCAGAATCCTTCCTGTCAGCTGCAAGTGTAACCAGGACACGGCAGATGCACCAGGTTACAGCCTCTAGTTTGTACAAACTCCTGAGGACAGTATACACTGACTACTGTGCTGAGAAAGCAAACAACAATGAGCAGGCATTAGAGTTTGAGGAGTGGTGTGACCTTCGAAGACAGCAGAGTCCACAGTTCCACTTCTGGCACATGGTGTTGTCTATGGAACTTGTGATATTCCTACTGATCAGGTCCTTCCGTGAGGCCAATTTTGTCCTCTACTGCCAGGCATTGCATGAGCTGATACCCTACTTCTTTTCCAACAATAATACAAACTATGCTCGTTGGCTGCCTATTCACCTCAGGGACATGCTTACCCTAGAGAGTTCACACCCAGAGTTGCACAAGGAGTTCAAGGCTGGCAACTTTGTTGTGCACAAGACCAGTCGCCAGTTCTCAGCAATGGCTCTTGACCAAGCTCATGAGCAGACCAATGCCTTTATAAAGGCTGATGGCGGAGCCATTGGGCTGACTGAAGATCCGTCAGCACTCAGAAGATGGATGGTGGCTGGCCCAGAGATCATCCGCTTGGTGTCTGCATACGAAACAGAGGTTCAAAGTAAGGAGTCTAATGAGCAGACAACACACCATGAACAAACACCTCATGCGCAGAAGACATTCTTGGAGAGAGTCAGCAAGCTGTCATTGGCTTTGCAACACTTGGGAAGTCCTTTTCAGGAAGAGAGCCAGGATCTGTATTCCATTGACAACAAAGACATTGCCCACCCCAGCTCAGCAGAACTTCTACAGACACACCTTGACAGAGGCCGCACTAAATTTCAGAAGTTTTCAGACTCTTTGGCAAACAATGTCTCCTTCTATGAGCCGATAAAGAAGAACAGAACTGACTTCTTCAGGCAAGAAGCTGCTCCTGTAGAACAGTCAAAGCAGAAACTTCTGAAGGAGGATTGCCAGCTTTTCTCAAAGCTATTTATATCCTGTCAGAGCCGTGAATGTGATCTGCAGGAATTCTTCCAGCACGAGAATCAAACATTCCCAGCTTCCCTTAGTGAGGGTGGTAGGCTGTACACATGTCAGAAGTCTCAGCTGACCTCGGTCCTGGAGAGTCATGTTACACTAGAAGACAAAGAACCAAAGACTGATGTCCTCATTGTAGATGGATCAGCTTTGGTCCATGCCTTGCCACCAAAGAAAGGAAAGACCTTTGAGGGCTATGCACTTTGCGACTTCTTGCCTGTGATACAATCCTATAGCAGCAAGTACACATCATCACATCTTGTATTTGATGTATACAATACATCCAGCCTCAAAGCTGAGACCAGGCTCCAACGTGGTCAAGGAGGAAGGCGCAAGGTGACAGACAAGAACACAATTCCATCCAACTGGCGCAATTTCCTAAGACACGATGCCAACAAGACAGAGTTGTTCCAGTTCCTGGCAGACAAAGTTGCCCAGATGTCTGCCACAAATGTTGTCATTGCCACGAAAGGGTCTGCTGTCCTCAGCACTCATGAGGCTAGTCTTCAGGGACTGGAAAAGTGCTCTCATGAGGAAGCTGACACCCGCATCTTTCTCCATGCCAAATATGCCACAGAACATGGAGCCAAGACCATCACGGTTAAAGCAAATGACACAGATGTTCTTGTCGTTGCAGTCAGTGCTTTCTCCACTCTCCACAATCTAGGGCTAGAGAAGCTATGGGTGGCATTTGGCCAAGGCCAGAGCCTGCGCTGGATTGCTGTGCATGACCTGTGCAACTCTCTGGGCCAGGAGAAGGTGAATGGCATGCTCTTCTTCCATGCGTTCACAGGCTGTGATACAGTGTCAGCCTTCCGGAGCAAGGGCAAGAAGACCGCCTGGCAGACATGGAACATCTTTCCAGAGGCCTCCACTGTGTTCTCCAAACTGAGTCACTACCCTCTCAGAGTGGAAGAGAGTGACCTGAAGGTCCTGGAGAGGTTTGTCATACTTATGTATGAAAGATCCAGCACTGCTGGCACTGTGGATGAGGCTAGACTTGATATGTTTGCCAGAAAACAAAGGGCATATGAGGCCATTCCACCAACCAGGGGAGCTCTCCTCCAACACACCAAGCGTGCTGCGTACCAGGCTGGTTGTGTGTGGGGGCAGGCCACCCAGTGTCAGCCACAGCCAGAGAACCCTGCTGAGTGGGGATGGCAAAAGTCTGGTGAAGCATGGCAAGTCCTCTGGACAACCAACTCGCCCTTAGCCAAGAGTTGCCAACAGCTTACCAAATGTGGATGCAAAGCAGGCTGTCGGGAAAGGTGCAAGTGCTACAAGCTGGGTCTTCCCTGCACAGCTCTGTGCACTTGCAAATGTGAAGTCTAGATAAATATTGCCCTCTCTTCAGTAGATAATCTAGCTTGAGCATCCAACATGTCATGCTATGCCTACCTTCTTATCCTCGAATTTTTCAAAGGTGTAGGTTGAGAGACCTATACATAGATTGGTTGCGTTTAGTCCGTATTTCTCTTCTTTTCTTTTTATGGTTACAGTCTTAGACACAATGTTGTATGTGACCATACCATTACTATTTCAGTTGAAAATAGCATATTAGTTAAACTGTCTGATCACATGAATATACCATTAAATAAAAACAGTTGGTCTCTATGTCTGCTAGCGCTGTGGATAGAAAAAAAAACTTTTATGGCAACCATTTTGTACGCCATCTTGGTTACAATTCATTTAGTAAGGGTTTTCAATAAAATGTGTGGTATGGAACATTTTTATAACCTAAAAGTCGAGGTTTAAAAAAAAAAAAACTGGCATATTCCATCCAATAGATGCTCCCAAACCAGTGAATCTCAACATAGATGGCGGCCATTTTGAAAAATAGCCGCCATCTTGGATTTTCAGGTGGCCAGCGCCCTTTTCTAAGAGAGCGTAGTCTTAGGAATGTTTGTGCCAAATTTCATGCTTGTTTCACTATCTGAACGATTTTTACAGCAATCTGCTGCACTAAATAGGTACCAGCCCGCGGGCTGGGGAGTTAAACTGTAGAGACACACTGGCCACGTGTCATAGGCATTGGAACCTGGCCCCCACAGGCTGTCGACCTAAGAAACAGATCAGCGCCTGCCCTATGAGACTACAGATGCCCAGGAGGACTTTAACTTTTAACTTTAACTTTATCCATCGAATAAAAGAAAAACCGTTTACGCGCGAAGGCGTCGCCATTTCGACAGCTTCAATTGTCGACGCTCTAGAATCTAGACGCTTCTTATGCTCCAGCGTTTGTAAAAAGATCAAGGAAAATGCTCCCGAGTTATTTCTATATGAGAGGGACGACCGTAGATTTCGGGGGTGGGTGAACAGCGGTACTTTCGCCTTTTCGTGGAGGTGAGAATTTTTACATTCTTTTAATTTTTTTCCCCGTCAGCGTCAGGATCCCGTTAATGTTGGAATCCACGATACAGAGTTAAAACAAAGCCATGAAACTGTTTTTTTTTTTTTCAACTACATGATTAATTCTTTTTTTTTACGAATTGATAAAGATTTTCCTCAATAAGGGAAGAAAAATGTAAATTCATAGATGTATATATCAACGCATATACAAATAGAATTCGTTTTAGCATTAGTGAATGCCTAAATGATTTACGTATTAAATGTACTAAGAATCGACCCTAAGAGGAATAATCAAAGTCAAACCTGCTCACATTAAAGTTCAGATAATTTCTGTAAAGAATCCGTAATTCTAAGCGAAGTAAAAATTATTCAGCAAACGACTAGGTGCGTAAATAAATACGTACCCTGTAGTGTTGGCAGAATCTAACTGAAGTATCGGTGAACATATCTTACCAGAACTCTACACACACACACACACACACACACACACACACACACACACACACACACACACACACACACACACACACACATTATCGTCTTAATAATTCGTATGAAGAACAAAAATAAACGTAACAGTCACGCGAAAAATTGCGAAATAGAAATTGCTTTCCGTAACAGGAAAGAAAATGTTTTTCATAATAATTGCTCAGTTCATTGCCAGGAACATTTTTTTCTCTTGACCTTATGTAACGGATAGAGCTTCTAAAGATAGTATAAATTCTGTAGCAGAGAGAGAGAGAGAAAAAAAAAATTTGTCAAGGATATCATCAGTTATATAGGAGAGAGAGAGAGAGAGAGAGAGAGAGAGAGAGAGAGAGAGAGAGAGAGAGAGAGAGAGAATCTGTCAAGAATACCATCAGTTCTGTAGTAGTAGTAGTAGTAGTAGTAGTAGTAGTAGTAGAGAGAGAGAGATAGATAGGTTGCTTGGGAGGAAAGTGAAATTGTTTGTGTTTAACCAACCGAATATAAGTGACAAACTTTTATTTCTGCTGAGCAGGCAACGTTAACGATAATCTGGCACTTATTCAAAGTCATTGTTCGCTCTCTCTCTCTCTCTCTCTCTCTCTCTCTCTCTCTCTCTCTCTCTCTCTCTCTCTCTCTCTCTCTCTCTCTCTCTCTCTCTCTCTTACCTCACGTTAAGTGAAACTGAAATTGACCCTACGAATATAATTCAAAATTTTCTTTCATATACTCCATGTGGTTGTGGCAGTTTCTCTCTCTCTCTCTCTCTCTCTCTCTCTCTCTCTCTCTCTCTCTCTCTCTCTCTCTCTCTCTCTCTTTGACCAGCCCTATATGTCGATAGAGTAATGAGGTAAATTCTGCTTAGAATAAAATTGTAGGCAAAGAAATTTAAAGATTAATTTTTCCTGTTCTGTTTTGTTCCCTCTTTTCTTTAATCTCAGCCTGGGTTTAGAAATTGTGGGCAAAGTAATTTAAAGATTAGTCTTTTCGTGTTCTGTTTTGTTCCCTCTTTTCTTTAATTGCAGCCGTAGTTTTCCTATACACACCAGTCTTATAATTATTCGTGTCAGCTGTATATGTAGTTTGCATGTAAAGAATTAAGAGTGTGAAAACTTGATTTCCAGTATTCAAGAACTATTATTTCTTTAAATGAATTTTTGTCGACTTCTTATGAGATCATTATTTTTGCCTTAAGTTTTTATATGACCCTTAATAGCCTTAGTACATACTGTAGGTATTATTCAAGAAATCTGTTTCTTTTTGTTTAGCTTCCATTGAGGCTATATGGAAATTAACAAACATTATTTTGGAGTGGGATTAGTTCCATGTTAATTTAAAAATAAGTTATATTTTGGAGGGGGATTAATGTGATGTTAATTTAAAAGTAAGGTGTTGTTCTCCTTGACTGATTTTATGTGCACAAACATATATATATGTGTATTTATATATATCTGTATATATATACCCATATATATGTATATATACATATACTTCTTTTAACCAAAACTAACTCCTTTAGTGCCTTAAATTTTCTAAGGAAAAAAATAAAACAGGGAAGCTTACGTGGCGTTGCCTTGACCCACTTCGGCATGCCAAAATCTGTCAGAAGAGTTTTCTTCCCTCATTCAACTCCGAACATAAGTACCTGACAGGTTCAATTAACGCGTATCAGAAAGTAAACGGCTGAATGATTAGCAAGTATAAGGTCATGTATCGATGTTAATACGGACGGGAATACCAGTACCAGTATTACAAGGGAAGGATGTATACCGTTTAGCAGCGAAAAGAATAAAACGTGATAATTGTTATTTAAAAAGAAAGGATTCATAACATAACGGAAGGTAATTTTTCAGCAAATGTTCGGAACAATAAGTCTATTTATAATTACGATTTGATGTAATCTGAGATCATCAGATTTTCGGACGAAATAATCATGCAGGTTTTAATCTGAACTCAAAATAACCTGCTGCTATGTAAATATTATGATAATTTGAGTAATTCTTTACACTAAAATCTTCTGTACGCTCTACTGTACAAGTTCTGTAGTTCTTAATCAGCCTATACACACATATAAATATGTATGTATGTATGTATGTATGTATATATGTATGTATTTATGTGTATACATGTATATACACATATCTATATATAAATAAAGATAAAATCCACGAAGGAAACGGAAACACTGGAGTGCTGCGAGGCCTTTCGACGCTAGTCCTTTACTTAGCAGACTAGTGTCGAAAGGCCTCGCAGCTCTCCAGTGTTTCCGTTTCCTTCGTTGATTTTATCTTTATTTATATATTTATCACGTTCCATATTTTCGTGATTCAGTTATACATATCTATATATATGTATATAAAGAGAGAGAGAGAGAAAGGTGCGGCTGTCGGCTATTACACTTTCATGAGGGAAAACAAAAAATAATCCTGTAAGTGGAAGGAACCATTGTACTTACAATGATTACTTTTTCTCACAGGACTTCCACCAAGTTTCTGTCCTTCTGCCGATCAGGATTCCTATTTATTATGATATCATTGCATCGCACAATATGCCGTGAGATTCTCGGGCACTCTCTAGGAATTTCAAATCCTCTTAAGTGGAAAAAAGATCAAGACGAGATGGGAGAGTGGAGTTTTGGGATTCCCTTTTATTTTGAGAAGTCATATTACGGAATTCTCGAGGTGTCAAGAATTTTGCTGGATCTTGAAAAGAAAGGTTTTGATGTTCGCTGGAAGGATAGGCCTGGTCGTGGGCTGCTGTAAGCAGAGGAGAATAGAAATGAATATTATATAAAGAACAGGAGACTAACCCAGCTGTACAGTGCTTTTGGTAATAGGAAAAAAAAAGACTATTGTTACTGCTCCATTCATATTACAGCTGCTGAATCATGGATGAACCTCTTGTGCAAAACACTACCAGCACAAATCCTGTGCTGAAAACTAACGCAGCTGTCACTTCTGTGTTTTACCTAAATCTTGGAAGTACATAATTTGCTTTGTTTAGATGACTCAGCTTCTTGTCTTCACCCTGATTTCGTAACTTTCTGGTGACCTTGTCACGCTTTTTACAAAGTTTTCCAGTGGTATTGATCATAGGAAATTGCCGATCACTGATGAGTTTTTACCTGTTGTACATGTACTGATTTTTCTCAGCAGATGTCATCACAATTTTTTCTATAGAAAGGGCTTTAACAGCTGTAGCGAATTCTTCTACACATTACGACTTGAAGAACTCGATTTGTGCATAAATTCTTCACATTAGGCCTAGAGCTACTCGATTTGTGCATAAATTCTTCATATTTGTCCTACAATACGCTCAATTTGTGCATAAATTCTTCACATTAGCCCTAGAATCTCGCAAATTGTGCATAGATTATTCAAATTAGACCTAGAATCACTCAATATTTGCGTAAATTCTTCACATTCGGCCTAGTATCATACAATTTGTGCACAAATTTTTCGTATTAGACCTAGGATCACTCAGTTTGTGCATGAAATCTTCACTTTAGGCCTAGAATTACTCAATTTGTGCATACATTCCCACATATTCTCTGTGGGAACCATTAATACTCTTAATAGCATAGCTGGAAATTCTCTTCCTGTCCTTATTTTCCCAGGCTTACAATTTATGACTCCTTCTGAGTCATGCAGTTAGCTTCGTTTTGGTCATTTTGTGTCCATTATGCTCCTTCTAGTTCAGGGCATTAAGGTGCTTTTCCCATGATTATATCTAGTCAGATATGATGTATGAGTAGTGCTCCTTACTAAAGGGACTTTCGTCAAGTCTCTTCATACCATTTTAAGACTTGTTTTCATTTTCTCACGTTTTGCCAAGGATGTTGAAGACCTCTAAATAAGATTTAAAAAAAAAAAAGAAAAACGAAGGAAAACGAGACAGTGAACTCTGTTTGCTGGCAGAGTTTGTTCAGTCTCAGCCTGGGATTGTATTAAGTTGATAAAATCATGACTGCAGAAGCGCCAGAAGCAAGGGAGCATCCCAGCAAGACCCGTAAAGGGTCATAAAAGGTCACAGAACATAATTAGAGAGAACAGTGTGACGTGAGACATGTGAACAGAGAAATTAAGAATATTTGTACAAACAAGCAGTTCCCAAATCTCTAGCCAGTCGTTATATATATATATATATATATATATATATATATATATATATATATATATATATATATATATATATATATAATAATAATAATAATAATACGCTATTATTATTATTCAGAAGATGAACCGTGTTCATAAGGAACAAGACCACAGGGGCCACAGACTTTAAATTCAAGCTTCCAAAGAATATGGTGTTCATTTGCAAGAAGCAACAGAGGGTAATAGGAAATGCAAAAATTCGGGATCAGTTATTAGAAAAGTAAAAGTAAATTAACAAATTAATAAAAACAACAGATAAAAATGTAAGTAAATTATTAAACTACAGGGTGAATTGTTTTAGGGTAGTCATAAAGTTTTAGAAAGTCTAAGAACTTAACCATAGAGAACAGTGACACTAAGACATGAGACAATGTGAGCAAAGAGGTAAGAATATATTGTAAAAATAAACACTTCTCAGATCACCGGCCAATCAACCCATTTTTGCTCGATTTTTTTGTCTGTTATTTGAAGTCATCGAAAACGTCAAAAGTTCCCAAACAGGATAATGACATAATAATGACATTAATAATGACATACCATTGTGTTTTGGTTCGCCTGTGTGAGCAAATCAGATAATGGCCGTTTGATAAATCCCACCTTATTTGCGCGTAGGCTGCGCGCAGAGTGCGCCTAATGTACCCCCGAAAGCTACCTAATATATTGTTGAGATTCATGCTTCATATCGCCAAAACCTGTGTCATTATCATCACCTAACTTTTCACGCATTAATGAGTATGTATTTCTATGTATATCCCAACAGCAGTGCCTTCTTTTAGAGCGGGATTTTATTTCCAACGAGATGGGAAAAAATGACGGACAATTTTTGCGTTGTGAACCATCATTTTAACCGCCGGGGCGTTATCGTTTTTATAGATCGAACTCTATTGAAACTAATTCCAGTTTCCATTTAATTTCGGATTTTTTTTTTTTTTTTTTGTAACCGAACGATTTCGCAAAATAGCGGTTGTAGATAACCGCTAACATAACCGTGATTTTGTGTGTGATTGTCTGTTGGGTTAAAATGAGGGTTTTTTAGTTGCTCTTCCATTTCAGCAGGGATAAATAGAATCTGTAAACAACGGGGATAATGTCGGAGATATGACAGCGTTTGTTATCGTGTGTGAATAGAGCTTTGGGTGTTGGCTTTTTATTTGAGCTGGTATACTAGCTATGTCTTTTGGTCTCAATTTGATGCAAAAGCAAGGGGTCATGAAGCGACCCTGGAAAAAGGATCAATGAGAGTGAATGGCCTGAACTGACCTTTTGTAATTGAAATTTAAAAGTAGGAAGAAAGGTCACAAACGCAGCACAGTTGCGAGAGGGAATCAATTTTTTCGTGACAAATGAATTGGCTATGTCATTTGTTTACACCGTAAGGCAATTTTATGTCATGTTTCCTTTTTTCCCTTTTTATTCCTCTTAAGTATGCGATTTTTATAATGGTGTACATTTTACGATTCTATATTTCTGAAAGTTAACTTATATTGAAAAATGTATATAAAATCTGGTGGTCACTATTTCTACCAGATACGTATCTTTTTACAACGACCATAGTGCCCACTTCACTTATTGGATTCTTTACACTTTTTTGGATAAGCTTGTCGCTACAAGCCTAAGATCCAAACGGAGAAACAAATGAGGAAATTCTGAGTCTCGTGACAGGATTGAAACCCGTACACATTTTCCCGAGATGTAGCCGAGCACTGAGACCTTTCCCTGAAAAAAGCGGGACGCCGTATCTTAAAAACTAGCCATAGAATTTTCTTGAAATTAATCTCTTTATGTTTCCCATACCCAAATTACGGTGGAGTTGTAATTTGACGTAACCTAACCCAACCTAACCTAACCTAACCTAACCTAGCCTAACCTAACGGGGGCATGGCAAAAAAACCGGGTCTAGTGCAACACTAGCACACATCTCAGGAATTTGCAACCAGTACCTGGCATATAAGAAAGAGATTTAAGAAGTACGATCATTGGTATTTTGTTATTATATCATAAAGAGATTTGAATAGTTTTGATCCTTGGTCATTTATTAATTTTACATTTTAATTCTTTGCTGACGACCATGAGTTTTAGTTTTCTGTAAAAGAAAACTATTGTGCCGGCTTTGTCTGTCCGTCTGCACTTTTTCTGTCCGCCCTCATATCTTAAAAACTACTGAGGCTAGAGGGCTGCAAATTGGAATATTCATCATCCACCCTCCAATCATCAAACATAACAAATTACAGCCCTCTAACTTCAGTAGTTTTTCTTTTATTTAAGGTTAAAATTAGCTATAATCGTGCTTCTAGCAACGATATAGGATAGGCCACCACCGGCCCGTAGTTAGTTTCGTGGGCCGCGGCTCATACAGCATTATACCGAGACCACCGAAAGATATGTCCATTTTCGGTGGCCTTGATTATATACTGTAGCGGCTATACAGAAAACTCGAGTGCGCCGAAGAAACTTCGGCGCATGTTTTACTTGTTTTTTTTTTTGTATTCTGGAAAGTATTTAGAATCATTTGCTGAATAATTTAAATTATCCCAAGATTTTTATGTATAGAAAATAAGGAATAAGAGCCCAGATGCAATGCATTACTACCCTGAAACGATCGCTTGTATTTGAATAATTTATTGATATTTGTATCTATTTATCCTTTAATTTATTAAATTTCTTTTTTCTTTTCTGGTAACTGATCTCTTCTTTGTGTATTTCCTTTTATCTTCTGTCACTTCTTTCAAAGCTTGAATTTCAAGTCAGTGGTCATTGTAGGCTTATTCAAATGAATAAGGGTTCATCTTCTGAATAATAATAATAATAATAATAATAATAATAATAATAATAATAATAATAATATTATTATTATTATTATTATTATTATTATTATTATTATTTATCGTTACTCTATAAAGAAACAGTCCACGATACTTTTAATAATAATAATAATAATAATAATAATAATAATAATAATAATAATAATAATAATAATAATGATGATAATAATAATAGGTTTTATTGAATAATATTGCTGCTTCAGCTGCATTTATTTTGTAGAAGACTTTTTCTATTTTCCTTATTGTGGTCTTCTCTTCATTGAAGGTGCGTGCTAACAGCTCGCCTATATTTGTCATTTCACGGGGGAAAAGTAAAAAATCTGGATTCTTCTTTTTTATATATTCTATACAGTTAGAATATTATGACATATAGTTGCTAACTGTATAGAATATATAAAAAAGCAGAATCCAGATTTTTCACTTTTCCCCCATGAAATGACAAATATAGGCGAGCTGTTAGCACGCACCTCCAATGAAGAGAAGTCCGCAGTAAGGAAAATAGAAAAAGTCTTCTACAAAATAAATGCAGCTGAAGCAGCAATAATATTCAATAAAACCTGTTTAAAAGAGGGTCTACTGCCAAATTATAATAATAATAATAACAATAATATAATAATAATAATAATAATAATAATAATAATAATAATAATAATAATATTATTATTATTATTATTATTATTATTATTATTATTATTATTATTATTATTATTATTATTATTATTATTATTTGAAGGGAGTAGACCTTCTTTTAAACAGGTCTCATTAAAAAGGATGGCTGTATTATGCGAATTTATCTTATATAGTGTCTTTTCTATCCTCCTTATGATTCGCTTTTCAGGCTCAGCGATGTTAGTCAGTAACTGGCCGATATTCATGTTGGAAAAGGAGTGTGCGGAATATTGGAAGTCTTTTAATTATTATTATTATTATTATTATTATTATTATTATTATTATTATTATTATTATTATTATTATTATTATTTATCGTTACTCTAAAAAGAAACGGTTCGTGATATTTCTTTCATTGAGCTGTTGGTCCACTATCTGAAACGACTTGAGAACCACTGCTGTAGAAGAACCATGCAATTGCATATCATTGCAACGGGTGTTGCTGCCTAGGACCACGTGACATTCAGTTTGCACAGAGTTTTATTTGTTTTTCTGGTAATTGGAGGTTGCAGTAACCTAGAAAAATCAATTATCAGAAGAATGGGGAAAACTCTACGTAATAATAATAATAATAATAATATAATAATAATAATAGGTAGTAGACCTCTTTTAAACACGTGGCACTCAGTTTATATAGAGTTTTCTCCATTTTTCTGATAATTGATTTCTTGCAAAATGCAGTAGCTTAGAAAAATCAATTATCTAAAAATAGGGAAAAACTCTCTAAAAAAAAAATAATAATAATAATAGGTAGTAGACCTTCTTTTAAACATGTGGCAAGTTTGTATAGGGTTTTCTCTATTTTTCTGATAATTGATTTTTTTGCAGAATGCAGAAACCTAGAAAAACCAATTATCAGAAAGTAGGGAAAACTCTCTTCAGTAATAATAATAATAATAATAATAATAATAATAATAGTAGTAGACCTTCTTTAAACATGTGGCAAGTTTTGTATAGAGTTTTCTCTATTTTCTGATAATTGATTTTTTGCAGAATGCAGAAACGTAGAAAAACCAATTATCAGAAAAGTAGGGAAAACTCTCTTCAATAATAATAATAATAATAATAAAATAATAATAATAATAATAATAATAATAATAATAATAAAGGTACGTCTCCATAACACTGGAGGAAGGACGGACCTGTAGAAGTTGGAGCAGGGGAAGGGGGGAGTGGTGGGGAATCAGATATGAGGAAAATATGAAGGAATATTAGTTGTGCGAGATCAAGGAACTTCGAACCCTCGCTCCTTGAGAAGCGTTTGATGATGTTCCCGGATTTATTTGTGTTTGGAGAAGTTTGGAGCTGCCCTTCCTCCCAGATTATCTTGGAGGAGATAAGCTGTTATGTGTAGCAAACAGCGAGTTTCCTAACTGATCGGAAGCCGTTGTGATTTTGTTTTTGTTCTTGTTTTTGCGGGGTTAAGGGGGGCGGGGGAGTTGCAACCTTTACGTGTTTCCTAACTGATTGAAGCGGTTGTTATTTTTTTTTTTTTTTTGTTTTTGCGGGGGTTAAGGCTGGGGGGGGGGGACGTTGCAACATTTACGAGTTTCCTAACTGATCGAAGCCGTTGTAATTTTGTTGTTTTGTTTTTGTTGGGGGTAAGGGCGAATTGCAACATTTACGAGTTTCATAACTGATTGGAAGCCGTTGTGATTTTATTTGTTGGGGAGCTGAAGGGGGGTGGGGGGTGGGGGGAGATCAGCATTTAATTAAACTTTGCAGTTTTGGTTGGTTGACATGAACCCATTACTCTTATGGCTATGAAGTAAACGTCATCAATATCCATTTGATGGTTAGACATGGAGAGAGAATTTGCGGGAGACAAAGTTCATAGCTGCAATTTATTGTACATTGGAGATTGTTTTTGGACTTCAGAAAAATAATAATGCATAAGTAGACAAATACCATAGCTGAAATTTTAGTATCTTGAATTTTTTAACTATAAAAAATTATAATAATAAGTAAGTAGATAAACACCATTGGTCAGCAGCTTTCCTTTTACTTAGATTTGAGACATCCAACTATATAGCTAACCAAATGTACTAGCGGCAAGGACTTTGCCCTAGTAGGAGAGTTGAGTTTTATTTATTTTTTTTTTTGAATGATCATATAACCAGTGTTTTTAGGAAATACTGTTCTTTAAAATGTCTCTCGTTTGCATGGAGGACGTCAGAGAAAAGCGTGATTGAATCAGAACGGTAACTGACTCTACCAGAAGACTGCACGTCCAAATACCACACACTGTCAGCCTTAGAAGCCTTTTAATCTTTTCATGTCATCTGATTTTAAATTTAAACCAATAAGTGTAAAAGAACAAAATATTTAAATTCATTACTTAACTTACTTAACCGTAGAGTTTTTTAGGCATCAGTGTGATTCTCAGAATGTTGTCAAGGGAGAGAACCCTTATCAAGCATTTGGGATGGAAAACTGCATTTGTGGATTTCAGTAAACACAGATTTAAACAGAGACTGCTAACTGCCGTTAATGGATTGCTTAATTTACCAAGATAATGTCCTTTAAGTACATGTTTTTTTAATACTATGATGTGATCATCATAGTTACCCCGGTAGCAGTACTGTGCTTCATTCATATTTTCTTCTACAGTCTACAAAAAGTTGCTTTTTTCTTTAAGTAAGTATATCTTAGTTTAACCAGACCACTGAGCTGATTAACAGCTCTCCTAGGGCTGGCCCGAAGGATTAGATATATTTTTACGTGGCTAAGAACCAATTGGTTACCTAGCAACGGCACCTACAGCTTATTGTGGAATCCGAACCACATTATAGCGAGAAATGAATTTCTATCACCAGAAACAAATTTCTCTTGTTCTTCACTGGCTTTTTTCTTTAAATAACACTGAATGATAACATCGTTAAGAAAATCCTTCACACACTATACTAGATCTGCACCACAATCTGGAAAATGTTTCGTGAATTCATTAATCGTCTTTCATATAAAATTCCAAAAACAAAAATCAATGTGTTAGTTTCCACATAATTCTTCACAAATCAGACAGGTAGACAGACGAACCGCACACTCAAATATAAACTGTATGATCTAGGCAACCAGTAAAGGGCTTATGTATATGTGTATATATATATATATATATATATATATATATATATATATTATATATATATACAGTATATATATGCACAGTATATATATATATATATATATATATATATATATATATATATATATATATATATATATATATATATATATATATATATATATATATATATATATATATAGTCTTTCTTGACCTTCGAAGAAAAAACTTAGCTCAAAGGAAAACGTGGCCTACATAGGTTTGACTTGAAGAGACTTTGTGTGGCGGATAAAGACGCACACAGTCGTGTGTAACTTCCTGATGCATATAATTCTCAGCTGGAAGCTGGAATGACAGCTGGTTCAATATTCCATCAAGAAAACGTCCACGCTGACATTTTATCTTTTCGGGAACTGACTGACGTCGAATTACTTGAAAGGGAAAGGCAACTCGAGTGATGTCGAGTATGGTCTGTATGGAAGGACCTGATGTTCCTTCATATTCCTTGTTTATGTTCGTTACACAAATACGCTACGAACGAAATCAGATCTCATGCGCCATTTCCTTTAGACACGTGCTGTAAGGGCTTTTTATTTTTTTACGATCCAGAACAACTAAATTTTTCTTAGATATGCCTGGGTCAGCAGCCTCCCTGAGGGTGCCGTGCAATTGGAACTAAAGAAGTTCAAGCGAACATGCAGTGGCGTTACTACCACAATACAATTAAACTTTATTTTAATATTTTAGTTGCGTTTTTATTCATTTATTAATTTGTTGATTTATCTGTTTTTCTAATAACTGATCTCCTCTTTTTGTATTTCCCATTACCTTCTGTTACCTCTTTCTAATGAACACCATATTGTTTTTAAGTTTGAATTTGAAGTCAATGGGCCCTGTGGGCTTATTCCATAGGAATAGGGTTCATCTTCTGATTAATAATAATAATAAAAATAATTGATGGTTCTAATGATTCTGCTTGTGAGTTCTACTATATGAGGATATATTTTTAGCCTTGCCTGAAATTGAGAGAGATGACGATCATTTAGAAAAGCTAATGATTGGTATTTATTATCTCGTGCATCTGAAATATGTATGATGATTTGTTCAGTGCCTGTGTACTTTAGACACGTGCTTTCAAGTGTTTTGTTTTCCACAATTCGGAACCACTAAATTTCTTAGACAGGGCATGGGGTCAGCAACTGCATCCCGATGTTTCTAATGATTTTGCTCGTGAGTTTTGGTAAATAAGGATAGAATTTTAGTCTTGCCCGAATTTGAGGGGAGATTGTGATCATCTTGGCTGAGATACTAATAATATGCTATAATATTTACGTCATTCGGAAAAAGAGTTATGAATGGTTTATATTTTCTTGTGCGTCTTATATATTGTGATTAAAAATGTTTTTGTTTATAATTTTGATGAAGTTTGTAATTATTCTTTATTGATTTATCATCGATGACTGTATTTATCAGTGATGAAATTCTGTTCATGGGTTGCTACATAGAATAGAAAACAACTCTTTTTAGGGCATTTGATATTTTTCATGGCCAAAAATTCCCACGCATCACCAGCTTCCGTTTTCATAGTCTTCATCCTAATAGGCCAAGGTCTTCCAACTCTTCTGGTGCCCACAGGAGCCCAGCTGACAATATCACAATACTGTTTTCCCAGAGGTTGTGTGAAGGACTTGAAGTAACTGTTAAAGTTACTCTACAACAAGCCTTAGAAAATATATAGGCAGAGTAAATAAGACGGATGAATTAGGAATCTGGTTCCCGATCGAAAAACAAACATAATCCCTTCAACCTTATCTTGCAAAGCATAAAAGAATTCCCAATAAAAATGTTTGCACAACATCCCAGACAGGAGGTGAAATATGACCCTTCTTTCATAAGTGTGAAAATTGCATAAAAAAAATTCCCTCAACAAAGAGAAGACGTTTCCTCATTGTTGCAACAGAGAAGGTTTATAATCCTCTCTTGTTTTTCATTATGAAAATGAGCCCAAAATAAGAACAGCACAACTCCCTTGAATCTCAACACATTTTTTTTCCACCGCCTCGTCTTCTCACTTTGTGCCGTCATCCTCCCAATAACGAAAGGAGAATAGATTTTCAGGGAAAAATAACCTTAAAAAGAGGAATAGATACACTGAAAAAGAGGCGTATTTTATGAAGAAAATTTTGCGCCAGATTTAGGGATATAGTGGTGAATTAGTTTAAACATTAAGCAAGAGAAATTCTTTATTGCGTTAGCACTTGTTGCGCGCGGAAGGAATACAATGCGAAAATGTAACTCGGTGGAATTCCGTCTGGATTAAACATTGCATCGTGGGCTATGGAGGTTTTATCTCTTAAACTGTAAACACTGTTAATTTTAATTGAAATCGTTCTTATTCCAAGCTGCTTGACATATTCTCTCCATAATGACCAATGCAATTTAATTAATATTATGAAATTTTAAAGTAAATTTAGAAGAAATTTTACACACACACACACACACACACACACACACAAAGATCTTATGCCAAAATGCAGATATGAAGCAGAAGAGAAATTTGTTTCATACGCAAAGTCCCCCGCCCCCCCCCCCCCCAAAAAAAAACGAAAAAATAAAACAAGGAAAATTTTTCTTTTTTCAAGAAAAATTCTTCCCTTCCCAGTAAGCTAAGCTTATAGCTTTTGCAATTCTGTAGATCTGGATGAAGGCTTGCGTTGTATAGCCGCGTAAAAACGAATAAAACCAAGGCTATTCTTGTATAGCTTTAATTTTTTTTTTTTAGTTTTTTATTTGATCCCATTCTTCATCTTTATGCTTAGAAATAAAGTCGCTAGTATTTTTTCTCACTTCATGATAGGAACTGGAGTGTCCTGAAAAAAAAAAAAAATTTTTTTTCTTATTTTATTCTGAAAGAAAAATTAAGTTTTTCTCGTCGTGTAGTAACTCTGACTCCAGGAAGAATTTTTTTTACTTAAGAACATGATTCGTTTGCTTCTCAACCACCTTAAGCCTCTGGAAGAAAAATTATAATGTTTAAAGAAATTATTCCACTGTCTTACACGTCTCATAACAATTAAAATAACTTTTAACACCAATTACATCAGAAATTACTATGATCATAACTAATGGGTTTCGTTGTCTCTCTCTGTTTTAATGCGTCTTGTTTTATTGACTGTTTCTGTACTTACATACGTCATGATTGATTGATTTATGAATATTAGATTAATAAACCAAGCGCTGGACCACTTTCAGCCACTCATAGTTTATGGAATGGAAGTAAAGTAAAAGTGTAGAAAGTGGGTGCAGCTAGGGATCGACGGGAGGCTGCAAACAACCTTTAACTTATGCCATAAATCTAGAATTGCTTTTTGAAATCCACAGAAATCTCGTAAATCCCTTGGTTTTTTTTACCCACGTCTGCTCTTCTTTCTCCTTTCTCAGTCCCAAGGATTCAAACAAGCAGAAAGTTAAAAAAAAAAAAGTCCTTCTTTTATCCCTTCTAGTTTCGTACAGGGGTTTGCAAAGTCTTGAAGGAGACGGAAAATCTATTTTCTTATTGAATATGCAACATGTGCGTAGGTAGAAAAGAAAGGGAAATTGCACAGAAGAAAATCTGAAACCTTTGTGGTGGTGGTGGTGTTAGAAAATGTAGAATTTGGAAGGACTGGGATTTGGTCTTGCGGTTAGTAATCTCTCTCTCTCTCTCTCTCTCTCTCTCTCTCTCTCTCTCTCTCTCTCTCTCTCTCTCTCTCTCTCTCTCTTTGTTCTGCGTGTGATTTTCGTTGATCGCTGAATGGAGTAATATTGAGAAGTGGAGAGATAATAACAGTGTAATATTTTCAAGATTAGAGTTCTCCCATGTTGTCGTGATCGCTTTCGCCTTTATTCTTGACAAGATTCAAGTCTCATTATCCAATTATATAATCCCCCCCCCCTACTCCCCCCCTTTTTTTACTGATTAAATGTCGACATTATTTTTTCCTACTATTTAATAGCTACATGGGCTCTTTATTGATGAGCCCACGTAGAATATAATGCAAAACCTTTTACATTGTATTCTATAATCTTACGTAAGTTTTCAAAAACACGTATGCTCCTGTTTCTCTTAAAGCTAGTTCTATGTGAATCCTGACAGGAGTAGGCTCTAAGTCACGGAACAGGTGTTTCCGCACGAAGGATATGGAGGAAACTCGCTCCCAAGGATTATTTGCTTCTATCCTGCAGAAAATACCTTGCGGGAGATACGACCGTTTTTTTTTTTTAACAGGTTGCAGCTCAGAGAGCTCGTAATACTAATAAAAAAAGAAAAAAATGGTTCAGGGATCCTCCTTTAACACCATTCTTGCAGAGGAATAAAATGGTATTATTTTCAAGGGGATAGACTTTCAAGTCCGTCGTTACATTGCACGGTGTCACATCAAAAAGTGCACGAACTTGTATCGTACTTTTGTGTTATGAAATTTTTCTCTTATCTATAGCAATGAGATTTTAGAACATGTACTCAACATTTTTTTTGTGGCATTTTATATTTATACAGTTCCTGAATGTTCAAAGGAAAGCTATGCTTTTATTGGCGTCAATATCTTGACGAACGATTACTAGTAATGTATTCTGTATCATGCAGACTACACGCGGAATTATTCATTGAGAAGACCTGGCAGGTGTCGGTTTTCTCTGCACGCGCATTAAAAAAAGATTTGATGTGAGATATCCATTTTTTTTGTAAAAAAGGCAAGGAAGTAATGTATTGCCAGTACTCTCAGTAATATATAATAATATGGATTCGTCACTGGGACAGGAGCTGATTTTGCCAAAGGTTATTTTATGGTTACTTTCTGTGACCGGGTTAAATTCATGTCATCCGTTGTGCTAATCGACATTTCCTTATAATATATATATATATATATATATATATATATATATATATATATATATATATATATATATATATATATATATATATATATATATCTAATTACTTACTTTGTCTGCCAATTTAGCAGTTTCTGATAATGTTAAAAATGGAATAGCACATGTTATTGTATGAAATGTGAAAAGTGGAAATGAGAGAAAGTAGGAATTATTACTAATATTGCCATATTGAGAAATGTTGTTATAAGAATGTGTTCAGTTTTTTCCAAATTGTTTTTTGTACAGCTTCTGTATTTTCAGTATTTTGTTGTTTTGTACATTGCAATGGCCTGAAATGAAAATCTATTATTTTTATCATTTTAATAAAGCGCTTTAATTTTTCTGTCTTTTCACAGGGCAAGGAGTACATGAGAGAGGTAAGCTTCCCAACTTTCTTGACTGACAGGTCTTCATTGCTTTCCCGGTGTTTAGTCGGAAGGATAAATGCATCTTTTGTTTTAATAGAACTTCTTACCGTAATTGATAAAGGATGTCATGTTGGTGTCTAATTCTTTTGAGTAAACTTCATTTTCGTCGTTAAATTAAAAGTCGCGTACATACATTCAACGTAAACGTGTTTAACTGCCGCGTGGTTGTTCGAGATGCCTTTCTTACTGGTCACCCATTCGAGCACTGACCAGCCTCAACGCTGCTTTATCTCACTGATCGAACGATTAACGGTGGATGTATATATATATATATATATATATATATATATATATATATATATATATATATAGCCTATATATATTATATATTGTAATATATATATATATATATATATATATATATATATATATATATATATATATATATATATATATATAATTACATATATATATATATATATATATATATATATATATATATATATATATACATATATATATATATATATACATATATATATATATATATATATATATATATATATATATATATATATATATAGCCTATATATATTATATATATGTAATTATATATATATATATATATTATTATGATTAGCAAGAATTCGCTAGCAAATTACCTCCCCCCCCTCCTTTGTTGTTGTTGGTTGTTCATTTACTGCCAGCCGGCCGATCGATAGACCATCTGTCTATCGACTTAAAAACAAGGTTTAAAAGATTAAAGGCGCTCCCATTTTTGATAAAGATCTTTCCTTCGAGGCAAAAGTAATCTGGCTTGGGCGTTTCTCCTACAGGCCAAAACCTCCCCTGCGGGCAGCAGGTGCAATGAGTCAAAGCATCTGTGTTGGGCGCACCCCCCCTGTCCCATAGGAGGGGATAAAAGGCAAAAGCCCAAGGTCTCAGGACACACACGCGGGCTGGAAGATATGGAGTGAACTTGTGAAGACGTCCTCAACACCTGGCCCCATCGATGCCCTTGCATCCTAACCACGTGGCCCTTTCCAAAGTATACTTCTCCTCGTGTCCCTCGACCGTATTCCTCGAGCCCACACGCCATTGCTTGGAGTTTCGAGGAGTCCCCATCGCCTTGCCGCTTTACGGAAGCCCTTGCATCTCACCACGTGGAAGAAACTCGTCCTCGGAAATCGCAAGTCATCCACGGACCGCCTTCTACGCGCCCTCGGAAAATCTGCTAAGGTAAAGTGCCCTGGAAGAGCCCCATTTCAGTCACGCTTTTGTCTCGTAATATTTTCTTAAAGAGAAAGCCAGAAATCTCCCTTGTCTAATGTCCGTGCACCTCTTGCATCGGCAGTATTAATTCTTTTTTACTCCTTTGGCACCCTCAGTGCAGCCTCGAATTCATTATTCTTTTGTCTATTTTCATTACTGGCGTATAATGTGCATATCTCTCATTTCAGAGGGATGCTATTTCGTGGAAGCTTCTCGGACTGTGGCTGGAATTCCCCAGTTTCATTCAACCTACTGAGTTCCTCTTTCCCGTACTAATGTCATTTATGTAAATACACTACCTTAAATGTGCCCACGTGTTTTACGTAATATTTCCCTCAGTAACCAGAGCCCTATGCTCATATGAAATTCTCCTTTGTTTTCCTCTTTTTTTACGTTTTCCCGTACCCACGAAGTCAGAATCACAAGGCTAAATTAACTTAAATTGTTGCTACCTGTCTCACAGAGTATATTTCAAACTAAAACCACGGAAAAACGTAAAAATGGCGACCTGGCCATAGATCTCGTTTTGCAGTTGCAGTTCCCCTAGCGTTGCTTTATTGCATTTGCAACTTGCCAGATCAGCTATTAGCAAAGCTAAGCTGGGTACGAGACAATTACGAACCTTTTGTGTAAAGCCAGCACACAGATCCAGAAAATTCCACGTAAGTAATGTGTTAATCTTAGCAAAACCTTTTTACAATCGTGACTGTTCCTAGGAATTAGAAATAGGGACGCATGTAATCACTGAGAGAAAAGAACCGCCGTAGTAGATTCGTTAATGCATGCCTTTCAGGATAGGTAGTTAGGAAATAACCAGTGCTAACCATCCTTTGCTTCGAGGAATAGTGCGAAATTCCTCTGTGTTAAAATCTTTGCCATATCTTTTGCTTCGAGGAATAGTGCGAAAATTCCTGTGTTAAAATCTTTGCCATATCCTTGCTTCGAGGAATAGTGCGAAAGAAATTCCTCTGTGATAACTTTTACTTCGCATTTCGAATTAGCGAACTGTTATTTAGGCGCGAATAAAATTCCCACGTGGGACACGACGAAGTCAGCTTGCATTGCTGAAATTCTCTCAGTGTAGTTAGAATTCGAGTTAGGTGTTAGGAAAGCGAAATTTAAACTCCGCTTATAGGGAAAATTACTAGGCCGTTGTACTGTTATCCTCTCAGACGACTGGGAAATTCTCCGGAATCCCAGACGGTATATAAATATACGGGTTCATTCACCCAGAATCGAAAAATACCTCCGGTGTTGGCCAAACGACCTGCAACCCCCCACCCCGCCCATGCCCGCGTGTGTAGCATTTTTTTTTTTTTTTCCCCATTCATTTCTCTTTGGGTTTCCCGTTAGTAATTTCTAAGTCCTAAGGGACGAATCGTAATTCCAAGTCCTAAGTGACTCCTAAAATTCTACGTCGTACGTGGCGAGAATTCCTCCAAATTCCACAAATTCCAAGTCCTAAGTGACTCCTAAAATTCTACGTCGCACGTGGCGAGAATTTCTCCAAATTCCAGTCCTTAGAGACTCCTAAAATTCTACGTCGCACGTGGCGAGAATTTCTCCAAATTCCAGTCCTCAGAGACTCCTAAAATTCTACGTCGCACGTGGCGAGAATTCCTCCAAACTCCAGTCCTCAGAGACTCCTAAAATTCTACGTCGCACGTGGCGAGAATTCCTCCAAACTCCAGTCCTCAGAGACTCCTAAAATTCTACGTCGCACGTGGCGAGAATTTCTCCAAATTCCAGTCCTCAGAGACTCATACAAAAATTCTACGTCGCACGTGGCGAGAATTTCTCATTCCTGCGGGAACCCAAAATTAAGTACTTTTGAGACATTATATAGTGTAGTTCACACACATCTAAGCCCTTACGGGACTGATCATTCTAGTTCGTTAGAACAACTCCTTAACCTCACGCTACAGCCGGCCAAGTCCGAGCGTGACAAAATCCAACTACGTCTTCCGAGACGCATATTAAAACTCGTTCGCCAAGAACAACCACGTCTTTCCAAGACACATCCAATTTTAACAAAGAGTCTTTTCAGACATATCATATACCCATTATTTCAAGATGGCTAATACCAGAGCCCAACAAAACGAGGATTTCAAATTCTACATGTCCGCTGGGAAGGACATGGGACTATCGGGGCAAGATCTGAGAGCATGGGTTCAAGAGCGAGTGGACGATGCCAAGGCGGAGAGGGAGAGAGAACGTGAGGAGAGAGAGAGGGCAAGAATTGCCCAAGAGCAGGAGAAGGATAAAGAACGTGCAGAGAGAGAGAGGGCAAGAATTGCCCAAGAGCAGGAGAAGGATAAAGAACGTGCAGAGAGAGAGAGGGAACGAATTGCCCAAGAACAACGAGAGGAGAGAGAACGAATCGCTCACGAACAACGGGAGGAAAAAGAACGTGCAGAGAGGGAGAGAGAACGTGAGGAGAGAGAGAGAGAACGCGCCCATGAGCTCCAGGTGCTAGAACGACAGCACGCCACCCCCCCGCCCCCTGCCGCGGGAATGAGTGCCCTCAGCCAAGCTCACTCGTTCATGCCAAAATGGACGGAGTCCGAGCCTGAAGTATGGCTTGAAAGGGCCGAACGAGTCCTGGAATGCTGCGATCTCTCCCCCGCGGAACTCTCCCTTGTTCTCACTAAATTCCTGGGCGGAAAGGCCCTCGTTGCCTACCACGCCCTTCCCGCGGACGATCGGGGAAACTGGGAAGCCGTACGCCAAGCAGTTACGAAGGCGTACGAGATTACCCCCGAGCGGTGGAGGAGACGTTGGAGAGAGCAGCCCAGAGAAGCAGGCCAGACTTGGTCCGATTGGGCGTACCATTCGGAGCGGGCGTTGACAAAATGGCTCGATTCCGAAGGCGCCACTAACACCGCCGAGGTACTCGAGCGGTTTAAATTCGAGCATTTCCTGCGCTACGCCCCTCCTGCCCTCGCCACTCATATAGTGGAAAAAGCCCCAGCAACACTCACCGAGTGTTGCCGAATAGCAGATATGTGGGAAACCCACCACCCTCAAGAAGGATCCATGGGGCGGAAGATAAATCCCCCGTCCCTCCTCGGAGGTTCAAATTCCCACAAAAATGGGAACTCGGGCAAGCCCCTAACTTGCCATTATTGCAAGAAAACGGGGCATTCCTCCGAACAGTGCCGGAACAAGAAACCGGCTCCTCTCTCTCCCGGAAAACCGACAAATAACTCGCCTGCGCCCTCCACAGGGGCAGCGCGGAAAGACTTTAGCCAGACCTTTTGCACGGCGTGCAAGGTCTATGGCCATTCTCCCGCATGGGCAAAATGCCCACGCAATAATAAATCAAATACCCCCACCGTCGCCTTGGCCGTCACAGATCCCAAGTCATTAGGCCCTCCCGCCGAAGGGCCTGTATACGTGGCCCCTCCACGAGGTAGCGAGCCCGCGCGCCGAGTCACTGCTTTCGAGGACTCGGGCGCACAAATCTCCCTCATCCGGAGGGACAGAGTTCCCTACGGAGCTATCGTCAATAGACGAAAACTCGTCACGATCGAGGGAATAAATCAATTTAAGATGATACTCCCTACGGTCCAATTGAGAGTCTCACGACCTCACCAATCCAAAATTTGCAATCTTGCAGTAGCAAGCCATCTCCCTGGAGGCTATGACGTCATCCTGGGACAGGACTTTCAGTCCCCACCGAAATCACGACAATCTAGGGGTCCACATTCCCCGAATCATTCCGCGGGCGCGAGTAATCCTCCCCCGCTTCTCCCTCAGCCAAGACTGGCGCCCCCTGGGTACCAGAAGGACGTGCAGTCCCCACCAGTGCCACCTGAGTACAATGTACAGTGGCCCCCTCGATCGGTTCCCGATCCCATTCCAGTGCCCGGCCCTGCCTCAGTGCCAGTGCCAGGGCCCCAACCAAATCTCCCTTCAGGAGATGCCAAATTCCTGCCGGTGCCACTTGCATGCCCCGAGCAGGGCCAAGCTTCGTCCGTCCTGACCGACGAGCCCAAGAAACCTCTGATAGCGCCTGACTCTGCCCTAGTGCCAGCGCCAGAGCGCTACGCCGATCTCCATTCACGGGATCCAACTCAGGACCCCCTCTCTTCCCCCGGCCTGGCACCGCTACCAGCGTCGGTCAGAGAGACGGTTCCTCCCGACCACCGCGGAAGCTCACCTGCAGGTGCGGCCTCGCAACCCGTGCCTGAGCTGGTCATCGTTACCTGCGAGCCGCTCACGCCACCCCCGACCGCCTCCTCTCTGCCTCAGCCCGTCGCCGACGCAATTGCAAGTCAGGATTCTGCCATATCTCACTTGGCCGATGAACTACAAGAGCCGCGACGGATCATGGTAGAACCCGCACGGAACACTCCTGCGTCAGCTGTCGCATCAGCCGGCCCAGGTGGTACTCCGTGCCGCCCTCCGGTCGCGGGCCCTCCGCTTCCCCGGCCGAGGACGACTGTCCCATTAAGAAAGACTCGAGGCGAAATTACCACGGGCGTGGGACATTCCAGGTAATTTACAAAGAGCTCTAGAGCTCCCCTGGCACTTGTGCCACCATTTCATTTTTCGAAGGTCTTGGCACCCCTAATCCAGAAGGGGATGTCAGACCCTCCTCTATCTTCCTCCGTTCCTCAGGAACTTCTATCTCTTATCACCTCCTATTAATCTTCCCTTAAATTATCCCCACAAGAGGCAATTAAATACGGGATACCATTCCCCACACAATGTATAAATCATTAAGAATAACAGAGTGAGAAGTGGCACGCCCTTGCGCCCATACCTTGGCACCGGGCGTGCGTGTCAGCCCCTCCTGAAGGAGTCGCGCCCTTCGGGTGCACTTTCCTCGCCCTGGGACTGAAGTGATAGTCCGGGCCGTAATTTATAGGCAAAGGACGATAAATTCCCGCCTAACACAATAAAACCCTCACTCTTTTTCCCTTAGCTCTTCTGCCAATATCATTTACTTTCTTTTAGTCATTTATTTATCTTTAATTTTAATGAATCGCGAGTCATAAACTCTTGCCCTTGTGATTTAAATGCCCCTTTTGTAAGCTCTGAGGGACGTGTCCCGCCTTTCATATGCGGTCAAGTTTTCATTCGTAACGTCTTGCTAATTTTCCTTTTGTTATTATTATCCCTTTTCCCCCTTCCATTCCTTCCAAGATCTCTGTTTGTCCTACCCCACATCTTTTGTCTGCTCGCCCCGTCATAACATTGAGTTGGCAGTAGACGCATAAAATTAGCGTAGTTTAAGGTTAGCGAATTAAAACCTCGCGAATACTCTCGCCCGCACACGACTGTCAAATTCCCGGTGTGTGGGTCATCCCTCAGCTCGCGTTGAACGATAGCTGAGCCAAGTACGTTAAAACGAAGATAAATTATCAATGCGAATATGTATAGTCATTACAGTATCGCGTAAAAGGGGATGTCATTTACAAAAATAAACGCTGTTTTTCATTTACACAGCCTCTTCAAGGCAGATTGTACTAACCGCATGCATTTTATCTAAAATTAAGTAACCGTGTATTTTAATTCTTGAACAATAACCATTTCTTTTCATTTGTTGGCCATAGCCTCATATACGTGGTCCTATAATCTTAATTAATTCACAATTGTTCGAGTCACTTTATAAAGTTACAGTGGGTAACCAAATCTAAAGTAATTATTCTTTTGCAAGTGTTTAAATCACTTTGCGTCCTGTTAACGAAAATTGTCCCAATGTGTTATTAAAAGTAATGTCTCAGCTTCATAAAACCCTTAGGAGTAAAGTTCATTGCAAGGCAGAATGTAGAGTAACGTAAAGCATTTGCCGCTCATTCTTGAATATCGATGTACACACCCGAAGGAGGTATGTACATCATCTTGTATGGGGAGGTATTATGATTAGCAAGAATTCGCTAGCAAATTACCTCCCCCCCCTCCTTTGTTGTTGTTGGTTGTTCATTTACTGCCAGCCGGCCGATCGATAGACCATCTGTCTATCGACTTAAAAACAAGGTTTAAAAGATTAAAGGCGCTCCCATTTTTGATAAAGATCTTTCCTTCGAGGCAAAAGTAATCTGGCTTGGGCGTTTCTCCTACAGGCCAAAACCTCCCCTGCGGGCAGCAGGTGCAATGAGTCAAAGCATCTGTGTTGGGCGCACCCCCCCTGTCCCATAGGAGGGGATAAAAGGCAAAAGCCCAAGGTCTCAGGACACACACGCGGGCTGGAAGATATGGAGTGAACTTGTGAAGACGTCCTCAACACCTGGCCCCATCGATGCCCTTGCATCCTAACCACGTGGCCCTTTCCAAAGTATACTTCTCCTCGTGTCCCTCGACCGTATTCCTCGAGCCCACACGCCATTGCTTGGAGTTTCGAGGAGTCCCCATCGCCTTGCCGCTTTACGGAAGCCCTTGCATCTCACCACGTGGAAGAAACTCGTCCTCGGAAATCGCAAGTCATCCACGGACCGCCTTCTACGCGCCCTCGGAAAATCTGCTAAGGTAAAGTGCCCTGGAAGAGCCCCATTTCAGTCACGCTTTTGTCTCGTAATATTTTCTTAAAGAGAAAGCCAGAAATCTCCCTTGTCTAATGTCCGTGCACCTCTTGCATCGGCAGTATTAATTCTTTTTTACTCCTTTGGCACCCTCAGTGCAGCCTCGAATTCATTATTCTTTTGTCTATTTTCATTACTGGCGTATAATGTGCATATCTCTCATTTCAGAGGGATGCTATTTCGTGGAAGCTTCTCGGACTGTGGCTGGAATTCCCCAGTTTCATTCAACCTACTGAGTTCCTCTTTCCCGTACTAATGTCATTTATGTAAATACACTACCTTAAATGTGCCCACGTGTTTTACGTAATATTTCCCTCAGTAACCAGAGCCCTATGCTCATATGAAATTCTCCTTTGTTTTCCTCTTTTTTTACGTTTTCCCGTACCCACGAAGTCAGAATCACAAGGCTAAATTAACTTAAATTGTTGCTACCTGTCTCACAGAGTATATTTCAAACTAAAACCACGGAAAAACGTAAAAATATATATATATATATATATATATATATATATATATATATATATATATATATATATATATATATATATATATATATATATATAGAAATAATCAACACACAATCACGTGTGGAACAGAAATAAATTTCTGACTCACGTCGGGGTCGAACCCAGGTCTTTCAGGTGGAAGGCAAGGGCGCTATCCACTTGGCCACACAAGTCTAAAAGAAGTTGGAACCTGAGAGCAACTGCACCCAAGGATTTACCTGGGTAAGCTAACTGCTTGCATACCAGCGAGTTTTCCCCAACTTCCCGACTCAGCAATGACCCAGTTGACAGCATTTCATTTGAATTATCCCTAATGAGTGACTAAGATAGAAATAATCAACACACAATCACGTGTGGAACAGAAATAAATTTCTGACTCATGTCGGGGTCGAACCCAGGTCTTTCAGGTGGAAGGCAAGAGCGCTATCCACTGGGCCACACAAGTCTAAAAGAAGTTGGAACCTGAGAGCAACTGCACCCAAGGAATTACCTGGGCAAGCTAACTGCTTGCATACCAGCGAGTTTTCCCCAACTTCCCGACTCAGCAATGACCCAATAGACAGCATTTCATTCGAATTATCCCTAATGAGTGAATAAGATAGAAATAATCAACACACAATCACGTGTGGAACAGAAATAAATTTCTGACTCACGTCGGGGTCGAACCCAGGTCTTTCAGGTGGAAGGCAAGAGCGCTATCCACTAGGCCACTTGTGTGGCCTAGTGGATAGCGCCCTTGCCTTCCACCTGAAAGACCTGGGTTTGACCCCGACGTGATTCAGAAATATATATATATATATATATATATATATATATATATATATATATATATATATATATATATATATATATATATATATATATATATAATTATATATATATATATATATATATATATATATATATATATATATATAATTATATACATACACACATAATTATAAGCAATTGCTCAAGTAGCATCAATGAATTTCTTGCAGAAACTCACTTATGCCACTACAGCAATTACCTTTGATGAAAACTGATTAAGAAGAAAGCTCTTTCCTAAATATGCATATCTTATATATATATATATATATATATATATATATATATATATATATATGTAATATATATAATATATATATACATATATATTATATATATGTGTGTGCACACACACACACACACACACACATATATATATATATATATATATATATATATATATATATATGTAATATATATAATATATATATACATATATATTATATATATTTGTGCGCACACACACACACACACACACACACATATATATATATATATATATATATATATATATATATATATATATATATATATATATATATATATATATATATATTACAGATACAGCGTGTCTGAAAGTGTGCTTAGTATTATATAAGAGGAAAATAAATCAAAAGTCGACTTGCCGAGAGATAAGAAAATCCTAGAGGCTAGAATTCACCACTAGGCATTAATCTGGGTATTCGGGTCTCCCACAAACAGCTTTTATTCATTCGTTTTGCCCTAACATCTACAACATGTTGCTGTGTTCAATATTCGATAAGGTTCCAATGTTCTCGTTTACTTTTTGTAATTCCAGAAATAAGAACAGTGAGGAATTTGTATACAGGAGTTGGTGTCGGAAGAATTTTACTGCTGTTTTAATTTAATCCATTTACAATTACAGTTTCGGTGACTTAAATCTGAGGTCTGTATGGTATCTTGCTGTAAGAAAAGGAAGAAGCATTGTTGGGTAAGTTGTTTGGATAACTTGGTTAGCCTGAGTTACTCAGATATGTAATGAATGAATTGAATGAATAAGAAGTGTCTAGATAACTTTTTTAATTTATGGGAATCAGGAAGTTTCATGAACCGCTAGTTTTTCATTCATTCTCACACATTACGAATATTGTGATAAGAGGGTACGATAGTCACCAGGACGAGTTGTTGAGAATTTGGTTTTTTAAATACACTCACCAAAATCCATGTTGTGGTTAGGTGTCATAAATTCTGTGATGCACCTGGTAAATTGTAAGAAAGCTTTTAGGACATTGATTGTTTTATGGCTTGAAGAAACTGTTCTAGAATTTCTTGGACTAGAAGAGTTGAGAGGTAAAAACCGGAATCAGAGTAGCTGAGAAGTTAAAACTGGAACAGAAGACCCGAGAGTTGACGCCCGAAACGAAAGAACTGTGGGCTAATACTTGGAAGCAGAAGAGATACGAAGTGAAAACCGGAACGAAAGAGCTAAGAGCTGATACTCGGAACCAGAGGAGCTTAGAGTTAAAAACCGGAACCAGAAGAGCTGAGAGTTAAAAACCGGAACCAGAAGGGCTGAGAGTTAAAAACCGGAACAGAAGAGCTGAAAGTTGAAAACCGGAACCAGATGAGCTGAAAGTTAAAAAACCGGAACCAGAAGAGCTGAGAGTTAAAAACCGGAACCAGAAGAGCTAAGAGTTAAAAACAGGCACCAGATGATCTGAAAGTTGACACCCGGAACCAGAGGAGTTGAGAGATAAAAACCGGAACCAGAAGAGCTGAGAGTTAAAAACCGGAACCAGAAGAGCTGAGAGTTAAAAACCGGAACCAGAAGGGCTGAGAGTTAAAAACCGGAACCAGAAGAGCTGAAAGTTGAAAACCGGAACCAGATGAGCTGAAAGTTAAAAAACCGGATTCAGAAGAACTGAGAGGCAACAACCGGAACATAAGTGCTAAGATCTGACAACCTAATTTGTTAGTACGGAATTTGTATATGACTGCAGTAATACCTCTCTTAGCACTGCTGATATGCTGCTCGTAAATGAAAGAAGCAATCTACATATTAATCAGTCATTTCTGTACGATGTAAAGTGTTAATTTTATTTTTACGACATATAAACAGTCCCGTATTATGGAAGCAAGAATGAAGGGAAGAATATGAGAGAGAGAGAGAGAGAGAGAGAGAGAGAGAGAGAGAGAGAGAGAGAGAGAGAGAGAGAGAGAGAGAGAGAGATGGGGAGCCAGAACCAGTGTGTTTCCTCTCAAACGTGTGTACGAGGTAAATTGTTAATTTTATTTTTACGACAAATAAACATTCCCGTATTATGGAAGCAAGAAGGAAGAGAGAGAGAGAGAGAGAGAGAGAGAGAGAGAGAGAGAGAGAGAGAGAGAGAGAGAGAGAGAGAGAAATAAAAACCATACTCTCAGGGACATCACTTAGCTGGCGACGGATGAAGGGACTTCTTCCTTGCATCTTGCAGGATGCATTTATGCTACATTTACTTTCCTGCGCTTTGGGACGCAAGGTGGAAATGTCCCCACTAGAATCAAGAGTTGAATTAATGAGGTGAACTGTACATTTATATGCTGAATTGTAAAGGAGTTGCAGGTGAATTGGTTGTTTACCAACACATGCATATGGATATATGTATAAATATACATTATATATACATAATGTGTATATATATGTATATTATACATATACTGTATATGTATATATATATACATACACACATGTATACACAATATATGTGTGTGTTTATGTGTGTATGTATTTAAAATTATCCTTAATAATATTGGTGACAACCATACATCAACATTCGGGCTTTAAAAAAACCCTACCTACAAAGATTATTACAATTGGCTACTGCTGGCGGTATTTTTACTTTTGGTGATAAATAATATTATCAGATAGATGGAGTTGCAGTGGGAATTTCCCTTGGACCTTTGTGTACGTATGCATCTATGTATGTATGTATGTATATATGTATGCCTTTCATAGATGAGAAAACATGGCATTTATTGTCACTTGCATCCTTTAAATGCTGACTTAAGGAAGATGACACTATGGAACGTTCTTACAGCTTTATAGT
>JANJGK010000007.1:21818184-21833184 GCA_039081455.1 Macrobrachium rosenbergii
GTGATGACTGAAATTTCAGTCATTACGCGTAATGACTGATTACGCATGTTGACTGTAACAATATATATATATATATATATATATATATATATATATATATATATATATATATACATATATATATATATATATATATATATATATATATATATATATATATATATATATATATATATACATATATACATATACATATATACATATATATATATATATATATATATATATATATATATATATATATATATATATATATATATATATATTCTTGACCTACAGGAAAAGTATGCCAAATTATTATCACTCTATAAACGTTAAGACATACACCGTTATAAACAAAAGCTGAATGATTCAGGAAATGAGGAAGAAGGCAGAGAATTCTTCATTATGAAGTTCGCGTTATGAAAATCTTATACATTATTCACATAAGATTTGTGATAACACACATACGCCGCTTATAAAGCGAGGTTGGACGACTCAGGAAACATAAAGGAAGGGGGAGAATTCTTCAGTAGTACGAAAGTTCACGATATGAAAGTCTTTTACACGCAGTGTGCAGTTATGAAGGTAATGAGAATGAATATAGCCCAGTCTGAACTGAATAGAGAGCCTTCCTTCAAGTGGCTGAAAATCGTTACAAGAAAAAGATCATCACTGTAGGGCTTATTTAAGGTTCTTTGCAGCGTCCCTCTGGCCCCCAGCTGTAACTCCTTTCGTTGCTTTTACTGTACCTCCTTTTAGATTCTCTTTCTTCAATCTTACTCTCCACCTTCTCCTAACAATTGATTCATAGTGCAACTGCTTTGAGGTTTTCTTCCTGTTACACCTTTCAAACCTTCTCCCGTCAATTTCCGTTTCAGCGCTGAATGACCTCATAAGTCCCGGTGCTTGGCCTTCGGCCTAAATTCCATATTCGATTTAATTCACGTTTCATCGGAAGGCTGAAGGATTTGGAACTCGACTGTGAAATACAAAAAATCTGTTTGTCGACATTTTAACCGATGGCAGAATATCCCTAAAGCGTCCTTCCATGACTCTTGTAAGGTACATTATGCATGCGTGATGATCTAAGAGGGGCATCTTTCCAAGGAAGAGGCCATTAGTTCCCGTAAAAAGGTTACGCGTGTTTTATTTTTATTTATGGGAACTCTTGGTATGGCGAAGTTATAATATTTATTTTGTGTTTGCTTATATACATATACATACATACATACATACGTAATTACAAGATTGCATGCAATCATACATATACTGCACACACACACATATACACATACACAAACATATAGATATATATATAAATATATATACATATATTTATTATATATATATATATATATATATATACACACACACGCACATATATACACAGTTATGTTTAAGCACGAAAATGGATGACCATAAATTCGCCATACCATAAGTTCCTATACAATATATACACATAAATACATACATAAACATATGCTCTGATACAGTTGCCTTTAGTGGCACAAATAAGTTTCTTTCAAGAGTATTCGTATCGTCGGAATTTTTTCCAATTCTCAGGATCAGTCTCTTGTGAAAAATAAATAATCCTACAAATGAAAATATTTACGTAGCCTTAAATCCACAATTTTATGCTCGTTCGTACCATATGAATTTTGTATGTACTGTATGTACATATTCATTAACTATATTTTAACTATATTTGTTTTGAGCTATATTTAACTATGTTTGCAAGCGCAAAAAGCATCGTGTATCCTTTTAATTCATCCAACACACCTTAGGTCCAAAGGTTACGCTTGAGAAAGCCCCATTATTTTTTTTGTAAGATGTCTTACGAGATTGTAGACATTAGAAAGCAATACAGTAGTCACTTAATAATGGCAGAGATTGGCGAACAGCTGTTGCGACGAGAACAATAAACGGAAACAAGAAGTTTGCGAGTTTATCACCAGAAATTGTTCCCCGAGATTTGAAAAAAAAAAAAAAATCGGTCGAAATGAAGATTCCGGCCAGAAGCCTATCGGCGCCATTGAAACAATTCATATATATATATATATATTATATATATATATATATATATATATATATATATATATATATATATATATGTATAAATATTTATATGTATATATATATATATATATATACTCGTATATATATATATATTGACTTTTTATCACATCACCGTGATTCATATACAATCAGTAAGCTACAAACGTCCTTTAATATCCAATTCGCTCTAACTCGAAAATAATATATTTTCATATATGTTACCGAAGGGGAATTTTTTAGTTGATAATAAGTTCGTCGTCCCGTGGGCTCGAACCAGCGAAGGACAAGAACTCAGGACTACAGTGGACGCATTAACCCACACGGCCAGCAAATTCCCCTTCGGTAACATATATGAAAAAAAAAAAAAAAAAATATATATATATATATATATATATATATATATATATATATATATATATATATATATATATATATATATATATATATATATATACAGTATGTTTGTGTGTGTGCTTGTGTTTGTGTGTATGTGTGTGTTAAACTTGGAGGTAACTGTATAACAAAATTAGGGAGGAGAAGTACTCAAGTTTTGTTAGTGGAGTTAAACAAAAGTCAAGAAAAAATGTCTTGCTCACCAACCTTGGGAGAACAGTTACTGTGCTATTCTAGGTGTCAGAAGAGGTGGAAGTTCCAGACCTACCTGTGCGAGAACTGTGAGAAGGGAGGCCGGGGTTGAGTAGAGATTTGTGGAAGTGTAAGTTCGTGAATGGCAGAATTTCTCAAAGGCCCTCTTGTCTCACACGTTGGCTGAGGCTAATATGTACACACATATATATGTATGTATATATATATAATATATATATATATATATATATATATATATATATATATATATATATATATATATGTATGTATATATATTATTCACATATATGTATGTATATATATGTGTGTGTGTGTAGAGAGAGAGAGAGACACACGCATGCGTGTTCATGCGCTTTTGAGCATTTCACTTCAACCCAGACATTTTTATCTTGACTTTTTTATGTGGCATCCTTACTACCTAAGAAGCAGTGGATTTGTTCCCTTCTCGCATATCTCACGTATTTTCTCATAATAATTCTATTTTGTCCTCGCATTTCCTCCTCTTCCGCCACTTTGGTTTTCTTCTTCATTTCCAGTGGACGCCGGAAATGAGCAATCACCGAGGGCTCGTTTCCGCTCCACATTTGCTTGGCCGGAAAAGCGCGATTTTGCGGATGGATATCGCTGGGAATTTTTCCCAGTTCTTATATACTTGGCCATTGCTTCTCAAGGGCTAGAAGGGAATGGCGGTGCAAAGGAGGTAAGAAAAACGCACAAAGGACTGCGAAGAGTGAATAGAAGTAGAGCAAATAAAAAAGCAGGGATATATAATGGGTTTAAGTCTGCAGAATGGTTTTTTACCGTTTCACTGGAAAAAAGTCAAAATATCAAAGCGTTCTGTTGTCACATGTCCCCCCAAACTGGTAAATTCTAACAAAAACCATGTAGATTATACTCACGAGTCAGAAAAGTTACAATAAAAAAAATTGAAATAAAATGGATTTGTGTCTGCTGTAACTTTTCCTTTTCCCTGAATAAACTAATATATCAAAGCATCTTATTGTTACTTGTCTCTATAAACAGGCAAATTCTTTTAAAAAAATCACTTAAATCAAACCCAATAATTAGAATAATTATAATTAATTTTAAACCAGATTAAACTGAGACTATTTCCTTTGAGTGAGAACATTCCCGATCAGCACTCAGTTATCCATTGAGCTTTAAAGCTGAGTGACGGCAAGTAGAAGATCTAATGAATAATTTCGATTACTAGGAGAGTGTGGGATTTGGCTGCTGGGACAGAGGGATTCATGAATCAATAATGAAGGTGAAAATGGTAGGAGGCTAACTGCCGTTTTTAACCTAATTTTAGAAGTATCATTGTAATCAAGCTAACAGACATACAAGGAAGAACACAAAAACCAAACCAATAAAAAGCCACACAGCTTTTTAGAAATATAATTAAGCTAACAGCCAGACAAGGAAAAACACACTAAAACCAGCTCAATAAAAACCCACACAACTTCATATGCAATTAAGCTAACGGAGAGACGGGGAAACACACTAAAACCAAACAAAAAAAGAACCTTCGTCGGGGGTGACGCGCCCCTGGGGAATTCACTTGGGGAAGAAATCATTGGCGTTATGTCCTTGTTCGCGGAGAAGAAGCAATAAATTACAACTTTTTCATTCCCGGATTCTTTTCTAACGTCAACAGATCACGCAGTCAGCAATTTCTCGAAAATATGTTCTTAATAACACATCACTCAACACTTACTCACCGTCAACAATAACATCAGCCTTTTGAAACTTACGTTATGAAGTGCTAAATTTATAACAGCAGTATACAACTTTGGTAAGTTCATAGAATTATATAAGTTAAGTATACCTTAGTTTTACCAGACCACTTAGCTGATTAACAGCTCTCCTAGGGCTGGCCCGAAGGATTAGACTTATTTTACGTGGCTAAGAACCAATTGGTTACCTAGCAACGGGACCTACAGCTTATTGTGGAATCCGAACCAATTATACCGAGAAATGAATTTCTGTCACCAGAAATAAATTCCTCTATTTCTTCACTGGCCGGTCGGAGACTCGAACGCTGGCCTAGGAGAGTGCTAGGCGAGTACGATATCGACCCATCCAATGAAGGACTATAGATGTATATTTGTATATATATATACATATACATATATATGTGTGTGTGTTTATACATACATACATACATATATATATATATATATATATATATATATATATATATATATATATATATATATATATATATATATATATATATATATATATAATTCTATGAACTTACCAAATCTGTATACTGCTGTTATAAATTTAGCACTTCATAACGTAAGTTTGAAAATACCGTTTTAAAAGGCTGTAGTTAATGTAATGTTATTGTTGACGGTGAATAAGTGTTAAGTGGAGTGAGGTGTTATTAAGAATGTATTCACGAGAAATTGCTGACTGCGTGATCTGTTGACATTAGAAAAGAACCCGGGAACAAAAATGTTGTAATTTATTGCTTCTTTTCCGCGAACAAGGACATAACGCCAACGATTTCTTCCCCAAGTGAATTCCCCAGGGGCCGTGCCACCCCCGACGAAGTTTTTTTTTTGGTTTGGTTTTTGTGTGTTTTTCCTTGTCTCTCCTGTAGCTTAATTACATATGAAGTTGTGTGGGTTTTTATTGAGTTGGTTTTCGTGTGTTTTTCCTTGTCTGGCTGTTAGCTTAATTATATTTCTAAAAAGCTGTGTGGTTTTTTATATTTTTTGGTTTTTGTGTGTTTTTCCATGTTAGCTTAATTACACAAAAAGTTGTGTGTTTTTTTATTGGTTTGGTTTCTGTGTGTTTTTCCTTGTCTGTCTCATACCTTAATTGCATAAAAAGTTGTGTGGCTTTTTATTTGGTGTGGTTTTTGTGTGTTTTTCTTTGTCTGGCTGTTAGCTTAATTGCATAAGAAGTTGTGTGGTTTTTATTATCTTGGCTTTTTTATTGTTTGTGCTTGTCTGTCTGTTAGCTTAATTACACAAGGAGTTGTGTGGATTTTTATTGGTTTGGTTTTTGCGTTTTTCCTTGTCTGTTAGATTAATTGCATAAGAAGTTGAGTGGATATTTATTGGTTTGGTGTTTGTGAGTTTTTCCTTGTCTGGCTATTAGCTTAATTACATAAAAGGTTGTGTGGGTTTTTATTGGTTTTGATTTTTGTGTGTTTTTCCTTGTCTGGCTGTTAGCTTAATTACGTGAGAAGTTGTTTGGGGTTTTTATTAGCTTGGTTTTTGTTTTTCCTTGTCTGTCTGTCGGCTTGATTACATAAGAAGTTGTGTGGGTTTTTATTGGTTGGGCTTTGTGCTTTTTTCCTTGTGTGTCTGTTAGCTTAATAAATTTTTTTTTTTTTTTTTTTTTTTTTTTGCGAAAATGTCACCAAAGATGGGCCTTGTTGCTGGCAACATATGATGGGATTTTGCGAGAGGCGTGAATGTGATTATTTTGGGAAAGGAACCATTTGTAGGATGGATTTGGTCAGCCCTGGCGTAGGTTTGTAGTCTTCCCCCACTCTTACCTATAATAAACTTGTTTTTCACTACAAGCAACGTCTTGAAGTAGACCGTCTTTCATTTTAATGAATTAATATGTATTCACATAGACATTAGCTGTGATGTTGATCTGCTATTAGTGAGGAAAGCGATATCTGAATTGCTCCGTAGGAGGCTAGTGCCGTTAGTGCACATCACACGGTGCACTGTAGGCATTACTCAAGGTTCTTTGCAACTTCCCTTGGGCCCGTAACTGTAGCCTCTTTCATTTCTTTTACTGTACCTCTGTTCATACTCTCTTTCTTCCATCTTACTGTCAATCCTCACCTAACAATTGTTTCATAGTGCAACTGCGAGGTTTTACTCTTTTTACACCTTTAAAACCTCTTTACTCTCAATTTCCATTTCAGCGCTGAATGACCTCGTAGGTCCCAGCGCTTGGTCTTTGGCCTAAAATTTGTATTCATTTCAATCATATTTGTATTGATATTGATATCATTGTTAGAAAAATTAGGTATTATTAATAAGTACACATGTCAAGAAGGTGGATATTATTTTGCACGTTCATTATTGGTTTAGCACTTTGTACTTGTAATTATAAATACACACCTGTTTTAATTCCTCGCAAAATCACCGGACACGATAAATACCCATACACCAAATTGCATTAAAAGCGACATTGCCTCGCAGACCCAGTGAACTCGTTGCATACGCAGACGACTAAATAGATAATCAAGAACCTTAGCAAACAGGGCGATCTGCATTACTAAGTCATTATTGAACTGGCTGGAAGTGATAATTAGATCTCCCGAGCGAATATGTGAACAACAGAATCTCGGTCCTGCTTTCTGTTGGCCTGGTCTGATTGTGCTTTCGAAACCATGTGACCTCGTCCAGATATTATGAAGAGAGAGACAGAGAGAGAGAGAAAGCGTTCGCCTGGTCTTATTGTGGTGTCCTAGTCGGCTGTGCTTTCGAGAGAAAGAGCAGTATTGCACGAGATCAGATGTTATGGAGAGAGAGAGAGAGAGAGAGAGAGAGAGAGAGAGAGAGAGAGAGAGAGAGAGAGAGAGGTAGGTTCGCCTGATCTTATTGCACAAGGTCAGATGTCATGGAGAGAGAGAGAGAGAGAGAGAGAGAGAGAGAGAGAAAGTTCGCCTGGTCTGATTGCAGTGTCCTGGTCGAATGTGCTTTCAAAAGGGACATATTGCACAAGATCAGATGTTATGGAGAGAGAGAGAGAGATGCACAATGATCACATACAAAATCATTTAAAGTGAAGATCAGTAAATGAGAAAGAGGACGCACTCAAAAGAATGAACTGACAAATGTCTTTGGAGAAAAGTCAGAATACGTATGAGAGAGAGAGAGAGAGAGAGAGAGAGAGAGAGAGAGAGAGAGAGAGAGAGAGAGAGAGAGAGAGAGAGAGAGAGAGAGAGACTTACCATTCAGGAGTGGAGTAACCTTGTGATATATGATATCTTTCTCCTTGCCAATCCATCCTCTGTCTGTGATTGGATTTCTTCATTTGCATTGTAAAATTGAGGATATATTAGTGTGCCTTTCCTTTTCAAAAGAGAAAATTAGGTTAGAGTTGGCATAGTTCCCAAGGATTCAGTTGTATGTCAGTGTGTGTGTGTGTGTGTGTGTGTGTTTTCTGTTAAGAGCAACGTAAGGCCAATTTGTAACTAATCTTGATATTTAATCGTATTGCAAGACTTTTTTTCCTCTAAACTGTATAGGTTCCTAAAATATAGTTGGCTGGGAAGTACTTCGCATATATTTTGTCTATTTATTTAGTTATGTTTTTGTCAATGACCGGTTTTTCTACAACATGAAACTAAAGTATATTCTTCATCTAGAAGCTTCAAGCAAAATGTTCCATATCGATTACATAAAAAAAACATAAAATAATTTATTTTCGCTTTTTCAGAGTGATTCTGTTACTTTTAGGTTTAGAATGATTCTGTAAAGGTGAAAATACATTATTTTTCTTTTTTATATAATCTAATATTGAACATTTCACGTGAATCTTTTAGAGAATGAATATACTTTCGATTGATGTTTTAGAGGAAAAGTCTTCTGTAATAATATTTTAAACGCACTGGTAATATAAGAAACACTGAACAGAACTTGCTAAGGATTCGGGAACACAGTTCCCACGATTCCCTAGAACTATGGTTCTCAGCTGGTGGTCCACGGTGGGGACATTTTATGTGGTCCAAAGAACGTTCACTATATTTGTTGAAAACTGTAGATTAGTATATATTAAAAAAAATGACTGAAATGCAGTGAGAACAATTTTATTCTCATTAATATTCAGCCATAGTATTCGTATTAAAAAAACAATGACACTTTCCAAGTTGTATTTTTTACGTAAAGAATATATTTCAAACCGAAATGTTTATTGTCTATTCCTTATTTATCGGTACTACCCTACTATCCTTGTATTTTAATAATTTACTTAAATTTTTTATGCATTCATTAGTTTGTTAATGTAGTTTTTTTTAATAATTGGTGTTTCTTTCTGTATTTCCCATTACCTTCTGTTACTTCTTTCTAATGAACACCATATTCTTTGGAATCGAACTTAAAGTCAAAGGCCCCTGTCGTCTTGTTCCATATGAATTGGGTTCATCCTCTGAATAATAATAATAATAATAATAATAATAATAATAATAATAATAATAATAATAATAATAATAATAATATTTATCGTTACTCTCAAAAGAAACGGTTTGCGATATTCCTTTCATTGAGCTGTTGGTCCACTATCTGAAACGATTTGAGAACCATTGCTGTAGAAGAACCATGCAATTGCATATCATTGCAACGGGTGTTGCGGCCTAGGACCATCCTCCTCAGTTCCAAGGAGAAACAGATTTTAACGACACGATAAAACTGAGCGAATGAGAAAGGCTTTTGTGTCGGAATATATCGTCCCCATATGCCTCCGGGCAACAGAAGTCACGCAGGCGACAATTTCACCAGCCCAAAGGCTCGCGCGTTTTGTTGCGTCTCCTCTTGTCGGAGGGAGCTTTAATTCCTTTTCCAGGAGGTTCTTAGCGATTTTTTTAATGTTTTTTTTTTTTGACCTAAGCGTTTTGGTCTCTTGGATGGATGGGTGTATATATAGCTCGTATATATATATATATATATATATATATATATATATATATATATATATATATATATATATATATATATATATATATATATATATGCACACACGCACACAAACACACACATATATATTTATGTACACACACGCACACGTGTTCTATGTAATATATATGTATATATATATATATATATATATATATATATATATATATATATATATATATATATATATATATTTATATATTATGTATATGTATATGTGTATATATATATACACACATATACATATACATATATAATATATATAAATATATATATATATATATATATATATATATATATATATATATATATATATATATATATAATTCTAATAGGCACAATGCCCTCTTAACTTCTCGAATTCTGTGGCCAGTAGATTCTATATATATATATATATATATATATATATATATATATGTATATATATATATATATATATATATATATATATATATATACATACATATATATATATATATATATATATATATATATATATATATTATAATCATATTAACACGTGATTTAATTAGTAGACATCACCACAGGTGAAAAGCAAGAGACTGGGTGTAGGTCTTGACCGGTTTAGACTTTATTTCCAAGCCATTGACGAAGTGTAGTCGAAACCGGTCAGGATCTACACCCATATAATATATATATATATATATATATATATATATATATATATATATATATATATATATATATATATATATATATATATATATATAGCAAGAAGGCACTAAAGCAGACAGCTTGGTACATGGTTTTCCTTTATTCAGGGCGGCCTACGTTTCGAGATCCTTGTCTCATCCTCAAGGTTAAAAATACAAAGTAAAATATACAAATACAGCAAGAAGATTTAGGATATATGTACAAATAAAATATGATAAAGTAAAAAATCAGTAAAAAAGGTAAACCTAAAATAAAACTGTTAAAAAAAAAAAGAGAGAAAGAAATAGAAAATTTTTTTAACTAACAGACCTTATTCATCGAAGTTCAGTTGCTGTATGAAAAACAATAAACATAAGGTGGGGTGTGGTTTAAGCTATATACAGGGGCGTGGACGAGGAATGATTGTTCAAAGACGGGAACAAGCTTTTTGATCGCTAACGATTCAAGAATAGGGAGGTGGTGTTCGTGTTGACTAGTTAGTATAATCTTAAAATCATTATAGTTTATTTTACTTTTGCATAGTTTTATGTGGTTTCTAATATTGGATGTTTCGGGATTAGACAACTTGCACCCAGTGCGAAAGCTAACGCCAATATGTGCGTCACATCTGACCTTAAGCAGTGGGGGTGTGTTTCCCACGTATGTCTGACAATGTCATTGACAGCAAGTAAATAAATAAACAACACTGGACTGCATTAAAGGGGGCAGTTTTTCTTTGTGACGAAACATACCGCCAATAGTTCTTGGGTTCTTAAATATGAGCTTCACGTCAACTGCAGGAAAATAATTCGTTAAAATCCTTTTTAGATTGGGTAGGAAAGAGGTGTCATGCGTGAACGGAAAACTTATATAATATGTTAATTTATGTGCCAAGTGTGTGGTAGCAGGAGGGTGAAAGGACTTATCCAATGCTCTCTTAACATACTTTAAAAATAAATTGGATGGATAGCAGTTGGATTTAAAATAATCATAAAGAAAACCTATTTCCTTGTGAAAAAGATGCCAGTCGGATGTAAGTGTTATGGCCCTGTGGAGGAGAGTGGACAGGGAATTCAATTTAAAATTATAAAAGCACGAACTGTAAAAATTCTGCCCAAGACCAGTAAAGGTTTTCTTGCGGAACACACCAGTATGAAATCTCTTTTCTTCACGGATGACGATGGTGTCTAAAAAGGATAATTGGTTATTATTTTCTAATTCATAAGTAAATTTAATGTTATTATGTAGCGAATTAGCATACTGCAAAAACTGGTCACAGTGGTGACGTTCTTTAAAAAGGACAAAAGTGTCGTCAACATAACGGCGATAAAATAACGGCTTGAAAACAGAGGGACAGCTGTCCAGCAGCTCTCTCTCGAATTTGTGCATAAAAATATCAGCAAAAATGATTATTTTAAATCCAACTGCTATCCATCCAATTTATTTTTAAAGTATGTTAAGAGAGCATTGGATAAGTCCTTTCACCCTCCTGCTACCACACACTTGGCACATAAATTAACATATTATATAAGTTTTCCGTTCACGCATGACACCTCTTTCCTACCCAATCTAAAAAGGATTTTAACGAATTATTTTCCTGCAGTTGACGTGAAGCTCATATTTAAGAACCCAAGAACTATTGGCGGTATGTTTCGTCACAAAGAAAAACTGCCCCCTTTAATGCAGTCCGGTGTTGTTTATTTATTTACTTGCTGTCAATGCCATTGTCAGACATACGTGGGAAACACACCCCCACTGCTTAAGGTCAGATGTGACGCACATATTGGCGTTAGCTTTCGCACTGGGTGCAAGTTGTCTAATCCCGAAACATCCAATATTAGAAACCACATAAAACTATGCAAAAGTAAAATAAACTATAATGATTTTAAGATTATACTAACTAGTCAACACGAACACCACCTCCCTATTCTTGAATCGTTAGCGATCAAAAAGCTTGTTCCCTCTTTGAACAATCATTCCTCGTCCACGCCCCTGTATATAGCTTAAACCATACAGCAACTGAACTTCGATGAATAAGGTCTGTTAGTTAAAAATTTTCTATTTCTTTCTCTCTTTTTTTTTTAACAGTTTTATTTTAGGTTTACCTTTTTTACTGATTTTTTACTTTATCATATTTTATTTGTACATATATCCTAAATCTTCTTGCTGTATTTGTATATTTTACTTTGTATTTTTAGCCTTGAGGATGAGACAAGGATCTCGAAACGTAGGCCGCCCTGAATAAAGGAAAACCATGTACCAAGCTGTCTGCTTTAGTGCCTTCTTGCTATTTTGCTGAGGAATAGCCTCGATTTCACACCAATGTATATATATATATATATATATATATATATATATATATATATATATATATATATATATATATATATATATATAGAAACTGTTGGTCACTTTTTACCAGATACGTATGTAATTGAAATAGCCGTAATCCCTCTCATATGTGTTACATATATGTAATTTTTATCACACCTCCCTTGGTGGCTCAGTGGTTTGACCGTCGAATGGAGTCGTTGGAAGGTACCGTGTCGAGGGATCGAGACCCGGCAGCACCGATCCATTTATCACTTAAAAAATTCCCCCTCGGTGATAATTCCCCATCGGGGATATTCCTGAAGTAGAGTGAATTGGATATTAAACGACATTTGTAGCTTCATGATTATATATATATATATATATATATATATATATATATATATATATATATATACATAGTATATATACATACATACGTAATCTCTCACGCAGTCCACCCACCAGGTCCCCGAAACAAATACTTGCGGTCATCACGCCACACAAAGTTGGCGCATAAAAACTCGAGCAATTTGTTGTCTTTAATTGGACCTAAAGGGAAAGCGCGCCGTTAAAAGTCTTTACCAAAACATTAATTACCGGGATATTAGACTTGCGTTGCAGCAGCTTCTTCTTTTCTTTTTTCATTACCTCCTTTCTTACATCTTTTATGGAACTCGCCGGTGAATTATTGCCCCACTAAAAAAAAAAACACTCATTAGTTTGGCCAAAAAGAGAAATAGGATAGAAAGAAGAAGTACGGTTTTTATTTGTATTTTGCCAAAATGGAAGAGCTTCACAATATCAGAGGAAATAATGGGATGAGGTTTACCTGCAGGAGAGGACAAATACAATGAAGATTGTTATTCCTCCTCCACAAAAGGTTTTGCTGTCCCGTAACAATGCCGCGGGACATAATGGTTAATTAATTATGAACCGTCATATTCCTTAAGAAGATGGAAAAGCACAATGGATATTTTGCAGACGCGACTTCCTTTTGAGAAGAAAGGCTTTTGTCGTCTTCATTATATAACCTTCAGGTAATGATAAATATTCCTCAGAAAAAGAAATTCTTGGCTTTTTACGAATGGTAATCTGGTTAGTCATAAATAAGAAGTATGTTGCTCAAAGTGCAAATAGAAAAAGTCTGTATTTTTTCCACCTGACAAGATTATTTGTCACAGGGTTGAAAGGTGCGAAGTCAGTTGCCGTAAGAAAGCTTTCCACCCGTGGTGATTTGACTGGATGGAATGAAACTGTCGCCGTGCAGGGTTCAACTCTCCTCTCTCTCTCCTCTCTCTCCTCTCTCTCTCTCTCTCTCTCTCTCTTCTCTCTCATCTCTCTCTCTCTCTCACACACACACACACACACGCACACACACACAGAGTAAGAATTTGGGAAAAAGGAATTTCCACATTTTGTATGGAGTCATTTTTAAGTTTTTTCTTGTTTTTTACGATCACCAAATTACTTCCTTATACAATATATTAATCATAAAATAATGAAAATACCTGTAAAAAAAAACAAAGAAATAGTACTAATGTAACAAATCAACTATATAAAAAAAGTTACTGATCTTTATATGCGTAGACCCTCACTATGTACCACATTATCAATGTTTGTCACGGCGTACTTGTAAATTCAAGAAAGTGTACTGATCTTTACATGCGTAGACCTCACGGTGTACGTAAAGACAGGAAAGTGTATGCGCACGTACATGTTCGTGTTTCTCGTGCATTATAGCGCGTAGTATTATTAGTATTATTTTTTCCTCTCGCGAAACCATTACTCGTTTTTACGTGTAGGTGGGGGGGAGGGGGGAGGGATGAAGAATGAAGATTTATCATTCCCCCACCTGTAATTTTGACGTGAATGGAAAACGGCTTTTCTTCATTGTTTTTAAAGTTTTTATGACGACTGATTACGACTTCGTCAAAGGGAATCCGTGCTCCCGATACATGCTAGTCCCTGATGGAGTCTTATGTATGCCCTTCCGCACGCGATTGTCTATCAAATGTAACTGTTCCCAACGTGGATTAGGGTAATGGTGGTAGTGGTAGTGATTGTATTGCTCTCTCTCTCTCTCTCTCTCTCTCTCTCTCTCTCTCTCTCTCTCTTCTCTCTCTCTCTCTCTCTCTCTCTCTCTCTATATATATATATATATATATAATATTATATATTATATATATATATATTATATGTGTGTGTGTGCGTGTATTTGTGTAAGTGTATGTTTTGTTTGCGAAAATGTCTGTCCAAATATTTTTGTCAAAACAAAGGTGCGGACGAAAGATATATATATATATATATATAATATATATATATATATATATATATATATATATATATATATATATATATATGTGTGTGTGTGTGTGTGTGTGTATAGATAAATAAATATATATGTATATATAAATTTATATAGAAATATATATATACATATACATATGTATATACGTACATACATACATACTTACATACATACATACATACATACATACATACATACATACATACATACATACATACATACACCAATGTACTAATTTAACACATGCAATTTCTATACTTCTAAATGTTAAAGCCACAAATAACCCTTTGAAATAACATACATTATGTTTTAAGAATAAGTGGCTTCGCGCGTAGCAGCTGTAGTGGTCGATGGTCAGCACTAAAACTGGCCACCAATTTTTTAAGTGGCCACCCACAGTAATTTGACCGGCACACGAGCCACTGC
>JANJGK010000007.1:21840684-21843184 GCA_039081455.1 Macrobrachium rosenbergii
ATATTCTGATGGTGTTTGACAAGAAATATTTCTTGTCAAACATTCTGATGCTCTTGGACAGGAAGCATTTCAAGTCCAGTATTATGGTGCTATTTGACAAGAAACATTTCTTATCAAATAGCATCATAAGCAGTTCATTCAGCATTTCTGAACTATTCCATTCACAATCATCAGTATCGTCCAAGTGTATAAAATTTTACTTTATTTCCCAATACTTTTCACGATTTTTCCCCGTGCAACATCACGAGAAAACTGAAAATGACTTGTCAATCATTACATCAAGGGACCCATAACTTATTTCTTGAAGAAACTCCCATTCTCTCCACAGGATACGACTTCGTAAAAAACGCCGTAACGGCCTCAATCAGTGTTTTAAAGCGCATTGTTCTCTCCAAAACAGGAATACTTCTGTCGTTTATTCTCCTCATTTTATCATCTCTCCCTTCTCCACGCTTCCTCTCGTTTATGGAGAGAAACAATACTAATTTTTTTGTTCTTTTACGACGTCGGGAGCTTATGAATAAGTGAGCGCGAGACTCGGAGATAAAATGGAGCTCACAATGCGCATTCACTTCCCGAGGATTCTCATTGTCTCTCCTTTTTTGATTCTCCCTAACCATTCCTCTGTGCCATTTCCCAGACTTGAATCATTTTATAGCGTTGTTCACTTATTATTCTTTCTAAAACTGACTCCAATTTAATTTTTACAAATCTGTACTGTTCGCAGTCTGCAGCTCATTCTCCAGCTTGAGCTGCTTCACCCGACTTCATTTTCATTCTGCAAATTCATTCACATTGTTGTAATGGAGAATTTTACTATTACCATTCACCCTCCTATTTTATCTGATCGTGAATACAACTGAAACTGAATTACCACATTATTTGGTTCTATCGTGAGTTGTCGGTTTGTCTCTATTATATGTGTCTTCAATTTCTGGTATGATCCGAGACTGCTTATTGTGCTATATCCTCCATTGCTTCCCCGTCTCATTTCATTTTTACAGACCCACCTATCAGTTTCTTGAATGAAATACATTACAATAACCGAAAGTCTTTTTTTTATACACCTATACAACGCTGATATACGTTTCAAGATGGACGGTTGAAATCAGCTCCGTGCTGTTTTGTTCTTACCCTTTTCGCCTCCGCCTTGCACAATCTGTTATCCAGATAGCATTTCCTTTCTTCCGATCCCTCCCCCAACCTCCAGCCTCTAGAAAAGTTGTGGTTTTATACCTATGAACAAAACGGATCTGTGATGAACATCAAATCCATTTCTTTTTGTTAGGTATTTCTCATGTCGATTGAATCTAGAACTCCCTCCTCGCTTCCGTGTTTTTGGTTATAATTTTCCCTCAGTCAAGTACAGGTGCGTCACTTAGTTCTTGTTATAGCCCAGTTTTTTTTTTCAATGTTCGAAGAACGATATGGGTGCATCCACAGTGCAGTAAAACATGTCATAAACTTAGGTCGCCAACTTATTGCACACATCACAAAATGTATGCAACTCGATGACATGTTGGTATTTCAAACCATTGTTTGATACGATTATCCAGCACTTCCCAAATATTTACTCTCCATTGATGATCGTTGACTTGTCGCCAACATGTTTGTGGCATATATGCAATTAGTTGCCGACATATTTGTGACATGATATACTGTAGTATTGACACACCCGAACGTAAACATTTCTTTGAACTTAAATCACGTCAGATTGAGAAAAAGACATGTACACGCTTGCTAAATGTATACTCTTCACTTATGGTCATTGACTTATCGCCAACCTGTTTGTGATATGTATGTGATTAGTTGCTGGCATATTTCTGACATGTTTTACTGCAGTGTCGACTCACCAAGATGTAATAATTTCAAATTGAGAAAAGACATGTATACGCTTGCCAAATGTTTACTCTTCATTTATGTTCATTTACTTGTCACCAGCCTGTTTGTGATATGTATGTGATTAGTTGCCGACATGTTTGTGACGTGTTTTACTGTAGTGACGACGCACTGAGATGTAACCAATTCCTTGAACTTCAGTCACGTCAGATTGAGAAAATGACATGTACACACTTGCCAAATGTTTATTCTTCACTTATGGTCATTGACTTGTCACCAACCTGTTTGTGATATGTATGTGATTAGTTGCCGACATGTTTGTGACATGTTTTACTTTAGTGTCGACGCACCGAGATGTAACCATTTCAGATTGAGAACAAGACGTGTACACGCTTCCCAAATGTTTACTCTTCACTTATGGTCATTGACTGTTTGCCAACCTGTTTGTGATATGTATGTGATTAGTTGCCGACATGTTTGTGACGTGCTTTACTGTAGTGTCGACGCACCGAAATGATACCATTTCAGATTGAGATTGAGAACAAGACGTGTACACGCTTCCCAAATGTTTACTCTTCACTTATGGTCATTGACTTGTCACCAACCTGTTTGTGATATGTATGTGATTAGTTGCCGACATGTTTGTGACATGTTTTAGTTT
>JANJGK010000007.1:21853184-21860487 GCA_039081455.1 Macrobrachium rosenbergii
ACAGCAAACGATCCGTTATTGAATTCGGCGCTTCATTACCGGAAATATAATTTTCCATTCCCATCTCGCCTCCCGTTCCATTTGTTTCGTTGCAAACTGCACAGTTGCCAGAAAAGGCTCGGACTGAGTTTCGTCATTGCAATCTGTCTTCGGAATAGTTTTGTCTTGTAATGTGGTTTGATTTTTATCAATGATCTTATTTTGTTAACATGCTCGACTCACGTGTAATTGTCGAATGGCATTAATTGCACTAGAGTAATATTCCTTTCAACGGATTCTTGTAGGCATAATTTATTGTTCATCTGTATGAGCGAATGCACCAAAAAACTGTTAACACTCAGATCTGTCAGATTAAATATCGTGCATGAATTCAGTCCAATGTCTAAATACTTCGTATGCATGCACATTTGTAGGTTGCTCTGAATATCATGCAAAGTTAAAATTACCTATATTCTAATTTCTGTTAACAGTAATGATAAATATACTGCACAGGATATATATATATATATATATATATATATATATATATATATATATATACTGTATATATATAGAGATAGATGGATAGTTATATATATATATATATGTATATATATATATATTATATATATATATATTTATATATAATATATATACAAAAAAGTGTACCTTAGTTTAACCAGACCACTGAGCTGATTAACAGCTCTCCTAGGGCTGGCCCGAAGGATTAGACTTATTCTACGTGGCTAAGAATCAATTGGTTACCTAGCAACGGGACCAACAGCTTAGTGTGGAATCCGAACCACATTATACCGAGAAATGAATTTCTATCACCAGAAATAAATTTCTCTAATTCTTCTTTGGCCGGTCAGAGACTCGAACTCGGGCCTAGCAGAGTACTAGCCAAGAACTCTACCGACTCGTCCAACGAGGAACTTATAATGTATACATATGTATACACACACACACACTCACACACACACACACACACACACACACACACACACACACATATATATATATATATATATATATATATATATATATATATATATATATATATATATATATGCATGTACATATGTATATATCTATACATGAGCGCGTGCGTGAAAATCAAACTTCAAAATCAGTTCAGAGTGGATCACTTCTCTTTCATTGATGTAAATGAACATACAGCTATTATAGCGACATGCATTTTTCCACGATACTTTAATTAAAAAATTATTAAAAAATTCAGCGGAAAATAACAGCCAAGAATTGGACCCCTTTCGCATGCACAGGCAAGAATAACAACTAAAAATTAAAATGAACGACAAGAAGACCAACCGTCAGTTGAATTACAGTTATCATAACAAAAATACCAAACACAACTATTTACGAATCAAAATGCCATAACACGGTCCAGTGCAAGCTATTCTATATAGTGTAATTTGTAATTACGGAAATAGGATCGGGGGGAGATTTAGAAATAGAAATGGTATTCGGTAATGGAGCGCTGAATTAAATATCGGAGAGAGAAGTTTGTTTGTCGTCACGGCTGTCATTACTCTCGTAATCGAGTGATTTCTCTATTGAAGGCCTTACCGGATAATTACCATTACTTCATTATGCTTCATTCACCCGATGAATAATATCTTTCATGTCTAATGAAGACTTAATTGAATACGTTTAATGTACTGTTATACGGAGCCTCGATGGCTCAGTCGGTAGAGCAGCAGTCTAGGACTTCGTAGAGATCCGTGGCGCGGGTTCAAATCCGCAGCCGACTGGTCAGAGAAGGCGGACACTTTGCTATCCGTGTAGACACACCGGGATTACGTATGTAATCAACGGATAGGTTTGCTGAAAGCAAATGGGTGTTACAGACTAATACACACATAAACAAAGCCACTCCAACATCTTCTAAAAACATAACAGACACCTCACACGTCTCGAACTGTCGACCTAACCGCCCAGTTCTCCTCGCTGCTGGGAGAAAGGGAGCTGGGGATTGGTACGATACACGTACACATCGTTACCGGGGTCTAAGTGATGTCAGGCAGAGCAGCCGATCGAGGCTACGGCCTACCCCAACGCCAAATCAAAGTCCTTCGAAAAGAAGGCATCGTGCTTACCCCATATGAAAAATTGGAAAAAGCACGTTAAAACGAAGAAGTTTAATGTACTGTTATTCCCTGTAGGGGGTTAGTGCCGTCAGTGCACCTCATGCGGTACACTGTAGGCATTACTTAAGGTTCTCTGCAGCGTGTCTTCGGCCCCTAGCTGCGACCCCTTTCGTTCCCTTTACTGTACCTCCTTTCATATTCTCTTTCTTCCGTCTTACTTTCCACCCTCTCCTAGCAATTGATTTATAGTGCAATTGAGAGGATTTCCTCCTGTTTCACCTTTCAAACCTTTTACTGTCAATTTCCGTTTCAGCGCTGAATGACCTCATAGGTCCCAGGTCTTGGCCTCTGGTCTAATTTCTATATTCAATTCAATTCAATGTAATATTATTGCCGAGCTTCAAAGCATACATAAGTTTAAGCATTGCTGCCAGACTTTGGTTGGCATACTATGGATAACTACGGTATTTAACAAGTATTGAGTGTACCTTTAGGAACACGATATATACAAAAATGTATTTTCCTCTAAAGGCATTCTGGAGTTGTTTTAGGTGCAGATTTGTTTTTTAAAGCTAACTGTTATTTTCCTTTGTGTTGTTCATTTTGTTTCCGCTGTTTAGTTTTTTTTTTGTTCTTTGTATAATGTGAAATAAAAGTTTTTTTTTATAGATGACAATTTTTATTGTATTTCTTGTGTTTGTCGTTAATTTTAGTCAAAGATGGGGTTATTTAACTCGAAGTCTCGAAAAATAACATTTTCTCTTTAGCCTTAGTAACGTTAGTTTTCTTTAAGTTAAAATGTTCATGTAACTGCTCTGTTATATATAGTATATACATACACACACACACACACTCATATATATATATATATATATATATATATATATATATATATATATATATATATATATATATATATATATATATATATATGTATATATATATATATATATATATATATATATATATATATATATATATATATATATATATATATATAGCATGCATGTGGCTAGGTCACGTATGCAAATTTCTTGATTTTTCTACATGATGTGCATTGCATCAACATGCCAAAACTGATTGAAATTGGACTAATAGCTTGAATGTTCTCCAAATTCTTTTATAAACTATGAGTTGTGGCTAGTGCAAGATAGTTGCCGCAGTCTCATGTAATGACAAGTTTGCATCAAATTAGAAACTTTCATATATCAGCATTTGAAGATGATACAACACAACATGACGAACATTGCATTATTTTTCCAATTAAAAAAATTCCTTTATTAGTATTTACCAAAAACAAATGTGGCCTACACGTCACGTGACCTGCATTCTTAAAATTTATATGAAATAGAGAATTTTAGTTAATCACAAACTTGAGTATAAAGTTTCATCAAGTGTTATAAAGAATTTTTTTTCTTTAGTCCAACCACAAATTCGGGCATTAGAATAATAGAGCTGTAATAACTTGGTTTTGAAAAGACTTCACAGTGTGGTGGTCTAGAGTTCAAAAAGCCGCTCTTGGGTTGATTAGGTTTGAGTCATCAGCAGCCACTGTCTGACTATCGCAGTTCCTAGCTTGGGTGGGGAGGGGCCTTTGGAAATGATTATATATGCATTATATATATACGAGTATATATATATATATATATATATATATATATATATATATATATATATATATATATATATGTGTGTGTGTGTGTGTGTGTGTGTGTGTGTGTGTGTGTGTTCGGTCTCTACGTCACTGCGACTGTGCAGTGGCCTGTCCCTTGCCTCTGTCACTCATGAGCGACCTGTAAATCAATAATAATAATAATGATAATGATAATTCTACAGTAGGGCTTCTGGAAGCCCTAGTGATAATTTATTGCCTTCTCTTAAATTACACGAGGAATATTTTTTTCACTGAAATATTTTAGCAAAATATTAACACGGCTACCATTTCTAATTTGTTATAACGTGGACGTGTAATAACCGATGTTATTCGTTCAAATTAATGCAAACTTTGGCCTGGGGCCAGTTTTCACTAAAATAGTCCCTCATTTAATCATAATTTATGATAATGTCAGAAGTTGTAGAAATGTATGTTATTATTTTGCAGCCTTTTATGAAACTTGATACAAAATACTAATTACTTCGCTTTCAGTTAGCAAAATATGCGTGTGGTTTATTTTTGTTGTTGTTGCGCCTATTTCTATGCAAAAATATATTACTGTTTTCAAGCCTTCATTTCTTTTTCATTTTACATTTTTATATTGTTTTGTATTTCTGATTTTTTTTCTCATGCCTACATTATTTTGCATTTGTTTGTTGTCTCTGCACATTTCTTATTTTTGATTATGTCATATTTAATTTATCATATTTAAAAGGAAAGCTAATTATAACTATTATTTTTCACAATAATTTTATCATGTTAATATCTCTGCAATATCAAAGTGTCATATTCTTATTTTCCCCATTTCACATCTATGTGTTTATATTTATTTATTTATTTTTATTTTTCTAGTATCTCATTGTCCTCTCGTACCGTTAATTTCATTTCCTGTTTTTTTTTTTTTAGTTTTCTGTAAAAGAAAACTATTGTTCCGGCTTTGTCTGTCTGTCCGCACTTTATTCTGTCCGCACTTTTTCTGTCCGCCCTCAGATCTTAAAAACTACTAAGGCTAGAGGGCTGCGAATTGGTATGTTGATCATCACCCCTCCAATCATCAAACATACCAAATTGCAGCCCTCTAGCCTCAGTGGTTTTTATTTTATTCAAGGTTAAAGTTAGCCACAATCGTGCCTTTGGCAACGACATAGGATAAGCCACCACCTGGCCGTGGTTAAAGTTTCTTGGGCCGCGGCTCATACAGCATTATACCGAGACCACCGAAAGACAGATCTGTTTTCGATGGCCTTGATTATGAGCTGTTGCGGCTGTACAGAAAACTCGATCGAGCCTTAAAAACTTCGGCGCATTTTTTACTCGTTATAATGAACTCTGAATTTGTTTCATTGTTCGACAAAGTTTGTGACGACTAGGGTTACAAAATTGCCTATTCTTACGATGGCCCCTGCATAAGTGTTTCTTCCAAATGCGCAAAATAAGTTGCTCAAAAATTTACTTGAATAATGTCCTTTTGTTATTATCTCTATATATCGTAGGTTTATGCGTCTTATTCGAGGAACAAAACCAATTTAGATATTAACTGTATCATTTCCCTTTGTGTAAGGGAAGCGAGTAGGTGGCAAAATCGTGAAGAACAGAAAGAATAAAAAAAAAAACAAGTCAGCGTCCTTATAGTGTAAGGTAGAATAATCAGCTAAGTGTTGGTTCTCCTTCCGCCGACTCCAAGATCCAACAAAGTTCGCCTTTTATTTCCTGACAGTTCCGACTCTGTGGGTTTTAGTTGGCGGCGTTGGATCGTTCAAACAGCCATCTGGTGCCTTGAAGTTCCGTCTCTAAGATCTCGTCAACGGAAAACTTCGGATTGTGATGCGTGGCGTAGGATTGTTTCGGGAGAGTTAGGACCTGGAGGTCGTTCGTCCTCCGCTTTGTCATTGTATAGGTCGTCGAGTCCTGCTCCGAATCGCAATGAGGAGGAAGTGCCTAGGAAAATGTAGATATGCTGAATAGAAAGACAGTGTTTATATAGAAGACGGAGACACATTGTATGTTAAGAATTTAATATTAGGGGAAAGTTGGGGAGGGGGTGGGGATGGGTTTAGGGGATTTTTTTGTGGGGGAGGGTAGCCGATGAGAAGGGTGGTGGAAAAACAAATCTTATATCATCAAAACTGAGAAAACTTGTTTTCTCCTCAGCTTGTTTCAGATCAGTACGTATTAAACTACGTTTTGTTTAGACAGCACCATCATGTCGATCTAAAGAAATATTTATTACCAATTTCTCTTAGTTGACATTCTGCTTCCTTGACATCTATAGAGTATGTACAGCATACCTAAATGTTTACTAATGTTTTTGTTGTTTTTCATGATTTTGTTCGTAGCGACTGTTGAAAGCTTTTGAGGAGAGGGTCCTCAAAAAGCTCTTTAGAGACTAGGCGTTTAAACCTGCTTCTGACTGCCCTAAAATGGAAGACTGCAGTATCTGCAAAAATACAAAACAGAAAAATGGTAGGTACTGCAGTTTTCCCCTTGCCTTACTACTGAGTTTGCAGATACTGCTAATGGGACCACCTAAATACTCGTGGGAAGCATTGAAGAATCATTCTGAAACTGCAGTAACTTGTGTATTTTGTGTTTCACGAGCCCAATAGGTGGCACATCTTAATTTCGAAAATTTTGTAGATACTGCAGTTTCCCATTTTAGGGCAGAGTCAGTGTCCTGTTTCTGTGTGACTCTCTTGCGTTCAAGACTGCAAGCGGTTTTAAATCTGAATCTTTAAGTCTCTTTCGTGTCACTTATGATTATGTGTTCTGGAAGTAGCCAAAATGGCGTTTTTGGAGCATCGTATTCTTTTGTATAATACCCATGATTATTTTAATAATGTTTTATACTGCTCATTGTTATTTTAAACGCTTTATTTATACTGCTCGTGATTATTTTAAAGATCTCTTCATACTAATGGTTATTTTAAAGATTTCATGTGATTATGTATCTAAACATATGTTTCTGATGTTATAAAATATATTTGTATATACACACTCACACACACAGTATATATATATAGATTATGTATAGATATACACACACACACACATATATATATGTAATATTATATATACATACATACATGCATACACACACACACATATATATATATATATATATACATATATATATATAATATATATATATATATATATATATATATATATATATATATATATAGAGTATATATATTACATATCCCAACCTACGCCAATCTTATCAGAAGTCGCCTATGCGATGCATTTCCTACTTTCTATGTCAATAAACGAAAAGAAAGTCAATCAAGAAATATATAAAGGTAATGTTATAGTTAAAACTTACTATGAAATAGTGAAGTTAAAGAAAGCAGATTCACTGGAGCCATTGTTCTCTTCTCTCTCTCTCTCTCTCTCTCTCTTCTCTCTCTCTCTCTCTCTCTCTCTCTCTCTCTCTCTCTCTGTCAGTCAGTTAACTTCGCTGCTTTAGGAAGTTCATCCTGTTAAGACAATTCGGAGAGAGATTAGTAAGCCATCAGCACTCATCAGCATAATCATTATGTGTGTCTGGGAAAGCGAAAACCTT
>JANJGK010000007.1:21860587-21880587 GCA_039081455.1 Macrobrachium rosenbergii
AGGCTTTTGTGATTTTTATCACTCATTTATGAAACGTAGTTAATGAAGACGACGAACCTTTTTAATATTGTAGGTTTAGACCTATTTAAACTCTGTCATACAAAAGAATTAATCCAGTGGAAAAGTGACTGCGAAAAAAATCACTTATTATTCTGTATATATATATATATATATATATGTGTGTGTGTGTGTGTGTGTGTGTATGTATATACGTGTGTGTATATATATGTATATATACATATATACTGTATATACATATATATACACATATATACATACATACAAATTCTACTACGTATAGCAAAGCAGTACAATGAATTTCATTCCTAAACGGACGCGTAATAACGCTTGCATAATAATCATAGTAATAGCTATAGTAATAAGGAATATTTTTAACCCAGACTATTTAAAGCCAGATTCACGTTGGCAACGCTGCATTATGCAACATGCAGTGAAGTAAAGAGGTAATCAGGCTGGGATAAAAAAAAAAAAGGACAAAATATTTAAAAATGTAACGGTGAGTTCAGCAGCGCATATGATTCTCTTTGTCGTGTCACTGACCATCAGATTCAGATTTTCATGGAGATCACTTTCTGTTTTTGAAAGATTTTTCCGAATCATTAACCTAATTCTTTCATCGGCATTCATTGCTGTTTTATTCATTTTATGGTATCGTTAGGTCGAACGATGATTTCATTGAGTGGTAATGCTTCCGCCTTTTAAAAGACATGTAATAATTCCATATTTTTATGATGATTAGTTTGGCCACTGTTGTTCATTTATCAATAATCTGACAGAGTTAATAATTGTTAAGTTATTTCTTGAAATTAGAACGAATTTAACTTGGCACCATTTTTTCCGCTTGTTTTTTTCTTCGCATATCTGGAGCTCTGGTGGTTTTAATTAGGTATATTATTTATTATTATTAATATGTTCTATTTAGCAGTGAGTTCTTTTAATTGTTTAGATATTGCTGCTTTTTCAGTGTATGCATTTGAAATGTAAGTGTGTTGTTGCGTATATTGTTGCACGTGTTTTCTTTATTTTTATTGCTAATTTTTTTCTCTTTTGGTGTGTATATTTTGTATTTCGTAGCCTTATGGCGTGTATATTTCGTAGTCTTATGGTATGTATATTTTGTACTTCGTAGCCTTATGGCGTGTATATTTCGTAGTCTTATGGTATGTATATTTTGTACTTCGTAGCCTTATGGCGTGTATATTTCGTAGTCTTATGGTATGTATATTTTGTACTTCGTAGCCTTATGGTGTGTATATTTTGTATTTTGCAGCCTTATGGTGTATATATTTTGTATTTCGTAGCCTTATGGTGTGTATATTTGTATTTCGTAGCTTTATGGTGTGTGCATTTTCTATTTCGTAGCCTTATGGCGCGTACATTTTGTTTTTCGTAGCCTTATGGTGTGTATATTTGTATTTCGTAGCCTTATGGTGTGTATATTTTGTATTTTGTAGCCTTAAGGTGTGTATATTTTGTATTTCGTAGCCTTATGGTGTGTATATTTATATTTTGTAGCTTTATGATGTGTGCATTTTCTATTTCGTAGCCTTATGGCGTGTACATTTTGTATTTCGTAGCCTTATGGTGTGTATATTTGTATTTCGTAGCCTTATGGTGTGTATATTTGTATTTCCTAGCCTTATGGTGTGTATATTTTGTATTTCGTAGCCTCATGGTGTGCATATTTTGTATTTCGTAGCCTTTTAAGTATCTTGTCATTCTTCTTCGATGCACTCTCTTTCGTGAAATTGTTTTAACTTTATCCATTATTTTTTTTATTCATTATGCCAGTTTTACATCCATTTCTCCTCCTTTCATTCTCTCATTTGGTTTTTCTTGGTATAACAATAATGATATTCTTCGTAAGAAAAAAGATCATCATCATTCTCTGCATTTTCCTTTCTTGTTCCCAGGTACTCTTTTTTTGACCTGGCCATTAGCCGATTACTTTTTTCTGCTGCGCAATACTTCCCTCCCCTCTTTATTTCATTTTTCTGCAAGTTTTTTTCCACCTTTTATTTAATCTTACTGTTTCTTTGTTATGACTAGCTTGTGTAGCTTGACATTTTAGCTTTATTTTCATATTCTATTTTCTTATTCTATTTTTCCCGTCTTTGGTTATTTATTTCCGTATTTTCCCCCGTCTTTGGTTATTTATTTCCTTTTCATTTATTATAAGCTTTCTCATTAACCTAATACGAATTCGTGGTCTGCTTTTCTTATGTTATAACTACCTTTCTTCTTTTTTTCTAATTTCTGCTTTCTTTCCGTTGGTTTGCTGTGCATTGTTTTGATGTGGTTGGTATTGCTGTCCTTCTCTGAATTATCAGAATTTCCGTTACTTCTTTTTCCCTTGTTGTCATATATTGTTATCTACCAAAGTTAATGTCCATATCGCTGGTTCTCACCAATATGTATAAGTTTTCAATAGCTGTCTAATAACACACGTCAGTGGTACTAGAAATTGACTGCTTAGAAATACGTACCATGCAGCGGAAAAAGATGATTTAATTTCTTTATTTTTTTGTCACCCTGAGGTTAGTCTCTCTCTCTCTCTCTCTCTCTCTCTCTCTCACTTTTAATGCAGAATTTTTATGTAGAAGTTTGCCTTATAGGAAACACGATTTCTATAGCGTTATGAAATATTGGAGAGAATGAATATTCTAAATGATAAATAATTATTATATCTCCTTAAGTACACGTATTTGAATATTACAGTCCTTCCCTGTGCTCTCTCTCTCTCTCTCTCTCTCTCTCTCTCTCTCTCTGTGATAATGTCTAAAAGCGAACAAATCCCGAATTCTTAACTATCATTTTTCTCCCTTAAATGTTAACCTATTAATGTCTCAGAGGAATATGGAAATATCTTTCCTCCTTTTTCATCGTTCTCATAATTATCTAAGAGAATTCTTTATATCCTTGAATCCTTGAATTCATCCTTTTCTTCTCCTCCCTCGTAATTACTTCTGAAGACCCCGCTTCTTTCCACCAAGGAAATTTTTGTGGCGACTTGAGTCACAAAACAGTCGATTCTTAAGTCGACCTCATTTGCATAGGTGTTGGTCCTCACTTTCAAACTTGAGGGAGATCATAAGACTTCTTGAATATTATTCACAGTGATACGTTGCTTCTGCATTGAGAGGGTTATTGCTTAACATTCGATAACAAGGAAAACACCCTATGAATACTTTCTAGAGTATGTTATGAATTTATCCTACTGTATATAATATACTTCAAGAAAAAACACCCCACTTAAGGGAAATCGGAAGACTCATTGCATATTATTCTTCGTGTGTACGTTTCTCGTACAATGGAGGAATTTTTTTGAACATTCGGAAAAGGGGAAAATGCCCCCTCGAATATTTTTCTTTTTCGTATTATAAATTTATCTTTCTTTTTCGTTGTTCATGAATATATTATATTATATATATTATACTATATATATATATAATGTAGTATATATATATAATATATATATACACACACTACTCACACACACACACAGACGTCCTGAAGGGAAAGGCTGCGGGAAATCTGAGCTTGATTAAGGATCTGAAATTCAAGGTCATCATACCGTAAGGTGGAATAATCAAAATAAAGTATTGCTTTTCAGTCGATTTGAAACAACGTTCCACCCTTATCTTTTATTTCATGGCACTTCCATTTAGCTGCGTTTCAAGCTGCTGCAGCTGGGTCTTTTAAACAGCCACCCGTGCCCTCCATGACACGTAATAAAGTTGCCCCCAAGATCCCCTTCCCAAACGTAAAACTTGAGGCTGTGATGTGCGACAGAGATTAGTTCGGGAGTATACCAGGGGAGATGGAAAGCCACCTTCGGGAGTTAGGACATAAAGCCGCGCGCTTTACTGATGGCCAAGGGCGCTCCGGATTCTAAAAAGAAACGGTGTGGTTAGTTACATTTTTTTTATTTAGATATAAGCTTTCTTCTTCAGCTTAGGAACGGCCAGGTAATTTATTTATTGCTTAGGTCACTATAGCCAATGATAGGGTTCAAGGAGATTATTCTTTTGGCGTTCTTCCTCGTCGGGGGGGAAAAGTATATATATATATATAGTATATATTATATATATATACATACATACATACACGAAGGAAATTGTCTGTTTTCTTTGTCTTATATTGTCAATGTTTTCTCGAATTTATTCTAACTTTGAATTATATGTTCAAAGCCTTCTGTAAACTATATTTTTTCTTCATGTCATCGCTGTGTGTTTTATTTCCAATCGTAATTTTAGTTTTGTCTTATCACCCTCTATTTATTTATAACTTTTATCTTTCCCTTTTTGTCACGAGACGATTTACTTCCAACAGGTAATAAAAAATACATAAACGAACACCGATAGGTCGACCCCTACTCTGTTGTATAATGACAAAATTAGTATTTACTTTTCTGCGAATTCACGAAACATTGGAGAAGCGAAGGGTAATGCAATTCACTGCGTAATAACACTTTCATCAGTCTTAAATAATGGCAGATCCTATGACGGTTTATCTATAAGTATCATGCAGCGCATAAAAAGATATTCGATTATCAAATCTAATCATGTGTAGTGGATGTATACAAACTGGATCTCTCCAATTTTGGACATACTTGTTGTGGATCTTGTTTATTCAAACGCTCTCCAAATTGCAGACCTCATTTATTATAAAGTGACCATTGCTGCTGTTTTTTTTAACCCCTTTTTTTTTCAGGCGCTTTTTGTTTTTTATGTCATTGACCTCACATGATGAAGACAGGGTGTAGTTTTTTTTTTTTTATTCAGAATTTTCAGGTAATGAAACAGCGTAGAATGGATAGTTTTTTTTTGGGTGGGGTGTGCCATGTTGGTTGCCAATTTATGATAAGATTAAGTAATTTACCAGCCATTTTTGGATGTGAAATGATTTCTCGGGTAATTAGTACAATAATTACTTTGGCAAGTTACAACCCCACATACATTTTTATACATATATATATATAATTACATTATATATATATGTAATAATATAATATATATATATATATATATATGTAAGTTTGTGTGTGTATTTAGGTCTGTGAGTGTGTGTATGAATAATATATGTATGTATATGTGTAAAATATATGTGTATATTAAACACTAATGACCATTAAAAAACAAACATATTTTTCAGTTGACGATACTTTCAATCCTGATTTCACCAGTGATCAGGAGACTGAAGCAACTGTCAATCAATATGGTTTTTAGACGGTTTAATACTGTTTTCAGGAGACTTAAATTTCAGAGAACACACTGGTAGATTTAAAGTATTAAAACCTCACCTCTCTCTCTCACTCTCTCTCTCTATCTCTCTCTCTATGTCCGTAGAAATAAAGGAAACATCACTGTAATGGGAATTACTACCAAGTACAGGCAAGTAATGTAAAGCACCAAAATAGGAAAATATCGCTCTCTCTCTCTCTCTCTCATCTCTCTCTCTTTTGGATCTAGAATAAAGGAAAACATTTAGTATAATGTGGGAATTCTATTCAAGTACAGCAGCAACAACAAAAATAAGTAAGAAAGCACCCAGTACGGGGAAAATATTGCTCTCTCTCTCTTTCTCTCTCTAGATTAAAGGAAATGTCAGTATAATGGGGAATTTTATCAAGTATTATTGGCAACATCAAAAAAAAAAAGGAAAATCAAGTACACCAGTGCGGGAAACATGCTGCTCTCTCTCTCTCTCTCTCTCTCTCTCTCTCTCTCTTATGTACCCCTATAGACTAAAGAAAACATCAGCAAATTCTATCAGCAACAAAAAAAAAATAAGAAAGTAAAGTACCAATAAAGGAAACTTTCTCTCTCTCTCTCTCTCTCTCTCTCTCTCTCTCTTCGGTATTCCCGTTCCAGTGTCAGTAAGCGGAGTGTGTTAACTCCCCTGAGTTGGAGAGTTCATCCCATTAAAGACAATGCAGAGAGAGATGAGTAAGCCATCAGCTCCCAGCAACGTGTGTCTAGAGAAGAGAGAGGTCCTTGCAGAGAGAGATAGATGAGAGAGAGAGAGAGGCTGTGCGAATGTATTAGATATTCTTTTGCTATATATTATATATATATTATATACAATACATACATACACACATACAATACATACATACATACATACATATATAAAACATATGCATTCGGAGGAGAGGGGGAGAGGGAGAGAGAGAGAGAGTGGGAGTGAGAGGCAAATTGTACTAGCGCCCATATCAGCAATTTAATGCAAATAATATCAGTGACTCGTCCCTGGTACAAAAATAGAAGTAAAGGAATTACGTTATTTTCATTTAAATTATTAAAATATTTATTTGAAATGCAAGAGAAAAAATGAGATGATCAAATGAACATTGATTCGAGTAAATATTTGTCAATGCTTAAGAAAAATTTTATGTAAATATTGAGAAATGCATAAATGAAGGAAAATCCCTTAAAAAGACAATATATTTTGTGAGCAATAGCATAGTTTCGCGGCACGCGCACGTGTGAAAATGTTTATTATTTATGACAATATCAACAAAAAATACCGATAAAAAACAGTAATATTAACCACCTTATTATGAAACCAGACTGTTAGAACAAGGTTACGTAGCAAGCCATTCTGCATCGCGTAATGTACCCATGAAGTAAATGGGATCGCAGCCAGTTTGAAATAAAAATAAAATATATGATTCGATACTGAACTGTTGCATTCAATAACAGATGGAATTCGGTTCATTATGAAAATGGCCATTAGTTTCTTGTTGTTATAAAGATTACATAGATTATTTTGGGGATTAGTTTTTACGTTAATGTTTATGCTTCAGTTCTTTTAAATAATGAATTAGTGAATGATTTTGTTGTGAATATGTTTTCATAATAAATTTCTTTATAAATGCTGCTACATTTTAATGCATAAGAAGGCGATTTATAATTATGATGATATTCTTTGTTCATGGTTATGTAAATATTGGTCAGAGACATTTTTTTGTACTGCCATATTTCTGTCAGTTCACATTATTTTTTATAATATTAATGCTGGAGGTATTTACTAACGAATACACTTTGACCTAACAAGTACTGTTCATGGCTTTTTTTTCTTCTGTACCTCAGTATTTATTTATATTGTGTATTTTGTGCGTTTTCATCCGTTGATACAGTTTCTTTGTTGTAATTATTTAAATTTATTGTTTCAATCTTTGCTGGTTCCTCAGAATTTTTTTTCCTTTACTGGTTCTTTAAATCTTTCTGTTTTGCTGTAATATTTACTTGTTAGAAACCTAGGATTCAATTACTGTATCTTCATTTTATTTACTTTTCATATTGCCTTTAATTCTTTGACCAGAAAACTTTCCTATTAATTTCTCTCTCTCTCTCTTTCAGCTTCCTATTTTTATACCTCGACATGATTTCAATCTGATTTTACTTGCGATTTTTATATTATGTCCCTTCGAATATGTAACTGTACTGGTGAGTCTTTCCTGATTATTTCATTTTTATTTTGTTATATATCATTACTTGTTCCTGTTATATCTCCGTTTTCCTTCCTATGTTCCTGTTATATCTCCGTTTTCCTTCCTATGTTCCTGTTATATCTCCGTTTTCCCTTCCTATGTTCCTGTTATATCTTCGTTTTCCTTCCTATGTTCCTGTTATATCTTCGTTTTCCCTTCCTATGTTCCTGTTATACCTTCGTTTTCCTTCCTATTTTTCTTATTTTTCTTATTTCCTTGGCGTTGCCTTTACTAACTTTCTTCATAACAAACATTCTATTCTTTTCTTGGTATTATACCTCCATTGAAATATCACATACCTTGCTCTGTTTTTATTTCTTCTGTTTTATATCCCCCCCCCCCGCTTTTTTTTACGTTCTATTTCCCCTTTGTAGCTTCCAAACTTCTGTTTGCATTTAGGTCTCCACCACAGATTTTTTAAAATAAATTATTCTCTTTTGGGAGGGTCACCCGATTTATCATCGGAATTATAAAAGAATATTTGAGGGATACAAAAATGGCTGCCAAGCTACAAAAATGATTGTTTTCCTGTAGTTTTTCCAGCATAGATTTTAAAAATAGGGCAAGTGCTTCTTAATCAAGTTATGAAACATTCTAGTATAAGGGTGCAACCACTCTACAGTAGAATATGTCAAGAGCATACGTCAGTAATTTATCGCATACATGTCACAAACTGGTTGGAAACAAATCAGCGACCGTAGGTAGAGAACGAGTCGGGATAATCATGTGAGACAGTGATTAGGACCACCAGTAAGTCGTTGACTTGTATCCAAGACTTGTATTCAACCTGTTTGTGACGTTTGTGCGATAAGTCGCCGACGTGTGTTTTTATGACATTTTTTTCTGCAGTGTGGATCCAAATAAGGCTCATTAGAATACAGTCATACTTCTCAGTATGCCTTCCATTAATGTATAATACATGTAAGGAATATGTACATCCATGGCTGTATATATTTCCCCTAGACGCTATTGAATTATAATAGAAATATAGAAATTTCATATTATCCTTCCTTTTCTTCCCTTTATCTCAGAGAAACCTCGTCCTTGAAAACTTTCCCTCATTTCCTCAGCAATTAACTCGGAAGACTTGCTTCGCTGCCTTAAAAAAAAAAAAAAAAATGCGGAGAATGGAGTATAATCTTACGCTAGCCTCATCAGCTTAAAACTGCTGCCTCTCTATTCCTAAACATGAGAGAGGTCAAGAATTTCCCTGAATATTCCTTCTCGCTCGAACCTACCTTTTTAAACGGCAGTACTCCGTGTAAGATGTACAAAAAAGAAGACCTTTTTTGTATTTTTTTTTTTTTTATTAAGAAGTTCCCTGAATATTCCTTCTCGCTCTGCCTTCTCGCCTGAACAGCAGCACTCCGTGTATATAAAAGAAAGATCCTTTTTTTATATTTTCATTTTATTTTAATGATTTTTTCCCGAGAAGAATGGTAAAAGAATTTCATCGTGAGAGAAACACCCAGAATAAGGTAAGACCAGAAAAATCGATGTGGCTCTTCTGTAAGGTAGAATAATCAACATCGTCAGTATTGGTTCTCATTCCGCCCGAAAGAGGCCCAAATCTATTTTGCCTTTTATTTTCAGACATTTCCACCTCGGTGCGTTTTAGCTGCGAGAACTGGGTTGTTCAGACGGCCATTCGTGCCTCCCATTACTCGTCCTGAAGTTGCCCTGAAGTTCCCTTGAAGAGCCCTTTCATGCAAACTTCGGGTTGTGACGCGAGGCAAAGAATAGTTCGGGAGCGTGTCAGGGTTGATGGAAAACCACCTTCGGGAGTTAGGACAAGGAGGATGTCGTACGCTTTATTGGTTGCGAAGTACACTCCTCCTGACTTGAAAAGGAAACGAGGACAGAAGTCAGAAATGATTTAAGCTAAACATGCACTTGGAATGTGGACATTTGTTTTATATATATATATATATATATATATATATACATATACATATACACATTTATACACACACACATATATATATATATATATATATTATATTTATATATCAACATAGGCCTCTCACAAGCGGTGCCGCCTGAGACAAAAAAAAGCAATCAAACTACGGTTAATATCCAGTCGTCGGTCTTCCGACTGAACTGGAAAAATTCTTCCTGTATTCTGTAAACGACTAGGCTAAATGGGTCTTCTTTGCTTTTAGAAGTCGAGGTTGTAAGAAAACTGAGGAAACCTTTTTCACGCCCTCGTGGGCGAGATAGTATGAATAACTTATTTTTTGCCCACCACAAAGAAATTTTAATTTTTAGGGAATTCGCCAAGAGAGGTTGGTGCATTTCTCTTCACCAAGTTTACATTATTTAGTATTTCTCTCTCTCGTCTAGTAGGGCCAGTTTGATGTTTTGAAAAATTCTCGTTATTTCCGCGTGAACTTTGAACATTTTCTAAGGAATGGTAAAGAATTTTACATTTTCCTGCAGAGCATAGTCAGCGTTTGTATAATGTCAGTACTTACTGTGGGTTGGTTTTTGATGTTCAAATATTTAACAGTGGCGTGTGGTAAATTCTTTTTTATAAACTACATTAAAGTTTACGTAAAAAATATACGGTAATGTAAGTCTAATATGGAAGCAATTTTGTTCTTTTTAAAAGGAAGTATATGTATTTTCTCTAAGACGGAACGGAAAATCACCATGGCAGATATGATGGGATATTGTAGATAACAATAAATTTCAATAATAAAAAAAATAATGCCGAGATATTAAACAAATCGAAAAAAGCCATTCGCTTCTTTTATGACTAGTATAAACAAGTAAAAAATGCGCCCAAGTTTCCTCGGCGCAGTCGAGTTTTTTTTACAGCTTATAATCAAGGCCACCGAAAATAGATTTGTCGATCGGTGGTCTCAGTATAATACTGTATGAGCCGCGGCCCATGAAGCTTTAACCACTGCCCGGTGGTGGCCAGGCCTATAGCGTTGCCAGATGCACGATTATGGCTAACTTTAACCTTAAATAAAATAAAAAACTACTGAGACTAGAGGGCTGCAATTTGGTATGTTTGATGATTGGAGGGTGGATGATCAACATATCAGTTTGCAGCCCTATAGCCGCAGTAGTTTGTAGGATCTGAGGCCGGACGGAAAAAGTGCGGACGGAGAGGCAAAGCCGGTACAGTAGTTTTCTTTTCAGAAAACGAAAAGCTCATGACATGAAAATTACATATTTTCTTGACATGCTGAAATAAAATCTTATGTGCTTTGACAAAAGATTGGTTGCTTTATAAGTCGTGAGGAAATTTTGATTGAAGATGGAGCTGTAGATTGTGATGACTTACGGGAACACATTTCCCACAAGGACGCACACATACATTCATGAGAGTCCTTATTATAATGTCATAACAGATATTCGTGTCTCTGTGATCAATAAATTTTCCCTTCGCCCCTTTTCATAAACAGTTAGAAGTGGTCTGCATTAAACACCACTCAAACAACATAGAGCTTGAAGGAGTGCTTTTGATTTTAAGTTTATTTTCAACTTCTATATTTTATATTCTATTTACAACTCTAGCTTCAAGGAGTAATTTTGATTGTAAGTTTACTTTCAACTGCTGTTACATGTTTTAGTTACAACTCGAGCTTCAAGAAGTATTTTTGATTGTAAGTTTATTTTCATCTTCTCTGTTAATATATGTTATATATATATATATATATATATATGTGTGTGTGTGTGTGTGTGTGTGTGTTAAGAACTCGATCTTCAAGAAGTATTTTTAATTGTAAGTCTATTTTCAACTTCTGTATTATATATTACAGTTACAACTCGAGCTTCAAGTTTCTTTTTAACGCCAGTATTATCATTAAAGTCCGGGATAACCGAGGTCGTTTTACAAACCATGCAGTGTTATGTATTCTGCCGATGCCTTTAGGAATCGTGTCGACATTCTTCGAGCTGTGCTGGCCTTGCCATCACTGTCACCTACATCCGTGTCGACATCCAGAGTGCCCTGTTCTTCTCGATCTAAATACGGATCGTATTTGTATGGGCAGATCAAACCTGACGCGCCTAAGAAAAAAAAAATGAATAAAAATCACCCGCAGTCGGTGGCGAATGAAAAACATGCTTGAATCTGACCCACTCCTTTTAAAAGCCATGGTTATAGGGCCTCAGAATTAGCGACGGAAGGTCCTTTTGATTACATAACCAGAATGGCGCACCTATCATAACTTGTTTCAGCCCCAAGAAAAACGAAAATTTCCCGCCCTTTGTGTCTTTTATAGTCATGTAAAAATATTGTCTGGTTGTGCAAAATATCTTATAAAATATCTATGCTTTATTTTTAGATTTTTTTTTGTGTGTTGTGTTCATTTTTTTTATTTTATAAGCATTTGATAGGTTGAAATCTGCTGTTACTGGTTAAAGTCTTAGCTATCTTGATGTTCGTGCTTCAATACGAACGAATCTTGTATCTGTTATTATTATTATTGAGGATCTAATAATTGTATTTTCTTTGGCATCTTAACCATTTGGTTCTCTTTCATTGTTATTGTATAGTTATGAAGTTGCGTATTTTACCTAAGCTCGTGTATTCCTCAAAAGTGATATTATGCCTTTTCAGAATCAGGACAGTATATGCGCATGACTGATAACCAAATTTTATTATGTACAAAGAAGTTGTCTTTATGAGCTCAATCGTTGATCTGTGGCTAGGTAATCCTTTTGTGTTTCTGCCGTGGAAGTGAAGACCTACTATGAAAGGATTTAAGAAATTTGGTCTTGTAGTTTTAATTGCAGGTCCAGTCATGCTGGCATTAAGATTCCGATGAACTGAGGTAATGGCACCCATGTTAGTGAAGTTTTAAATAGCTAAAATCTTCCTTTTAATACTTTAATAATGTCAGTAATTCAAGGGCTGGATGATTAGATAAATCACTATTTGTTGGTCCTCGTAGGGGGTTAGTGCCATCAGTGTACCTCACGTGGTGTACTGTAGACATTACTTAAGGGTCTTCGCAGCGTCCCTTCGGCCCCTAGCTGCAACCTCTTTCATTCCTTTTACTACACCTTCGTTCACATTCTCTTTCTTCCATCTGTCTTTCTACCCTCTCTTAACAGTTGTTTCATAGTGCAACTGCGAGGTTTTCCTCCTGTTACACCTTTCAAACCTTCTTACTGTTTCTGTTTCAGCGGTGAATAACCTTATAGGTCCCAGCGCTTGGCTTTGGCCTAAATTCTATATTCTATCTATCTACTATTTCTTGGTGGAATGCAACTGTTCGTTGTTGTTCGTGAATCATTTGCCGTGCAACCTCATGAAATGACAGAATGCCACCATCACATTTTCGTCTGTTGGGCCCATTCAAATTTTATTCTCCTTCTGAATGATGATGTGCTCGGCGGAGGTTGCGAAACGTATGTTGTCTCGTGTGTATTATTATTGTTATATTGGAGAAACAAATCCATAGTTATGTATGGGTACGTATATTTAAAAAATAAAATCTCTACGCAGAGCTTTCGGGAATCAGTTCGATTCCTTTCGGGAATCAATTCGATTCCCCCTTTTCAGTCTGGCCTGTTTCTCCATTTCAAGACTCAGGCTATTATTATTATTATTATTATTATTCATTATTATTATTATTATTATTATTATTATTGTGAAACAAGGCGACCCTGTAACGTTGCTATAATATCGAGAATTAAAAGCCACATTAGTGTTAAATATTTTTAACACTACTGTGGCTCTTAATTCTCATTATTATTATTATTATGATTATTATTATTATTATGATTATTATTATTGTTATTATTATTATTATTATTATTATTATTATTATTATTATTATTATTATTATTATTATTATTATTATTAACAATTTCCTTTCATCCTTTTATTGTTGTTCTTACAAGTTTTCTTCTTTCCCCTTCCCTCCCCATAGTTTTTATTATTTTTAAAGTTGGACTCCAGAAGACAGGGAGATGGATATATACTGTATAAGTTCAAATTCAAATTCAAATTCAAAAAGTTTATTGATATATACATCAAATGGAGTGTAGCAGCATGCTGCTATACTCACCAACAAAAATTCAAAGGATTCCAAGAATGAGGAAAAAATATATACAAAAATAATAATGAAAAGCAAATATTTTACATGAGAAGTATTTTGACCCGATTTATACAAAAGGTAATGCCAAACTATAATGCATATTTTTTATAATACTATAGCAAAATTACTACAGGCAAAAGTCATACAGAGCAAATATAACAAAATTCAAGTATTACAAAATCGTACTAAAGGACAGGCAGATGGCTCACAATTATTTATTCCAATACAAATTAGGAAATTTCTCTATAATTTTGGAACAGACTTCATTTTTCAGAAAATAACATACTTGATTTGTTACATCACCAATTCTGGTGTCACGAAACTCTGATAATTTATTACATTCCATAACATAATGTTGTAAAGTATGCTTCCGTAACTCACCACATAATTTACAGTTAGAGTTTTTCATCATTAATGTATTCCCAAGAATATTTATATCCTGACATTCGACATTCTGGAGGATTGCTACCACCCGATATATAAGGAGAAAACTGAAAAGCTCTCCCAGTGACAACGAAAGAAGCTTTTAGTACATAAGTCTATATTCTTTTAAGCTTTCAGATCCCAGGAACAATTGACAAAGAGAAGAGAGAGAGAGAGAGAGAGAGAGAGAGAGAGAGAGTAAAAAAAGGGGGAGGGGAGAGATTTTCGAGGATTAAATGTATATTTTTTAATTCTTATAAGACCATTCTTCGGTTAAATAAAAAAAAAAATAGATCTTACAGGTGGTAAATAAGGTTTCAGGTTGGAATAAATGAAATGTGTATTATTATCTGAAAGCGCCCCACTATAAGTTTTCTCCCTACATATCAACCCCCAACCTTCTCTCTCTCTCTCTCTCTCTCTCTCTCGTTGCGCAAGAAACTGTAATCTGAAAATTATAGCTAAAAAATGATCTTTCAACAAGTGTCAGACACAGATTCGGAAATAAAGGCGATATCGTGGAACATTTCTCTCTCTCTCTCTCTCTCTCTCTCTCTCTCTCTCTTTATGCGCGAAATCCAAGTAAAATATAAATTGTTATGCGAATTATGGAAAATTTTATTTGGTAACGAAATGTAACATTGTTAAATTAATTGAAAGACAACCAATGCAGTTTAACAAACACACGCCGACTGTTCATTTTAATGATGAATCTTTTTTTTCACAGATTTTAATTCTGTGCCTCAGTGTCTGTTGTTGTCTGTCTGGCTTAAAATGTGGAAATTTAAAAACAGAAGAAAAGGAAATTTCGCAAGAGAATTATTCAACCTGAAACCGATTTTGCACTAATCATTTCATAGAATCATGTGTATATACTCGACAAACTGAGGCGGAGATTAAATAATAAAAGGAAAAGGGGAAAGGATTACAATGATGATAATAAATCAGTATCGAACTTTGAAACTTTAAAAAAAACAAGTAAAAAATGCGCCGAAGTTTCTTTGGCGCAATCGAGTTTTCTGTACAGCCACTACAGCGTATAATCAATGCCACCCAAAATAGATGTATCTTTCGGTGGTCTCGGTGTAATGCTGTATGAGACACGCCCCATGAAACTTTAACTACGTCCCAGTGATAGCCTGTCCTATATCGTTGCCAGACGCACGATTATGGCTAACCTTAAGTATAATAAAAACTACTGAGGCTAGAGGGCTGCAATTTGGTATGTTTGATGATTGGAGGGTGGATGATCATCATACCAATTTGCAGCCGTTTAGCGCCAGTAGTTTTCAAGATCTGAGAGTAGACAGAAAAAAGTGCGGACAGAAAAAAGTGGGGACAGAATAAGGTGCGGAAGGACAGACATAGCCGGCACAATAGTTTTCTTTTCAGAAAACTAAAAACACAAATTGGTGAACAAATATATTAAAAAACACTGAAGAGGGAGCATGACGCTCCTAAACTGTGTGTGGTTGTGAATATATCTTTTCCCCAGCATGTTTTTTTTTTTTTTTAAGCTTTTTAAGCATAACAATAAAACATTATTTTAGAAGCATCGTTTATTATTAACTTGAATATATGTGTCACTTTGCATATTATGAAAATGTTAATTTGTTCGCCAATTTGTGTGTGATTTTTTTAAAGAATCACAATAAAAAACTATTGTAGAAGCATCATTTATTATTAACTTGAGTATATGTGTTACGTTTGCATATTATGAAAATTTGATTATTACATCAAAGTTAGTTTTGATAAAAACAAGTAAAATATGCGCCACAGTTTCTTCGGCGCAATCGAGTTTTCTGTACAGCGTATAATCAAGGCCACCGAGAATAGATCTATCCTTCGTTGGTCTCGGTATAATGCTGTATGAGCCGTGGCCCATGAATCTTCAACCACGGCCCGCTGGTGGCCTGTCCTATATCACTGCCAGATACACGATTATGGCTAACTTTAACCTTAAATAAAGTAAAAACTACTGAGGCTAGAGGGCTGCAATTTGGTAAGTTTGATGATTTGAAGGTGGCTGATCGACATATCAATTTGTAACCCTCTAGCCTCAGTAGTTTTTAAGATCTGAGGGCGGACAGAAAAAGTGCGGACGGACAGACAAAGCCGGCACAATAGTTTTCTTTTACAGAAGACTAAAACCCTGTTGAAACAGACGTTTTTAGTAATGATTTCGGGCGAGGCACTTTCTATAGTGCGCAAATTGTAATGAGGCGAGTAGAATTGAAGCGGGACGCAGATGAAAATGATATTTTCGGTAATGAAATATTGAATTCAATAACGAATCAACTTCTGTTTGCTTTGGAAGCGGTTATCGAAATGACTATCATTATAGAGATTAGTTTCCCTATTGACAGCAGTGCTTAATAATTACTATTAATTTTTTTTTTACGGATTTTCATCAGTGCTTTATTCATCTGATCAATGATGTGGTTAGGTCGGATATGATGGCTGCAAATGAACGATTTAATACTTTCTCTCATGTGGTGTACTAATTTAATTCTATTAATGTAAATCATAAGAGCATTATGAAAGTATTTCCCCATAATAATTTCGTAGTTAGGCCCGGCGCGTCCAATTTGCAGGAAGGTGGACGTATGTAATTGCGAATTCATTCGTTCACAATGATAAAAATTTTTACATGGGTCCTTTTTTTATGTACTGTCATTTATTTCACATTTTTACATTGTTTACGATGATTTAACGTATTTTCTGTGTTTGCTGAATCAGTTGTGTTATGCTACTTGGTTGATTTATTTTTTCATATCATGAATCTAGTTAATCTCCTGAGTTATTTGATTTTGTGTATTGTAATTCAAAATAACTTTCATATTATTACAGGTTTTCTGAACAAATTCTTATAGAAAAAGTTTCACTTTTTATGTTGCACGTATTTGTGCCGTTTGCCTGTTCATATATTTTCTTTGTTCACTGTGCTGTCCCAGTGTAATTTTTATTTTTCTACATACATATTTCTGTATTTCTTTATGTGCATGTACATCATATTTAATTCTGTATATGTACTTCATTTGTCATTTGTAATAAATTCACCTTGTTACAGTTATTTTCTGTGTGTGCCATTCTATATTTACTGTTTCACTTTACTTCATTAGTTCTGCTTAAATTTAAATTTCTTTTGATTTTACAGTCTGTGATGTTTTGTCCACCAAAACCCAGTCTTACTTTCTGTATATTTTATTTTTATCTTTTCTTATTGCCCTCTGTATCCGTCCTTTTGTCTTATTGTTTTGGTGTTTTATTTTTCTCCTCACTTGCTTTCTTACACAGTGATGCACACCTGCTTTTTAGTTTTCTGTAAAAGAAAATTAATAAGATAGCTTTGTCTGTCCGCCCTCAGATCTTAAAAACTACTGAGGCTAGAGGGCTGCAAATTGGCATGTTGAGCATCCACCCTCCAATCATCAAACATTCCAAATTGCAGCCCTCTAGCCTCAGTAGTTTTCATTTTATTTAAGGTTAAAGTTAGCCATGATCGTGCGTTTGGCCCCGCAACAGCACAGGCCACCACGGCTGGCTGACAGTTTTATGGGCCATGGATGAGAGTTTCATACAGCATTATACGCTGTACAGAAAACATCTGTCGATACCGAAAGTGGCATACTAGCAATAACTGTGATTACTTTCATACTAACTATTATTACTTTCGTGATAACTGCTATTACTTTCACGCATTCCATCCTGTTTAATTGACATACAATCCATACGTTTTTCCCAGCCGAGTTTCCAACGTATCACAAAAATGTTTCAAGCTGTTTTTTGCTCTAATGAGACTATTTTGTGTATCAAAAAGATTCTGTTTCCCTTTAATTGCTCTCACTTTTGCTTCATCTATTCATTGTAAACATGTATTCTTCTTTCCTAGAACAACGTTTGTGAGAAGAATATGGAAATAAAATGGAAATGTCATATTCTCGTCCGTTTTTCATATATTATTTTTCTCTGAAGCCTTATTCCAGAAAAACCTGTATTCCGGAATTCCCTCTTTTCCCTCATCTATGTAATTACTTCCTATGGAAATAATATGGAATGTCATATTCTCGTTTTTTTTCTTATATTATTTTCTCCGAATTTTTATTAAAAAAACTTATATTCCCGAATTCCTTTTTTTTTCCTTTTCTGTGTAATTACTACCTATGGAAATAATATTGAAATGTCACATTCTCGTCTTTTTTTATTTTTTCTCCGAATTTTTATTCCAGAAACCTACATCCCCGAATTTTTTTTCTTCTTAGCCTATGTAAAGTTAAGTATACCTTAGTTTAACCAGACCACTGTAGTTCCTCATTGTATGGGTCGATACCGTACTCGGCTAGCACTCTCCTAGGCCCGCGTTAGATTCTCCGGCCGGCCAGTGAAGAATTAGAGGAATTTATTTCTGATGATAGAAATTCATTTCTCGGTATAATGTGGTTCGGATTCCACAATAAGCTGTAGGTCCCGTTGCTAAGTAACTAATTGGTTCTTAGCCACGTAAAATAAGTCTAATCCTTCGGGCCAGCCCTATAATCAGCTCAGTGGTCTGGTTAAGCTAAGGACCAAGTGGTTACCTATCAACGGGACCCACAGCTCATTGTGGAATCCGAACCACACTATAGCGAAAAATGAATTTCTATCACCAGAAATAAATTCCTCTAATTCTTCATTGTACGGCCGGAGACTCGAACTCGGGCCTAGCAGAGTGCTAGCCGAGAACTACCGACTTGTGCAACTTAGCCCATGTAATTACTTACTATGGAAAAATATGGAAATATCATATTCTCGTCTTTTTTCTCTTTTATTATTTTCTCTCCGAATTTTTATTAAAAAACCTATATTCCCGAATTCCTTTTTTCCTCTTCTATGTAATTACTTCCTATGGAAATAATATAGACATGTCATATTCTCGTCCTTTTTTTCTTATATCACTTTCTCTCCGAATTTTTATAAAAAAAAACGCATATTCGCGAATTCCTTTTTTCCCTCTTCTATGTAATTACTTCCTAGGGAAATAATATAGAAATGTCATATTCTCATCCTTTTTTCTTTTTAATGGAAAAGAAACGTATATTCCCGAATTCCTCTTTTCCTCTTCTATGTAATTACTTCCTATGGAAATAATATGGAAATGTCATATTCTCGCCCTTTTTCCTTATTTAATTTTCTCTTGGAATTTTTATTCCAGAAGCCCATACTACCGGATTCCTTTTTTTCCTCTTCTATGTAATTACTTCTTATGGAAATGATATAGAAATGTCATATTCTCGTCCTTTTTTCTTATTTTAATTTTTCTCTGAATTTTTATAAACAAAGTATATGCCCGAATTCCTTTTTTTCCTCTTCTGTGTAATTACTTCCCATGGAAATAATATAGAAATGTCATATTCTCGTCATTTTTTTCTCATATTATTTTCTCTCCGAACTTTTATTCCAGAAAACCTATATTCCCAAACTGATTTTATTCCTCGCGTATGTAATTACTTCCGAAGACTCGATAGGGTACGCAACGAAGCTTCCGCCGAATGGAATCTATTCTTACGTAGTCTTCATCAGCATAAGCGTCTCTTCTTTCTCTATTCCCAAACGAGAGAAAACTTACAAAAAAAAAAAAGTTTCTTCGCCATTCCACTCTTCCTTCCTTCTCTCCAAGACTGCAGTTTTCCGTGTAATAGACGAAAAAGAAGACCTTCGTGACGTTAACTTCTACTGCTTTTCATTTTTATCCTCGATTGGGAAGACCGGAAAGTACCGCCGTCATTGGAACGAGATCCAGTGTCGCTGAGGATTGGAAAATCAACATACTCAGATCGCGAGGTAGAATATTCGACTTCAGCGATGGTTCTCTTTCCACCAAACCGAGGTTCAGACTTGACTCTTTTTATCCTGAGACGTCTAATTTGGTTCGTTTTAACTCTCTGAAAGTGCATTCGAAAGGAAACTAAGGCTGTGCTGTCTGAAAATGCATTTAAAAGGAAAACTAAGGCTGTGCTGTG
>JANJGK010000007.1:21885587-21914381 GCA_039081455.1 Macrobrachium rosenbergii
CACGCAATTCAGGGGCTGTCTGGTTCTAGGGATAGGACTCTCGGCATTCTATCCGGTTTGCCCATGACATGATTAGGATGGGGACGATTGTATTCTTGAAATACTCTCAGTCCTAGCAAGCGGGTTTGGCTTACACTTGGGCCACTCTAATCATGTTGGTAAAGTTAAGTATATCTTAGTTTAACCAGACCACTGAGCTGATTAACAGCTCTCCTAGGGCTGGCCCGAAGGATTAGATTTATTTTTATGTGGCTAAGAACCAATTGGTTACCTAGCAACGGGACCTACAGCTTATTGTGGAATCCGAACCACATTATAGCGAGAAATGAATTTCTATCACCAGAAACAAATTCCTCTTGTTCTTCATTGGCCGCTCGGAGATTCGAACTCACGACCAACAGAGTGGTAGTTGAGAACGGAAGCCGCTCACCCAGCGAGGAACTGTAAATTGTTGTGCTATCCCCTGTGGGCTAGGGTACGTTATGGACATTTGGGAGTCGGTTCTCACTTGTCTCCTAGGGCTGGCCCGAAGGATTAGACTTATTTTACGTAGCTAAGAACCAATTGGTTACTTAGCAACGGGACCTACAGCTTATTGTGGAATCCGAACCACATTATAGCGAGAAATGAATTTCTATCACCAGAAATAAATTCCTCTAACTCTTCATCAGCCGGCCGGGAATCGAACTCCGGCCTAGCGCGTGCCAGTCCACAGCTCTACCGACTCACCCAACGAAGAGCTGGTGGAAGAATAAACTCCATGAAAGGCTGGATGATATCTTTTTAAGGGTTTCAGGTTAATTTTATATTTTTTTCTTCTCAGTCTTTATGCTCAGTAGTGTTAAAGATTCAAGTACCCTGGCCCCTTTGATGGTAGCGACTCGGCACAGTTGACAACCGCTGGAACCTCCTCGGACAACCTCTCTCTGGAAAAATCAGAAAAAAATAATGTAATTACACTGGAGCCCTATGCTCCAATAAAAAAGTAAACTAAAAAAAAACAAATATCTTGACTCAATCTTTACTCACTTCAGCTCCATCTTTGGAAGTGGAAGTTGATCACGATTCCTGACCTCAGAAACAGAGAAGAAAATATCGGCATTGAAATTAGAAAACTTCCTATTGAATCGACATTCAACTACTGAAATGTCGTTCAGACAAATAAAAGATCAGATGTGGTTGATAGAAACCACAGCAAAATATCAATCAGAAAACCACTTAACTATGAAAATATTGACAGTATAAAGGTGCATATAAAAAAAACATGGCGATATGAACAGTGCACAGGGTACCATAGTACTCCCTGATAATGATGAAGAACCAATAGAAAAGAATATATGGCTGGATTCCCTTAAAAAAAAAGGTACAACAATGTAAAAGATTTTGAAATATGTAACATATCCAGTAGACGGAGTAATGGAAAAACGCTGAGAATAGCAAAGATAAAATTCAAAGGCCATGAATTACCCTTGAAAATTAAAATCAAGGGCCAGAGCAGAGAACTGAGACCGTATGTTCCAAAACCACTTCAGTGCCAAAACTGCAGTGTGTATGGACGTACAAAGAAAAATTGCCGTAATAAATCTATACGTGCATATGGTGCATCTGAAAACATACCACACAGTGACGGTGTGGTGAACCGAAATGCGTTAACTGTGGACAAAATCACCATGCAAGATCTAAGGAGTGTATGTATTATATATACTGTACAATACAGAATTAAAATTACTTCAAGAAAGGACAGGAATGCATATAAAAGAGGCCAAATTAGAATTGAAAGTTAGAGGAATGCGTGATCCCGCTAGGAAACGAATGTTTTCTGCTGTAACTAGATCAAACAATAAAGCAAAAATGGAAATAGATAAGAGTAACAAAACCATGATAGATCAGTCTCAAAGAAAAATAACCACTTTGCAAGAAGAAACTAACATAGCAAAGAACCAAGAAAAGTATACAAATATTTTTTCAAATTCATTTGAGGTATTAAGAGAAATGAAAACACTAGAAGATAACTCAAGCACCACAGAAATATTAGTAGATAGTTATGAGGAATTAGAAACTAAAGAAAAAAAGAGGCCTTTAGAGAGAACTCCACCCAAGACCAACAAAAACCAACTATTATTAGAGATACATCCATTAAAATAAAGGCGGGAGACCCAAAGAAAGAACAAAAACCAAAAAATGATAAGACTATACCTTTGTCTCTTAAAGTAATAATAAAACCAGTGGAAACAGATACCCAAAACATCAAAGAAATAGTAGAGGAACAAACCATTGACAAGAATGATTATGTGATGGGAGAAGAGATTACTCCATCACCAATAATAGGTGCAGCAGGAATAAACGAAGAAACGACACATGAAAACACATGTGGATGTAATGAATGTTTCATTGAACTGTGCAACAAAAACAAAAGGATAACAAAGGACAGTTATCAAACTATACGAAATTTTATAAGATACAGAAATAAAGAAACTACTAGTTTAGACACTTACGAAAAGGGCTGTATGTGCATTGGACACATAATGTTTTATAAAGAAAAACGAATAAATATTGAGCACACTAACGTAATACTTTCAGTAATTATATTATACAATGGAACGTAAATGGTCTACAGACTAGATTACATTTGGGAGAAATACAACGATTGCTAAGGGAATATGAACCAATGATACTATGTTTACAACATGTCAACAAAACAATATCAACAATAGGTAAATATACCTTAGTATCTACATCTAGAGGAGAAGAAGGAAATTTAGGTACTGCTATATATGTACATATGAAAGTATGTTATGACAGAGTACCTGTAAATTTTACTGACTTGCAAATATCAAGTATTAAAATACGAATAAAAAACGATAATTACATAATTTATAATTTATACAACCAACCAAATAAAAATGACGCCACTGATAAACTTGAAGATTTACTTAACAATACCAAGGAATCTACATTAATAGTAGGTGATTTTAATGCTCACAACCCAATATGGGACTGTAATTGTACAAACTCAAATAGAACAGGTAGTAAAATAGAAGAGTTCATGGATTCAAACGACGTGTGCTGTATAAATGATGATGAAATTAGCACATATTTTTCAAAAGCACATGGAACATTTTCCTCAGTAGACTTAACTTTATGTACAACAAGTATAGTTGACAGATTAGTTTGGAATACAGTTGATGACTTGCACACCAGTGATCATTTCTCAATATTAATTTCCTTATTACAAAGTAATCCTGCAAAACCTGTCCCTCACTATAACATTTATAAAGCAGATTGGGAGCGATATGAAATGCACACTAGAAATATCCCACCATTTGAATATTTAAAAGACCATAATGAAACTAATAAATTTCTTGTTGATTTCATTAAAAGTGCTGCTGATAAAGCAATACCAAAGTCAAAACCCCATCCAACAAAACACAAAGTTCCATGGTGGTCTGATAAGTTAACAGAATAATAAATATGAAACACTCAATAGGGAGACGATTAGATAATTTGAATAGAAAGTTCAGTAAAATAAATAAAACATTACCGATATTAGAGCGAAAAATACAAAAATGACTATATTATTACTAGAACTTGATACATTAGAACCTCTATACAACAAAATATCTGCAAAATTTAAAAACGAAGTAATTCAAGGAAGAATCATTCCATGGAGGAAATACGTATCAGATCTCTCTAATAATACTCCCAAACAAATATTTGGGAAAAATTCATGAAAACAAATGGTACCTATGTTAAACCACCTAGACATGCCATATTAAAAGATGGGAAAAGAACACTTGATCCAAAAGAAATAAGTAATGTAAGTAGTGATAAAAATTTAAGATGAACACTTCCGCACAAAGAAAAATAAAATAGAATTAATAGCAATAAATTTTGAAACAATAGAAGATATAATATTATAATAGAAAATTTAATATGTCAGAGTTGGAATATGCTCTCTCGAACAGCAGTAAGTCTGCTCCTGGAGGTGACAATATTTGTTTTGAGATGACCTGCCACTCAGCACCTTTGGCAAAGTCATACTTATTAGAGTTTTATAATCATTTATGGCTTCGAAATTTATTTCCAGATGAATGGCATAAAGCTATAATAATTCCTGTCCCCAAACCTGGAAAGGATCCTAGTAATGTAAATAATTACGGACCAATTTCTTTAACAAGCTGCTTATGCTCGACTAACGTGGCACATGCGAGAAAATAAAATTTTTACTCCCACTCAGTTCGGGTCACAGTGTAACAGATCTACATCAGATTCTCTCTGTAACTTAGAAGACCATATACATAGAGGTTTTGACATTGAAAAAGCATACGATACTACATGGAGGTATGCTATATTAAAAACTTTACAAAACAACAACATCCGTGGACATTTACCTAGGTTTATACAGAACTTTTTGACAAATCGCAGTTTTCAGGTGAGAATTGATGATGATCTGTCTAGAATATTTCCACTTGAAAATGGTGTTCCACAGGGAAGCGTCTTCAGTGGCACGCTGTTTACTTTAGCAATTAATGATATCAGTAAAAATCTGCCTATTAGCATTAACAGTAACCTGTATATGGATGATTTTGCCATATATTATTCAGCATCCCGAATAAAACATGCAGAACGAATCATTAATAAAAGCATAGTAAAAACAGATGAATGGGCCTCATCAGCAGGCTTTAAATTTTCCATAGATAACACTCAAGCAATCATGATTTATAAAAATAAAAAGTGGAAAAAGGTGAAGAAATAGATTTAAAAATCAGAAACCGTGGTATACCAATTGGCCAAACAGCAAAATTTTTGGGGCTAGTATATGATACTCACTTGAACTGGAAAGCCCACATTACCTATGTAAAATCTTAAAGTAAAAGAGCATTAAATCTAATTAGAAAACTATCGAACACTCCTTGGGGAGCCGATAGACATACCCTTACTGTATTGTATAGAGCAACAGTTCTGTCCATCATTGATTATGGAAGGAAGTATATGACTCAGCATCGGACAAAGCACTGAAAATGTTAGACCCTGTTCACAAAGAAGGCCTTAGAATATGCTCAGGAGCCTTTAGATCATCACCAAAATCATCGTTACAAGTTGAATGTGGTGAACTGCCTTTGTCTCTCCATAGAGAGCTAGTAACAATGAAAAGTGCTTTAAGAATTGAAACTAGTGATTCTCCAACAAAAAAAGTATTTGAATTAAGAGATCTATTTATAAATAACCATCCACCACCTTTCCCAATTAGAGCTAGAAGATTGTTTGAGTCGCTGAATATAAATATACAAGTGCCTTTAATAGTAAAATCACCTCCTCCCTGGACCATGAATGAAATGAGAATTTGCACACACCTCAAGTATTTATCAAAAAGTAACTCGTATACACCAGAACACCATAGACAGCATACAATAGAACATATAAGCCGAAAAGGTTCACATTACGCAATATATACAGATTGGTCTAAATCAGAACACGGAGTGGGATATGCTGCAGTGTCCCAAGACAAAACTTATCAGATATCTCTTCCTGATAATGCTTCGGTATTTGCAGCAGAATTGTATGAAATTGCATCAGCTATAAAAATAATTAAAGAATCATCATTCAATAATTTTGTGATTTTTAGTGACTCGAGAAGCGCTATAGAAGCTATTCAGAGTTACAAATAAAAAAATAATATAGTACAACAAATTAAATTATATCTCCATAACTTATATAATAATGGAAAAAATGTAGAAATATGTTAGATCCCTGCCCATGTAGGGATCAAAGGAAATGAAGAGGCAGACAAAGCAGCCTAAGAAGCAACCCACATGACAAGATCAAATGTGAATATCCCTGTTACTGATTATGTAACACACATAAAAATGGGTATCATAAATAAATGGCAATATATATGGGATGAAGAATCTGAAAGTAATAAATTGAAACAAATAACACCTAACGTTAAAAAATGGAGTTCATATCAGGGAGAGAGACACGCACAAGTAATTCTAACACGTCTCAGAATAGGCCATACTCGTATGACACATGGGCACTTAATGAGCAGCCCACGTGGCCCGGCTCCCGAGTGCTCAGAATGCAAGGTGATAATAACGGTCAAACATGTGGTATGTGAGTGTCCAAAGTATGACCAACAGCGACTGTCAACTTTTGGGAATAAATCAATAAATGAAATTTTGTCAGAATCTTTTACATTTTCAGTCGTTCCGATTTTGTTGCTTATGAGGGACTGTGGTTTAACAGATAAAATATAAAAATAAGTAAATGATAAAAGCGCGAAAACATAGCATTTGTCGAATTTAAATTTATTTTTTTAAAAATATTACTTAACTTATTATGAATTTTAATAAACCCTTTTAGTGTGGAAGCATGAGTAAATATATTTATTGTGTGATTGTATTACAGTATGAGATCGTGATCCTATGTGGTATTTTATCCTAATCCTTCGGGCCAGCCCTATAATCTACTTTAATACTACTACTACTACTGTACATGGACACAGTAGAGAGCACACCTACGAAATGTTAATGATAGTAATTGTTACCAGTAAAACTATTTTGAAGCCAAATGAGTAACTCTAAAGATGTTTAGTTTATTGAAGCCAATGGATTCGTTTCGATACAGCAAATGAAATTTTATTCTAGAAATACAAAGTTGAACTGTAGAAAATATAATTTTTTTTGTAGTGGTAATAACCATCAGATTTAATTATTATACAGATTATTATATAGATTTTATTATTTGAAGCCACCGTGTCATACTACTATCAGTTTCTTGATCTCCATTCCGTGAAATATTATTCAAATCATGAATAATATCATTTGAATGGATGATGACGTTTGATGAATAATTCGTGAGCGTCCGTTTAATGACAGTCATTAAAATTTTTATGATGATTATATTTTCCACGAGAATTTTAGTATTTGGCCGCAGCTTTGAATTATGAAAAAAGGTTGACAAGTATAATCGCGATATTATTCAATTTAAATGCATACGCGTTATTAATCTAGGGACCTTTTGCTAAAGTGACTCTTTCTTTTTAGTTTTCTGTAAAAGGAAACTATTGTTCCGGCTTTGTCTGTCCGTCCTCACTTTATTCTGTCCGCACTTTTTTATGTCCGCACTATTTCTGTCCGCCCTCAGATCTTAAAAACTACTGAGGCTAGAGGGCTGCAAATTGGTATGTTGATCATCCACCCTCCAATCATCAAACATACCAAATTGCAACCCTCTAGCCTTAGTAATGTTCATTTTATTTAAGGTTAAATTTAGCCATAAAAGTGCTTCTGGCAACGATATAGGATAGACCACCATTGGCCGTGGTTATTCAAGGGCCGCGGCTCATGCAGCATCATACCGAGACCAGCGAAAGATAGATCTGTTTTCGGTAGCCTTGCTTATACGCTGTAGCGGCTGTACAGAAAAACGATTGCGCCGAAGAAACCTCGGAGCATTTTTTACTCTTTTTCTATTACAATATTTTTTATATTATTAACACCTGAGTTTATTCGATTAGTTTACATTACCGAAAGTAATTTGTTTCGTCTTTTGGACGCTTCTGTTTTTAAATTACACGTTAAATACCACTCCTTCTTTGATCAAATTCCTTATTATATATTTACTGTTTTAATCTTTTGTTGCCCTTTCTTTTTCTTGTTGAACGTTACTCTTTGTGTATGCGTGTGTGTGTGTGTGTGTGTGTGTGTGTGTGTGTGTGTGTGTGTGCTTTAGGCCTGCATTGAATTCCATATCTGAGCTTTATTCTTATCACTGATATCTTTTGTCAAATTCCTTATTATATATTTACAGTTTTAATCTTTTGTTGCACTTGTCTATTTCTTGTTGAACATTACTCTTTGTGTGTACGTGTGTGTGTGTGTGTGCGTGTGTGTGTGTGTGTTTTAGGCTTGCTTTGAATTCCATATCCGTGATTGTACTTTATTTTTATCACAGATATCTTTTATGAAATTCCTTATGATATATTTACTGTTTTCATCTTTTGTTGCACTTGTCTTTTTCTTATTGAACATTACTCTTTGTGTGTGTGCGTGCGTGCGCGCGCTTTGGACCTGCTTTGAATTCCATATCTGTGCTTGTGCTTTATTCTTATCACTCGATACTCGATACTCGTCGGTCTATCTGCTTAAAGGTCGCCTCTCTATTCGCAAACAAGAGGCAACTGAAAAAGTTTCCATGAAAGCTCCTCGCCATCGTATATTCCCTCTACGACGGTCTGGTTCGCGCGCTGTTCGAGAAGAAAGGAAATATCTCCTCGATATTTTACTCTCGTCATTACTTTCCTCGACGAGGGCAAACTGTAAAACGAAACACCGTCCCGAGAGGAATATCGGGGGGCGGGGGGAGGTGTCGGAACACCGGAAAATCAGTGTATACTACCATACTGCGAGGTAGAATAATCAACTTGAGTGTTGGTTTTCTCTCCGCCGACGCCGGCCGAGTTCTCCAGACTTCTCTTTTTATTTCATCAATTCCCCATTATCCGTCCTGAAGTTGCCCTGAAGTTTAAAATGAAAGTCCCTTCAACGGCAAACTTGATTTTTTGAGGGGGTTGTGATGTGCACACGGGAAAGAATAAAGAAACTAACCTCCTTGTTCGGGAACGCGTCAAGGGCGATTGAAAGCCATCTTATGGAGTTAGGACAAGGGGGTTGTACACTTTGTATGTTCGCAAGTGCGGTTCGGATTCTAAGGGGAGTTAAGTGCTTGAGAAATTGCTTTTCTTTAGTGTGAAGTACTTTTTCTTTACCACAGTATTTGCCTTGTTATTGTGGATAATAAGATTCTGTTTGCACAAGGGAATCACATTTTTGCATGAAAGCAGTGCAACATAAATTGTTTCTTTTATTTATGTACTTTGTGTCTATGGGCAAACCATTGTTTATGTCAGTAGGTTGTTTCTACGTTATACTTATTTCAGCATTTATTAACTTTGGCATAGTGGCGTAGGTGTATCAGTTTCCAAAATATTCTATACTTAAACAGCTTTAGTATTCAGATTCATAATGGTATTTCATGAAAAAAAATCGTCAAAAGTAACTGACCAAAACCTTTATCATTCTTAATATTTTAGGCTCATAAAGTATATTTCGTATCTTTTCAAGAACAAAGCCTCCGCGTGATTATGACATTGCATTATAATTTGGAAATTGGTCTGAAAATCTTTATATTTTTCAATTTAATCATTGTCTTTTCACCGTGAATGACGAACTGGGAATAGTTCTTTTTCATGATTTTCAAAATTCAGTGAATTTTCTGACTTTTAATATACCAAAGAATGTTATGGACTGTTATGAAAGGGATAAAACAATTATTACTGTCATTTACTTTCAGCTGACAATTTCGCTTATCTATCTCTCGTTAGTTATTTTTGGAGACTTAATGTACACACACACACACACACACACACACACACACACACACGTAATAAGGAGATCATGATATCCTTTTTTAATTTGTTTTCTTTGAGGATATTCATAATACTTTGATTTTTATCTTTCTGTTGGCATTATTATGCGATTTCGTTGGAAAATATCATAGAAACAACGATTACCATTTGTACAACGCAATACCGTGAGCTTTAATAACGATATCAACTTGATGGGCAATTAATAAGATAATAATGGTAATAAAGATATGCAAGGAGATGATGATGACGATGCTGATGGCAATGACGGTGATAATGATTTGTAATGTGAAATAAGGCAGAGTTGACGATATTAAGAAGGTTTAGAAGAATAAAAGAATACAGAAAAAAATCAGAATTGATACGTTTAATGATAATGAGAATAATCATTGCCGCCTGTGCAATTCTTCCACTCATCTTTCCTGTGCATTGTCTTCCACCGATCTCCACTCATCTCCTGCCTCCCTTATCATAGTTCTCGTCCAAGTGGGCTTGGGATTAATAAGAATAATAAATTTTGCATGTTACCATTACTTCAGAGCAATAACAACAACAACAATAATAACAATGATAATAATAAATTATCAATAATATAATAATAATAATAATAATAATAATGACAATGAAAGCTCCACATGAAGACATCTCTTTGTCTTGCCTCCTCCTCCTCCTCCTCCTCCTCCTCCTCCGAGAAAAAAAAGTTTCCTCACAATTCCCAACTATTATTTCACGAGACTCTCTTCTCTCAGAATTTTATTTCATCCTCCATTTCTCCGTCTCTTTGTGTTCGCTGCCGGAGTGCTAAAAGCGCACAACTTCTTCTTGTACTGATTCCCAAGAGACGACTTCCATAGCTGCTGCTACGACGGACTTTGTTCTCAAACATTTCTTCTTTTTCCTGTGTTGCGCTCCAGGAAAAGTTTCCTCTCAAAAAGGGTTACTTCTTTTTTCTTTTTCTTTTGGCTTTAAGTGTTGTTGTTACTCGAGACGGGAGGATGGTAGGGGATTGTCTGTTTTTTTTTTTTCTGTCTTGTTTTAATTGGGGATACCAGATAAGACCTGGAACTTTTGCTGCACTGACGACACCCGTAAGTGCACTGTAGGAAAGGATAGGCTTGTATGAAGTGTTCTCAAAACTAATATGTTAGGAAAAAGTCTGATTATTTTTTTTTCATGTAGAAATAAGGAGCATTTATCGATAGATGGGAGCATATCGAGATCTGAAAAAAATATGGGGCGTGTGTGATCGGTAAAAATAATTGTGGTGATAAAAAATTTGTAGAAACAGTTTTTTTAATCAAAGTTATGAGAATGGATAGACGTACGGGGCATTTTTATGATAATTTGAATTAGTGGCGTTGAAAGTAATAGGAAAACTTTATTCCATGTTCATGTGTGAGCGTTAAGTAAGCTTTGATTACAGTGGCACTTATATAACATTGTACATGTGCATAGACTCCCATTCCTTCCTATAGTTGACAGAGAAGTTGTGAGTACGATTGAAAGAGTCCAGATATTTTAGTCTCAAGATTTTATGGAAAGTGGCAAAAAAAAAAACACGAAAATGAGGTGTTCAGGAGTGTTTAACTGTCTGTGTCTGGTGAGCTTTGAGAACTAGAAGGGTGGCTGTGCTAGGTGATTTAAAAGCAAAGATAGGCTACATAACGAGAGTTTGTATTAGTAGGTATGAATTTTCTGGGAGTAAATCGGATTGGAGGTAAGGGTTTGCTAAGTATTTTTGTCTATGTAATACCTTTATTCTTTTCACATCTTATCCCATATACAGGCTGCATTTTGGCAAAAGCCCGAGATGGCATGAGGCTTGCTTAACTTAAGCCTAGGTGATTTAAAAGCAAAGATAGGCTACATAACGAGAGTTTGTATTAGTAGGTATGAATTTTCTGGGAGTAAATCGGATTGGAGGTAAGGGTTTGCTAAGTATTTTTGTCTATGTAATACCTTTATTCTTTTCACATCTTATCCCATATACAGGCTGCATTTTGGCAAAAGCCCGAGATGGCATGAGGCTTGCTTAACTTAAGCCAACCACCATCATGCATAAAAAACATTATGAATGAGGTAATGAGTGTCTAATGTGTGTTGATTAAGTTGATGAAGTAATGAGTCTCCAATGTTTGATGAGTTAGTATGGGGGACTTGTGAAAGCGTTGGGCAGTGTTTGAAAGAGTAAAACACTGGCCACCCGGTAATCAGAATGGTTCTTAATTATATCATCCACTGAGAAAATTCAAAACCTGTACTATGGAAGGCCTTGGTGCCGAGGGTATGGCTCACCCACAGTTTTACTCGTCAGCACGTGGTCACTTGGACACCAACAGGCAAAGGAAACTAATTATAAGCATTTTCATCATCGGCCATCCACGCTGCCCCAAAATGGAAAACTGCAGTATCTGCAAAATTTTCGAAATTGAGATATGCCACCTATTGGGTTCGTGAAACACTAATACACAAGTTACTACAGTTTCAGAATGATTCTTCAGTGCTTTCCACGAGTATTTAAGGGGTCCCATTTGCAATATCTGCAAAATCAGTAGTAAGGCAAGGGATTTTCTACCATTTTTTCTCAGTTTTGTATTTTTACAGATACTGCAGTCTTCCATTTTAGGGCAGCACGTTCTTAAGGCTTTGCTTCATGGTTTAGACAGGAATAAGAAGTATCTTTACGTGATTATCTTGCGGGACGCTAAAGTTTGTATTATTGTATGTTCAATTTATTGACATGCCTGCTCATTATTGTTTTGAAACAACATTCACAAATGACTGCAGTCAATTTCACAAAAGCATAGTTGAAGAAAACCAGAATGTATATTTCGGCGTCTTACAAGATCTTATTTTTGTATATTTTTACTCTCTCTGTTTATATCCTTTATAATAAATGCTGTCACATTCAAGTCTACTGACGTTGTCCTAATATTTTTTTGATTTAGCCAGGTGTTTAATTGCATAACTTTCCTTATGTTAATTGATGAAACAGCACTAATTTCACACCCCAATTGTATAAACTGAATTTATGACTGTAATTCACAGTCGCTTCTTTTTTTCTTTAAGTAATAGCAATTTGATATCACAGAAGAATGCCAGTCAATATAATGTGATCACTGCAAATAGTAATACAATATCGTATATCACCATAATGAAATTAAGGTGAAGAAGGGATGATTATTGTAGTGAGAAAAGGTGTCAGATGTATAATTTATTTCATTTTCAGTGTGTAATAAAAGAAAGACGTTTATTTTTAAGGCTTAAACCTTTGCACCTTTGCAGATGTATAATAAAGGAAAGAATTGCCATTTTAAAACTCAAACCAGAAAACTTGACCTTTTAGTTTTCTAAAAAGAAAACTATTGTGCCGGCTTTGTCTGTCCGTCCGCACGTAATTCTGTCCGCGCTTTTTCAGTCCGCCCTCATACCTTGAAAACTACTGAGGCTAGAGGGCTGCAAATTGGTATGTTGATCATCCACCCTCCAGGCATCAAACATACCAAATTGCAGCCCTCTAGCCTCAGTAGTTTTTAAGGTCTGAGGGCGGACAGAAAAAGCGCGGACAGAATTTTACGTAAGGTTAAAGTTAACAATAATCGTGCTTCTGGCAGCTATATAGGACAAGCCACCACCTGGCTGTGGTTAAAGATTCATGGGCCACGGCTCATACAGCATTATACCGAGACCAGCGAAAGATAGACCTATTTTCGGTGGCCTAGATTACACGCTGTAGCAGCTGTATTGGAAACTCGATTACGTCAATTGCAGGGCGGTTTTAGTACCACCCACAAAATGCGAGGATACGAACAAAATCCTTCAGCCAAACGAAATTCCTTTTTGCGCTTTACGCTGATCCGTGCAAATGTAGCCGGTACTCGGAGAATCCATTTCACTGCGTGGCTTCTTTTTCCTTACACTTTACAAAAAAATAGATCTCCCAAGAACAATCCATTTTCCCTTTCTCCTGAAAGATATCTTTCCTCATCCTACGTGGCTTCTTTTTCCTTACATTTAAAAAAAAAATATATTCCCAAGAACAAACCATTTTCCCTTTTTCCTGAAAGATATCCTTCCTTATCCTATGTGGCTTCTTTTTCCTCACACTTTATAAAAAAGAGATATTCCCAAGAACAATACATTTTTCCTTTTTCCTGAAAGATATCTTTCCTTATCCTATGTGGCTTCTTTTTCCTTACACTTTAAAAAAATAGATATTCCCAAGAACAATCCATTTTCCCATTTTCCTGAAAGATATCCTTCCTCATGCTATGCGGCTTCTTTTTCCTTACCCTTTAAAAAAATAGATATTCCCAAGAGCAATCAATTTTCCCTTTTTCCTGAAAGATATCCTTCCTCATCCTATGTGGCTTTTTTCCTTAAATTTAAAAAATATATATTCCCAAGAACAATCCATTTTCCCATTTTCCTGAAAGATATCCTTCCTCATCCAATGTGGCTTCTTTTTCCTCACACTTTATAAAAAATAGATATTCCCAAGAACAATCCATTTTCCCTTTTTCCTGAAAGATATCTTTCCTCATCCTATGTGGCCTCTTTTTCCTTACACTTTAAAAAAATAGATATTCCCAAGAACAATACATTTTCCCTTTTTCCTGAAAGATATCCTTCCTCATGCTATGCGGCTTCTTTTTACTTACACTTTAAAATAATAGATATTCCCAAGAACAATCTATTTTCCCTTTTTCCTGAAAGATATCCTTCCTTATCTTATGTGGCTTCTTTTTCCGTACACTTAAAAAAATAGATATTCCCAAGAACAATCCATTTTCCCATTTTCCTGAAAGGTATCCTTCCTCATCCTATGTAGCTTATTTTTCCTTACCCTTAAAAAAACAGATATTCCCAAGAACAATCCGTTTTCCCTTATTCCTGAAAGAAATCCTTCTCATGCTATGCAGCTGCTTTTTCCTTAAACTTTGAAAAAATATACATTCCCAAGAACAATCCATTTTCCCTTTTTCCTGAAAGCTATCCTTCCTCATGCTACGTGGCTTCTTTTTCCTTGCACTTTAAAAAATAGATATTCCCAAGAACAATCCATTTTCGCTTTTGCCTGAAAGATATCCCTCCTCATCCTATGTGGCTTCTTTTTCCTTACACTTTAAAAAATAGAAATTCCCAAGAACAATCCATTTTCCCTTTTTCCAGAAAGATATCCTTCCTCATCCTATGTGGCTTCTTTTCCCTTACACTTTAAAAAAAAGATATTCCCAAGAACAATCCATTTGCCTTTTTCCTGAAAGATATCCTTCCTCATGCTATGTGACTTCTTTTTCTTTACACTTTTAAAAAATAGATATTCCCAAGAACAATCCATTTTCCCTTTTTCCTGAAAGATATCCTTCCTCATCCTATGTGACTTCTTTTTCCTTACGCTTTAGAAAAATAGATGTTCCCAAGAACAATCCATTTTCCCTTTTTCCTGAAAGATATCCTTCCTCATCCTATGTGGCTTCGTTTTCCTTGCACTTTAAAAAAATATATTTTCCAGAGAACAATACATTTTCCCTTTTTCCTTAAAGATATCCTTTCACATCCCATGTGGCTTCTTTTTCCTTACACTTTAAAAAAAATTGGTATTCCCAAGAACAATCCATTTTCCCTTTTTCCTGAAAGATACCCTTCCTCATGCTATGTGGCTTGTTTTTCCTTACACTTTGAAGAAAATATATTTTATAGAGAACAATTAATTTTCCCTTTTTCCTGAAAGTTACCCTTCCTCGTGGTATGTGGCTTCATTTTCCTTACATTTAATAAAATAGATATTCACAAGAACAATCCATTTTCCAATTTTCCTGAAAGATATCCTTCCTTATGCTATGCACCACATTTTTCTTTACACTCTAAAAAAAATAGATATTCCCAAGAACAATCAATTTTCTTTTTTTCCTGAAAGATATCTTTCCTCATGCAATGTGGCTTCTTTTTCCTTACACTTTAAAAGAAATAGATATTCCCAAGAACAATCCATTTTCCCCTTTTTCCTGGAAGATATCCTTCCTCATGCTATGTGACTTCTTTTTCCTTACACTTTAAAAAATTAGATATTCCCAAGAACAATCCATTTTCCCTTTTTATTGAAAGATATCCTTCCTCATGCTATGTGGCTTCCTTTTCACTACACTTTAAAAGAAATAGATATTCCCAAGAACAATCCATTTTCCCTTTTTCCTGAAAGATATCCTTCCTCATACCATGTGGCTTCTTTTTCCTCACACTTTAAAAAAAATAGATATTCCAAAGAACAATCCATTTTCACTTTTTCTTGAATGATATCCTTCCTCATCCTATGCGGCATCTTTTTCTTACATTAAAAAAAATAGATATTCCCAAGAAAAACCCATTTTCCCTTTTTCCTGAAAGATATTCTTCCTCATCCTGTGTGGCTTCTTTTTCCTTACACTTTATAAAAAAATAGATATTCCCAAGAACAATACATTTTCCCTTTTTCCTGAAAGCTATCCTTCCTCTTCCTACATGGCTTCTTTTTCCTTACATTAAGAAAATAGATATTCCCAAGGACAATCCATTTTCCCTTTTTCCCGAAAGATATCCTTCCTCATGCTATGTGGCTTCTTTTTCCTTACACTTTATAAAAAAAATAGATATTCCCAAGAACAATTCATTTCCCTTTTTCCTAAAAGATATCCTTACTTATGCTATGTGGCTTCTTTTTCCTCACATTTAAAAAAATCGATATTCCCAAGGGAACAATCCATTTTCCCTTTTTCCTGAAAGATATCCTTCCTCATGCTCTGCGACTTCTTTTTCCTTACACTTTAAAAAAAATAGATATTCCTAGGAACAATCCATTTTCCCTTTTTCCTGAAAGATATCCTTCCTCATGCTATGCAGCATCTTTTTCCTTACATTTAAAAAAAGATAGATATTCCCAAGAACAATCCATTTTACCTTTTTCCTGAAAGATATCCTTCTTCATCCTATGTGGCTTCTTTTTCCTTACATTTAAAAAAAATAGATATTCCCACGAACAATCCATTTTCCCTTTTTCCTAAAAGGTATCCTTCCTCATGCTCTGCAACTTCTTTTTCCTTACACTTTAAAAAAAAATAGATATTCCTAGGAACAATCCATTTTCCCTTTTTCCTGAAAGATATCCTTCCTCATGCTATGCAGCATCTTTTTCCTTACATTTAAAAAGATAGATATTCCCAAGAACAATCCATTTTCCCTTTTTCCTGAAAGATATCCTTCTTCATCCTATGTGGCTTCTTTTTCCTTACATTTAAAAAAAATAGATATTCCCACGAACAATCCATTTTCCATTTTTCCTGAAAGATATCCTTCCTCATGCAACATGGCTTCTTTTTCCTTACACTTTAAGAGAAATAGATATTCCCAAGAACAATCCATTTTTCCCTTTTTCCTGAAAGATATCCTTCCTCATGCTATGTGGCTTCTTTTTCCTTACACTTTAAAAAAATAGATATTCCCAAAAACAATCCATTTTCCATTTTCCCTGAAAGATATCCTTCCTCATCCTATGTGGCTTCTTTTACTTACACTTAAAAAAAAATAGATATTCCCAAGAACAATCCATTTTCCCTTTTTCCTGAAAGATATTTCTCCTCATCCCATTTGGCTTCTTTTTCCTCACACTTTAAAAAAATAGATATTCCCAAGAACAATATATTTTCCCTTTTTCCTGAAAAATATCCTTCCTCATCCTACGTGGCTTCTTTTTCCTTACATTTAAAAAAAACAGATATCCCTAGGAAAAACCCATTTTCCCTTTTTCCTGAAAGAGATCCTTCCTCATGCTATGTGGCTTCTTTTTCCTTACACTTTATAAAAAAATAGATATTCCCGAGAACAATACATTTTCCCTTTTTCTTGAAAGTTATCCTTCCTCATCCTACATGGCTTCTTTTTTCTGACATTAAAAAAAATAAAGAACAATACATTTTCCCTTTTTCCTGAAAGGTATTTTTCCTCATGCTATGTGACTTCTTTTTCCTTAAACTTTATAAAAAATAGATATTCCCAAGAACAATCCGTTTTCCCTTTCTCTTGAAAGATACCCTACCTCATGCTATGTGGCTTCTTTTTCCTTACATTTAAAAAAAAATAGATATTCCCAAGAACAATCCATTTTCCCTTTTTCCTGAAAGATATCCTTCCTCATGCTATGTGGCTTCTTTTTCCATACACTTTAAAAAAAAATAGATATTTCCAAGAACAATCCATTTTCCCTTTTTCCTGAAAGATATCCTTCCTCATGCTCTGCGGCTTCTTTTTTCTTAAACATTAAAAAAATAGATATTCCCAAGAACAATCCATTTTCCATTTTTCCTGAAAGGTATCCTTCCTCATGATATGTGGCATCTTTTTCCTTGCATTTAAAAAAAATAGATATTCCCAAGAACAATCCATTTTCCATTTTTCCTGAAAGGTATCCTTCCTCATGATATGTGGCATCTTTTTCCTTGCATTTAAAAAAAATAGATATTACCAAGAATAGTCCATTTTCCCTTTTTCCTGAAAGATATCCTTCCTCATCATTTGTGGCTTCTTTTTCCTTACACTTTAAAAAATATAGATATTCGCAAGAACAATCCATTTTCCCTTTTTCCTGAAAGATATCCTTCCTCATTCTACTTGGCTTCCTTTTCCTTGCATTTAAAGAAATAGATATTTCCAAGAACAATCCATTTTCCCTATTTCTTTAAAGATTTCCTTCCTCATCGTATGTGACTTCTTTTTCCTTACATTAAAAAAAATAGATATTCCCAAGAACAATCCATTTTCCCCTTTTTCCTGAAAGATATCCTTCCTCATCATTTGTGGCTTCTTTTTCATACACTTTAAAAAAAATGTATTTTCCAGAGAACAATCCATTTTCCCTTTTTCATGAATGATATCCTTCCTCATCCTGTGTGGCTTGTTTTTCCTTACACTTTGAAGAAAATATATTTTATAGAGAACAGTCCATTTTCCCTTTTTCCTGAAAGATATCCTTCCCCCTACTATGTGGCTTTTTCCTTACACTTTAAAAATATAGATATTCCCAAGAACAATCCATTTTCCCTTTTTTCTGAAAGATGTCCTTCCTCATGCTATGTGGCTTCTTTTTCCTTACACTTTAAAAAAATAGATATTCCCAAGAACAATCCATTTTCTTTTTTTTCCTGAAAGATAAAAATAGATATTCCCAAGAACAATCCATTTTCCCTCTTTCCTGAAGATATCCTTCCTCATGCTATGTGGCTTCTTTTTTTTTTTTGCACTTTAAAAAAATAGATATCCCCAAGAACAATCCATTTTCCCTTTTCCTGAAAGATATCCTTCCTATCCTATGTGGCTTCTTTTTCCTTACAATTTAAAAGAAATAGCTATTCTCAAGAACAATCCATTGAACTTTTTTCCTGAAAGATATACTTCCTCATGCTATGTGGCTTCTTTTTCCTTACACTTTAAAAAAATCGATATTCCCAAGAATAATACATTTTCCATTTTTCATGAAAGATATCCTTCCTCGTCCTCTGTGGTTCCTTTTTCCTCACACTTTATAAAAAATAAATATTCCAAAGAACAATCCATTTTCCCTCTTTCCTGAAAGATATCCTTCCTCGTCCTATGTGGCTTCTTTTTCCTTGCATTTAAAAAATAGATATTTCCAAGAACAATCCATTTTCCCTTTTTCCTGAAAGATATCCTTCATCATCCTGTGTGGCTTATTTTTCCTTTCACTTTATAAAAAGTACATATTCCCGAGAATAATCCATTTTCCCCTTTCCTGAAAGATGTCCCTCCTCATGCTATGTGGCATCTTTATCCTTACACTTTAAAAACATAGATATTCCCAAGAAGAATCCATTTTCTTTTTTTCCTGAAAGATATCTTTCCTCTTGCCATGTGGCTTCTTTTTTCCTTACATTTAAAAGAAAATAGATATTCCCAAGAACAGTCCATTTTCCCTTTTTCCTGAAAGATATCTTTCTTTATGCTGTGGCTTCTTTTTTCTTACACTTTAAAAAAAAATAGATATTCCCAAGAACAATCCATTTTCCATTTTTCCTGAAAGATGTCCTTCCTCATCGTATGTGGCTTCTTTTTCCTTACACTTAAAAATATATATATATTCCCAAGAACAATCCATTTTCCCTTTTTCCTGAAAGATATCCTTCCTCATGCTATGCAGCTTCTTTTTCCTTAAATTAAAAAATTAGATATTCCCAAGAACAATCCATTTTCCCTTTTTCCTGAAAGAGACCCTTCCTTATGCTATGCAGCATCTTTTTCATTACACTTTAAAAAAAATAGATATTCCCAAGAACAATCCATTTTTCCTTTTTCCTGAAAGATATCCTTCCTCATCCGATGTGGCTTCTTTTTCCTTATATTTAAAAAAAAATAGATATTCCCAAGAACAATCCATTTTCCCCTTTTTCCTGGAAGATATCCTTCCTCACCCTATGTGGCTTCTTTTTCCTTACACGTCAGAAAAACAGATAATCCCAAGAACAATCCATTTTCCATTTTTCCTGAAAGATATCCTTCCTCATTCTACATGGCTTCTGTTTCCTTACATTTAAAAAAAAATAGATATTTCCAAAAACAATCCATTTTCCCTTTTTCTTGAAAGATATCCTTCCTCATCCTATGTGGCTTCTTTTTCCTTACATTAAAAAAAATAGATATTCCCAAGAACAATCCATTTTCCCTTTTTATTGAAAGATATCCTTCGTCATCCTATGTGGCTTCTTTTTCCTTATACTTAAAAAAAAGGGGGGGGGGGGACAGATACAGTTAGAAGACAATGTTAGGCGTGAGAAATCTAACCTTTCCTAAAATGGTGTATCCTGACCTAACCAGACCTTACCTTGGTAACCTGACTTAGGGCATAGTACCCTGACCTGGCTGGAATGGTGCTCCCCCCCCCCCACATCTCAAGTAATCTAACCTTTAATAGAGCGTCGTGCTTTGACCTAGTTAGAACTTACCTGCCTTAGGCCACAGTACTCTGACCTGGCCCGAATGGCTCCCCCCGGGTAAACCCCCCCCCCCCAAGCAACCTAAACTTTATTAGAGCGTTGTGCTTTGACCTAATGAGAACTTACCTTCCTAACCTGGCTTATGGCGCCATGCCCTGACCTGGCCGGTGGGGCTTCACCCCACTCCCCCGACCCCAGATTGGCGGCGGGACTAAATATAGTAGGCGAAAATACCAACTCCTAACCCTATGTCCCTACTCTGCATACTATCCCCCCCCCCCCCCAAAAAAAGCAAGAACATTGCATTTCCCTTTTTCTTAAAAGATATCCTTCCTCATCATTGCGAATAATCCCCGAAGGGAGACGATTTAAAAGGGAAATTTAGAGAGAACGCTAAACGGGATACGAACGGGGCAAAATGGATGAGAAACGAGGGGTTTCAAGATCGTGATGAATATCAAATGGAAGAGTTTTTGCGGCCAAAAACGAGAAAGACGCATCGATCTCATTTGTGAATTTCCAGAACACTGGAAAAAAACCCGGCGACTAATAATAATTCAGTGGTCTCTCGAAGTAATGCGACGGGGACTAATGGCGTCCGGGGATTTTAAAAATTAGCCAAAATTCGGAGCGAGGGCGGAAATGGAAGCCATTGCTCTCTGGCTAAATATTCAGGTTGAAAATGAATTCATTTGGCGGTATTCGATATCGAGAATAAATAATGAAAGTACCCCGTGAGGGAATAAGCTATTGAGGAGAGAATTGAGACATGTCTCAGAGTATGAGAGTTGGGACTACTGTCTTGAACATTTCTTCGCTTTTTTATGAAATTGTTTCTGTCATTTTTATTTTGTGAATTTAAAAGTGTTTTTATTGTATATAGCCTGAGAATTGCATGCGGATACCCACACATGTTTACTTTAAATTATGCGGCTTTTATGTGATAGTATGCACGTAAAATTAATCAGCATGTAAGTACGTCCGTTTTATTCATGTATGTACATTCGCTAAAACGCACACACACACACACACACACACACACACACACACACACACACACACATATATATATATATATATATATATATATATATATATATATATATATATATATATATATATATATATATATATATATATATATATTATATATATATCTAATATGTATATATGTGTATGTGTATATATATATATATATATATATATATATATATATATATGTATATGTGTACGTATATATACACACATACACACACATCTATAAATATATATATATATATATGTATACATATATATATATATGCATGAATATACACATGAACATGAACAATATCACTGGCATTACCACAAGAACACACACATTATATATATATATATATATATATATATATATATATATATATATATATTTATATATATATATATATATATATATATATATATATATATATATATATATTATATATATATATATATATATGCATGAATATACACATGAACATGAACAATATCACTGGCATTACCGTTCTTGTGGTAGAAGCGTCATATAGACATATACACCATTACCACTTAGGTACTGTTAATGCGCTTTAGCACGCGCGTTATGGTATAATACTAAAAAAAGAAACGTTTTATTTCTATTCGCGTTTTTGTGTATTCATTCCCTTATCCCGGCGACATTAAGCCTGACCGACTGAAAGCCCTGATTTGCATCTTGCTGTCATAAACTTCCGGGCATTTCCATAAAGTAAATTCCTGTTCCCCAAATTATATATTATATCTTCTGTGGAAACGTTCCCGGCATACGTTTCGCCTCCCAGAAAACGTTTTATACGCTGGGTAAGCATTGCCTTCCCATTTTCCCCGTTTCCTTGGCAAGAGTCATGTGGGAAAGAGTTATCATTTTACGCTGATGATTTTTATTTAAGAGAATAGGAGAAATGTGAAGGGGATTGTATGGGATTTTATTTATTTATTTTTTTTTGTACCCTCAGTGATTTAGTGCAGTTTTATGTATGTGTGCATATATATATATATATATATATATATATATATATATATATATATATATATATATATATATATATATATATATTGTTACGTGTGAGAAGTCTTGGTTGATCATGTATTATTCAATTTACGTAAATTTTACGGCCCTGCAAACCAAGATTACACGTAACCTGTCACTTGAAGCCAAAAGTTAACCTCAAAGACAGACGTTAATTAGCCAAAGGTCGCCAGTTAAGGGTTATTAACCTTAACAAAGAATATTTGAGATGAATTTGATTTTAAACGCAACGGTTCTTCCAAACATTCGGACGCGAGGCAATCAAAGCATCGAGATTTAACCTGATTTTGCTTACCCTAAATCCTAGGTATTTTACTGGAATAATGGGGTTGAAGCTAACAATAAAATAATTAGGCTTAATCTAGACTTTGTAAACACATATACCCTAAGTGGTGGCTGAAGGAAGAAAACAAAGAAAAATGTGAAATACAGAAAAGAACTAGTCAATTGACGAAGCTTCAACAAGAATCGGACTTACCGTGAACGTCGAGTCGCTGCGCAAACAAGGGACCTCAGGAGTCGTATTCTGGCAGTCTTCCCAATTCACTAATTAAGATAGACGTAGGAGAGAAAGTAATAAAGAATAAAGAATATCGTTCGGGCACGCACGCAGCGTCACCCTGGTTCCGTGACCGCTGGGATCTCTCTGACTGTCTGACCCGACCTCGCTTCGTTCCCGCCAGGTGAGGGCTTATACCGCCCCGGGCAATCCGACCTTGACAAAGGCATCGTCGAATGCATAGAATAAAGCTTAAGGGCCACCATAACTAGGGGTCATTGAGCGTAAACCCTCTCTGAGGCTTAGGTCCCTAATGCCCTAGCGTATTTTGTTTACAAACTTTCCAGCCTATGCGGCGCCATTTGTCTACTGCGGTGATTGTTATTTTTAAATTGCCTAGCCTACCGGCGGGCAGAGATGTTCTCTGTCGAGGTGAATCGGACTAATATTCCTACACCTCACTACATCGAGGGCGAACAGCAGTAATATTTATAAAAGCTCCCCCCCTTAAGAGGGCCTTCACTCCCTTTTCGGGCGTGAAGGTCTATACTAAGCAAGCTGTTCACCTCTCGTAGGTTACTCTCCTTCCCCTGGGCAGATTAGTCCTGGTTAGCCTACCTAGCTACAGAACTACCTAACCCTAGATAGGATATGAGCTATATTCACTACTTTACCTAATTCTAATAGTACTGGAAGGTGCTCACGGTTATTATAGGCTACCTCCTACAATCAAGATGTGTTTTAGACCTAGCCTAGTGGTACATTCTATGATATTCCCTAACCTAACCTATCCTAACCCGACCGTAGCACCAACCTAAGAGTTAACATTCTAACTAAATTACAACATGGTTTATGTTTAATACAATTAAAATTTACTAGTTAATTCATGAGGCTTGCCTCATATGATAAATGGGTGCCTCACTGAGGTCTTAGGCCATGCGTGTCACGAGCATCGTGGCTCGTTTCACAATAGTTAAGATTACTGAAATTAGTTAGGCTACTTACATGATTACTGCGGCTCGGTGGTAAGTGGAAGGAACAAGGTTACTAAATTGATGTACCGTACTTTAAGGTGGCCTAGGCTAGGTACAAATAAAAGGAAGAGATCACACTGGCTACCTTCTCTGGGCAAGGGGCCAGGATCACTCTTAGATGTTAGGGCACTGTGCCGAGAGGGCACTAGTGCCAGGATGAGCGTATAGCTCGGCAACTAGTGGGCTCTCTTCCGCCCCTTCTTCTTCTTCTTCGGTTTCCTCCAAGGCCTATCAGTAGCTGGCCTAGCAGGTGATGAGAGCACCGACTCCGGGGACAGGCCAGAAGGGCTAGCGGGTGCGAAGTCAGGGGCAACTGCAAAAGCTGCGGGAGGACTCCCTACTCCGGCTGCTGCGACAACCGGAGCGAGAGCGATCTCGACTTCTGCGTCCGAGGATGCCAGTTCCTGGTCTTCCAAGGGAGGGGTACCATTTCGATCCTCCAGGGGTTCATCCCCTGGATTCAAATTTTGCAAAGAAGAATCTTGCAAAGAAGAAGTTTCGGGTGCTGGAGGCTCTCCAGTCGCGATGATCAACTGCATGGGAATCCTAAATCTCCCGGAGGAGGATTCACCTCATGATTTAGACCCGGCATAGGGGCCTTTTCCACTGGTAGCTCAACGTCCGTGGCGGACGGAGTCTGGCACTGCTCAGTGCTCGCAAGTGGCACTGGCAGCAGTTGAGGGTCAGGCATGCCTGACAAGGGGTCCGGAGGTGCAATACCTCTCGGACGACTTGGGGTTGGCTGCGGCAGAGATTCCTGCCCCAGCAGGAGATCGTAGCCTCTCCTAGAGTTTTGTTCGGGGGCGTCCGCTGGGCGTTGCTTGCTTGGGCAGCCCTCCCAATTTGTGGAGTGGTCTGCCCGCTTGCACGTCCTGCAGCGGTACTGCTCCTCCTGAATCTCTCTTCGCGGAGGGGGAGGACCTCTTGGTGGGCCAGCCCTTCGCGATTGGAGAGGGCTAGGCCTGAAATAGGTTGGGTGGCGCCCCTTCCGCGGACCACTTTGGTGGGCGGAAGGTGGAGGTTTGTCATTTTTGAGAGTTTTAGATGGGGCCTCCGTGGAGGAGGTAACGTGGCTGCGGAGTGGCGTTGGTGACGGGCTTCCGCAGAGAAGATCCCGACCCAACAAGAAGACCACTCCGGGCCGAATTCCACCTACCACGCCAAGGCGGTGGGGTATCGTGCCCCAAGGTGTCATAACCTGGAGTTGGACAGTAGGAACGGTGATGGTGTGGCCCTCTATCCACTTCATTTCCCACCGCGTTTCTTCGTCAACCACAGCACCGGCTGGCACTTGGGCCCTGGCGATCAGGCTAATATCTGCCGCAGTGTCTACTGTGACCGGAAGGGTCATGGGCAGGCTAGTGCTCTGAAGAGGGGCCACCGAGATGTACTGGGTTTCCAGTCTCTCGGGGTAAAGGATCCGGTGCGGACCAGCAGCAGAAAATGAAGTGCTGATTAGGTTGACAAATTTGGTGGTGGGGACATGATGTGGACAGGCCGGAGATCCAGCATTGTAGTGGCTAGCAGCCCCACAGGATCTGCACGGGCCTTTTGGATGGGCTCGGTGGCCTGCAGTAACTGTTGGAGGAGAGGGCTGAGCGGATGAATCGGGAGCGGAGTTCTGGCTGGTAGGGTTAGGCTGCTTATTAGTGCCGAGTTTGTATCGGCACTCAGCTTCAGCGTGGCCCCCCTTCTTGCAATAGTTGCACAGGGTCTTGCTAGGCAGTCCATTCTTCGGGCGAGTGGAGTTCGAGAGGTAGGCCGGAGGGATGATTCGCTTCTGAGAGGTGCTATGCGACTGATTGAAGGTTTCCCACGAATCAGCCATGCGACAAGCTTCCATAAGTGTGGAGGGCTGCTTATCGTTAAGATATACCGCAAGGGGCCCTGGCACACATTGGAAAAGGTCTTCTAGCATGGTCCGATTGAAGAGATCCTCAAACGTCGTGCAGGCCAAGGAGTCGAACCAGCGCGTACCGGACTGGTTTTGTGACATGCCCATTCCGTCCAAGACCAGCCGACTTCCTTGGCAAGACCTCGGAACCGTTGTCTCCATTTTTCTGGGGTTATTTCGTAGGCCTTTGTAATGACTCTACGAACTTCCGCCATGTTGCCTCTCTGGCTCTTCTCCAGTGAGCGAAGCGCTGCCTTGGCTTTTCCCTCCATATGCTTGGCTAGTATTAAGGCTCTCTCCGTCTCCGTGGTGCTGTAGTTATCGAAAAGAGCCTCGATCTCCTCCAGCCATGCTTCTGGCTCGTCCTCAGTCCACTTGGGGACTAGGGAATTGATGCTCGAAATTGGAGCGTTTGATGCAGCAGGTGTAGGACTGGAGGCTTGATGGCTAGCCATAGCTTCGGCATTCTCCATTTTCGCTCTCTCAAGCTCGAGCTCCTTCTCCTTTAGGGCTAACTCAGTTTCCTTGCAGGCTAACTCATGCTGTCTCCTTCTTTCTTCTCTTTCCTCTTCATATTGCCTTTGCTCGGCTTCATACACCCTTCGTTCTTCTTCATACTTCCTCTGCTCGGCTTCATACTTCCTCTGCTCGAGTCTTTCTTCCTTCTCCCGCTTGGCCAAGTCGTCCACTTGCTCCTTAACCCAGGTGGTAAGTTCCGAGCCGGTGAGACCTGCCGCCGTCCCCAGCCCCAGGAAAGTTTTATAATGCTCTGCTGCCATGGTTCTGGTGGGGAAGGGGCGTCTAACCGGGTCGACGGGCGTACTTGGGCAGCGAGGAAGTGTCTCTTCAATGACGTGGCACCCTTTCAAAAGGTGGCACTGTAGTTTGGGTGTGCCGTGTACAGGTCACACTGGTGGCACTCAGTATCCCTAGGCACTGGTGCAGGTTAGGTTCCAGAAGAACCTTCTCTTCTGTGTTCCCTTTTGTTTTCTTTAGTGGCAACTATGGTGCCAATGTGTTCCTAGGGACCCTCTACTGGAGTCCAACTAGGCTATATGGGAGGAAAGGCACTCTACACCCCCTGCAGAGTGCAACAATCGAATGAGAGAGAAAGGGAAGGTAAAAGAGAGAGAGAGAGAGAGAGAGAGAGAGAGGTAAGCTATTCAAGTGATGAGTGCGGCAAATTATTGGCACTGTGGAATAAAGTGAATTTGGGTGTTTTTTTTTTTTTCTTAAAGATCCTCGTGAGTGGCTGGTCCCAGTACCGGCCCCAGTGCTGGCCCCTTCTTTTTTCAGAGGGTGAAAACTACTGTTGGCTTCGGTCTGGATAGCAGGCCTCACTCGTGACCGACAGTTTATCACTGTATTGTAATTACTCTTAACTTGTCCTCATCTATTGTGGGACAGAGGTGTTTTCTTTTAATTGGTTTAAGTATTCGAATTAATTAGCCTAGTGTCGGCCGTTCTTTCTTTGAAGAGGGTCACGTACACTTAGGTTAGGAATGCTTACTTGAATGACGAGAGAGAGAGAGAGAGAGAGAGAGAGAGAGAGAGAGAGAGAGAGAGAGATTTTCAATCAGCGAATTTCTTGCTGCTTGAGAACATGTAAACAAAGATTTTATACATGCACAATGGCATGGATCTTAATAAAAATGATATAGATGCGTCGTCTTGGCTTCCTTAGGGATTACTTTATTATCTTAATTTTCCCGGGAGCCGACGTCACAAAAGTTTATCGTAAAAATTTTAAATTTTCTTTATATGATTTTTATAGTAGGTATTCGTATAGGAACTTGTGGTATTACTCCTAACTAAGGCCTATCTTTCCCTGCCTAAATTATCTTTTGTTTTTTTTTTTTTTTTTTGTTTTTTCTACCGAAGTCTGTCTAACTTCTACTACGCCGAGAAAGTAGTTCCAAAAGGGCTGGGAGCAGAGTGGTCACAACAGAGAATGACAATAACAAGGTCTTAAGATGGCAGAAAATCCCGTTAGGCCTAAGTTTCAAAGACAACCTCGCGGCGCGAAGGAAACCCCAAAATGGCCGTTCTCTCACAAACAGTTCGAACAATTTCAAAACAACCGCGCGGCGGGTATTTTCTTTTTAGCACAAATTCAAACAACAAAACAAATGCAGGTATCCAGATTTTACTTTAAATATACCAATCATGCATAGCGTTTTACGTTACGGATGGAAAACTAAATTACCAAACAACTTTATGTCTTTTGTTATCGTTCTCTCGCGGTGAAACATCCTCGGCAAACAATGGAATAGATTTGCGTGATTTGGAACGGACCAAATTTACTTTACTGAAAATGTATTTTATGATACAATTACTACTTCCGTTCGTTCGCCACTTCACTGACACGGTTTTTTGAATGATTCCCGCTATATGCAAACAATAACAATCGGAATTGCCGACGCGATTTCTAAATTACTTTGTGTACATGAAACAGGCTCCGCTTTTTCCGGCCTTAAGATACGTTATGGACGACTTAACTCGAATGCTCCGAACACAGTAAAAATGCCATTCATAAATTATGTCTCTCGTTATAAATTATGTCTCACTCTGTTTCTACACCCTTCCTACCAATGCTAATTCTCGCTACACTTGTTATTATAACTATTCTCTTTACTGCTTATTATTATGCCTGGTTCCTTGTTTGGAAGAATGAAATGGAGTTCGATATCTGACTTTTATTTTTTGGAATTAATGTAATTTTAATTTCCTTTTCTCCAGATTCTTTCTCTAAAATGTACTTTAGATTCTACGCAAGTTCGCCAATGTTACGTGTGAGAAGTCTTGGTTGATCATGTATTATTCAATTTACGTAAATTTTACGGCCCTGCAAACCAAGATTACACGTAACCTGTCACTTGAAGCCAAAAGTTAA
>JANJGK010000007.1:21914481-21941981 GCA_039081455.1 Macrobrachium rosenbergii
ACACACATATATATATATATATATATATATATGTATATATATATATATATATATATATATATATATATATATATATATATATATATATATATATATAATGATATTAAACAGAAATGTAAGGGTGCCGTTTGTCATCTCATGATGAATGTTCTACATATTCTATATGTATTTTCATAATTTCAAAAGCCATAACTTAAAATCGTTCAGTTAAATACATGGTTAAAGTGGTTAACTTTGCAGTCGAGTTAAATATTGCCTGTCCTTAACCATAACAGCTATATCAAGGCTGTATGAACAGAGGCCTGCATTATGCGACTAGACTAACTGGAGAATTTAACACTACAAACGCCAGAAGAAATCTAACTAATTACGATAAAGACGACTCTATAATAACCTGCCACCAGATGAGAAAGTTTTTGCCCCACAGACCCGAGGTAACGGCTTTAAAAGGCTTTGTTTTGGTCAGACTTTGCCCAATAACACCATACAAAAAGCTGAAACTAAGGATCCCTTGTGAGCAACACTCTTACTTGACTCATGCTGTGTATGGATTTACCTGTTCTGAAAGGAAGCGTAAATTCATTCCTATAATATTGCTTTCTTACTAGGAAGTTTAAAGAAGCTTTGTTTCAGCCTTGAAAGCTCACCATTATTAATATTATCAGCATTATTTATTATTGTTATATTTCTACTGTTAGAATGATAACGTTTTAACTATTACTGCCATAGCAATACTACTACAACTACTACTGGTCCTTTTGTCTGTTGGTATAGCTGCTGTTTTCCACTTCTTTACCACCCATAGTGCATCACATTGACACTTAAGATCTACGAAATGCGTCAATAGCAATACTGTAGCCAGTAAATTAAACCAAGCTCCAAATATGCTTCATGGAAAGCTTACAGAGTTTTTAAAAGGCAGAAAATTCCTAGAAGATTTGTGATAAGTATATATGGGAGAAATTCTGACCTCCAAGCAATACATATATACAGTATATACATATATCTGCTAAGTAAAGGGCAGTAAGTCGAAAGGCCTAGCACCACTCCGTCGTTTCACTTTCCTTTGTGGCACTGCCTTTATTCATATATTCACCACGCTCCATATTTTCGTGATTCAGTTATATATACATACATACATACATACATACATACTATATATATATATATATATATATATATATATATATATATATATATATATATATATATATATATATATATATATATATGTATGTGTGTGTTCGTATGGTCATATGTGAGTGTGTGTGTGTTATATACGTTATACGTTATTTATGCGATATTCAACTACATCTCTCTATCTTCGTCTAAGATACCAAAACAGATTTTACAAGACATTTACCCATCATCATCTTCCTCCTCCACCGTCCTTCCTTCCTTGAGCTGTCTGTCTGTCTGTCTGTCTGTCTGCCCTCCTGTCCAGCAAAGGAATTTTGTATAGCAAACTCCCTCCCTCGAGTTCTCTCTCGATTTAATCTTTTGAGCTAATCTCTCGAAGAGCTTTTATGAGCGTTAAAGGGACACACAATACATCCTCCCACTTCCCAAGTATCCTAATCTCAGATTAAAAGTTAAAACCTTTTATCGAAAGGAACTCGTAGGAGATCTTTCCCAGGGCGTTTGTGCGTCCGTTCAGACACCCTTGGGCTCTTCATGCGTTTGAGAGGGCTAGTGTGTGTCTTTTTTTTTTTTTTTTTTTTTGGCGTCTCTGGTTCTTTGCTGTCTGTGTGCTTGCGTTTTGTATAAATACGCTTTTGTTTGTAGCTCCTGTGTATCGCCATTACTTTTCTGAAGGGTTCAATTCTTAAAAAGAAACAAACAAGGGAGATTCCATTTTAAGAAGACATTACTTTCCTCAACGATTCAAGTCTTAAAAAATATACCCAAAGGAGATTCCATGATAAGAACATCGACGCTAATACACGCACACATTTCTAAGGTGGTGAAGCCAAAATAGCGAAACAACTCGAGTCGTTTCACCTCTGACATCCAATCAGCACAGACTCGTCTGGATGACCCTCCACGAGCACAACACATAAGACCCAACGTATCTCCTTAACTGCTGAAGGGATCCTTCAGCATTACGGTCAGGCCCTTAGAAGAGATTGACCGGATTCTTTTCGTGTTCGGGTTTGAAGACGCCGTAGATGGCGCCATTCAGAAGGACTCTTTGTTGAACATAAAATGGCAGATCAGAGACGCGGCCTCGCCAGTATTTGAGTTATATTTTGTAATGGATGCTTCGTTACAGAATTAAAATAATGTTGGCCTTTATAACTGGATATCAAATTGTCAAGTAAAGCCTAAGTTTCTTAATATACACAGAAATATTCATTTTTTTTATCATTAAGCCGTTTCCCCTTACAAAGAGACAGCAAGACAATGATCACTACCACATTCATATTTGATATACTTAATTGTGGATGAACTCCTGTGCAAAAAACTTCCACATCATTATGCTTTATACAAATACCCAGAGGGCGCATCAGCAGCATTGTGAACTCTCTCCCACAGACCACACCATTCATCTCTATGTTGCAAGCATGCTTGAACTTCCTGGATATTAATTCAGTATTATGCACTCTTTTCATCAACCTATCATCTTTCACTCTTCCCACATCATAAACTATCTCAAAACTCTCTGATTCATTGTTTCACTAATGTTACCCTTCTGACCACTTTGCATCTCCACATTCCTTAAACCCTCAGGACTTCTTATTTTTATCTTTCATTCACATTCAACATCAGCACCCTACTTCTCTAAAGGAGAGTTGGCTCGACAGTCCTTCATATAGTCTAACCTTGACTTGTATAGATACTCCAAGCCTCTTTCTAATCTTTTACATATACCCATGCTTCATCTTTTTTGTGACTCGCTTTTTCCCCTCATCCTGCCATTGTCCATTATATTTACTTCTAAATACCTGTATGAATCGGTTGCTGCAATTCCCCCGCCATCCACATCAACATTCATTGCAACATCTTCCTGGTTACCAATTACCCTCAATCTTAGTTCTGTCCCAAAGTCTAGGTATCTCAACTTCCCCCTCAGCTAAATAATGATCAAATATACCTCCAGCCGCTCCACTTTCCACCATTACAGGCATCGACTTGATCTTCTATCTACTCTGTATTCTGTACTAACACACATAGTTCCTCGCTGGGTGAGCCGGTTCCGTTCTCAACTACCACTCTCTTGGTCATGAGTTCGAATCTCCGACCGGCCAGTGAAGAACAAGAGGAATTTGTTTCTGGTGATAGAAATTCATTTCTCGGTATAATGTGGTTCGGATTCCACAATAAGCTGTAGGTCCCGTTGCTAGGTAACCAATTGGTTCTTAGCCACGTAAAAATAAATCTAATCCTTCGGACCAGCCCTAGGAGAGCTGTTAATCAGCTCAGTGGTCTGGTTAAACTAAGATATACTTAACTTAACTAACACATAAACCTAACAAATTCTTTTCTTTACTAATTTCACTTTCCTAAGGCACATTCTCTCAAGTCCCTTTCTATTCTCATTCATTCCAGGAACTCCATGTCTGCCAACAAAACCCTCTCTACCCTTGCATTTACATCACTAGCACGACCACCCTTTTCCCATTCTCCCAATCTATTAAACTGGAGAGCTATAAACCATCGTCTTCTGAAGAAGTTAAGAGTCTCCATTAACAAAGAATAGCCTAAGAAAAGTACCAGGTTTACGGAGAAGGATATTGGTCTAATTCGAGACTTTTGTGGTAATCGTAATGGTATAGACAACAAAGAAAAGTGACAGTGCTTACGGCTGAGGTAGAAATGATAGTGTAGGACTGAGAAATGACAGTATCAGGTCAGCCAACGTTCATCATACAACGGAAGAGCGAAGAAAAACGACCGAAAGAACAAAAAAGGAAAGCTGCAAAAGGAACAGGGACACAAGCCCTCGACGGCGCTGGGGAAATGAGGGTCAGTGGATCGAATCAAGTTGAAACGGAAAAGGGCAAATTGCAGCCGTAACGTTGTCGCTGAGGAGAGAAAAAAAAAGCTGCAAAAAAAAAATAAATAAAAAACTCGAAGCTGCAAAAAAAATTTTTTTTTTTTAAACTCGAAGCCGTGTCAAGTTGAAAATGAAAAAAAAAGTTGACGATAAAACTCTTAAAAGAGAAAATCTGTTCATTTGCAGACAACAGTCCCTATTTTTAAATGCAGACATATTGCCGTTGATGATAGGCTCAATCGCAGGCACTCTCGTGTTTCCGAATTTCGGGTGACAATAGAAGCGCGACCATTTTTTATTTTTAATGCGAGAAAAGTTAAAAAGTGTGACAACATACGAATCAAACAAGATACGGTTGTTTATTTATAGATATAACCTAAGCACAGATTAACAGATGCGACAGCGGGAAAGAGGAATGAGGAGGAGATTCGGAATATGAAAGAAAGGCAGCAAAAAAGGTAAAGAGAAGGAATCCCTGAGCTTAAACGTAGATTCGAAGAGCGGCCTTGTACGAAACATAAAAAGACGGTCTAAATAAACTTATAGGCCTATGGATCACGTGCAGAAGCAAAAACCCCGTGTTGGGGGTAGTGTCGTCAGTGTACCTCACGCGTGCAATGTAGGCATTACTTAAGGGTCTTTGCAGCGTCTCTTCGGCTCCTAGCTGCAACTACTTTCATTCCTTTTACTGTACCTCCGTTCATATTACTTTCTTCCATCTTACTGTCCACCCTCTCCTAACAATTGATTCATAGCCCAACAGAGAGGTTTTCCTCCTGTTACACCTTTCAAACTTCTACTGTCAATTTCCGTCTCAGCGCTGAATAGCCTTAGTTGCCCCAGTGCTTGGCATGTATGCCTATACTCTATGAATCAATCAATCAATCTCAGAAGCAAATCTATTTGTGAGAACCCAGTTGATTTAGGAAGTTGCCTATGATAATAATGATCATAAGCCATTCAACAAACTCATCAACTTTTGGAGTAGGAAAGTTGAATACCCCGACGGAAAAACTTACTGTTAGCGAAAAATTCGCTGATGCTGTTCGATCGTGTGTTGATTAACTCGAACTTCCACTCTTCTTACTCAGCGGAACTAGCTACAGTAACCATGAGAGAGTTGGAACTTTGATTTGTTGTGCAAAATGATTTTAAATTCCTCAAGATTGTGAGACGGAGGCAAAATCCTGAACTAGATGCTGCTTGCTGCTAGAAATTAAAAATAGATTTTTGTGATGATCGTCACGGCATTTCCAAGGTAAACAATGAGAAACAGGAAGAACATTTTCATATTTCATCTGCGTGTAAAATTTGTGACGCCAGTTTTACCAATCATAAATCAAATCAATCAATCTGCGTATAAATAAAACAGGGAAGACATTTTATGTAGTCCAGTCAAATATGAACTCTGGTTACCTGTGTAATGATAAATCGAAAAAAATGTGTATTCCTGTGTTTATGTGATAAAAATACAAAAGATATTTTGATCTTTAAGATGAAAGATTTTAACAGTGTGTGGGTTGTAGTGTTGGATCTCCAAGTGTAAATAAAGAGTTTGTGATAGATATCAAACCGCCTACGTATTCCAAATTTGATTCAAAACGTATGAGACTATCCAATACTTATTGTTTCTGCTATACCAAACATCACCCATAAGAAATACCAGCACTCTCTCTCTCTCTCTCTCTCTCTCTCTCTCTCTCTCTCTCTCTCTCTCTCTCTCTCTCATATCTATGAGAACGTTATGATTTTACCTCCGGGACTGATAGTCCATCAGCAGTAAAAGTGAAAAATTTGTTTACAGAATTTGATGAATTTTCGTGCGTGAGTTAGACCAGGCAGATTCCAAGCTGGTTCAGGAACAAGGAGGACTTTTTTCGCCTCTTAAATACTCAATATTTTGTAAAGATATTACTTGAAGAACACTTCGGAAGAAACTGTATTTTATAGCTATAAATTCTTCTAGGTTTATCAATATAATTTATAGGTTACCGTAACCCATAAGCCATATTTTCATATTTTCCTCTCTGGTGCAATTCTCCTTCAAATTAATCTTTACTACTTAGGTCTGGAGGAACCTGGTTAGGAATTCCCCCCGCCCGCCCCCCCCCCCCCGGGCAGGAAGGAGGATAGGGCTCGAAGTGGTAAAAAAATAAGTGGGCTCACCTCTAAAAGAAAATATATACCCGCATCATGAATGGAAGCAGTGTTTCTGAGTAAAAAAGCAGGAAGCGAACTCCAGGGCTTGGCAGAAGAGGACAGCAGTCCAGGAACTCTTCTCCAGTCAGTCGAGTTTGATGATAAAAGATTGAATACTGATTCCATTTCACAGGTTTTTAAAACAATCAACGGTAGAGTCGTGTGAACCATATACTAAGTTCAAATCAATATTATATCATTCAAAACACAATACAGGGGCATATGATTATCTAAAAATCCACAAGCAACAAGCAGCTCATATAACGATTATTATGTCAGTCAAGCCTGTCATACAATGATACGTTCTACAAACAGGCTGTAGTGAAATAATTAAATAATATCACGATCAGTCTATAATGACTACGTTCTGAACAACGGAAAAATCTTTAGTAACTAAAACCCTATGTCAATAATATAAAAAATTCTTTACCTATCATATCTAGACTATCGTGACAATAAAAATAAGCTCATATATACGCATATCTACAATAGGTACAAAAATTACAAAGAAAACGAACGAAAATAAAAAAAATTGGACATCTGAAATCGGAGAAACAATACTAAAAAAGACGAAGGAGAAGTAAGGATCATGGCCTATGTCACAAAGGGAAAGTCTGAGAGATAAGTTAGGCGCTTTAAGTTAGACGTAGGAGGGAATCTTAACTTGATCTACGTCTTGGATCCTGAACAAACGGCCATGAGCTGCTTTGGTCGTTCTTATTCGGATTATTTTTTCGCCTTGGGCTCTTTTTTCCGCTTGGTTAACTTTTTTGCTTCTCTGGTTCTCTGTCTGTCTGTCTGTTTGTTTATTTGTTTTGTCTGCTTGGTTCCCTTTTCATTCTCCGGTTGCCTGTTTGTTTGTCTCTGCTTGTCTGTTTGCTTGTTTGCCTGTTTCTACGTGTACCCTTTTTATTCTATGGTGCCCTGTCTATCTGTTTGTTTGTTTGTTTGTTTTTTGTCTCTGCTTGGTTCCCTTTTCCTTCTCTGGTTGCCCTATTGTTTGTTTATCTGTCTTCTTCTGCTCGGTTCCCATTTTCTTCTCCGGTTGGCAGTCCATTCCACTGTTTGTCTGTCTCTGTCTCTGCTTGTTTCCCTTTTCGTTCTCTGGTTGGCTGTCTGTTTCTTTGTTTGCTTGTCTATGTTTGACCCCCTTTCCTTTTCTGGTACTTTGTCTGTTTGTTTGTTTGTCTCTGCTCAGTTCCCTTTTCCTTCTCTGGTATCTGTATGTCCCGTTGTTTGTTTGTCTGGTTCCCGTTTCCTTCTCTGCCTGGCTGTCAGTCTGCTTTTTTGTTTCTGCTCTGTTCCATTTTCCTTCTCTTGTTGCATGTCTGTTTCTTTCTATGTCTGTCGCTGCTTTGCTCTCCTTTCTTCCTATTTCTGTATGTCCATGGCAACGCCGCTGGTGTATAATTTCCACTTCGTCTGGTGAGGGGCTTGTCAGTTTTCTGCAATTTATGTCGTTCTTTCATTTCGGTAATGCACTTCAGTGCTCCATTTGTATGAATAAACATCAAAGTATACACAAATAGGATTGGCCATGTATATGTGCAAAACTGTTAAGAATACAAATTAAATTAAATGTAATGCTGTATCTTCGTCTGACTGTCAAAATTAGTGTTTACATAATAATAATAATAATAATAATAATAATAATAATAATAATAATAATAATAATAATAATAATAATAATGCCTTTCTTCCTCTCACAATAAGTTTTCTAGGGCACAAAATATGGCCAGTAACATCTAGCTAGTTATAAAAAAATAGGTATGACAATAGCTATATATATATATATATATATATATATATATATATATATATATATATATATATATATATATATATATATATATATATATATATATATATATATATATATATATATATATATATATATATATATATATATATATATACAGAATTTACAGAAGACAAGCAAAATACAATAGGTACATCCCATTAAGTCTCTATGTGCCTGTGAGCCTAATCAACAAATTAGGATCCTGGAAGCAAGAAATGTGAATAGCAAACTAATCCCAATGTGCTTGCTGGAAACTGGAAGCACTGCATTTCCATGTGCCATCCACTTTAAGGGAATCAGGTCTGATTTCCATTCTTTAGTATAGAACTTGGGTCCAATTCAATATGAACAGCAGCATCGATATCCACTTAGATCTCGTATGACGGATAAGTTGATTAAGTCACTGTTATCTTTGTATCAACCCAAGAAAATGGATATCTTCCAATCTTGGCTAGGGATGATGCACGTATCATTATTTAATTTCTTTTTGGCGTGAGTTATTCCCAAGGTAAAGTGAATTCTATATCAGCGCTTCCTGTGGCTGAATATTTGAAATCATGTATAAAATTACTGACAACCTAACCAACTAAATAACAATATATATGTATATATATATATAAATGTATATATACACACATATATAAATGAAACATACATGTACAATCACACACTTCATCACACATACACACATATATACATATATAAATGTATATATATGCATATATATACAGTATATATATGTGTGTGCGTGTATGTGTGTATGTGCTTGTGTGATGAATTGTGTGACTGCACATGTATGTTTCATGACCAATTAAAATGAAATTTGTACTATTATAATTTAACATATAACTATGTGTGATATGTAAATATTCATACGTAGGCATGGCTATAAGGCGCGTTTGACCAACAGTCGCAGCAACACAATATCCTTTTCGCTTAGTAGAACAACGGGAAGGAAAAACAACCAACAGTGCGGTCACAGAAAGAGAACCTTGGGTGGAGGCGAATGTCGAACATTCCCGAGCATCTTTGTTTGCTGTTGGATTGTTTGCCGTGAGAAAGACAATTGTTTGACGGTCAAACCCTATAAACACACATACAGAGAGAGCGAGAGAGTTGCCGTTGTTCCGGGTGTGCTCAACAAAGAGTCAATTGTTTGGGAAGCTTGATGACCTGACATAAGGTTGTGCTAATAGTACCACAGAGCAACTTACTCTTAACACTGGTCGGTCGTTCGAACAGCTCTCCTCCCTCCCCTGTCCGTTGCCGACTTTCATTGTAAGCATAGTATGCATTTTTCTTACGGCAGCACAGGCTCTCTCTCTCTCTCTCTCTCTCTCTCTGAGCGAACGGAGCGTTTAGAAGATAAACGCTAATGGCCTTTATTGTTCCCAGGGATTATCCATCCAGCGTCACTGATCGGACCTGAAGCTATGTCTTCAATGTTATGTTACCGACGTGGGAAACGGACATTCGTATTCTCCAGGTCACTTCTGAAAAACGTCCCGGAGCTTTAAGTTCGCTCCGTGCTCTTAAGTGCAATAAAGAACTCATGAAACGCATGAGGACCAATATCAGATGTGCTTCCACAAACCTAGGTGCCATTCTCCCGACTGAACTATTTGCCCAGTCGACGTGACTTGACTGGGTACAGCTGTAAGCCTCCCGCAGCAGAGTTGTGCGTGATGCCTCGTGTCATTTGAACATCCGTCTCACTCGATACTGTTAACATGACTTCCTCGCCTCCAGCGGGCATTGATTCTTGGCACGTCCCCGAGTCTGCATAAGGGGAATCTAGAAGAGATGGGTGATGAGCACGCTTGACTTTCTAGATGTAAAGAGACGCGCGTATTTGTGGTTAATACCGCCATCAACAGTATGTAGACTTTTTACTGATACCTGGCGAAAACAATCGTTATTCATAAACAAGCAAAAAATGCGCCGCAGTTTCTTCGGCGCAGTAGATTTTTCTGTACATCGTACAATCAAGGACTACTGAGGCTAGAGGGCTGCATTTTGGTATGTTTGGTAATTGAAGGGTGGATGATCAGCATACCAATTTGCAGCCCTCTAGCCCCAACAGTTTTTGAGACCTGAGGGCGGACAGAAAAGTGCGGACAGAAAAAGTGCGGATGGACAGACAAAGCCTGCACAATAGTTTTCTTTTATAGAAAACTAAAATTGCATTCTAAGTTGTAATGCGTAGCGTTTTATAACTATAGAATAATGTAATTTTCCCCTTATTTGGTATTCCACAATATAATGCAAATAGCAGATTTGTGAAGCAAATCTCATTCATAAAATGTCACCCTATTCTCGCGTATTCGAAAATGGAAACGAATCTCTGTATTAGTCTTATGCGGAAAGGCTTAGGCAAAATACGGGAGATGTTATATTCAACTGTTGCTTATACCTGAATTGGTTACACAGAGGCCCACCAGCAGCGCATCGTCACTTTATCCTTTTTTCCTGTACTTTGTTTTCTGTTTCTCCATTACTGAGATAGTCAGTTAGCCTAATTGTATTCCGTCTTAAGCTTAACTTTCATTTATATTTTTTTTCTTTCCCACAGTTTACTTTTTGCTCTCCTACATTTTACTTTTTCTCTCACACATTTTATTTTTTTCTCTCACGTTTTATTTTTTTCTCTCCCACATTTTACTTTTTTCTCTCCCACATTTTACTTTTTTGTATTCCACATTTTATTTTTGCTCTCCAACATTTTACTTTTTTCTCTCTAACATTTTGCTTTTCTCTCCCACATTTTACTTTTCATTTTAAACCTGACCTTAGTAAGTTCACGTGGTTCTTTTCTCTCTCACATTTTACTTTTTTTCTCTCCCACATTTTACTTTTCATTTTAAACCTGATAATAGAAAGAACAAGTGATTCCCCATCCCCCTCTCCCCCTACCCCTCTGCTTAAAATAAATTAAATAAATGAATAAATAGATAATTAGATAAATAATAACGTAATTGTCTTTCGCTTCATTTTTTCTTATTAGAAAAGGTAATCGTTCTCCATTCCGGTTAGTTCTTTAAATAAAAAAAGATAAATCCAAATAAAGCCATCTGCTTATATATATATGTGCGTGTGTATATAATATATACATACATATACATACATACATACATATATATATATATATATATATATATATATATATATATATATATATATATATATATATATATATATTATATATATATATTAGCCCAAAATACGGTCAATGCTAGAGAGATGAATCAGGAATCAGAACACAAAAGAAATGCTTTTGAAAGAATCGCGACGCGAAGTGGAAGGTTTAAACGTTTGGAATAGGGAAAGCTACCAATAAGACTGGAGAATATATAAAGCTTAAGAACGGTTTAAGCAGCACGGTGGATAGGTGATACTGTAAAAACAGACTATTTTTGTTCCAGCTGCTATTTCAGTGTTTTCTTTCAGGTACTATTTTTGGGGTTTCGTAAGTGAGTTGGGGTGAAAAATGAATGACATTAAAAACGATCATGCCTTATTATTATTATTATTATTATTATTATTATTATTATTATTATTATTATTATTATTATTATTATTATTATTATTACTGGAGAAACAATATATTTACAGATAAAATTGTACAGATAGCTATCTGTAGAGTTTTATCTTTAAATATATGTAAATATACTTAACTGTGGATTTTTTCTCCATTTTAAAACTCAAGTCACTATGAGATTTTTTAAAATTATTATTATTATTATTATTATTATTATTATTATTATTATTATTATTATTATTATTATTATTATTATTACTGGTGAAGAAATCCACAACAGTGTAAGTGTAAATATACATTAAAAATATATACAGGACGAGAGCTTTCGAGAACCTGCTTGATTCTCATTATTATTATTATTATTATTATTATTATTATTATTATTATTATTATTATTATTATTATTATTATTATTATTATTATTATTATTACCACTCTGTATCATGTCCCTATTGACTGTTTGCAGACATATCACTGAAAATGACAAATCGACAGGCAGGGATGAATTCAATTAAATATACTGTACAATTATTTTTGTTCTGTAGGTACAGGGGAGAAACGTTACATACACAGAGAAAGGTAGAGAGAAATGCACACAAACCCTCTCTCTCTATCTCTCTCTTACACAAACACACACACAAACATACATATATATATATATATATATATATATATATATATATATATATATATATATATATATATATATTATATATATATATATATATATATATATATATATATATATATATATATATATATATATATATATATGTCTGTCTCTCCGTTTGCCATATGCCAGCACGTATGTGCTCATGTATCTATGTATGCTTATACCAAAATATACAGAAAGTATACAACAAATATACAACAAATATGCAACAAATATACAAGAATACAACAAATATACAACAAGAATGCAACAAAATCGACTCCTCCGTGCCCAAACTACGTAACCGTGCAAAAAGAAAGTAATATAAAAAAATAAACCGCAATTTATCTGACCTACTTTCCTGTTATTTCTGGAGAGAGAGAGAGAGAGAGAGAGAGAGAGAGATAGCTAAACCGCTCGCCCCGCCCCGCCCGTGAATGAGAAAAGCAAACTGGTCTTTTGATGTGTCACTAATTTCGAATGAATGAATTCTGCTTATTTGCGGCAGCCAGACAGTAAATAAGAAATCACTATGATAATCGAAAGAGACTCTTTTGATTACTAAATCGTCAAGTAATGGCTTGACCCAGTTACTTGACCGAGGTGTTTGTTCCTGTTCCAAGAGGTTTTAATTTTCTTGTGTCCGTTTTCTATTAGTTTTCTGTAAAAGAAAACTGTTGTGCCGGCTTTGCTGTCCGTCCGCACTTTTCCTGTCCGCCCTCAGATCTTAAAAACTACAGAGGCTAGAGGGCTGCAAATTGGTATGTTGATCATCCACTCTCCAATCATCAAACATACTAAATTGCAGTCCTCTAGCCTCAGTAGTTTTTATTTTATTTAAGGTTAAAGCTAGCCATAATCGTGCTTCTGGCAACGATATAGAATAGGCCACCACCGGGCCGTATTTAAAGTTTCATGGGCCGCGGCTCATACAGCATTATACCTAGACCACCAAAAGATAGATCTATTTTCGGTGTCCTTGATTATGTGCTGTACAGAAAACTTGACTGTGCCGAAGAAACATTTTTTACTTGTTTCTATTTATATTCGGGTTCCTTAAAAAAGTTCAAGCGAAGATGCAAATGCATTACTACCCTAGAACAATTACTCTCCTTTTACTTTAATAATTTCTTCACATTTATATATATATATTGATTAATTTCTTAATTTATTTATTTTTTCTTTTTTAATAAGTGACCTCTTCTTTCTGCACTTCCTTTTAAACTCTGTTACTTCTTTCGAATCAACACCATATTCTCTGGAAGCTTGAATTTCAATAATAATAATAATAATAATAATAATTCTTTTATCCATTCGTATCTAAGAAAGATTTTTTCAAATTTAATTGACGTTTATTTTTGTTCCTGTCATTTTCTCCATTAATAAAGACAACAGCCGAGTGATATTTTATTCACTCGTATAAAAGGCATCTGCTGTGAAGTTTAATTATCTTTTGTTCTTCCTTCTTGTATATTTTTTCGAAATAATTCCAGGTCAAGGTTTTCATTCATTGATGTCGTAGAGTGCTTTCATATGCCTGCTTTCGAGCATTAATGGCTGTTTCAAAACCTCGTCCATAATTTAACATAACCTCTGCAGACAGATTATTTTCAAGGTTTGGTCGTGGATATAAGTATGAGAGAGAGAGAGAGAGAGAGAGAGAGAGAGAGAGAGAGAGAGAGAGAGAGAGAGAGAGAGAGAGAGAATGGCGGAAGCCGGTAGTTTGTTGTAACTTTTCCCATGGACATGCAAGATTCATTGTTTGCCATATATATATATATATATATATATATATATATATATATATATATATATATATATATATATATAATACATATAATGTATAAATTAATACATCATATATAACACGTTTGTCTTTATATGTATTTATGTGCAAAATTGTTATTAGTTATAATACAGCAAACAGCTTTCCACACAAAGAGATACAGTAATGTATGAACCATTGTATCTTTCACTTGTATTTCAAAATAAATTTCATATTGAAGACCAATCCTTTATATGGTCTTTCAGGCTCCTTTTCCATCGGTGTTGCATCTATCTTTTATTCCCTCCCAGTTATTTTTCCCTTTTCCTTCACCTAAAGAAGGACAAAGAATGAAAAGGGAACAAAGCAGAGACAAGACAAACAAACAAACAAACAGACAGACAGACAGACAGACAGAGAACCGAAAAAGTGAACCAAGCATAAAAAAAATCCCACGGCGAAAAATAATCCGAATAAGAACGACCAAAGCAGCTCATGGCCGTTTGTTCGGGATCCCAGACATAGATCAAGTTAAGATTCCCTCCTACGTCTAACTTAAGCGCCTAACTTATCTCTTAGACTTTCCCTTTGTGACATAGGGCCATGATCCTTGCTGCTTCTTCTTTTTTAGTATTGTTTCTCCGATTTCAGATGTTGCCCCCCCTTTTTTTTTTTTTTCGTTCGTTTTCCCTGTAATTTTTGCGTTCACTCGTGTTATTCTCGTAGTGAAGATATAATAGTGAAATAACCTTTTCTTTATATTCTTGACCCGTGGATTTTAAGTTACGGAAAACTTTTGTGCGTTGTTTAGTTACGAAAAACAATGGGGGGGGGGGGCATTATACACTGTCCTTGATATAATTTCATTATAACCTATTTATTGAACTCAGGATCATTTTATCATAGGTTAACCTACACACACACACACACACACACACACGCACACATATATAATATATATATATATATATATATATATATATATATATATATATATATATATATATATATATATATATGCGTGCGTGTGTGTGTTGAGACAGAAAGTCAAAGTAGTTTGGACAATACCGTGAAATGAAGTGAAACGAAAAACGATATCACATTAAAAAAACATAGAATAATAACTCGCTATATCTTAGATTTTAATTTCCGTTAATTATATCAGCAAAGCAAAACGAAACGAGAGAGAGAGAGAGAGAGAGAGAGAGAGAGAGAGAGAGAGAGAGAGAGAGAGAGAGAGAGAGAGAGATGAGAAATGCGTCTACAACACATGTAACTAACAATATTGCAAATGAAAGTCGATGAAGGAAGAGAGAGAGAGAGAGAGAGAGAGAGAGAGAGAGAGAGAGAGAGAGAGAGAGAGAGAGAGAAATGCGTCTACAGCACATTTCAACTACAAATATTGCGAATAAAAGTCGATGAAGGAGAAGAGAGAGAGAGAGAGAGAGAGAGAGAGAGAGAGAGAGAGAGAGAGAGAGAGAGAGAGAGAGAGATGCGTCCACAGCACATGTCAACTAAAAATATTGCAAATGAAAGTCGGTGAAGGAAGAGAGAGAGAGAGAGAGATGCGTCTACAGCACATTTCAGCTACAAATATTGCGAATAAAAGTCGATGAGAGAGAGAGAGAGAGAGAGAGAGAGAGAGAGAGAGAGAGAGAGAGAGAGAGAGAGAGAGAGAAATGAGCCTACAGTACATGTCACCGAAAAATAATACGGATCTGCGCCGATAAAAAGTGAGTGAAGGAAAAATCTAAGTAAAAATAAAAAGCGCTCTTCGGAGAGCTGTCGAATTGTCGGTATGGGATCTTTGGAGATCTGAATCGACGGTCGATGTAAGTATTCAAGGATCAGGGGCGAACAAGAAGAAGGCTTGTTTTTGAACGTAGGGGGAGAATCTTTTCCGTGGGAGGTCTATACATAGCCTCGTCAAGAGTGATTTCTAAGACCAATTTTTAAAAACCTTGCTTGGGTCTAGATACTGTATTTGTATGAGATTGTAGTTTTTATTAGATTTCTGGGACCAATTTTTAAAAATCTTGCTTGGGTCTAGATACTGTATTTGTATGAGATTGTAGTTTTTATTAGATTTCTGGGACCAATTTTTAAAAATCTTGCTTGGGTCTAGATACTGTATTTGTATGAGATTGTAGTTTTTATTAGATTTCTGAGACCAATTTTTAAAAATCTTGCTTGGGTCTAGATACTGTATTTGTATGAGATTGTAGTTTTTATTAGATTTCTGAGACCAATTTTTAAAAATCTTGCTTGGGTCTAGATACTGTATTTGTATGAGATTGAAGTTTTTATTAGATTTCTGAGACCAATTTTTAAAAATCTTGCTTGGGTCTAGATACTGTATTTGTATGAGATTGTAGTTTTTATTAGATTTCTGAGACCAATTTTTAAAAATCTTGCTTGGGTCTAGATACTGTATTTGTATGAGATTGTAGTTTTTATTAGATTTCTGGGACCAATTTTTAAAAATCTTGCTTGGGTCTAGATACTGTATTTGTATGAGATTGTAGTTTTTATTAGATTTCTGAGACCAATTTTTAAAAATCTTGCTTGGGTCTAGATACTGTATTTGTATGAGATTGTAGTTTTTATTAGATTTCTGAGACCAATTTTTAAAAATCTTGCTTGGGTCTAGATACTGTATTTGTATGAGATTGTAGTTTTTATTAGATTTCTGAGACCAATTTTTAAAAATCTTGCTTGGGTCTAGATACTGTATTTGTATGAGATTGTAGTTTTTATTAGATTTCTGAGACCAATTTTTAAAAATCTTGCTTGGGTCTAGATACTGTATTTGTATGAGATTGTAGTTTTTATTAGATTTCTGAGACAAATTTTTAAAAATCTTGCTTGGGTCTAGATACTGTATTTGTATGAGATTGTAATTTTTATTAGATTTCTAAGACCAATTTTTAAAAATCTTGCGTGGGTCTAGATACTGTATTTGTATGAGATTGTAGTTTTCATTAGTTTTCTGTAAAAGAAAACTATTGTGCCGGCTTTGTCTGTCCGCCCTCAGACCTTAAAAACTACTGAGGCCAGAGGGCTGCAAATTGGTATGTTGATCATCCACCCTCCAATCATCAAGCATACCAGATTGCAGCCCTCTAGCCTAAGCAGTTTTTATTTTATTTAAGATTAAAATTAGCCATAATCGTGAGTCTGGCAACGACACAGGACAGGTCACCACCGGGCCGTGGTTAAAGTTTCATTGGTTGCGGCTCATACAGCATTATCCGAGACCACCGAAAGACAGATCTATTTTCGGTGGCCTTGATTATACGCTGTACAGAAAACTCGATTGCGCCGAAGAAACTTCGGCTCATTTTTCACTTGTTTCTAGTGGAATTTCACGAGAAGTATCAGATAAGTGATCTATTTACTTATTACTCAAGCAAATACCTTGCACTCATACCATGCAGGGTAAATAGGATTATATGAACTGTTATAGATGACTAACGACAAAATGCCTCACATGAAAACATGAACGGATTGTTAAATTAATATTCACATATTAACAATGAGTATGTGTTATTTCCGGAAATTATGATTTGTCAGATAAATGCGTATCTAAATATTTGAGTTCAATAAAAAGCGAACTGACTGTTGATCGGGGTACAGAACAAGTAATATATGTTTACTACATGTTCTGAAGTTTTATAACAGGAAAACTTATAGCATAGACAGACAAACACACACTCATACGTGTGTGTGTGTATATATATATATATATATATATATATATATATATATATATATATATATATATATTTGTATATATCTATATATATATTTTTTACATAAAAAATATATATTTGTGTATGTATATATATATATATATATATATATATATATATATATATATATATGTATATATATATATATATATATATATATATATATATATATATATATATATGTGTGTGTGTGTGTGTGTGTGTGTGTGTGTATAGAATGTACATGCATACATATGAGGATCAATTCGAACACCCAAACTCCTGGAAACACTGATCCCCTCCATGCAAAAACCCAACTCCCTGTCAACAGAAATAAAAAAAAAAAAAAAAAAAACAAAAACTATAACGCATATTCTCTTTAACGACGGGAATCCAGTGACTAATTTTCTTGCAGTCAGGTTCTTGGTGACCCCTTCCCCCACTTTCCCCCCACCTTCCCCTCCCCTCCACCCCCCCACCAACCGTCGGAACCGGCATTCCCTCCTATGAAAATTAACCATCAAGTTGAAATTGCACCACTTTGCAATAATTTGCAACGCTGGTTCGATTCGCCTTTCGTGTATTACTCATTAGGCGAATGACCCTTGGCTCTGCAGACTGAGAATTCGTTTAAAGTGGTGAGACCCATTCGCACTTGTTGCCTTTCAGCACGACAATAATTACGTTGGTTAAAAGGAAAAAAAAAAGTATAAAATAAAAAAAATTGGGGAGGTGGGGAGGCAAATCTAGAAGCAGGAAGATCTGTTTGTGGTGATGTCTATTTTATCGAGTAATTGTTTGTTTGGCGTCCCAGTTTTTATTTTTTTATTTATTTTCTTTTATTCCTGTCTGTTATTTAAACTACCTTTGTTTATAAAACGGAAAAATACAACAATGAATAACGAAGGCTTATACAATTTCTGCAGTTGTTTAATATTTTTTTATTTCCTCTCTGTTGCTCAAACTACTTTTGTTTATACAATGAAGAAATACGACAATGTATAACAAATGCTTATATAATTTTTGCAGTTGTTTAATTTTTTTATTTTCTTTTATTTATACAATGAAGAAATTACTACAACATATAACAAAGGCTTATACAGTTTCTACGGCTGTTTATTTTTTTATTTCTTCTGTTATTCAACTACCTTTGTTTATAAAATGGAGAAATACAACGATGAATAACAAAGGCTTATACAATTTATGCCGTTGTTTAATATTTTTTTTCATTTTCTCTCTGTTGCTCAAACTACGTTTGTTTATACAATGAGAAATACAACAATGAATAACAAAGGTTAATACAATTTATGCGGTTGTTTAATTTCTTTTATTTCCTGTCTGTTGCTCAAACTATTTTGTTTACACAATGAAGAAATACAACAATAAATAACAAAGGATTACACAATTTTTGCCGTTGTTTAATTTTTTTATTTCCTTTTGTTTATGCAATGAAGATATTACAATATATAACAAAGGCTTATACAATTTCTATGGTTGTTTATTTTTTTATTCCTCTCGGTTGCTCAAACCACTTTTGTTTATACAATGAAGAAATACAACAATGAATAACAAAGGTTTATACAATTTATGCGGTTGTTTAATTTTTTAATTTCCTCTCTGTTGTTTAGACTCCTTTTGTTTATACAGTGAAGAAATACAACAATGAATAACAAAGACGTGTACAAATTCTACTGTTTTTTAATTTTTTTCTATTTTCCTCTCATTTGCTCAAACTACTTTTTTTATGCAATCAAGAAGTGCAACAATGAATAACAAATGCTTATACATTTTTTTCTCAGTATCAGCTTAAAACGAAGAGACACAACCACAAATAAAAAAATTCAATTAAGAACTGGATATCAGGTAATTGTATTACCGCACCAGTTATTTCAATCATTTTCCATTTTCTGTTGCGTACATAAATTGTTTGTAGCACAATCTCCAAAAAAAAAAAAACAAGTAAAAAATGCCCAATCGAGTTGTCTGTACAGCGTATAATGCTGTAGGAGCCGCGGTACATGAAAATTTCAGCCACGGCCCGATGGTGGCCTGTCTTATAGCGTTGCCAGACGCACGATCTTGGCTAACTTTAACCTAAAAAAAAACTACTGAGGCTGGATCGCTGCAATTAGGTATCTTTGATGATTGGACGGTGGATGATCAACATACCAATTTGCAGCCCTCTAGCCTCAATAGTTTTTAAGATCTAAGGGCGGACAGAAAAATTGCGGACTGACAGACAAAGCCATCTCAATAGTTTTCTTTTACAAAAAAACTAAAAAGGATAGCTTTGCATGAAAAAGGAAGAAATCCAATGAAACACGTATATTAAGGAATTACTATTAATATAGACGGGGACCCCCCCTTTTTTTAGCTTCTTGCTGGGTAAAGAAATTATTTATTTTTGTGATTTTACATGCCTGTTTGAATATTGTTCTTCATACAGTTCAGTTCATTTTATCCTTTCTTTATTCAACAAAAAAATATCTGGAAAAGATATTGAGAAATATAAACAATATATTTTGAAATATCAACTTTTTCCAAACCTACAGTATAATGATACATGATATATTCTGTCTGTCTGTCTGTCTGTCTGTCTGTCTGTCTCTCTCTCTCTCTCTCTCTCTCTCTCTCTCTCTCTCTCTCTCTCTCTCTTTTCTCAGTTCACAGAGAGAAAATAAATGATATTATGTTTACTACCCAATAAATGAATCTTAATTTTATGGATATTCCCTCTCTCTCTCTCTCTCTCTCTCTCTCTCTCTCTCTCTCTCTCTCTCTCTCTCTCTCTCTCTCTCTCTCTTTCAGTTCACAAAGAAGAAGGAAATGATATTATGTTTTCCTACCCAATAAATGAATCTTAATTTTAAGAATATTCTCTCTCTCTCTCTCTCTCTCTCTCTCTCTCTCTCTCTCTCTCTCTCTCTCTCACTTCACAAAGAGGTTTTCCAGGTGGAAAACACGGAGGAAGAACAAAGGTTTGAGCAGAGGATTTGCTTATATAATCATCCTTTCTTCAGCTGCGAACAAATTGGTAGGTGAGGGATTTGCTTGGAGCTATTGCACACTATTGGGTATCAGGATAGAACTGAGAAGGAAGTTTATAAATGTATATTGAATATATATATATATATATATATATATATATATATATATATATATATATATATATATATATATATATATATGTATAATATATATATATTTGTCTCTACACACATTACATATATATATATGTATATATATTTATATTATATATATAATATAAATATATATATATATATATATATATATATATATATATATATATATATATATATAATATCCTTGAATATATTATATACTTGTATAAATCATCTGTCTACTAATTTTCACTGCGACTGGAAGTGTTTTCAACTCCAGAACAGGAATAATTATTTAATCTATGAAAAACTCACGCATTTGTTTGGCCTTAATGCTATGGCTCCATTGATTAATTTCTATAACAGAATTTTTCAGTCGGCAGCTAACTTAATCTGAAACACGATTTCTGATCGGCTGATTTGCCACATCAATGAACAGCGCGTGTAGACATGAATATGCATCTGTGTGTGTGTGTGTTTGTCCCTAGGCATCCTTAGCCAGGCTTTCCTTATTACTTTCCGTTACCCAATGTGTATCTGCTTGCAGACCCCAGCATTGAACTGAATTGACTTGAAAATAGATTTTAGGCTAAAGGCCAAGTAATGGGACCTATGAGATCATTCAGCGCTGGAGAGGAAATTGAGAGTAGGTAGGATTGAAAGGTGTAACAGGAGAAAAACCTCGCAGTTGCATTATGAAAAGATTGTTAGGAGAAGGTGGATAGCAAGGTGGAAGAAAGAGAATATGGAAGGAGGCACAGTAAAAAGAAACGAAAGGGGTTGCAGCTAGGGGCCGAAGGCACGCTGCAAAGAACCTTGAGTAATGTCTACATGACGGCACTAGCCCCCCTGCCGGGTACCCAGCATATAATCAAAGTATATCACAATTAACCCTTATTACAAGGAATTCAAGACAGCCTCTGAAATTATGAAAGCGCCCCTCAATCCGGACACTTGAATTTCAGGCGTTCGCTAAACTCGAGCCTTCTACAAAAGATACTAATTAACGTGTAGACTTCCTTAGGCTTCTTTCACATTCAGAAATTCCTCAAAATGCTAATTCCATTATCCCAGGACTGATTTCTTTCCGCAGACCGATTCTCCATTTGTATTTTTTTTCCTGATATCCACTTGCTGATTAATCTTTCTCTCTCTATAATTGCTGAATTGTAGAATAGTTAGGTTCTTGCTTACTTTCTCCCAGCTTTTAATTATATATAAATGTATATATATCTATGATATTTTTAGCCAGCATTTTTATTGCGCGCGCACACACACACAAACACACACCCACACACACACACACACACACACATATATATATATATATAATATATAATATATATATATATTATATATATATATATATATATAATATATATATATATATATATATATATATATATGTCTGTGTAAGTGTGTGTAATAAACACGCTGGGTGAAATATGTGTGTATATATGAGTATATATATATATATAGATAGGCCTATATATACATATATATATATATATATATATATACTAATATATAAGTATATATATACATATATACAGTATTCATATACATTCATGCATACAATATATATACACACATACACATCACACACATACACATACACACACACACACACACACACACACACGAACACTCACCCAGTAAGTGGGGGTATATACATTTTCCGTGCCATGTTTTCCGGGCCTTATCTGTCTTCCTCCGGAGTGAAAACCTAATTCTGGTAAGAGCAGGACCGAGGTATCTTTGCCTTTCACCTTCCATTTTCTGTTTGGTGATTTTACAGACTTCTCCTGCTTCTCAGCGCTATTTCCAGGACGAGAATAATTCTCTCTCTCTCTCTCTCTCGGTCTCTCTCTCTCTCTCAGTTCACAAAGAGACAGGAAATGATAATATGTTCTTCCACCCAATAAATGAATCTTAGTGTTATGCATATTTTCTCTCTCTCTCTCTCTCTTCTCCTCTCTCTCTCTCTCTTCTCTCTCTCTCTCTCTCTCTCTCTCTCAGCTCACAAAGAGACAGGAAATGATAATATGTTCTTCCCACCCAATAAATGAATCTTAGTGTTATGAATATTTTCTCTCTCTCTCTCTCTCTCTCTCTCTCTTCTCTCTCTCTCTCTCTCTCTCTCTCTCTCAGCTCACAAAGAGACAGGAAATGATAAGTTCTTCCCACCCAATAAATGAATCTTAGTGCTGGGAATATTTTCTCTCTCTCTCTCTCTCTCTCTCTCTTCTCTCTCTCTCTCTCTCTCTCTCTCTCTCTCTCTATCTCACACACACACACATAAATACACAGCTTAACCTAGTTTGTCGTTTTTGCGATCAGCCATTTCTACTCGTTATGTATTTTTTTCCCTCTGATCTTTTTTGTTAATTCCAGTTTTAATTTCTGACGTTATTCTTGGTTTTTTTTCCTGTTCGCACGCTTTTTATATTGCGCTATTTTATGATAATAATTGTTTTCTGATTTGTTTTATATTTCACAATTTGATATTCGTTCATAATTCTCAGTTTCCTAATTTATCATTCTTTCTCCCAAACTTTTAAAATTGTTTCATATTTCATTTGTCTATCTCTCTAATTCTCTATTAATTTTTTTCCTTTCGCTTTCACCCCCCTTTCCCTCATTCTATATTCTCTCTATCTCTTTTCCCTGCCATCCCTTGATTTTATTTTGTTCTAATTTCCTGCCTCTCTTCCTCATTGTATATTTTCTCGCTATCTTTTCCCTGCATTTCCTGATTTTTCTTATTTTCTCATTCTTATCACTCGTCCTCATTCTATATTATTTCTCTCCCTCTCTTTTCCTTGCATTCCCTGATTTTTTCTCTGTTCTAAGTCAAATCTATCTTTCCCATTCTCTCTCTCTCTCTCTCTCTCTCTCTCTCTTTTAATGCTAATTCCAATCTCTCTTCCCCATTTTATATTTTTTTTCTCTCTCTCTCTTTTCCCTGCATTCCGAAATTTTTTTCTATGTTCTAAGTCCAGTCTATCTTTCCCATTTCTCTCTCTCTCTCTCTCTCTCTCTCTCTTAATGCTAATTCCTATTTCTCTTCCCCATTCTATATTTTCTCTCTCTCTCTCTTTTCCCTGCATTTCGAAATGTTTTTCTATGTTCTAAGTCCAATCTATCTTTCTCTCTCTCTTGTTAATGCTAATCTTATCTCTCTTCCCAATTCTATATTTTCTCTCTCTCTCTCTTTTCCCTGCACTCACAAATTTTTTTTCTATGTTCTAAGTCCAATCTATCTTTCTCTCTCTCTCTCTCTCTTTTTAATGCTAATCCAATTTCTCTTCCCAATTCTATATTTTCTCTCTCTCTCTTTTCCCTGCACTCACAAATTTGTTTTCTATGTTCTAAGTCCAGTCTTTCTCTCTCTCTCTCTCTCTCTCTCTCTCTCTCTTTAATGCTAATCCTATTTCTCTTCCAATTCTATATTTTCTCTCTCTCTCTCTCTTTTCCCTGCACTCACAAATTTTTTTCTATGTTCTAAGTCCAGTCTATCTTTCTCTCTCTCTTTTTAATGCTAATCCTATTTCTCTTCCCAATTCTATATTTTCTCTCTCTTTTCCCTACACTCACAAATTTTTTTCTATGTTCTAAGTCTAATATATTTCTCTCTCTCTCTCTCTCTCTCTTTCTCTCTCTCTCTCTCTCTCTCTTCAAATGCTAATCCTATTTCTCTTCCCAATTCTATATTTTCTCTCCCTCTCTCTCTCTCTTTTCGCTGCACTCACAAATTTTTTTCTATGTTCTAAGGCCAATCTATCTCTCTCTCTCTCTCTCTTTTTAATGCTAATCCTATCTCTTCCCAATTCTCTCTCTCTCTCTCTCTCTCTCTCTCTCTCTTTTCCCCGCACTCACAAATTTTTTTTCTATGTTCTAAGCCCAGTCTATCTTTCCCAATCTATATATTCTCTCTTTCCTTTCTCTGCGTTCCATAATATTCCCTGTCTCCACCTTTTTCCTTATCTGATTTTTCTTTTTCGTCTCGCGACATTTTTAAACACTTTATCACTTTCTGCTTGAGTGAGAACACCTGGACAAGTGATATCAAGTGCTGCTCTTTAGTTCTGGTCGCGTCACCCGCACGATGTCTGGCAGGAAATTCTCGAAAGCCTTTTTTTTTTTATGTTTTCGTCGTGATGAAAATCCGTTTGACATTTTACCCCCACAGAACAGGGCGGGTAGAGAGACGCACCTGCTGTGATTGTGTGTAATATATATCTACATATATATACACGTACATATGTACGTATATATGTATGCTTGTTTGTATGTATATATATATATATATATATATATATATATATATATATATATATATATATATATATATATATATATATATATATATATATTATGAATAAATATATTTATACATATATATGTATATATATGGCAAGAAACAGCGTCTGTTTGGGGGTGGAAAACTATCTGTTTTTCATTTCTTTCAGTTTTCATTTTGCAGAGATGATGCATTTTTAGTTTTATATATATCTATATACATATGTGTGTATATATGTATATATATATATATATATATATATATATATATATATATATATAAATTTATACACACACACACACACACACACACATATATATATATATGTGTGTGTGTGTGTGTGAGTGCGTTCACCATGAAACAATTTGTACTCTAAAGCAGTTATTGGGCCGTAAACTTTATCATCTGCACTGGAAATTCTCCAAGAATGTCAATATATATATATTTTTTTAACTTTCTTATCATGTAACGCGCAAACCCAAACTTTGCAGGCCAATATTCCTCGAATTCTCTGTATCTTTTTCCCTATTCTTTTCCGGAGAATCTTTTCGTCTCTTGACTTTCTCTTGGCAAGAAACAGCGTCTGTTTGCGGGTGGAAAATGATCTGTTTTCCATTTCTTTCAATTTTTAATTTTGCAGTGAACATGTATTTTTAGATTTCTGTAAAAGAAAATTATTGTGCCGGCTTAGTCTGTCTGTCCGCACTTTCTACTGTCCGCCGTCAGATCAAACTACTGAGGCTAGAGGACTCCAAATTTGTATGTTGATCATCCACGCTTCAATCATCAAACCTACCAAATTGCAGCCCCCTATCCTGAGTGGTTTTTATTTTATTTAAAGTTAAAGTTAGCCATACACGTGCTTCTGTCAACGATATAAGATAGGCCACCACCGGGCCGTGGTTAAAGTTTCATAGGCCGCGGTTCATACAGCATTATACCGAGGCCACCGAAAGATGGATCTATTTTCGGTGGTCCTTGATTATACGCTGTAGCGGCTGTACAGAAAACTCGATTGCGCCGAAGAAACTTCGGAGCAATTTTTACTTGTTACATTTAATGAGAATTACAATGAAACTTCATCTTGTATTTCATGAACTTGTTAAGGTACAGGTAGTTTACAGGTTCATATAGTTTACAGGTTATATCATTATTTACTCACTTGTCGGTCTGGAAATTAATCTATTTATTTATTTACTTCATTTAAAAAATATTAGATATTTTAATTCCCATTTTCATTTTTTTCTAATTCGAGAGTCTAAGCACTGAATTTTATTATGCACGACTAAAATGTTGTCAAGAATTCTGTTCCTTTTAGTTTTTAATCAAAGCTTAAAAAAAAAAAATCAAAGCTGTGGTACCCACTGCATTGTACCGACAGTCTCGAATGAAATGTAAATATATAATTCAGATCCCTATGGAATATGGTGAGAAGCAAAGACAATGTTACAAGATAAATTGAAGATGAAAGATATAGAATAAAAAAAAAAAAATTCGAGTCACAATTTATATCGACTGACTGTGGTACGGTGTTCAAGTTAACGAATCATATTTCACTTCTATGTCGAAATGCTGAACTTTAAAAGCAAGAAGTCCGCCATCTTAGAGAAAAGCTGTGACATTAGACTTAGAAGCTAGGACATTTTTCCTCTAGCGATCCTTAAGAAATAATAAAATTACTGGCTGATGTTTTACATTTTATTTATCCGCCGTTTTTCAATTTTCAAAATATTCTTGTACATTATTCCCATCGTTTTAAATCTTGATTTAATTAGCCTTCTTTTGTTTACATTCCTAGTTTCACCACCGCTTCAGTGTATATTAAAAGTTCGTCCTAAACGGATTATGTCTAGATTGTCCTTCAAAACAAGGCTTTGAAAATTATAATAATTATAATAATGTCAATCTTTTCAGCTCAGAATCATGTGCTGCATATACAGAAAACTGACAAACAAAAATAATCAGCTTGTCGTTCGTTCGTTATTTAGTTTCCTGTAAAAGGAAACTATTGTGCCGGCATTATCCGTCCGCCCTCAGATCTTAAAAGCTACCGAAACTAGAGGGTTGCAAATCGGTATGTTGATCATCCACCCTCCAATCATCAAACATACCAAATTGCAGCTCTCCAGCCTCAGTAGTTTTTGTCTTATTTAAGGTTAAATTTATCCATGATCGTGCATCTGGCAACGATATAGGACAGACCCACACCGGGCCGTGGTTAAAGATTCATGGGCCGCGGCTCATACAGCATCATACAGAGACCACCGAAAGATAGAGATATTTTCTGTGGCCTTGATTATACTCTCTACAGAAAACTCGGTTGCGCCGAAGTTTTTACTCGTTTTTTTGCGTTCTGAACTTTGGCTTTTAATCTCGGCGACTAAAAATAAAA